>OX411555.1:25868409-26525909 GCA_948146395.1 Fragum whitleyi | reverse complement strand
GTCTGATCTTTGTCTATACCTCCTGACAATGGTAAAGGGTGAATGTTAAAATTATGCTTCTCTGGAGTACACCAATGGATTTCAAAATAACTAGGTACAAGTATTCTTCATCACGAGGACACAGCTTCAAGGTCACAGCTCTAGGTAGTGGACCCGTAATAGTTCCGCAACGTTTCGGAAATAATGAACTTCAACAGTGTTAACCGATGTTTCCTAATGGTTTTCATTAGGAAACTTTGGTCAACGTTGTAAAAGTTCATGACTTTCGAAATGTTGTGGATCTATTACGGTTCGGTTCCGCTACCTTAAGGTTAATGTTAAATTGAGGCTTCTCATGAGAATAGCTCATACATTTATGGGTGGATTTGAAAACAATTTGGTACATTGTTTCGCTAGCATTTAAATGCATACGCAATTTTATCATTTTTACAGGGAGGTCCAATTCAAAGATCACAGCTCAATGTTTAATCGATCATGTGGGCTGACCTTGATCATAGCGGCTTCATAAATGCATGGATTTAAAAAATAATCTGACCTAACCTAAGTAATCTTTTATGTCCCCGAGGTTATAAAACCTTTTTTGTGCAAATCAAATTGTTCATGCACTGGCTCATATATAATTTGCCAGATTATTGACATAAAAAAAGTCGAAAAGGGTTTCCAATTCCGGAATTAGTCATGTAATCTTAAACGATTTTCCATGGCCAGAAAACATAGTTAATATCTTCCTGGTTTCCTCGGGAATGTTTCGTACTTCATTGGGTACTCTTCCTGGCATAATTACATCGGAAGTGTAGATAAATGTAGGGAATGTATTAGAATTAGATCTAGTAAGTTAATTATTTCATGTTAAAATGTGACACGTTAAGGGACCATATGGGAACTCAGAAAATATATTTGATAATTGGGTTTGTTCCAGTAGAGGTCAACTGACGGTCACTTAGAAAATATGGGACGATAGAATGATCATTCTACATTCAGAAAATAATCTAAGTGAGGAAAGTCTCGACCCTAGCCAGTCTGTGCAATCCATGCAGACTGGCTAGGACAGATTCTTTACACAATACCCAAATGGTCTCTTTTCGCCTATCAGTTTATAAATGTAATGATAAATAAACCTTCACATGTCCGACTGCAAATTTATAATATTACCTACGTCGCGGGAGTGAAATAACCCCGTTGAATATTTTAGATTTTACACAGAAGTTATAACACTAATTGAATAACAATGCAAATGAGCTAAGAACGGACACTAACGTTATATTTCGTTGTGAAAATGACGTCATAATTGAGTTGCTGACAGCATTTCGCATACGGCGTTATATGTTTCGCGGAATAACTTGAATCGATTGATATCGTAATTTCACAAAGAATCGGGTCATATTAGAAATAGAATATCAAATTTGAGGTCATTGAATACCGAATTTATTGAACTCGTCATCTTAAACTGATAAAAATTCGGCGAAGCCTCGTTTTTATCTGTTTGTAGTTGACTCGTTTAATAAATTCGGTATTCAATGACCACTCATTCAATATCCTCGATGCAATTGATATAGATCATAAAGTTAAGAATGATAATAATGATTAGAATATTTTAGAACGATAAATTTAGAATCACAGAAGAAGGCAATGATTTGATCTAGATTTAAATGTTCACGATTTTGTGACAGAATCATAGACCCTGTCTCTTGGCGTGTGTAAAGGCAGTCCGCTTTAGATTTAAATATCGTGCTTTTTTTCTCGTTTTCAATATGAGAATTTACTCAATCATCAAACTTGAATACATTCAATTGTTTACTTCAAATTAAAATTTGCATAAAAAGTAATAAGCAACAACTTACATCATTCATTTTATTAATCTCAGAAAAATATATACATGTTCTTTCATTCTTAAGTCAAACCATGAATAAATGATTAATAAATAATTGAGTAAGAAAAAAATCTCTTGTCTTGATATTTAAACGGTATTCGTCCGCAAAAATATGATTCTGAACATAAAACAAGCCCTTGGTGGGCGACCTTTAAGTCGTAAATACATCTTATCCAACCTGTAGCTACGAAGTTTCAGTTGGCCATCCACGAAAAGTGTCGAGACAATGTCGGAACATGACGGAGGTCTACAGTCATTTGGTTTAAATAGCTGTTTAGATCGGCGAATCGTAAGTTTAATTAAAAGAAGAATTTGATTCGGGGGAGGGGTTAGGATGTTGAATGAGTGGTCATTGAATACCAAATTTATTAAACGAGTCATCTTTAAACAGATAAAAACGAGGCTGCGCCGAGTTTTAATCTGTTGTAGATGACTCGTTTAATAAATTCGGTACTGAATTAGCACAAATTTGATATTTAATTTATGATATGACATGAAATTGTGGTATCAAACGAGGAAATAACGATTGAATCGGTTCAAGTTATTCCGCGTAGTATACAACGCCGTTTGCGAAATGACGTCAGCAAATCCATTATAACGTCATTTTTCAAACGAAAATAGAGCGTTGCTATATGACCTTAGCTCATTTTGCATAGTTATTCCATTTGTGTAATAGCACCCGTGTATTTTTTTTAAAAATAATCATGCTATTTCGCTCCCGCGATGTTGGTCATATAATGAAGTTTGTATTAGATGGGTTCGCAGTGACGGATGTCAAATGGTCGAGCCAGCGATCCCATAATTCTTTACCAGCCCTGTGTTCAGAATGACAAAACAGTGCAAACTGTTCGCCAATTTACCCCGATTTGCACGTGTACTTGCGTGAAAAGCGGGAGTAAATTGGCAAACAGTTTGCACCGTTTTGTCATACTGAACTAAGGATAGACTTGTGAGTTTGAGACAAGTCTCTACTGTTATACTTGCTGACGAGTAAACTGTTTGGAACAATGCATTCCGTATATATATATATATTCAATGCGTTATCAAAGTATAGTATAGTTCGTTCGTGGTCGAAAGTGGAATATAAAAAAATAGTTATTTAGAACAAAAAACGAATTTTACTATACATGTACACTGAATATTTTTGATAATTCTTTTTCATTTCCCTTTTCCTATTTGTCTAATCCTTTGTAATTTCACATTTTTGGATTTCATGTTTGTTCATTTGCTTTTCCTAAATGAAAAAAATCATGTAGTTATCCCTGAAAACTTTATTTAGGACCAATCACTTTTAAAAACATTAAGACAGTGACGTCATTATATAGGCTTATCGGAAATCCTCCATTATCTTTAAGTGTTGATCAATAAATTTCCTTGTTCAAACCAAATCCACTTCCACCAATCAGAAAGCAATGAACTATTACATCGGAGGTTGACGATCCCAGATTTAGTTCCGAAGATAATGAAACAAATGATTTAAGGCGACTTATTCATAAGCATATTCATATTGTTTGGTGGGTAATAATTAATCAAAACTCATTTAAAACAGAATTACAAAATTATCGTTTCCTCACAGTCAGGTATGTCAAAATTTATTGTGACCCGTCACGTAAAAAGGGACCATCTGGAAACTTTGTAAAATGAATATTTGAAAAAGAGATTGGGTCCAGCATTGTGCAACTAGAGGTCGCATTTTAAAATTATTTCACAGGAAGGAAGATTGAACATTCTACATTTCAGAAAATAAGCCCGTTGCGAAAAGTTTCGACCCTAGTCAGTCTGCGCAAACCGCGCAGTCTGACTAGGATCGAGACTTTACGCACTACCCAGATAGTCCCTTTTCGCATGACGGGTCACATTAATAAACCTAATTTACAAACTAAAATATACATGTATGTCTGGTTCGGTGAAAAAGGACTACAGATAACAACATCGTGAAATCGACAAGTTAAATGATTTTGGAATGAAAACGAATGAGTGTGGTGTATGATTTTTGTATGATGTTAAAGGGGGGGGGGGTAATCCAATTTCGCTAATTTTGTTCAAGATGATCAAAATTAGCAATATTTATTACCTCTCTTCAATAAAATATTCATATTCGTTCTATAAATAGCTGCATATTTCTTTTAGAAAAAATCGGAAGCTTTTAATTTTAATTATGTCAGTGAAATCTCTTTTATTTTCTATCCAAATTTATTTTGAATGTAGTTGTTGATCTTATTCTTTTTTGTGATTTTGGAGCATTTTTGAATGGTTTGAGTGATAATTTGGAATAAATAAATGGACCGACGAGCAAGCGATTTAGAATGGTTTTGATTGAGATAAATGTCAATTTCACGATGTTTTTGACTGTATCAAGGTGGTCCGTAGAACCTCAACCCTTGTCAGCTTGCTCGGATTGCGCAGACTGGATAGTGTCGACACTTTTTTGGACTTGGAAGATTTTTTTTCCAAAAAAAAAACCTAGAATGGCCATTCTACCTTTCAGTATAGAAATGTTTGAAATTCGACCTCTGGTTGGTAACTGCTGGAACTAATCACTCTTTGAAATATTCATTTTAAGAAGTACTCAGAATGTAATTTTTCGTTTGATAATTAGATATGTAATATGCTGTATTCTTATTGATTGAAAACAACAATAACACCACCAACAACAACATCATCAAAACACAACAACAACAAAAAAAACAACATCAACCCTGCCCCCCCCCCCCCCCCCCCCCCGAAATTTATTAATACAATTTATTCATGATTGCCCTGCTATGAAGAACTATTTTTCATTTATATGTATATGTCACATCCTCTAGATTTAGCATCGACACTAAGTCTTGTTGTGCGACATATTTCTATATAAATGGTACCGCTTTCTCTACGACAGCGAATAAATGCTCCGCCCAATGAATATCTGGAATCATTTGTTAGGTATATCTGCTGCGATTCTACAGATGAAAATATATTACAAACAGATTTAAAACGCTTAGTTGTGGGAAGAGATTTCAGTAAGTTACCAACCTTTTGGAGAAAATCATCTTACCAGAACAACGACAACAAAAAATAATAAAAAAAGGCGATTAGACAAAGTTGAAATATTTAATACATTTAAGGGTTCGTGTTTGACTCTTAATCTAGAGTTTGACCCCCCCCCCCCCTTTTGACCACTGCTATGATATATTTTGGGCTCATTTTTTCAGTTATATATATATAAAAAAGACAAATAGAGGTTATAAGATAAATATAATACGTACTTAGTGTTTTGTATGAATAAAAATATCAAACGAGTTTGGGAGAATTGAAAATTGTCGTAGCTCTGCCGAGACAATTATCAATTTTCTCTACCAAGTTAGATATTTTTTTAATAAAATACACTAAGTACGTATTATATTTATCTTATAACCTCTATTTGTCTTTTTTTCATCGATATTTCTAACTGAAATGTAAGTTTCTAAAAATAACCGCATTATATCATTGTTCTAAAAATAACTATGTGATATCATAAAAAATATCATACGGGATGTTATCACACGAATATTTGTATAGTTATAAGATAGAAATTTTAAATATACAAGAATTGATGCTTAAATCATATCTTTATTCGAGATTCATATTTTATATGAATATCTCATAAATATATGAATGAAAAGAAAATCAGTATCTTATCACCCACTTTATTGTTTTTTCACCTTCAAAAGACACATTGGCCCCTAGAAATTCAGACGTCAACGACTCCTTACTTGTACAAGCTAGTACAGGCCACGCGTTTGTCACGAAGAACAACGTGGTGTGTACCTGTGGCCATTATCTGTACGAAATGGACTCCGGTTAGGCTCATTTGTATTTTTATTCAGGAAAAAAGGCTTATTGTCAAACATACTACAAGCAACAAACAAATACAATATCGAAAATGTAAAAAAGTTACATAGTTCGGTTAAATAGATTATGTTTGAAAGGAGAGAAGGTACATTTTAGTATATAATGTATTTCGAAATAATTCAGACTAATCTGTATTGTTATAGAATGTAAAGGGTGCACAGATTGCGAACTTGTTAAAATTGCAACCCGAATCATCAATAGCAGGTATCCGCATCAGGTGAACTGATTCTTATTGATTGAAAATATTGAATATGAATTTAAGCATTTTTAAATATCTTATTTACAACGATAGAAAAAATACATGAGTAAAATGGTTAAGTAGTCTTATTTATGTATTTAAGTGTTCATTGTATTTTTGAGTGATACATTGTTTATCTATTGCAGTGACATCACTGCCCGCTCTCTAGCGACTTCGTGAACAAACATCCTGAATGAAAACTGGGACAGTGAACGAGAGCAACTATACGGGAGTTCGAGAAGATCTTCGCCAATGCTACTAAAATAGTGAAAGAGGATATCAAAGAATCTCACAGTTCATCGTTAATTATCATCTGTAGTACATAAATAGTTTATCATGAACCTCAGCAAATATACGGAGACCAGTCTAGATGTGAAAGGACAATCCGATAGTCGAAATGTATCGGAACACGCAGATTTACGAGATAATATTTTGGTCGCCATTAATAATGACAAAACAACAGAGCTTTTACCGCTCGTATCGGCGCTCGTGTTATTAATGACGGTTGGAATTGTTGGTAATTCTCTCGTCGTGTACGTGTACAAACGTAAATTTAAGGGATCAGCAAAGAGGAGTTTTATTTTAACACTGGCCGTCTTGGATCTAATAGTCTGTGTATTCGTAGTTCCGTTTGAGATATTTGACATCATCAACCAAGTCACATTTACATTTGCTGGAATGTGTAAGACTATGAGAGTACTCGAGTACATGACAGTTTTGTCTGCTGGGTTCGTGTTGGTGGCAGTCTCGTTTGAGAGATATCACTTTATATGTAAGGCATTCAAAGAGTTCTCACCAAGAAAGGCCAACATTATCTGTGGTGTTTGCATCATGTTTGCCATAGTTCTGTCATTACCAGCTGGACTAATAGCTGGGTCTAAACAGAGGACCATACAGCATGGCAACATAACACTAATTGGTCATGAATGCTCAATGCGGACTGAAAACAAATCGAAGGACGACGTTAGCTCACAACTCAAACGGGTTTATTACTACTCATTATCAATAATATTTCTCGCCTGTTTTGTGGTATTTATCGTACTATACTCAATTATCGGACGGCTTTTGTGGAAATACCAGAAGGGTACACTCGTCCAGGGTTTAATACGACCGTCGTCAGACGGTGACGGTGATACACGTGCCAAGAAGACGTCCGTAGACAGCCACTCCGTCAGTATCTGTAGCGTTAACGTAGACTCACAGGTACACGGGCGTAAAAGCGTTAAATCAGTCCGATCTATCATCGTATTCTTCTCCGTAACGGTTGTGTTTGTAATTAGCTTTCTACCTCATATAGTGATGCGAATTCTGGGGTTTCTAAATATTGATGTTGATTCACCGCTTTTATATAATTGTATTGTTAGGTCATTTTTAGTAAGTAATGTATCAAATCCATTTATTTATAGCATTTTAAATACATCTTTTAGAATAGAATTGAAGAAGGCATTTAGGAGAATGAATGATGCTTTTATACCGACAAGATTGACTATTCGGAGAAATCACCAAAGGAACAGTAAACAAAATACACCTCGTCGATCTTGATGCGACGTATTTTATTTTAGATACATGTTAAGTAAACTTATTGGAATATATACATACTGGAGTTTTGCTTTGTCTCTTGAGATGCCCAATTTCAAAATGCCCCTTGTCTCATAAAGAATCAAGAAATCAATTGAAAACAAACAATTTTAAAAGAAGAAACCGAACTTTAAAATGTATCCTTTTTCGAGAGAAAATGCCACCTCAAAACTGGAAAGTCATTTGCCTGTCAAGACTTGGTGACAACGACCTTAAAAACACCGAGGGAAAAAGGCACGTAATTGTTGTCATTATTTCTATGAGCTCCCCTCATTCATTCCAACAGTTTTGCTGTGTGTGAACTGTCGACATTAAATAACCTGTACTAATATGTTTGTCATTCTTCAATTTTAAACAGTAGCAATGAGTCGAAAACTATCTATTAAATGAACAGTGAAGACTCAGAAAAGACAGTGCAGATGCAAAGACTTATCCGAGTCTCGGCGGCGCGACACATTAATAATAATAATAATAATAATAATAATAATAATAATAATAATAATAATAATAATAATAATAATAATAATAATAATAATAAGTTAATTTAGGTAAAAGAGTACAGAATATTGCAAAGTAAAAGTAGTATAACAAATAATTTTTGCATCGAGGAAAAAAAGTGAAAAAAAAGCACCATGTTATGCGCTCCTTTACCAAGGATAATACAAAAAAAAGAAAACTAGATCCTCTTATTTCCATTGTGGTCCTAAAATTTCCATTGTGGTCCTAAATTTCCATTGTGGTCCTATATTTCCATTGTGGTCCTAAAAGTGTTGAAAAAGTCATAAACAAGCTCGTTTGGTATTATTTCAGACATTGGATCAACACAAGCCCGTAGTAAATGTCTATATATTGTATACATAGGTACCATCTTAAGGGTTTTGTGATATAGACATTTCAGCATCTGTGTTGCGTATCCAACAATTTCATATACATATTCACAAAGCAAAGTTTCTGGTCAGCCAGTGTATCCACACAGTCTGACCAGAGTCTTTGTTATGTACTGTATAGATATATTATAACTTAAATGTTTCTCAGACAGTCAGCCTATTGAATTGTGTCCCTTCTTTATGCTGCTAATTGTTTATGATTCGATAACATGAAATTGTTGGAAATGTCACACACAGGCTCTTTTGAAATTCGCAATCTTGCTTATGAAGAGTTGTATGTTCTTGCGAAAAAAAAAAAAAAAAAAAAAAAAACTATCTCAAAAGCTCAAACTGAAATCGCTCTATTGGTTATAGCGAGTGTAGTAACTATGTACTATACCTCGCACTATGGTCCCTTTTCGACTGGCAGGTCACAATGAGTTATAGGCCGAGTTTAAACTCTTGAGTTGATATAGAACTTGTGGTGTTTTATTTACAGAAATGAGAAATGAATAGGTCAGACTAGAAATATAGTAACCTTTTCTGTCGATCAATTAGCAAACTGTTGGTTTACGTCTAAAATTTCGTAGAAGAGGGAAGAATGAATCCGTTCACTTAGCCCTTTCCTATTTTACAAAATTTAAATTCAAAGGTTTTGCAGACGAAAATTCAATGTGGATTTATTTGAAAATAACCATTCAGTAGGGTAGAAAATAAAGTGAAAAAAGAAGAAATTGCTTGTCAGAAGCAATTTCTTCTTTTTTCACTATGTTTTCTCAATCATAAAATCACAGGCACGTAAAAAGCAGGGATTAAACAGGAAAGGGTTAAAGAAATATTGAAATTAGTCTTAGGCTGTGCAAAAATCTGAAATGAGATGTGTCTTGGCTATGTTCTTACCAAGGCTTCTTAAGTCGTTCATAATCAAGTTGTACAATGGATGAATAACGAAAGCAAGAGGTGGATCTTTTTTTATTTTTGATCACAATATCATAAATTTTACATTCATAAAAATCTTGAAAATGATAATAACATAATACATTCAGAAGCATCTTGAAATTGATACACAATCCGATCAAAACTATTCCAAATCGCTCATTCAGCGTTCCGTAATTCAATTCAAATTCAATTTTATACAACGCCTTCCTCAGGTTTCAGATCAGGAAAAATTCACCATTTTCATCGGCCATTTTACGAATTCAAGATCATTATTATAATATTACTATAAAGTGTTCAGTATGTGCGAATAAACGTTTCACCAAGCCATCGAGCTTGTTATCGAGTTCACAAGACACTCCGGACATTACATGCAAGGGGACAGGGACATAACTCTTACAAACAAAAATCATATATTATCACGAGTAATTTATCCTACGTTTGAGTTTAAAACATGAATATTACAATGTAACACTGCAATGACGATGCTTTCGAGGCCTAGAAGTTTCTACAATTAAAGGTATGCTCAATCAAATTAATGCTGTTTTTCCCTTCGTCTCGGCATATGGAAAGGCCATTCTTTCATCTTCGAACTAATATTTTTTGTCATGAAGCTGTTTATGTAACTTGAGTATGCCTATTGTAATTCCCAATGTGAAGGTACGCTTTTCCGCTATTCGGAAGCGCGTCAACGAACCCGAAAGATAGGAGGGCAATACAATAGCTCAGCGCGAAACAGTTGTAACTAACTATAAATATACATATATTCTTAACTATGGAAAATTGGCAATTTGCCCATCATACCACATACAAAAGTATACACATAATACACATATAAAAATACATTTACAATCACAAAATGTCACAAACCGTCTACGAGATGGTCAAAATTACACAGTAGCAAAGTATTTTGCCTTATATCTACTTATACATATATCTACAAGACATTCACCGTTGAAATTGAAAAAAACAAACAAAAACATTTAGTTTCCAAAAAAATTAAGAATTCATATTATAGTAGTGATAAAGTTTATAGTAAAAGGGGGGAGGGGAGTTGTTAATTGTTGATACGAACCATTAAGGTTCCATCAAATTCATCTCCCTTGATCATTGGCATTTTAGAATGCGAAAACATCTTGGAAAAAGCAGAGAGAGAGAGAGAGAGAGAGAGAGAGAGAGAGAGAGAGAGAGAGAGAGAGAGAGAGAGAGAGAGAGAGAGAGAGAGAGAGAGAGAGAGAGAGAGAGAGAGAGAGAGAGAGAGAGAGAGAGAGAGAGAGAGAGAGAGAGAGAGAGAGAATGTGAGAGAGAACGTGAGAGAGAACATGAGAGAGTGAGAGATGATGTAATTTTTAAATCGGACTGTGAAGCAGTCGATTTATATATACCGTTTTCCAGAAATCCAGTCTGTTTGACCCACTACATTTTTACCATTATCTTCTGAGCAATGTGTTCAAACCAAATTATGTGTTTTCAAACACCAAAGAAACGGTCTTTTCAGTCACAATCTACAAACTTTGTTTTTATCTTATTTACTTTTCGACAAATAGAGAACATGCTTATACAAAATTTGATGTAATTCTCGCTTTTAGTAATTACCAGTTAGTATTTTCAGTGTTTATAACAAGATTTTCGTTTGAGTAAAGGAGTTGAAACGTACAATAGGTTAACTGTATAATAAATTTGTCGCACTTACAATATTACTGCTCTGATTTTTTCTCGAACGGTCATTTACCAGTTGTAGGGCTGACAACCAATCAAATTCTGTTATGGTAATCACTCGGTCAAAACCCACGCGTAAATTCAGACCACGTGGTAGATACAAATGGACATCGTCTGCTCGAAATGTGTTAATTAAGTTGTTTGTCATTGGTCAATAGTCGCCTGCACTCAAACAGGGAGCGTGGGAAGTTTACTTTTTGTTCGCATGGGGGAAATTCAAATGGCAGCCCGGGAGTCGCGTGAGATGGCGTAATAATCTAAAATTGACTGTAATATGCATGCGCAGAAAGGGCATTCATGTGAACGGAGTTACCCACTGTTCGTAGTAAACAAACTTCACATTTACCGCTACAATGATTAATAAACCATGAAATATTATTATCCCATTAAGAAATGTGATAAACTCGTGCAAAATACTATATAAAAAAGAAAAAAAGTATTTGTCGTTTAAAGTAAAAGAGAACATTTGTTTTATGTAATCGAATTGTTTTGCACTACTTTCAACACCTTTTTGGAACCCAAGTAACACCGGCCTGACCCTGGATCAGAAGCGTCGAGGTTGAAAGGTTAAAATGACATCACTAGTGTCGAAACCAAGGTCGTTCTGATGGAAACCCGGTTAACTCGGGTCGAAACCGAGTCCGATATGAACTTACCCATGGTGGAATGAGTACTGTTGACTATGTGTTAACAAATATTTCTTGGCTAATTTCGCCTGAGACTCTGTTTATTTTCCATGAGTGAACTCGGAAAATCACCGATGATAAACGAATTCCGCCAATTAGCATTAATATTTAACTGTTTACTGGAGGTACGCACACTACTCAGTCCTGTGGTGAAGAGGTTCAGTCACTCGCCTCTGATTCACGAGAACCCAGGTTCAAACCGAGAAAGATGACGAATAATTTTCAGCCTCAATGTTTTCTATTTCTTTCTGTCTTTTAATCATTATCACATATGTTATTTTTTACATGGAGGGTGTATTGGGGTTTATGCACTCTTTTTGCAATTGTAAGGAAATATTTTTTCATTTATCGACTTTACTTTTGATGAATATAATAACAACAGCAATGGTTGCTCTGCTGATGCAGGGTGATTTTGTGTTAAATTTGGCAAAAGTGTATCGCCTTTTGAGAACAGGTCCGAAACTAGTCTTAATCGGAAAATTTTGCCGTTTTCTAAAAATTGGGAGACATCTTTTCTTCGTGGTTTAAGACAAATAAGTATAGTGTATATCTCACTTTTATACATCAATAAAAGATTCTTTGCATCTTAGATATCTCGATATGAATCAGCAGAAAAGTGATTTAATAATTCAACAAAGATAATATTCCCTTAGTGTGAACTTGTAATAGGGACGAAGAAAATTATGTACAAGAAAAAATAAATAAGAAAAAAAAAGCACTTCGGAGCCTCGAACCCACAGATGTGTGATTGAGAGCGATGCACCTTAACCGACTGAGCTATTCTTTTTTTTCTCATTTATTTGTTAAATTGCGTATTGATAAATATGATACTAACGGTTTGTGGATAATTAACTCGGAGATCTCCCGAAGATATACGGAATATGCACAGAGTCTCGGGCAAAATTAGCCAAATAATAGAAATAATTTTGAAATATTTGATTTCAATTAGCACTCTGATCACGCTCCAATCCTATTTTCAATAAATTCAAATTTGAGTATGAAGAAAAATTATTCAACGACAAATAAACCGACAAAAAATACGATAAATTGATATAGGATGTTAGTAAGAGCGATCTATTTTTAGAACAACTCATGAATAATCATAGAGTGCTGCTAGATTTAATCGGTTGGTCAGAAACCAAAGATATGAATAGCATAGTTGGCGATTTCACGTGTTTCTTGAGGGAAAATGCACTTATAGTATTTGGGAAAACCCAATGCTTGAAATACAAACATGTTGGTAATCAAAATTGTAAATAGTTTAATGAAAAATGTTTGTTGCTAAACAGGCTTTTAAACTCTATAGAGAGAGGAATAATATTAACAGACAAGCTTTTAGCTTGGCGCGTGCTCATTATAACAACGTAAAAAAATCTGCTAAGAAATAATTTAGACTAGCAGAGGGCTATCGAATCAGCAAACTTTCAAAATCGGACCCACGAGGTTGGATGAGCTGGCGATGTCCTCGAAAAGATGGAGTGTTAAGACAAAAAAACTCACAAATTGGGCAAAGATTTTACCAACTTTTATTGTCCAAATTTGAGCCCTTTTGATTGGCGAACTATTGCACTATCCCAGCCTCTCAATGATGCCCGATTTACAGTGCTGACAGCACTTTGATTACTTGTAAATCTTGTGCACCCTTCACTGTCGCAATGAATCGCAAAATTGCATGATCCCCGAGGAAAACCTGCCTAGATGACAATAAAATTGACAATATATCTTAATTCCAATTATAAAAAATTGCAATATTTTTTATTCGTAAAACATGAAAAAATCTTATTTTCCAGAAAAAAGCAAATACATGCTTTACCCTGTTTGTATTATAATTTTCCTATCAACCGAATTATTTTTAACGGGAAACAATGAGAAATTATGAGAATTTGCTTTTTTCAAGCAAATTTCTCCCTTTTTCTCAATGCCGGTTTTCTTCAATATTTGACTGTTTATTTTCTATTAAACGTACCATTGAATGGCTGTCTGCGAATTTTATGAAAAAGTTCAAGAATAATTTGTATATTTCCGTTTATTTATCGTCGCTACCGTAGCACATGCCTAAATGAGCGACGCCCCCAGAAGACGGTTAGTTGTTACGGGGGATAGTGCAAGGATACATGGCGAAACTACTCATGAGAACCGCCATGGTTCTTTTACGTGCTCGGTATGAAGCACTGTCTCACGGGTCCTCGGTTTAACGTCTCATCCGAAAAACAATTAGTATGTTAGTGTGTCAGCCCGGAAATTAAACCCACGCGGTCGAACTTCAATGGTTTTGAAGTCCGGTGCTCTATCAACTGATTCTAAAATAAGTGTTAATTTGTTTGTTTTATAGTATCCGGGTAGGAGATTACGAGGTGACGTCATTTTGGCAGGTTTTCCTGGAGAACGGGTCTGTCATAATTCTGACTACGAGAGTTTACTGTGATCATTCTTCACCCGAGGACGTTAGGCATATTTCACAGTGACAAAATAAATGACGCGAACTATGTTAATTCTGATATACTGTCGTTAATTGTTGACCTTTGATCGTCTGGGTGAAATAGCCGCATGCTAAACTGGATCATTTATTCGATCTACGAAAACTGTGCCTTGATTAATGTATTGTGCTCATCACTGTATTATTTAGGCATGTGCGGGACAATTTTCCACAATATGATATTTGCCTCGTACAATAGAGAGATCGATCAGTCTTAACAGCCTCACAGATTATTTTGAAAATTAACTATTAATTTACCAGAACTTTGAGACAGTGACTATCTTAAGAGCGTGAGGTGAAGAGTTCAATCAGAATGTGCAGCTGTACTGACTGGTCGTAGTCTTTACATGTCACACATGGGATTTTGTTAGAATTATTACACACAGTCTCTTCTAAAGTTGTTGAATGTTTTGGATAACAAAGCGCTCATGAGCGCCTCAGAATTGACCCTGCTTACATAGCTAAACAGATCTATTGCATGTTTCTAGATAAAGCTCACTATTGTGTTATTCTAAAGGCTGATATATAATAGGTAAAAATAGAGCTAGGCAGAGAATTCATCACAGTGAAGCCCTTCCGAGCACTACTATCCTGAACTGCACATAAGATACTCCTTAAGGTAATGGACCCGTTATAGTTCCGCAACGTTTCTGGAGTAATTAACTTTAACAGTGTTGACCGAGGTTTCTTAATGATATTGATCAGGAATCCCAGGTTAACATTGTGAGACAACACGTGGTCCAAAATGAAAATGTTGTCAGTAGGTTTAAAGAAAAGATAAAGTTAAGAATCATCCGCATAGAAATGATGGTCTAGATCATGGCTTCTGCAGATCGTCCCGAATGGCTAAGTATAAATTACATAGTTCTTTGATCTAAGCACAGAACACTGTGGAAGACTGTATCACATAAGTACAGGATCTGACAGAACATCGGTAATATATACAGATTGATGACCGTCACTCAAGTAAGACTTCGTCCAGACAAGAGGATTACCAGATACATGGAATTGCTGTTCAAAACGACGGATGAGAAAACCATAGTCAATTGTGTCAAACGCCGCCGACAAGTCGAGAAGTACCTGTATATATCGCCAGTTGCCAGTATCAAGTTATTTCAAAATTTCATTATAGACTTTATGCAAAGCTACATACTCCGATTGAAATTTTCTTATAGGCAGACTGCTGTAAATCATATAAATTATTGTTCATCAAATGTTCTTTTATTTGAATGTCCACGGCATTTTCCATCACTTTTGAAACAAAAGGTAAATTCGAAACAGGTCTGCAATTCTTCAATTCATTTTTCATGACCAGGCAATCTAACAAAGGTATGAAAGGTCAGGGTAAATACAGTTAACAACATCGTGAAATTGACAAGGTGAATGATTATGGAATGATTTAGGAATGAAATTGAATGAATGTGTGGAGCGACTCTTGAGTGAGTTTAATGGGGGGTAATCCAGTATTGCAAAATTTGTTCAGGTTAAAAAATTGCAATATTGATTACCTCCCTTTCACAAAATTTGCATTCAAGTTCTATAGATAGCTTCCTATTTCTTAAAGAACCTATCAAACGCTTATAATTTCAATTATTAAGTGAACTCCCGATTTTCCCCCGGCTATTTTCATTTTAAACGAAGTTGTTGTTAAATGTTTTTTAGTGAGTTTTGAGCGTTTTTGAATGGTTTGAGTGAGTGTCTGGAAAGAATGAATGGAGCGCTGAGTGAGCGATTAAGAATGGTTTTGATTGAGTTAAATGTCAATTTCGCGATGTAATTAACTGTATGATAGCTCCAGAGATGAATCAATAAGTTTGCTAAGAATTTCGATATGTTCATCTATATACGCCCTCAGAAGCCATGTTGGTAAAGGATTTTACTCATAACTTTTATTTGGTAATTGCAGAAAAATGCGTTTCACAACATCAGTTGTAACCGGTCTAAGTTCGTTAAGTATATTCAATGATTTGTTTGTTTCTCTTCTGGAACTGTGAACAGCGATGTTGATTGTGTAGAACCGGATTTAATTCCGTTCCGTATCGTCTCAACTTAATCAACAAAAAAATAACTTAATAAAGACACTCCAGAGACTTTTGTCCTAAAGCCTTTAAGCACCGACTTCTGGGTTTTCGGCCTGGCTTGGAGGTTATTGAACCAATTCATCATGCATATTTGTCATATACATGTATTTACTGTACTAACGTTAATATCTATCCATACTCATCATACAACCCTATGGGAGACCAGGCCCTTTAACAATGAGGAATTGTTGTCAAAGTTTTAACAATATGATCCACCATTTAGGGGGTATTTAATACAGTCCTTGTGATAACTCGAATTGCTGAAAACTCGAGTTTTAGAATTCGGTAATTCGACCGCGTGATTTTTAAAAAGAAACTATAGCTTGCTCTATGCCACACCCAAACGTTATCCAAGGTATTCAATATGGTGCAATGTTTCTGGTAGGAAAGTTTACAATGAGATAAAGTTTCAGGAAATTTCTTAAGATCTACATCAAAAGTTGAAATTTTCTTAATTTTTCTGTTTAAAGAAAACAGGAATTGAATTTTGATAAGCAACAATGACAATAACGTCGTAGGTCATTCGTAAACAATGGTAATTCAAGCCTGTTTGTCACATTTTATGTGTGCGTGATGAACAGAAATAAGGTGCATAGATAGCTATACATTGCATTAAAATATTTGTCTAATTGTGAACAGATGATATAATTCGTACTAAAAGAAAATTTGCTCTTTAGAACTTCGAATATCTCAGAATATACACCACGTACCGTCACAAAATTTTGCATTACAAACCTCGAGACAATTAGCAGTCGATACTTTTAGAAATAAAGCACACGAAACTCATTGATCTCTGGCTGGCAAAGGATCTTTGCCTTTGACTGGTTTGCTTGCGCATCCGAAATTTGATGAATAAATATTCTGGAATCGCATTCAGTTCAATTCTTTTACCCTAACTTAATATAATAATAATAGTGGACATTTATAAAGCGCTACATCCCGAAAATTCAGGATCTTAGCGTTGTACAAGTTAAAATTTTTACATAAAACAAAGTTTGTCACTGATTAAGTCACTCAATGTAAAATTTCAAACAATTTAGATCTGGTCATAGTATATCTAAAATGGTGAGTCTAAGGGCTTTTTAAAGACTTGTAATGACTCAATGT
Organism: Fragum whitleyi; assembly: GCA_948146395.1. Taxonomy (NCBI): domain Eukaryota; kingdom Metazoa; phylum Mollusca; class Bivalvia; order Cardiida; family Cardiidae; genus Fragum; species Fragum whitleyi. Next base: position 26,508,482 of record OX411555.1, on the reverse strand, counting down.
GTCTGATATCTGACGGCAGGTAATTCCATCGCTCTGGAGCGCAGTATGAAAAGCTTCGTTCACCATACTTACAATAAATCTGTATCCGAAGGACAATTGTTTCTTATGCAAAAACGTTTTTTTGATCTTTAAACTTTGTGGTTGGGCAAAAATAAACCCCGTGCAAAGAAAGCTGACAGCAATTTTAAATAATCGAAACGTTCATGTTCTAATATGAATCTTCATTATCCGCTCGCACATCCTCTTGTAAGTATCAATAAATATTGCTAAACGTCATTACGCTGTATGATCTGATGTTAATCAACGTAGTGATTTATAACATTGACACAGATGTAACGTCTGTATGTTAACTCAGACTTTTGTTTGGAAATGGTAGATGATCCCTTACCAAAACTTGGCAATACCATATAAGCAAATATCGCTTACTAAACAATCAATTTTAAATGGTCAAATCTCAAAACCATGCTGATGATTTGTACGCAGTATACGCAACTTATCCGCAGTATACGTAACTTATTGAAATAAGATTTTTGGTCTCGTTTCAAAAGGGCAAAATCTTAGATATGCAACCTATTTTACAAGCAAGAGATCTCAACTAAAAATATTAAATAAAAAATGAAAGGAAAGTCAAAAATTGAAAGTCTTTTGGAACTCAGTATATGTGTCAGTAGTTATATGTCCAGCATGTAGTGAAGACTCTGATCTGTGCGAATGTAAAGACTGATCATAGTCTTAACGTTATATAAATGAGAAATTGTTGTAAAATTCATACAAAAGACTAATTTTTTCTCAATAATTTCATCCCAGTGACAGTTGTGGGTGTAGATGCACTTTAAACAAGGGGACCATGATGGTCCTGGATCGCTCACCTGAGTGTCTTTGACTCATGGGACATCCCATCAATTAAATAGGCAGATGTCAACAAGGGAGTTAATTTTTACATAAGATCAATACCATGGAATGTTTTCAGCAAAAAGGATATGCCTTGGCACAACCCTTATATAAATACATGGGGCAAGTAATGAATAAACTTAATGAAATTCAATTAAATGAAGCTATTAAGAAAAGTCTCTGCGTTCTGATTTCAGAAAACAAGATTTCTTCATTGGTGTTTATGTAAAATAGAGGGGTGGTGGCACATTTAGAGCCCAAATATGAACCCAGAGGCATAATACGAACAAAAATTGAAAGGTCCACTAGATTATGCTACATACCAAATATGAAATCTGTCTGTCATCTGGTTTTAGAAAAGAAAATTTTTCAAACACTTTCGCTCTTTGATTCTATGTAAAAAGGATTGTGCCCGGGAAGAGCCCAAATATGATCCTAGGTTCTTGATATTAACAAACTTGGTAGATGTCCACTAGATGATGCTACATACCAAATATAAAAGCTATCTGCCCTCTGGTTTCAGAGAAGAAGATTTTTGAAGATTTTCCTATTTTCACCCTTTTTGTTAAGGGTAAAGGGAAAGTTAAGGGTGGATTTCATTCATTTGAATAATTTTGGTAGAGCTTGACCCAAGGAACATACCTGCCAAGTTTCATCAAGATTGGCCCACTGGTTTAGGAGGAGAAGATGTTTTAGGAAATTCTGGACGACGCACGACGCACGACGCACGACTGACGACGGACATTGAACGATCACAAAAGCTCACCTTGAGCACTTCGTGAGAATGTGAACCCAGTTAGAGAACATCTCTTACAAAGAATAACACACTTTAACCTGTCACTAGCTATGAATATTGCCATTTGACCTGTCGGATCTTCTTTTGCGACTGATAGGTCTGAAAAGATGTCCTTCCTTACACATATTTTCTTTTAATTAGCATGTCGATTTCTATTTAAAATATTTCACTCGATTCCCATATTTTCAAAAATCAAATCGCGTCGATGACTTAGTACATGAATGATTACGTAATTTATAAAATTGTGACGAAGCTTAATTTGCGTGTTTACTTTCAACCTCGAAAACCGAGAAAATTTTAAAATTATCTGGATAGATTCAACGAAGATTTCAATGAGACCAATGAGGATTTAGGAGATAGTAGCTTTGCATCTGTCCTGCGTTCAGGATGAAAACCTTAGGGAAGCGTTTTCGAAATGGTACCTCGCTTTGCATCTCAAAGCAAGCGTTTTTACATCCCAAACACAGGGCAATCTAAATCTATGTCCTCCCTGTGATTTGATTCTAATTGCAAAGAAGGCATTGAAGTGATGTTTGCTTTTTGCTGCATGACAACAAAACTTGAGATGAAATAGACCAATAAGATACGATTGGCTAGAAATTAACCCAATGTTTCACCTTCTTAACCATTATGTATGCATTAGGTATGTAAAAAATGCTTTGTTTGTTTTTTTTTTTACTAAAGCATCAACTTACATGTAAGCGATCACCTATCCTCATCCGCCCATTCATCCGTATGATGAGAAGTCTTTGTGTTAGATCGAGTTTGGATTAAGTTTTCGTATATACATGTCGAAAAGATTTTGAATAGAATAGATGATATGTGACTTAAGATGGAAATGAATATCAGGCCCGGGTACGGAATTTATCCGCTTCGCCTCCGGCTCACCATATAAATTCCTACGCCCTTGCCCGATAAACGTGTCCATCTCAAGTCACAAGCAATTTAAGCTCTATATATCTAGCGTTAAATAAAGAAAGAATCACAAAAAAATTGGGTTAATTGCGATATTTTAAAACTGTTTGGAACGATTTTGGAATGAAATTGAATGAGTACAATGAGTGGTCTTTGAGTGAAATTAAAGGGGGAGGTTGAGATTCATCCAATATCGCTAATTTTGTTCAGGATTAACAAACTTATCGATATTTATTTCTCCCCTTTAAGAACGATTGCTAGAATTAATTTTCTGAGATATATTTTTTTTATTTTTTCATATTTTGTACATTAAAGTATGTCGATAGCAAAAATGGAAAGAAAAAAGGGGGTCACCGAATCAGATTTTTCGTAAAACGTCATAGAATGTCATACGTATCGAGTAAATTTTTGTCCGATTTTTCACAGATTTTCATTTCTTGGTAATTACATAAAACCGTAGAACAATCAAATCTTATCAAACAACTAATATCAATTTTTTTAATTTCAATGATAGAAAGTTATTTGCACTGAATCTTATACACAATTATCGATCGAAAGGAAAAATAATGATTTTTACGTATTTTTTCCCAATACGTAAAAACTGGTATATCGAAAATGAACAAGAATTTTTTCAAAATTTATAACTTTTGATCAAATTTCTCAAAAAATCTGAGATAGAAAATTTTATTTTTTCTATATTTTGTAGATAATAATATGTTCGTGTGATATTGATATAAAAAATGTATGGTCACCGTGCATTTTTTTGAGAAAAAATGCAAAATTCTAGGTCACCCAGTTATGACGCTAAAGAAAAAAATCGCTCCAGATTCTTTTTCTCGTACCAATTTTATGTACAAAATCAATGATATTCAATCTTTCTTAAATTAATCGATTATGGAGGTGAATTCCTCAACAATTAGGATATCCATTTGTTTTGCGTCAACGAATCCCAAGGTCAAATCATATGAAAAGGTCAAGGTCATATGTCAAGGCCAACGTAACATAAATCACGCAAAAATCTAGTGTTTTCAAAAATCTTCAAGCCTGTTGAAAATAGAATACTCACATATGGAATAATAATTGATCTTTTCAAAATGCATCATCAAATTCCCTGATCGAAGTCATATGATGAGACCAAGGTCATCTATCTCGCTCACACCCCCATCCCCTAATAAAACTTCAAATACACCCAGGTCTGTTAAAAATAATCAAAACATTGAAAATTAAAAATCTGACAAGGTCATTTGACAACGACAGGATCGTTTATCATGGTCAACCTTTCAAAAATTAACCCCGTCAAAATGAAATGTGACGGTTCCATGAAGCTATCGTATATACGTCTGATAACGTTGTTTGGTGTCAGACTATGCGCGGGAACGTTAACGTCACAAATACCTACGAAAACGACGTTGACGTCATATCCTTTTTTCTATAAAATAAAATGGCTGCGATAATTTATATAATTATGTTTTAGTGATAGGAATAATTAATCGTCTTCATGAAAGCATTTTCCGCGAAATATATAAATCAAGAGGGGTTTTGTAGTGTTTTTGTTACGTCCGAGATAAATGCAAGTTTGGAGCGCATACTCCTTTTTGAAGAGTTCGATGCGCAAAGACGTTGCGCAAGAACGAACTCCCGAAATCGTCCTTAAATGAATATGCATAAAATGGATCCATATTTCTTTCAAGAACCAATCAGACGCTTACAATTTCAGTTATTTCAACCAAATTGCGTTTTTTTCCTAGCTATATCTATTTTGAATGGAGTTATTGATTTTATTTTATTGTCATTCTGCAGCGTTTTTATTGGTTGATTGGGTGTTTAGAACGAATAAATGAAGAGCTGAGTGAGCGATTAAGAATGAGTTTGATCGAGTTGATTGTCAATTTTACGTTGTAACGTACTGTTATTAAAAGATTGCTGCTGCCAATCAAAAAATCTAACAACATGTGTCCTGAACCAAATCTTTGATGCCGAAATGCGTGATGGGCAAAAAGTAGCTCTCCGACACCACGACGTGTTTCCCTATTATTTATTTGTTGTTTTTTCTCTAGGAATATCTATTGCCATATCTACTGTATTGTTCTCATGGCCGGAACGCGTTTTGTCTTCAAAACTTTTTTTTTAATTATATAGCTATTGAATTTGTTAAATGGAGGCTTTTTTCTAAGTAAATAGCCAAACGGGAATGGTCGTATCTAAGATGTTCGAACTTGTGACCAGACCCCTTTTCCTAAGTAATATTTGTATATACGTGATGATTCTGTATGTTTGTGAAAAGAAATGGCAATAAAATATGTTTAAACTAAAAAACGATTTTCCTTTCACGACGCGCATTTGAAAAGAGATGTACTGGTTGTTTCCTGTCCTGTATCACATATTTTGTAGATAAATGACGTTTTTGTATCTGAGGGTTGGGTTTAGACGTAGGTGAAGGGGCGGGAGCGGCGACCCATCAATTCAATCGCTAGAATTTTTTCTCCAGGGCGGCGTAACTCGCGTCACAGAACTTTAACAACATCGTGAAATTGATTTTAAAATGATATAGGAATTAAATTGAAGTAGTGTGTGGAGCGAGTTTTTAGTGAGATTAATGAAAGGTAACGAAACTCGCAGATTTTGTTCAAAATGAACAAAATTAGCGATATTGATAACCTCTCTTTAATAAAATATGCTTACAAATTCTATAGATAGCTTCATATTTCTTCAAGAAACCATCAGACGCTTACAATGTTAATTGTGTCAGTGAAATCGCGAGTTTTCTCTTTCCAAATTTATTTTGAATGACGTTGTTGATTCTATATTTTTTAATGGGTATTGGCGTTTTTGAATGGTTTGAGTGAGTGTTTAGAATGAATGAATGGAGCGCTGAATTGGCGATTAAGCATGGTTTTGTTTGAGATGAATGTCAATTTGACGATGCAACTAACAGTAACAGCATTAAAAGAAAACTATCGAAACCGGACTATTCCTCATTTCGGGACTATCCGTTGTTTTTCTATTGCCAGTTTTGTCCGATATGAAACATAATGCCATAAATTGCTACCATTATGTCTAGAATTGCCATTTGTGTGATAGATTTCGGAGATTACATAATTGAGTCTCTTAGTGTATTGTTTGTAGCTTCGGATAGAAATGTGAGGGTTCAAATAGTAGAATATATCAACATTCTTCAATGTAACTGTTGTTCTATTTTTTTTTATTTTTTTTTTAAATGCGTTATCAATATTTAAAGCTGATTACAGTATAATTAATTCTGATTGACTTTCAAACGAAAATTTACCGACAGAAACAAACCAGGAAAGAGTTAAATCTAAATATCACATGATTATAATTTTCGACGATGATTTATAACATGTTCCCATTTTTTCGAGAATTTGACGAAAATTTGATTCATAGCTGCGAGAGGACGATCGAATACAGTGTGTTCGTTGAAACAAGCAAAATTAACTGGTGGTATAACGTGTACTAAAGTGTTTGGAATTCCCTTTCAATGAGAACATCAAAATGATAGGTCAGGCTGCACGACGTAGCTCAGATGACAGCCGTGGATCGCCGGTCAAACATCAACACATGGTTGTAAAAGATGCTCCGAATCAAGCAGGTAAATACGTAGACTGTCACATATTACGTGGTAACAGCAAAAATGCCTTTCTGTTTCAAGATTGTTGAATGGTTAGAACTGAATACAAAATATGGGTGTAGCCTTATCTGAAATGAAATCACCATATTTGGGAGAATATCTTGTGCAAAAAGGGGGAATTGTTTGAAATAAGCAGGGCTCAGGGATCCAACTCACTAACTAGAACTTTCGTGTCACCGACTGGGCTACACGTGCTCAAAGCATGGAATGGATTTTTTGTGTATATTTGAAATTGTTGGGGATGTCACGCACAGGCTCAGATGATATTTCAGCATAATCCGAGTTAGTGCAGAAAGAAGTTATTGATCTAATATCACCAAAGCGTTTTCCCTAATCTATAGAATGATATATAAATGATAGATATCAAAACCTCATTCATCTTTTGGATTCACATAGTTCATCTGTCTGTAATTTCATCGATTAGTATATCGACAGAGAAAATATGGAAGCATTCTTGCAATATGATTCAACATAAAAAGAGTGGAAGACACCCCTTGCGTTCAGGATGAAAACACGTTAAGAGATGATAGACCGCTTTGCATGTGCATATACGTGCAGTGCGAGGTATCATTTCGAAATTGTTTCGCTAACGTATTCATCCTGAACGCAAGATTGCTTAATACCATTATGTATTTACCAGAGATAACAAACATCAAATTGTAGACCCGCAATTTCAAGGGAGTGATAAAAGATCAATTTTACATTGAAATTGATAGGAGAAAAAGGTTTCTCGAACCTCACTCTTTTTTGCGGAACTTATACTTTATTATTTGGAGACACAATACACGTAGGCCTACACTGAAATGGCATTCAAATACGTCAACGTGGTCTAGTGATTAGGGCTATGGCTTAGGGATCGAAGGGTCCCGGGATTGAATACCGACTGGTCCGTGGAATTCTTTTTATTATGAACCAAAATAAAGGTCATTGATTAGCACAATCGGTAAGATATATATAAGACAACCCGATCCATGTCAATAGAGCCAAAGTATTGTGGAAAAAGGTATTTTTTAAACCCCAGCAACTGCTCAACGGTTGGATAAAAAATAGCCGATGTTTGAACTAAATATAGTCCAAAGCCCTTACCAGGTACAACTACAGCCAACGGCACAAATTTTTAATGCAATGCATCAAAGAAGGCCGCGTAATATCCGGCTTTTATCAATGAAATAGCTTTTGCTTTAAATAATGCTTCTTTTCCCAAATAATGTCCCACTGGATTTTACTAGCTTTTAAGGGTTACAAATACTCTGCTGTACCATGTACACAAAGCTAAAATGCTTAGGGGTCTGATAGTGTAGTGATTTCCAAATATAAATTCAACTTGTGTAATACTTTGTTTACATCTTTGAGACATTGCGCTTAAAATAAAGAAATGTGGTGGGGAAAGGAAAGTAAAAAAGATAATAAATATGAATAAATATTTTATCTTAGTTTTAAATGTAAAAAAGATAGTACACCTAACGATTAATTAATATGGTCTTCTATTTCATGAATAATTTGTATTTCAGCTTAATTTATAGTTGAAGTTTGAGTATGAAGAAGTATTTAAATCTTAGGCCAACATTTTTGACTGATAGTACCATTTCCATGACAAATCAGCTTTGAAGATCACTTCAAATACGTACATCGTAAAATTGACAAGCTAAACGACATTAAAATGATTTCTGAATGGAATAGAAAGTGTGATGAGTGACTTTTGAATGAAATTAAAGGAACGTTATCTAATATCTCTATCTTTTTTCAAGATGAACAAAAATAGCGATTTGTATTAACCCCCATCAACAAAAATGCATACAAGATCTATAATTAACTTGCTATGACTTCAAGAAACAATCACAGTGCATTTTGCCTGAGTTATGCTCCCTCATCATTGTGGACCTTTTTTATTCATTTTCAGCATCTCGGCATGCACAGAGTATGCCCTTGTCATTTTTTACGCGAAAAGGGACCATCTGGGAAGCGCGTAAAGTGTCGATCCTAGTCAGACTGCGCGGACTGCGCAGACTGACTAGGGTCGAAACTTTTCGCAATCAACTAATTTTCTAAATCCAGAAAAAATCATTCTACCTTCCTATGAAAGAATTTTGGAAATGTGACCCCTGGTTAGCCTGTACTACAACCAATCCCCTTTTTTTTTTATTAAATTCTTATTTTATGGAGTTCCCAGATGGTCCCTTTTCGCGTGAGGCTAACGGCATTTATTTACAATAGAATGACAAGGCAAAGGCAATGAGATATGATATCTCGATATTGAATATTGAAGATATTGAATTAATTATTGCAAAATGCCATAATGGTAAACAACCAAAGAAACTTTTGACATAAAGAAATAGATTCACACAAGCTTTCGTTAGTCAATAGTATCACACGTAAATTTTCTTTTCAGCGGTTCCAGGTAATGTGCGTCTTAGAGTTTGTGTTTTTGCTGAGTTCTCCTCTGAAAAATAAATAAAATATCGTTATATTTTATTACAAACATCGAAACAACTGCTGCACAAAATCTCAATTTTTATTTTTTAAATTATCCAATAGAACCAAACATCTCTGAAGACATTGCAAGAATTTTAATTTGATAAGACCGCAGGGGTGTGGAAATGCAGAGTTTCTCCACTTGTCCCTGGACAAGTAAAAGCTGATTTCTAACTTGTCCAGAATCGAAATGATAAATAGATAAATATCCAGAAAATATTGTTTTTAATGAAGAAAATGCTGTAGCTCAGCATTTTCTTCATTAAAGACAATGTTTTCTTCCCTTTGATACAAACAAAAGGATGACTTTTCTCCTAGATATTTTAGTAGTGTGTCAAGAATCAAGATTAACTCTAGTATCTACTTGTCCATGGACAAGTGGCCTAGAAAAATGTCCTTGCCCGCAGGTAGAAAAGCCCGTGAAGGACAAGTCGGGTATGTGACTTCCACACATCTGAGACCCATGCGATATCATGTAATCTTTCCTAGACGAAACGAGCTACTCATAACGCGGGTATTTTGATTTTTGTAAGCGAATAATATCTTAACAATTTCGACGCGGATATTTCAAATATATGGATAATAATGTTATCTAGGGCTGAAACAGCAAGATTGCAGTTTTTTTGAGACAAAAATAAGGCCATTCCCGTAACAGCGCATGCTTATAAAAAGATAATTTCGCTTGTTTTGAGACGACCCCTTTTGGAATGGGGGAAATTACATTAAACATAAAGAATGTGGAAGAAAAAAAGTGAAATGGGTATACTTTTCTCACTTTCTAACCGTCTTTATCTTGAGACATATTTACAAAAAAAGCTAATACCCTTGTTTTTGGGTAAAAAAGGTACTTTTTGAACGTCCCTTTCCAAAACTGTTACGGTGACCAATAAGTTTATTTATTTAAAGTCGTTGGCAAGAAATTACGAAAATAATAACAAAAATCTCTTGGGCAAAATGTGTCTTAAAAAAGCTATTTTATGCCAAAAATGCCATATTCAACTCCATGTTAAAATTAGGAATTGAGACCATTTGAACTGCTGTCAATCTTTCCCAATCACGATGACCTATATTTTTTATTGTCTTGATTCACTCGAGACACTTTGATTATAACATATGAGCCTGTGCGTGAGATTTCCAACAATTTCAAATATGTGCAAAGCAAAGACTCTGACTAACCTGTGCTCTACACAGTCTGACCAGAGTCTTCACCATGCGCTAAACACATAGAAAAAGTCTCCAAATATCTGTTGACCATAAGGTAAATTTATATTTACAGTTTGTGGATGTCTACGCCTCTCAATCTTTGCACCTCACGAACATTGAAAATTATTGGAAATGTCATGCACAGGCTCATATTATAGTTTGATCAAAATCTGTTGTCCAGTCCCAGAATTGATGTCGGTCTCCTCAAGTGAGTAGCATCCATCATCTAGTGGACCTCTACGTCTATTCATATCATTTCCCAGGGCTTGTAATTTAGGCTCCGCTCGGGCGCACCTAATTTTCCATAGTAAAGCACGAACATCTTTAAAAAAAATCTTCACTGAAAGCAGAGGGCACATATGTTTCATACTAAGTATGTAAAACCAATTGGATCTTTATCAAATGTAATGTCAAATTTTGACTCCACCTAGGCCCTTCCGATTTTACATAGGAACGAGAAAAATCTTTAGAAATTCTTCTTCTTCTCTGAAACTAGAAGGTAGACGGATTAGAGAATTGGTGTGATACTTCATTAAATAAGCCATTTCGAAATCCATACCATGCTTCTTGGGATCATATATTTGGGCTAAACCCATACCAGTGCCTCCAATTTTACATAGAAACAAAGTATGGAATCTTTTAACAATTATCTTGTCTGAAAAAAAGCCAATGGCATTGCAAAAAGATAACAATCATTGCCTTAGAAGCTTTTCTTCTAGTATCAATATTCTAAAATCAGCCAGAGTTGTTCCTTTATATAAGAAAAACGATAAGACTGATGTAGGAAATTATCGTCCTGTATCAATTCTTAGCGTTGTTTCGAAAATTTTTGAAGAGTCGTATTTGACCAAGTTGAAAAATATTTAAACGAAAAGAACTTATTATATAATTTACAATCTGGTTTCAGAAAGGGCTACTCAACAGACACCTGTCTCATTCATCTATCAGAATATATTAGAAACCAAATGGACAAAGGTAATTTTGTAGGAATGGTTCTTTTAGACTTGCAGAAAGCTTTTGACACAGTAGAACATTCTATCCTCATCATGAAACTTGGAAATATTGGCTCTATAGATATTATTGATTGGTTTTTGTCGTATCTTAGTGAAAGAAAACAGCTTGTTGATGTCAACAAATCTCAGTCTTCCTTTGCAAGTATTACCTGTGGAGTTCCACAAGGATTTATACGTGGACCTCTTCTTTTTCTAATATTCGTCAATGATATGCCTGATGTTTTTAAAAACAAACTTCTTCTGTATGCTGGCGATTCTACTATTTTAGTGTCCAATCGAGACAGGTCGTCTGTTGAGAACGCACTTTCTGATGATCTCAATCGTGTACGAAATTGGCTTATTGACAACAAATTGTCTTTACATCTTGGTAAAACGGAATCTATTATTTTTGGATCAAAACAAAAGCTTAAATCTAATAAAAAGATCAATGTCCGATGCAACGAAAGTTCACTTCTTTCAACTTCAATTGTAAAGTATTTGGATGCTGTTCTAGAACAAAGTTTATCAGGTGAGCCAATGGCAATTTCTTTATTACAAAAAGCAAATGCTTAATTGAAGTTTCTTTATCGTAAAAGCAAATTCTTATCATTTCACACCAGAAAAGTATTAGTGTCATCCTTGACCCAATGTCATTTTGACTATGCTTGTGTTTTCTGGTACTTTAATCTGAGTGAAAGGGGACTAACAAACTTCAAATCATGCAAAATAAACTAATAAGGTTTGTTTTGGAACTGCATCACAGATCCAGTATCAACAGAATTCACTTTAAAACTTTAAACTGGCTGCCAGTTGAAAAACGTATTGAACAAATAACTCTTTTAAAAATGTTTTCAAAATTAAGAACGGACTTGTGCCAGACTGATGGACCAAATTGTAGAAGCGGTCACCTCACATTCTTACAGCACGCGATTCAGTATAAATGGTTGTTTTGCTGTTTCAAAGGTTGGGACGCACGGAAGAAAATCATTTTCTTACGCGGGCTGTAACCTTTGGACAGCCTTCCAACAAGTATTAAAACTGGTAGATCTCTCCCCATGTTCAAAGCAAAACATAAAAAACACTTTCTTGAAAATCTGTGACATTTTACAAACAACTCGGTGATATAATGCTTAGAAATGAGTTCGTTAATATTTCTTTACCTGTCTGTGATTTAATTGTTTTACATTTAATTGTAACATCATCAACTCTATGTTAACATATTCAACAGTATAACATCATGTCTCTCTGTGTCAGCCACACCCAAGCAGGGGGCCGCAATGGAAATAAGAGATATCCTATCTCTTTTTTTGCCTTATCCCAGGTTTGGATGTGGCAGACATGGTATGAAAAACGCACTGTGAAATATTCATTTTTATATGTGTTTTCATAATATTTTTTATTTATTTCCTAGTTTACCTGAATAAAATCTATTATCTATCTATCTTAGAAGTGGACATCTGCCAATCTGATTCTTGTGATGTCGCAGTTGTCAAAGAGACACATTTGAGCGATATAGGATCATCATGGTCTTCTTGTTATTGTATATAGTAAAAATGCTGATTGAAACAAAAATATTTTTACGGTTGTAAAGGTGACCACAGCGCTTCTCGTAAACAACAATAAATTGCGGGTGAATTCCCCCTTTTTCAGAAAACTGTCTTGCACACTTATCAACATCGTGGAATTAACAAGGTGAATGATTTTGTAATGAAATTAATGAGTGCGAAGAGTGGGTTTTGAGTGTTATTATGGTTCATGTAAAGTGTTTGAGACCAGAGTTTAAAGGCTCTTCATTTGCCAAGAAAAAGCAGCATGTCCAGAGTATATCATATATCAAAATGAAGCTATTTATGAGCCCAATCAGTTAAGCAACATAAAACTGTGATAGCTATAGCGGTATAGCCAAAACATTGTGGAAAAGGGCCATTTTGTAGAGAACAAGCAACTGCATGACTGTTGGATAAAATTGACTCATATTTCGCTTTCACGTTAGCATGTTCATCATCTTAAATGATAACGACGTCTAAAGGTTAAATTGCATCTCGACAAGTTGTAGTTACAAATTTACAGAAGAGAACATGTAGAAAAATCTCTGACAGACAGAGACAAATACGCCAAGATAAAGAGAGAGAGAGAGAGAGAGAGCGAGAGAGAGAGAGAGAGAGAGAGAGAGAGAGAGAGAGAGAGAGAGAGAGAGAGAGAGAGAGAGAGAGAGAGAGAGAGGAGGAGAGAGAGATAGATAGATAGAGATAGAGAGAGAGAGAAAGAAAGAAAGATAGAGAGAGAGGAGTGACACACTCTACACATACAACCAAAGGTTGATTTCGTGTATAAGGAGTGATTCCAAGGAGGGGATATAAGTATTTCATCCCACAATCTATCTCTGTAGTTTTTTCCCTCATGGGTACGAAGTGCAAATTTACAACCGTATTTTAGTAACTTAAAGTTAATATTCTGTTGTTAAGCTAAATGAATCAACTGTTTAACCCTTCATGGAATGAGTCGTAAATAAAACTTAAATTAATAACTAGAGAAAATCAGAAGCTCAATTTATGCAAGCAATTTTTGAAACGAACTGTTTACAAAATAGACAAAATTGAGACAAAAGGAGGTTGGTTTGTTCATCCCGAACAAACTTGGGATATTGGATTACCTCCCATTATATTCACTCATAACTCGCTCCACACACGCATTCAATTTCATTCCAATTTCATTCTAAAATCTTTCACCTTGTCAATTTTACGATGTTTTTAACTGTACAACCAACCCTACGTTCAACATGGCCTAAAGATTCATAACTTCCCGTTAAACTTTTTGATGCAAGAGGCAATGGGATCCGTTTTAATGCTTACACCAATTTTTAAAGGAGCAACATTTTCAGTTACAGGTCCAATAACAATTTCTTAATTTGAAATAAGTTTCTACATGTTTTATCGCCCATTTATCTCAGTACATTTAAACATATCAAACGAAGTGGAGCTTTACTCTTGAGCGGTAAAATAAAGACCTGTTTAACCTGTAATAAAAATATAGGAGTTCTTTTGTATGAATGAGAATAACTCTAAATGTTCCTTGCATTTGAAGGTTTAGCATAAAGTAATCATTTGCATTAAATTTAAAATGAAACTGCCAGTCTTAGGAAACAATATACCCACCTTCACTCGGTTTTCATGCCTTCCAATATCTCTAACAATGCTTTCCTCAGAACCTCTCGATCTTCTGTCCGATCAAAGTCGTCCGTCCTTTCCTGTTCTGAGTTTCCTTTCTGTTGAACATCTTCGTGACAGGGCGCTGAGTCGTCATCACCAAGACCACATCCCTTCTTACTTGCTCTGACTCCGTCGGCACATGTAGTCAAACTTGGAAAAACGCCACAAACTGATTTCATAGCAAGATCCAAGTTATCCCTTCGGGAGTTTTCAACAAGTCTGTTACATGCGAAAGGGAGACGAAATAAAAGACAAAATGCCTCATTTTGTTCATATTGTTGCCTTCTCTCCAGAGACGGGTAGGCAGAGCAAGCCTTAACAACGACAAGAATTCCAATAACAGCAGTGAAAAAAGTTTTCTTCATGTTTATACTTAATGAGTGCGCAGTTACATTTGAATCTTGATGTATTCACGAGATGATCGTTATAAAGACAGAGCCATTCAGATATCATCCCTTAAATAGGTCCAACATCCTTTGTTCTTTCATTCCATTGTTCTATTTGAAAGATATTATCCAATTACAAGCCTAGGTATGCTTTTTTTGACAAAAAAATGATAAATAAAACTAGCATAAATTCTGACCGAGGTGCTAACATTCCGAATAGTCTAATGACAAAAATACAATTTTCCCATATTTTTGAAGCGTTTGGTCCGGGAAAAATGCAAGCATTATGCAATGTATATAAAGGCCGGAGGTGCCGTAAGGGTAATTGCTCACACATAGCAGGTCATTGTATGTCCAAATTTCTAAATGTCTGTAAATCTCGTCTAACGCTTTGAAAATGAATTTTATATAGCCGCTTTCATATCTCGTTCATAAAATGAGAGTTCAGACAGCAGAGCTGACGTAATGACATCATCAAAGGGTCGCCCCCCTTTTAAGGAATAAAACTCAAGGATTGTCCATCCCACACCGCCATGCGTTTCATGAAAAGACGCATTGGGTTGGACTCTCAATAATATGATGATAAATGAGGAAGAAATGAAACAAGGTGTAACGTATAAAACTGTTTATGTCTTCAATGTTGCTTTTCGAGTGCAGGTACCATGAATGTATACTTTTTTTTCTCTCGAAAATTTGAACGGTGACCTTTGGCTAAATTAAGACGTGTTGATGCAAAACAATTCCATGGAAGTTCTTTTTTTAAATGACAAGCATATACCTTCAGGTTATAGTTTTTGTAAACTTTGATTCCGCAAAGATATCGCAAATCAAAAAATATTTTCACGTCGCGTTAAATGTTAACAAAAGCTGACTTTTAATCGGATAGAAATTAAGTGATTTCTACTTTTTTTTATAACATTCAAATTTAATACTTTTGAATTCAATGATATACCTCAATTTGAATTATCCTAGAATACGTTATCGTATGAAGATTGGCTTCAAATAGGCATAATAACGATTGTTTGGGTGCGACGTCGATATCGGCGAAAATGTTGAAATAACTTTGAAAAATCGAATTTAAGGAAAATTCACACAGAAGATATATCGTTTTTATTTGATAAAAGTAAAGCATATCTATTTCGCTACAATAAAAATTAGTATAGGTCATGGATAAAATTTGAGAATTTTCTATTTATTCTAAAAAAAAAGATGAAATGATACAGTGATCGTTATTTCTTACAAAGCAAAATTGTTATATAGCGTTTTATGTTAGTTATTCTTATTCTGTCTAAATGCTTGCACAAATAAAATTCCCAGCTCGGGTGTTCTAGGAATTTCTATATAAAACTTTTCTTTAAAAAAAATGGCCCATTTATAGGGAATTTTCTATGCAAGTGTACATCTTTATTTGAATAGAATGTCCTTTTACATGTATCAGAAGACATAATGGACGGATCGCTGCCCCGCCCTTTGACCTTTTTCACAGCTCTCCCTTGGATAGTAAAACGCAAATTATTTGCAAAATATATCGTCGAGGAAACTAAAAAACAGCAAACCGTTGGAGGGCGAACTAAATGTCGTAACAACAGCACACGAATTTTAAATTTCTCATTTAATAAAATATTTTCAAGCGAAAAGTAGTAAATTTCGCTGTACGGCAGCCATACGTTGAGTATGACATTACAGTGCAAACGGTTTCCCAAGTATTCCCCGCTTTGCACGCAAATGCACGTGCAAAGCGGGGAATAAATGTAAACTGTTTGTACCGTTTTGTCATCCTGAACGCAGGGCTGTTCTCTCATTTCAATTAGGGACCATCTATTTCTGTCCCGAAACCACCCGAGTATAGACTGATCCCACTTTCAACTATCAGAATAGCCTATTCTAGACTTTTCTGATAGTCGATATTGGGACCAGTCTAGAGCTGGTAGCCCGCTGTCTGAGAGGTACTTTGAAAAGCGGGCACCAATGCCCGCCCGGGGCCATAAATAAGTTGGCCCTAGGTGTTTTATTTGTCTATCAGGTTTTATGATTGACAGCAGCGATCTGTTATTCGAAAATATGGTCGTTGGTTAACCCAATCCTCTCAATAACTAGCTTGAATATGCTCGTGTTAAGAGTTGTGTCTCATTCCGATCAAAGTCATTCATAATTTCTCACTTAGCGCTCCAATCATTCATTCCAATAGCTCACCATTACCATTCAAAATCGCCCCAATTCAGTTAAAAAATAAAATTGACAACAACATTCAAAATGAGATTAGCTAGAAAATAAATCACGATTTCAACTGCATATTAGAATTGGTGGGCGGCTGATAGGTTATTTAAAATGTAGGAAGCTATATATAGAACTTGATTACTTATTTTCCTAAAGGGAGGTAATCCTTTTCATGTCCCGAAATTTCCGAAGCTATCGATATCCAGACATATTTCAATTGATCAGGTCAAATTAAAGGGATGTTATAAAAATCGATAGTTTTGTTCATTCTGAACAAAAGTAGTGATTTTGGAATACCTCCCTTTAATTTCACTTAAAACCCACTAATCGCACTCATTCAATCAAATTCCAAAATCGTTCGAAGTTCATTTATCTTGCCAATTTCACGATGTTGTTCACTGTAAGTTAATATAACGTGAAAGTGGAATAATGGACGTCTTAGAATTCGGAATGAAGAGTTTACCTATGTTTAAATTTTGCCCTCTGACAAAACAAACCGATAATTTTAGTCTGGTCCCAAGTAACGTATCTGTGTTTTTATTCAATGAGAAAAATATATCAACGAGAAACCACAAGTTCATATAAGCTATTTCCCAACCGAATGACCGAACAGTGTGAACGTTATTTGGAAAATTTGGGATATGCTCTGACCGGATTAATGAAATATGAACACCAGTGGTGTACTTTATTCATTCTTACCAACCCCAAACTGACACAGTCTATAGACCACTCGAATTAAGTTAATCGACAATGTGAGTTCGCACCATCTAACCCATCGGAAACCTGCGACGATTCTACGGAATGGACGTCGGGAATATTTAGGGCGTAGCCATAAATGTATGTCAAATCGTTAGAACGTTTATACTCGTATAACGTCACAAAAACCAAGAATACGTCTCCAATGATTTAAACTGGGCATATCATAACTTGAAAACAAATGAATTTGTTTTTTCTTCAAATTGACCAATGTACCAGAAGCCGAATAACATAAAATGATCGAAAATCAGCACTCTTGTGTCAAAGGTACTACTTAACGGAAAAGTCCGAGCGATCTTCCAAATGAATCCTTAAGAGCTATTTGTTCGATCGTATCCTGGTCGAGATGTGAGAACCCATTTATGGCGGTATATGATAGGTAGAAACAGACGGAGCTCCAAGTGATTTGTAATAAAGCATTGTCCATTTTTCATATCAATGCACATCTGAGACAAGCCCACATGATCGGTAAACAAAGGCGTCCCCGCATTGCTAAAAGATAATGTTACATGTTCTTGTTTTAAAGTTCATACCCGAACAAAAGATATAGGGAAGAAGGAAGATTTGTGCTAGTATACGTTGCTGATGATTATCAAGTTGTACTTTCTGGTAAAATGGGTGTTTTAGTATTATACGACCTAACCAAGCAGGTACGTATGTTGGATCATATTTGTAACAAATCATTTATGTAACACCTGTTACATATATGATTACATATGTAACATGTGTTACATATATGACTCGGAAATCATATTTTGTGACGAATATGATCGATGCCGGTTTTTGATGTGACATGAAATCACATATGTCACAGGTCAATTTTGATTTAAAAACAGTACATATTACTTCCACACATGTCTGCTAGTCTGCCAACTTAAAGCAACTAGGCTGTCACCTTCACGCCACTAAGCTGGCAACTTCGCAAACATCAAGACGGGACATGATCAATTTTCACTGACTCCTACTACTGCAGATGCGCATGCTGATCTATATGATGTGTGTTTTGCCTTGAGTTCCAATCTACAGATCAATTTTCTTGCTGTTTGGATGTTGCTGGACACACTCACGTGCTCGCTCGAGATGCACTGGTACCTTAGGCAAAAAATCATTATTTTATACGTCCTCTCTCTTTCTCTCTCCCTCTCTCTCTATCTCTCTCTATCTCTCTCTCTCTCTATCTCTCTCTCTCCCCCTTTCTCTCTCTCTCTCTCCCTCCACCCCCCCTCTCTCTCTCTCTCTCTCTCTCTCTCTCTCTCTCTCTCTCTCTCTCGCTCGCTCGCTCTCTCTCTCTGAGGTTGATTCAAGTTGGAGTGAGTCTCAATCGCTCTGATGTGCTAACTATGGTTTTGCAATCGAGAATTAAATCAATAGTGTAAAGAATATAATGATGTTGCTATTGCTGTTAATTGTTTGACTACAAATAGACAACTAAACCTGTTACATATATGCTTCTCATGTCAACCTCCATTTCGGACAAACACATTTGTAACATACTTTATCTGTTACGAATGTGATCATGTACGTAACAAATGTGTTACATATATGATTTCTTACAAATATGACCCAACATACGTAAATACAGGAAAAGTTTGCTTCTAAAAAACAACAAGAGAGACGAAATGGCTCTGGATTGCTCACCCGACTTTAAAAAGATTAGCGAAAACGAGACTTACAACAGCAAACGCTTTGAAAATCTTTTAATAGTAAATGATTATTTAAGCGTGGTTTCTTGGTATAGTAGAAAAGATGTTGAAATACCAAAAGAATGTAAAACTAGTGATTATAGGCAAATTAAACACACAAGAAACATTACTTCCTAGTTTAATCGAAAAGTACAAATGTATTCTTGAATGATTCAAAAAGTAAATAACATTATCCTGCCTAGTAAAAAATTATTCGCAATTAGAATTTCTAGAAAAAGTTCTGGGATGTGCCACCTAGGTTTTATCTACATTTTTGATGTTGCGTGTAGGCTTGGTCGTGTAATATTGGCAGTACGGTGGTTAAAAGTCATCTGATACAGAAAGCAAGTTTAAAAATACCACAGCCTGAGATCAACAACTCCAATTTTGCCTTGTCTAGCTTTGCTTAGTTTGGTTACCTCTATTGGTCATGTTACAGGTCCTTTATCACTATTAGATCCGTTCTCCAGGAAAACATGCCTAAATGACTATAAAATTGAAAATAGAATTATAATCCGATTCTCATAAAAATGCAATGCAATGCAACTATTTTGTTATTCATAAAAAAAGGGAGAAAAAATAGTTTCCGAAAATGGAAATAATTGCTTTGACATGTTTGTCTTGCCATTTTCCTTAATACCTAATTGTTCATGCACTGAAAGTTATTACGAAGGAAAACACTGAGTACAAGGAGAAATTGCTTGTAAGAAATTTCTCCATCTTTCTCAATGTTTTTCCCCCAATATTTTGCAGTCTATTTTCAATTTTAACAAACATTGATTTAGCGTCTCTTAATTCTTTGAAATTGAATTTGTGTGAAATTGATTACTTCTTAGTATCAAGATCGATAGCCGCTCCCTGGACACGAGCATGGAACCTCTTTGTCGAGAGGCCGACTCTCTTCTTCTAGACCACAAGTTTAGGGGAATGGAATAAAATTGGATATAAGTTTACTTCATAAGCAATACTTATAAGCCTCATAAGTCCACAATACTAGAATCTTTAATAGGGTCCTCTTAATTTTTTCATGTGTGTATGAACGTGATATCTTCATTTTTATTCATCTAACACACATGAGATGAAGATAAGTATGTACGTCTTTTCATTGTACGCGATAGTCCATCCCTAAGGCTTATTCTTTTGAAGTATAGACAACAAAAAATGTATCTTTTGTCCAAGATTGTTTTGTTTAAAGTTATTTCGAGACTTCCTGGTTGACCAAACAAACATTTTCTCTTCCCCACAAGACGCAGTACTAGGTTTTCATTTGAAAAATAAAGTGTATTTTACACTTAATTAAACCCTCTCAAATTTCCGACGGAATAAGCTCTTATCTGCGATCAAGATGAAAACGTTGAAGATTTAATGAATGGAGTTTTACGCCGTTTTCAACATTTTTCAGTTATATCGTGGGGCTGGAGCACCTTACAATATATTCCTGGTATTTCTCACGCCAGTACAACCATCACATTCTTTCCTAGCCCCCAGCTGCTATCTCACATAGGCCTACGATTACATTTGTTTCCACCCATAGGTGAGAGACAAATAGTCGGAAAGAATGAGAAACGTCGGGGATCGTACCCGGGACCCCTAAATTGACATTCCGACGCGTTACCAACTGCGCTTTGACGGCGGCTGAAAACGTATAAAGAAGCGAATACATAGGTTCACGGCGGGAAATAATTTCAAACGATTTTATGAATTGTTTTATCTTTTTAAGTCCACCGGAGCTTATGTCGTGTCGGGTTGTCTGTCGTTAGACCGTGTGTCAGTGCGTAATCTTTTCATTGAAACACCTTCTTCTCTGAGACCACTGGCACAATTTAACAAAATCTAAAAGAAATTATCCTTGGGTCTTGCTCTCTCAGATTTCTTTGTTAAATTCCGGTTAATTTGTTAACATGGGCGTTACAGGCTGTCGTGTCACCAGAAAATGGGCCTGCATGGGGAAATAAAATGCTCTTTCAAATTTTTCCGTTAATTTCTGAGCGGGTTGATTCCATGGGAACTACAGGCTGCCGTGTCACCAGAAAATTAGATTACATGGCGAAATGTAAAACTAGAGCTTTCGGAGGACAGCGGAGCTCGACTATTGTTAGTGCTGGAAAGTAAAGGAAAATACTGTCGAAATTATAAAATTTCATTTAATCAAAATCTGAGTAAAGAATATTCGTCTAGAGGGTGCATGATAGTAACAGAAGCATTTGCAAAGTTCCGAAGCAATATGTTTAGTAGAGACAGAGTCATTTCAGATATACATCAGGTGCACGTAAAACCTTACACAGATTTCTAAGCCCGAAAAAGGTAAACTTTCACTAAAACAATATCAAAGAAATGAATCTCTATCTAAAGGCCGATAATATACTCACAGAAATATATACAAAATTTCCGAGCAAAAGCTTTAGTAGAAGGATTGATCGATTGATTGAATTGAGTTTTACGTCGTTTTCAACATTTTTTCAGTTATATCGCGGCGTCGGATGCACCTAACAATGGATTCCTGGTATTTCTCCATCCAGTACAACCACCAAATTCTTTCCTAGCCTCCAGCTGCTATCTCACATAGGTCTACGATTATCGACCCATTTGTGAGAGACAAATAGTCGGGAAGAATGAGTGCCGCCGTCGGGGATCGAACCCGGGACCTCTAGATGATAGTCCGACGTGCTATCAACCGCGCTTTGACGGCGGCTTTTTATTGGAAGGAAAAGATATTACAGATATACACCAGTTGCACATAAAAGCTTAACCAAAAATTTCGAAAAGAGTTAACATTCCACTTAATTCAATATCAGGGTAATGAATCTTTGTCTAGACGCTGATATCATGGCCGCAGAAGCATGTACATGGTTTCTAAGCAATAGCATAAGTAGAAACAGAGATGACACAGTTGCGCGTAAAACCTTAAACCAAATCATTTCGCCGACGCCCGGAAGACCGGGTTAGCCCCGCCCATTTTCTTCGATTAGTCAAGCTAAAAATCTTCTTCTCTGAAATAAGGCCATCTATACATAATTCAACCAAACTAAATAAACTCTGGACAAGCTTTTTTTCAGATTTCTTATTTAAATTCTAGTTTGGTTGACATCATGGATCGTACGGGCTGCATAAAAATCTCCTTCTCTGTGAGTTAGAATCAAACCAAACACAACAGGAATAATTCCTTGGATATGCTCTCCCAGTTTTTTTTGTTAAAATCTCAATGGGTTGAAAATGGGTACCTCGTGCGGCCGAGTCATAAAAACATAAAATCTTCTTTGTCAGAATTTAACCAAGCTGCACAGGAACTGTTGCTGGCAAATGCTCTTTCAGATGTCCCCATTAAATCCCGATTGGGCAATATTCACGGGTTCTTTGGGCGGTCCAGTTACAAAAAGGGCAAACATGTTGAAATATAAAAAAATAATCTCTCAGACTACTGGACAGTTTACAAAGAAAAAAAAAAAGAAATAAACCTTCACACAAATGATCCTCAAGACATGATCTCTTAGATATCTGCATTTTAATACTAATTGGGCCAATGCATAGGTTCTATGGGTGATTGATTCACCAACTAAAAATGGACATAAAAGAGTGTTTTCCTTTTTCTATGAATTTCTTATCAGAATTCGATCAAACTTTACTTATATGATATGCTCTCTCAGATCACTTTGTTAAACCTTCCAGATGGTCTCTTTTCGGATGATGGGTCACATTTGTATTTCGATTGAAGAGCTAAGCCGTTGACATTTTGGTCAACATGAAACATTATTACATTGAACTATTCAAACGGCAAAAAAGTCTACTTGATTTTTATGTTCCTCGGCTGTTTAAAGTATGAATATTCGAATCCTTTCTCTTTTCGACTTATTCGTTGGTCCCTTAATTCAGTGATCTTGAATGTGAGCGGGTTTCGTCCTTCTTCATTTAAGGCTACATTCAAATGTCGCAATATATGTACCGTCACGCAGACATTTACCATCTTCGATTTTATGGCGCAAATGTCTGAATTATGTGAACCAGCAAAGGTAAACAATGCATTTGTCAAACACGGTTTTACAGGAATTAGGATAATCATTCAAGATTCAGACAATTTGCTAAAAAGAAAGGATTCGGCCCTTGTCAGTACGTATATAGACTGGTCATTGACTGTACTTGTGCATTTTCTACTTGGTCGTCACATATATATTTCTATGTAATCGCGTTCATATCTACAATCAACCCATCCAAAAGAGGAGCCGTCAAGAACGGGTTATGCCCCCCCCCCCCCCCGAATAAGTGCTTGATAATTAAATGTGTTTTAAATTAACTGTCAAAATTTACTTAAAACAGTTTACCATGATATCTGTAGGTTATAAAGGCATATGCTGAAGGGTTTCCAGGGGCCAGTTTCATCAAAACATTCAAGACATCAAACTGTCTTACTGATGACTTTGGAAACAGTTACAACTGCAATCAATTTACATAGGTATTGATAAATTGGTGATACGTGATTTTCGTACTAAATATGTGGTAGGTCATGGGTAAGATAAAAATACGTCCTAAATCTTTTGATGAAAATGGCCCCAGGGGAAAAAGTTTAGGTCCTTTTCATTTTAACGGCCAACTTTTTAAAAGATAGAAATTGCAACCATTTGACATTTGGAATTTTACCTTGATCATGACCAAGCACCTTGTCTTAGATATCATCTGAAAGATCTTGTCACAAGTAATAAACATATGAAATATGAAGGTTACATCCCTTACCATTGTAATTTCTTTGACAAATTTTAAAGTTGTTGCTTTCCAACTCTGACCTTGAGGAAAGATCTTGACCTTGACTGACGACCTTGAACTAGGTACCGACAAATCTCAATCCAATTAAAAGTAATGGCCAATTTAGAGTTTTCACGATGGAAATCTTTTAGCTTGACAATTTGACCTTGCATTTGACCGAGAGCCTTGTCTTAATTTTATGAAATATGAATGTTATATTACTTATCATTGCAAAATTATTGCCAATTTTAAAGTTTATTTTTTTTTTAAATTCTGACCTTGACACATGACCTTGACATTGCCTGATGGCCTTGAACTTACCAACAAAGAAGGGTTTGCCATAGACAATGTACTAGTGAAATATGAAGACTATATCTGTAACCTTTCAAAAGTTATTGCTAATATAAATGTTTGAATAACAAAAAGAGAGTTTGCGTAAAGCTAATAACACTAAGGACTCTTTTCTCATGAGATGTTTTTGAAAACGTAAATTTACGATAGTTTAAGGCCATGAAGATTTGATTTGCTACTAAAATCTGAAATTTCAAAAAATTCTGACTATAAGACTAGGAGACATTGACAAAAAACTAATTATTACATTTATGCCCTTTTTTCTATCATGAAGCCTTGAATTGAGAAAATTATTAAAAGATGTCTTTGAAATTTTCTAGGAAGATTATACATGTATATGAAGTTTCATCCAATTAGGTCCAGGGGTTCCTGATAAATGACGTCGTACGGACGGACACGCGCAGAAGACGGCGACTATATATGCTCCCCCGAAAATATTTCGGGGAGCTGTGGTTGTATATTTCTACCACGAGATACTAGAAGGCAGTATCATGATAATTAAACAATATCACGGTACGATAAAGTTTCCAGTAAATTTTATCTCGTATGTCAAGATTTTTACAATAATTATATCGTGATAATTTCAGTCCAATAAAATAAAGAATTCTGATTGGTTTAAATCGCATCACGTGGGGAAATCCACTGCACTTTATATCTGTATAAAATGCAATAGGTCTTTCGGGAAACCTCCGACCTTCGATCTGCAAGTCATGTGTTGTAGGAACTCGAATTAACCTAGTTCCCGATCATCAACGCAACCTTGCTATTTGATCTATCATAAAATAAGACATTCTCGAAAGAATTCACAATTACAACCATGCAGTTCTGATTCTGGGCCGACGTAAACTTAGAAAACAGCGAGTCGACGAAGACCATCAAGCAACCCTCTCAACTAAGACCGATCACGCCGATTTCGTTTAAAATACAGACTAACTTGGCAGAAACAAATATTTTGTCATACGTACCTCCACGGATTTCAAAGCTGTCGTTTATTTGAGTATAATTTGTTTTACTTTGTGACATTCCACTTCGATAGCGAGACAAAAAAAAATACACGATCTAAAAAAAGATTGTGTAATCTATACGCGCATAAAGTAGACTTGAAGCTTAAATGTTTGTCCGAGTATTTAAGTAGTTTCTTCGATCTCGAGGATAGCAATGATAAGGGACGAGTGTCTTTTTTACTGCGTTTATTGGGGTATAAAGTGCAATTGCCTTATCATATGGCTTAAACATAACGCCCTACTACGGGCGTTATTTGCCATGTGCGAAGGCAATTGCCTTTTATACCCCAATAAACGTAGTGAAAAAGACACTCATCCCTATAATATTTGTACCTTGTGTCTTGATTTTTTCTTCTACTATACTCACTGCTGATATCAAGATAGAACTATCGTGATCTTGAAAACTGACGCTCGCTGTGACTATATTTAGATAAAGGCTTTCCGATTTATTTCATTTCTATCATTCGGCTTAGAGTGTTTTCAGTTTGAACATATAGAAAAATAAAGTCATCCGAAACGGGGTTTCTATTTATAGAAGTCCGAATTTTTATCACAATAACTTTTTCCTGATGTCAGTAGTCGGCATCAATCATCAAAAAAGTGAGATAGCAGATATTAATATCACAATATTTTTTATCAAGAAAATAATTATGGTCAAAATAAATTTCCTGGAAACGTAATAGTATGGTGAAATTCTAAAATTATCACGATACTGCTATCTCGTATCTCGTGGAAGAAATATGCCACCATAGGGAGCATAATAAGACTGATCGGGACTTACATGTACTGAAACCTACTGACTTAAGAATGCCTAAAAACATGTACGCATCCTATCATTTTGTCGTCACTACTATATTGAGCAAAATTAAATATACAACAACAACAAAAAAAACCCCAACAGCAAAAACAACCAACTTTTGTATTTCCTTTTCTCGCCTCTTAGTTTTAAATAAACATTTGAATAAGTATCATTGCGAATAAATTGGTGTAACTTCTGTTTTATTAAAAAATTAAGGCCATAGTGACTGTCCTTTCTCAAATTCTATGTTTGTACACGTTTGCCGAAGGCTAAACCAAATTTTTTTTTTAAATATTCAACTTGAAATTTAAAAATTTGCCAATGTCGTATAAGTACTGCACCTTCCAAAAGGAAGCTTGAGCAAGTCAAGGAGTCTGGATCGGTCAGTCCGTAAACAGTGATATGAATAGCTTGAAAAAAGCAAGCAAGCAAACAAGCAATCAAAGAAACCCAAACAAACGCAACCAAATCACTCTAGTTTTAGTGTGTTTTTATACACCTTAAGTCATTTCATCTTTTTTTTATAATTATATGTACGTTATATGACACGGTTTTTGACTCAACACGTTTCAGATTAGGAGTTCGTTACAGGAAATATAAAAAAAATCAACAACAACATATTACCAATAATAACAACAACTGAAAAGGAATAAACAAAAACACGCTCAATTTTACCCTGTGAAATGTTGAAGGTTCAATGTATTAAGTTTAATTCTCTTGAAGGTACCTGTGTAAAAACATGTACACTGTATATTCAATTTCATTATTTTTTCTGTCATTCAGATGTGACCCGTCACATGAAAAGGGGCCATCTGGAAACTTCGTAAAGTAAAAAAAGATTGGTTCTAATAAAGGTCAACTCGAGGTCATATTTTTAAAATTCTTGCACAGGAAGGTAAATTGGTCATTCTTCATTCAGAAAATTAGCAAAGTGTGGAAAGTTTCGACTCTAGTCAGGCTGCGCAGTCCGCGCAGTCTAACTAAGGTCGACAACTTAAGCGCTGCCCAGATGGTCCCTTTTCGCGTGACGGATCACATATATTAACGAGTTTCCTAACTTATGTCACATTGAATAGATTTTGTACTATATACCAAGGCCCAGACAAAAATGGAAAAAAATCAAATAAAAAGAAAACAAAAACAAAAAAAAAAAAAAAAAACAAAAAAAAACAAACGATTCTTTTGTAAGGGGCGTTTCACCTTTCACCATAAGGTTCTCATTTTCTCATATACATAAATGTATCGTTTCCCAAGGATATCCTTTTCAGGGTAAATCTAGATATCAAATTAATGTTAAGATACTTTCTGAACTATAATGTACAAGATTCAATATATGTGACTGTTTATTCAATGTGTTACGTTAATTTCTCAGTATAGTCTGTTTGGCTTCTATATGAACCAACATTTCGCCGATAATCTCAGAATCGAATAAATGGAGCGTATTTTTTTGCTTGTCATATCATATTGTCCATCTAATAACATGGAGAATTTTGTTTTTCAGAATTTTTGAAGTTGTAATGGCGATTTTGCCCGTCCGTCTACATGTTAACTTTCTGCTTTTCATACCTACTCGTGTCTGTAATAAACCGAAAAGCGAATTGTCTATCCTAAAAATAGCTCTGATTTGCATATGGACAGAGTCAAAAGTGTATGAATTTTGGAAAGTCGTTATAGTAAAAAAATCGAGTTTTTATGTGAAATTAGTTTTGTAGGTTTTTTTTACTTCTGTAGGATATAAAATCTTCGAGTATTCTGTATTTGTTAAAAAACTGTTTGACCAGATAATTGATAATAGTTTTATCCATTCTGAGATGAACCCAACATTCCCTCTTTAGGCCAATCAAAAGGGATTATTTTACGAACTCGTTGAGATTTTCATGAGGAAAACTAGATAAGTAAACTAGTAATAACAGTACAAACCACTGGATATTTAGGTTTAAGCTATCCTGACCTTCGATATGAAAATAAGCTTTTACAAATATGGAATAATGGACATTTCTTCTTTCAAATGTTTAGCGTAAAACCTCGTGTTTTTACTATTTGTTTACATTTTCTTACAACTAAAAAATCCATGAAGATTGGGCAAAAATTGCGCCCTTTAGAGTGTAAACAAAAATATTTTATTAAGCCATCTTTTTTCCTTATTTCCAGGTGTAACTTCTTTTGTCAAAAGGGTTCGATCTTTTGTCCAGACATACATTCTTACCAAATTTCATGAAGAATGGGCCAAAGTTGTGCCCCCCCCCCCCCCGGCGAGTTAACAGTGTGTTCTTGCTTAAAAAATAGGTTGCTTGTTTGAGACAGATTGATTTGTGTCCACTTAGATACATTGTAGTAAATTTTCGAGACGAAAATGCAGCAAAAATTATGACAGGTAGACAATGTTAATCAGATGAAAATCTTGACTTAAACAAAACTTTAACTTACCATCAATTTTGTTGGTAAGTTTAATTATTGTTTAACTATAAACGATAAACAAAACAAAAAAGAGTCCCCTTGGAATACTTGTGATTTTGATTGATGATACAGTGCTATGATTTTGAATTTAACCCCCCCCCCCCCTTCCCACCTTTCTCTTATAAGTATGATGACTTAACACAACAATGATCTTGCATAGCAAAACAAAAAAAAAAAAAAAAGAAAAAAAAAGTGTCAAAAGACCACATTTCTCCCATCAAGATTTTAAAGACTTTTTGTACATTGAGTAGTAAGTTAAAAAACATCAGTTTTTCCCCAAAATGAAATAAATACTTTGTAATACCATTTTCCTACAAAAACCATTTTACACACTAAACGTAATGTAATTGTTTTAAGCAACTTCTCCTCTTTTCTCATTTTTTTTTTCAATATTTTGCAGACTTTTTTCCCCAATTTTAACCCACATTGAGTTAACGTCCGTAAATTCTTTAAAATTGTCTTAAATTGGTTATTTTGTAGTATCCGAGTTAGACAACTGGCGTTACAAAGTGGCGTCATTTAGGCATGTTTTCCTGGAGATCGGATTTCAAATATTTTGCAAATATATAATCAGTTCCAAAAGAAAGTAAGCACCTTTTAAATTCGAATATCTCAGAAGTAACACCACTTACCACCACAAAGTTTTGCATGACAAACCGAAACTGTTGACCTTCGATACTTTTAGAAATAAAGCACACGGCACTCAATGATTTTCGGCTAGATACGGAATTTTGATTTTGCGCAATTTGCTTGTATATTCTACAGTTGATGAATAATTATCCTGGAATCACATTCAGACCAATTCCTATTCCCTACCTTGCAATAAGTTTACATATCGAGGGTTGAGTGCAAGACTGTGATAAGTGTTTATGCAATGTATATACACTTAGTACGGTCTTGCGCTTAACCATCGATATGAATGCCAATTGTACACCATGCAATAACATATTTGACTTGCAAAATTTATGGTTGGGCAAAAATAAACTCCTGTGCGAAGAAAACTCTCCATAAAATAAAATAAGCATTCATGTTCCGACAGAAATCGTATGTATCTGCTTACAATACCTCTTTTTGGGTAATTATTAATAATGCAGAACGCAATTGCACTGTTTGATCTGACGTTACTGATCAATAAGTGTATTTCTAACGTTGACGCAGTTGACGCAGATGTAACGTCTGTATCTAAACTCAAACGTCTTTTTGGAAACGAAAGGGAGTCCCTTGTTTAACTCGGAGATGCTTTATTATAAATTATCTCTTACTTTAGAAAAGAAATTTCAGAAGGGCAAAACTGAACACAATAAGTGTCGGCCATGTGTACTGTTAACAACATCGTGAAATTGACATTCATCTCAATCAAAACCGCTCAAAATCGATCACTCAGTGCTTCATTCATTCATTCCAAACACTCATACAAATACCATACAAAAACTCTCCAAAAACCAAAAAATTAAGATGCACACTCTGTTATGGAACACAGTATATTAAAGCGTTTAAGTCATGAACAGTATCCTAGATGTAGACACATTCATCCCCATCGCTAAAAAAGGTTGTCAATATGGCATAACAAATGGCGTAATGTTCACTTGATCATGCTCTTTGATTTTTCACGCAGACACCGTAATGCAGAGATAATCAATTGAAATCAGCCCCTGGTGACTGACTGCTGGTATGATTTGTAGGAAAATTGTGAATAATAGATTATAGATTGAGAAGTTATTTTGTATGAATCTAGTATGCTTTCTGTCTCCTAATAATGTCTGGTATCACAAGATACGCCCGTTACACTTCTGGATGTCCGGGTTTGAAAAAAATAAATAAAATTGTAATAATAATAAATAAATAAATAAATAAAAAAGATAAATAAAACACAAGCAAAAAAATGAAATAACAAAAAACAATAATGATAACAATAATCTCGATAGAGTTATGGTTATTAAACTCTATCATGATTAGGGGAATGTAACTGCCCTGTTTAAAATCAATAGCACATAAGGTGACAGACTTATGCCCCAGACAAAGAAATGGACACCGCCCGCCCGATGGACGCCCGGACGTTACGGGTGATCATATAATACATCCCTTCTTTTGGCGGCGTATATAAATGGCATCCTACTTGCACGCGAGTACACATGCAAAGAGAGTTATCAATTTTAAAACGTTTAATGAATGTTTCATCTTGAACGCGTGATAGATGTTCATGTCGATTCCCAAACTAGTTGCGAATTTAACCCCTCTTTGCTCGCAAATATATGTGCAAAGCGGGGTATCATGTTCAAAAATGTTTGCACCGTTTTGTTATCCTGAACGAAGGACTGGTGTACCTTGTATCCAATAAAATCAATGTCCTTTATCAGATTGGATATCATGTATATGTAGAAAATAGTAAGGTATATAATTCACAGTAATTATACTTTATCTAGTCTGTCATTGTTGTCGTCCTTGGTTAACGCTCAAAAGATTCACACAAAAAAGTTTTAAAAGAAATCTTTCCCATATTTTTTTTCAACTTTTGAGTTTGGTTATATTTAATAGTGAGATGTGAAGCGTATTTTTTTTCTAATGCGCGCAGGTACTTAACAATAATCCTTATAAATCTGTCGTTTGGATTAGGTCTTATAGTTTTAAACCTCTATGAATACGAAAAACGGTATCATTGATCTCTTATCTAAAATTCACTCGACTATTTCAATCTAAAAACATAATGTGCTATATTTTGTTTTCGCCGATTATTTCGTGATACATTCGGGAATTATATTTCCGTTAAGGTAGTGGAACGGTAATAGTTCCGCAACATTTCGGCACTCATGAACATTCACAATGTTGGCCGAGGTTTCCTAATGATAATCATTAGGAAACCTCGGTTAACACTGTTAAGTTCAATAATTTCAAAACATTGCGGAACTATAACGAGTCCACTAACTTAATTCTATAATCAGTACCTGCACATCAAATGAGGTTTGGTTGCAAGTGACTTTTTTTCTAAAAACAAGTTACATAGCTCGATTATCAACAAAAACGCAGTTTTAGTTTTGAAATGCTGTAAAATGACTACTAAAACAATGCATTGATATATAACTACTGAATGCACTTGTTGTTGGTCAGTACTTATCTAGGAAATGCAGTCGTTGAACTTTTCTGGTTAAAAAAAATATCATCCGGTAAAGACTTAGATCAGGCAGCACATATATGTATGCTTATCTCTGTCCAAACTTGCTGTGAAAGATTGTGATTTTCGGGTTAATAAGAGTGAATTGAAGTCGAGAAAAAAGATGAAAAAGGAGGAACTGTTCTTACACAAAATAAGCTATGCAAGAATTTAATTAAATACCTTTCCTTTCTAGGGGATTTTCGAATTGCAACTCGTTAATCAAATGCTTACACATCATTAGTCGACGACCAAAACCACGTAACTTCAGTTGAAGTGAAGTTGTTGTTACTAGGTACTAGTCACTTAGCGTTGATGTTCACGACAATTCAATACATTGTAAAGAAAAAAAAAGACTATTAATAACTCATTCAGTCAAGAATTAAATAAGGTACGATTATTAAGTCAATCCAGTTATTTTATCTTTTCTCCAAGCTTTGTTAAAATTTGATAAAATATCCATTTTTGCGATAAGTGTATTCAATTGCCAAATCTATTTTTGGAATAAATATGCACATTTCAATGGAATTACCCACTCGATTAGTTGGACTTCGAAAATATTTATTATCTTATAATTCGGTTTATTTAGTGAACAATTTTTTATCTTAAGTCCCGATTTCCTGCGAAGGTTAGTGGTTCAAGTTTTGCTTAATGAAGAAAAGTGTCTAACTTAACTGTTGATGATAATTGTGTCATCTTATTATATCTAATCATGGACTACAAAGAAAGTAAGATGTTTATCGTTCGTTTTGTAATAATTTATTTTAAAAATACATGTTTATATATAATACGTACTTGTACTTATTGCTTTGTATGAAATAGAATATCAATAGAACTTAAGGGGCCACAATTTTGGCTAAAATATCTCGAATGTCTCGACACATTTTTGCTTTGAACATATACGCATCTTGGTCAAAATGCTTGTCTTGAAATCTTAGACAAGTTTGAAAGTGGGTAAAGAAACTAGGACACCTCTTCAAATCTTGAAAAAATATTTTTTAGTACTGAATAGGTAACATATTTGACTCAAAAATTTGTCTTCTTGATATCTTTGACTTTTGTTTACCCAGTCATTAATTTAAAAAAAAGTAGTCTTGACACATCGTCACACTTGTCAACTATTTACCACAGGTGAGTGCTTAAGGGCCAATGGTCCTCTTGTTATTAGAGGGAAGTTCTAATTGTGGATAATTCTGTTCATCCTGAAAAAATGGGGTATCTGGATTACCTTCCGTTAATTTCACTCAAAACTCACCCATCGCACTAATTCAATTCCCATAAAGAATCATTCCAAAATCATTCACCTTGTCGATTACACGGCGTTGTTAACTGCACGGTAACAATATTAGGCTACAGGAAAGGTTTTCTTTGACTTGAATGATCATTACAGACAAAAATTAATATATCTTTTCTAAAGAAATGTTATGTGTATTATGATTTGATATGGCATTGTGAAAGGGAAATGGTATATAGCTTGATTTTCCTATTCAGAATGCAGCCTTTTGTGAAAATGATTAAATATTTAATAGACATGATTTTTTTTTAAAAAAAAACTTTTTCTATATATCATTAAACCTAAATGCACGGGAGGGTGGATAATTTGCGCTGTCTGACTGTCCTTACATTTGTTTGTCTCTTTGTTAAGGTAGTTGACCCGTTATAGTTCGGCAACATTTTGGAACTCATGATCTTTCACATTGTTATCCGAGGTTTCCGAATAAATTCATTAGGGAACCTCAGTTAACACTGCTTCAGTTCATTACCCCTTTTTCATATTTACTCCCTTTTTTAGATGTAACATCAAATCGTTTGGGGGTAGCCAATCCCTAGTAACTAAAGCTTAGACAAACTGAAGTTGCGAGGTTTTCGTGACCCAACGATAAATTGCGTTTCTTTTGCTAACCACTTTAACCAATTTCGTATTAGTATTCAGATTTTTACACGTGTTTAACGATAAATGTCGACTAACTTTCGAAAGAATAGAAAAATTAATTTACCAAATTACCCATGGCTTAGCCACGCCCTCCCAGATTAATAATAACGCAGAATACGAATGATGTAATTATGCGCCAAATCGTTTTTAATCCATATTTGAATCTGTCAATAAAAGAAAAAAATGCCCTGGATAGCTCCTATTCTCAGCATTTGATATTGAACACGAATGTTGAGTATAGGACCTATCCAGGGCATAAAAATGAGTAAACTTAAAAAACGCAAGCTGATTTACCTTAACCTTAAATGCAGCGACCCGTTGATTTTGCTCAACCCTACCAAGACAAACATCACGGATGATATAAGTGAAGTTGAGGCGAAGGATATCTACTGTATTGTATTTCAACTTCGATCACCTGAATGGTAAAAGATAAATTATTTATCACAGCATATTATGCTTTCAAAAGTCAATACTGTTGATCATTTTGTAGTATAATTAAGGTGTTATTTGTTAAACAGAATGCTTTGATTGACTATCAAATTTGGTATCGTTTACATAATTTTACCAACAAAGACAGTGATTGTCCTATATCTTGATTCACAAATTTTTCGCAATGGAAGAGGAAATAGTTGACGCAGTGGAAAATGAAAAAGGTGAGCGTTATAGATAGTGTTAATGCATTTGAACAAATATTTTACTGTACTCACAGCTATTAAAACTAACAATAACTTTTTTTCAGTCTGGGCGACTGCTGACATCGATTTGGCAACAAGTTGTCCGCAAAAAAAAACTTTAGGTAGTGGGCCCGTAATAGATCCGCTACGCTCCGAGAATCATGGACAGTATAAACCGGAGTTTCCTAATGATTTCATTAGGAAACCTCTGTTAACTTTGTGAAAGTCCATGAGTTCCGAAATATTACAAAACTGTTACATGTATGGATCTACGACCTTAAGAGGCCCTATACTATATTATTGACAGTTAAAATGTTGAATCGTTATATTGTGTAATCCATATTCGCAATAAATGATATTGCAAACTAAGAGGATTGAAAGCATTATTGATCATGCCTCATATTCAAGACCGATTTAAAAAATGCAATAAAATTGGTCATGTTTCGACGACTTTAGGCTACCCTCTCGATTTTGCAACCTTGTGGAATTTTCGCAAAATGTATAACCGTTTGAGAAAAATAATTATAAATAGAAAAATAAACAAATAAATAAATAAATAAACAAATAAATAAATAAATAAATAAATAAATAAATAAATAAATAAATAAATAAATAAATAAATAAATAAATAAATAAATAAATAAATAAATAAATAAATAAATAAATTAAAAAAATGATAAAAATATGCAGCCTCGTCTGTGCACTCTGAATGGCCTGAATGGAAGATGGAGTTTTCTTTGTCTTCGTTTTCATGTCTTTGTCTTTAATTTCAATTGGTCTTCTAATTGAAAAAGATATGAAAAAATGATAACGCTGATCAAAAATTGAAAAGCGATATTTCCCTAAATTTGTTTGATGATCGTCGCTACCCTAGCATATGCCCACATGAGGGACGCCTCAAGAAGACGGTTAGTTGTTACAGGTGATAGTGCAAGATTACACGACGAAAAGGAATACAGAATGAACAATTCAACTCACTCCGTGAAAGAAGTGACGTTTCACGTCTTTTCGGAAGTTAAACTCTAGAGAGTCTATATAAATCCCAAGTTATAGTTTTAAGAGTCCCAGCTACTTATTCATGAGCATCAAACTAAAAAGACCTACGTCCTTTAAAACCCCTTGCTGTACGTACGCAGCAAGGTATAATAATTTTCAGACCATTGCTTGTTTATCTTATAAGTAAACACACAATCTTATTAACAAGAGTGCTAATTTGATTAGACGAAAACACTTTTCTCTCATAAGACAAAACAAAGTTCTCAGCTCGGGTTTTAGCGTGTATCAGCGACTAAGTATTACACAAGTCCAAATTGGAAGAAGTCTCAGTCACAAAAACAATAAATTGATTTAAGGTCTGAATATCAAGATTCTAGTTTAATGTTGGAATGCGTAGCAATTCCAAAATAGATTTAGCAAAGCCGCAAAATGAACCCAAGACAATTTCATTGCGTTTTTTTTTTTTTTTTAAACATATATTACTTGATCACTAGGCCGGATTTTTTCTCACCTCAACTTGTTGTGGACATTAATCAGTTGTAATTGAAAATTTTATCATTATTCATGTAATTTGAATGATGTAAATATTCGTTTAAGACATCCGAACATTTTCTAAATTGCTTTAATTGCTAAAAAATAAGATAAAAAATCGCGTAGTAATTTGTTTTGTGTCTCGTCTTCTCCTTTAATGGTAATCACTTGATATATGTTTCGGTCATGTGATCTGTACTTCGAGAAATACTTCGCGATCCTGTTAACTTTTTGGCAGACAGGTCCTTCTGTCGATTCATGTATGCTAGTCGTCAGTGGGACCAGTCTTCTGTTTAGGAACACCTTCGACCATTCTACGATCGGAATTCGGTGTTCTTCCGATGTAAATGTTTAAAAACAGGGTGATCAAAGGTGTCCCGATTACTCTCATGCGTTAAAGATAACAACATGTTTTGAAATATTTTAAAACATACCTCAACTTGTATGTATCTGAACTTGATAACCCATTCAAAATTTTTGTGAACGTTTGCATCCGTATCGCAGGACAGGACTACACATTATCATATATTCCGCTATTT
Source organism: Fragum whitleyi (assembly GCA_948146395.1). Taxonomy (NCBI): domain Eukaryota; kingdom Metazoa; phylum Mollusca; class Bivalvia; order Cardiida; family Cardiidae; genus Fragum; species Fragum whitleyi. The sequence continues at coordinate 26,472,151 of OX411555.1, read as the reverse complement.
TAGCCTGTATTCGGCTACTTTCGCTTCTCTTAGCGAAGGCGACATTGATTTGCCTGTCAGATCTAAGATTTGGATGACTTTGTTTATTACAACCACATTATTGAGGGTACAAAACAAAGTGGAATGTCCTTTCCTAGTCAACTCTTGAAGAACCGACAGCGAAAGGCGGAAACGAACTACTTTTGGTAGTTTCCTGCCGTTTATTAGAGCTCTGTCCTTGGAATGCGATTCTATTATTTAGTCATGATATAATAAGTTAAGATCAAAATTGAGAATAGTAGACTGTACAGATGAACAGTCTGATCTAAGGCTACATACAATGCATGTTTGTACTTAATTATTGTGGAAAAAACTTAAACCAGTCTGCTTGAAGTGTGTCCAAATAAGTAAAAATCTTGAAATTTAATTTGAATTCAGCATGATAAGGGTAAGTATAGATCCACAAGTTTAAGTGAATGATCAAAGGTCAGTTTTGTCTATACCTGTATAGACAAAACTGACCTTTGATCACTCATTCTAAATTGCTGAACTAAAGATAATTAGCAATCAAAATTTTTGGCGGTTGTCGGTACAATGTGGGTAAGGAAATAGTTAGACTCTATAATTCATCAAAACAATTAATATTACCAATTATATAACATTGGGAGCTAAGTATACTAGTAATTTTCCCTTTTTATATGCCGCCGAAGGTGGTCGTAAATTGGTATAATTCTGTCAGTCCGTAAGTCCGTCCGAATGTCTGCAATTATTTTTTGAACGCAAATAGTCCGACATTTATGGTCGATGTGTATATAATTTTCACAGAATGATGTTTCTAGTCACCTGACCTCGCGCATATTGTCGTTTAATTCTATACTTGGCTGATTTACAGAAAAATGGAGTCTTTATACTAACGATCTTGTGAACGCAACTTATCCCTCTACTGGTCGGATTTCAATAAAAAAAACCCCAAACATTCCACAGAATATTCCCAGTCAGCTGCCCTAAGTAGGCAGCTTTTGTTATTTTTTCTGAGTCATGGAAAAAGGGGCCTTAAATTCACAAACCTAGTTTACGCAACTTTTGTGCAAATATATTTTAAACGCAACTCCTACTACTTATAAGATTTGATTCGGGTGAAACTTTCTCAGAATGTCCCTAGTAACATCAACTTGCGCATATTGTCGGGATGTTGTAGTATCTTGATACGTTCTGGTAAATATGCCAAATGCCAATACCCTGCGAATTCAAGTCTTCTACAATACAAGTCAGATTTCAATATTTTTTTTAAAAAAATGTAATGAATTACCAGACTTTGTGCAAAATGTGTGTGTTTGTTATATTTTGCCGCATCACTGTAAAAGGTACCTTACAACATACTGTTGGTTTGATACAGGCACATGCATTCCCACTTGCTTGGTCTCAATTAATAAATGCTCACCATACAGATAGGATTGTCTTCGGATGTTAACCTAGATATGTGTGTGTACAAAATCAACAGAATGTTGCAAGGGGCGGCGGGCGTGCGGCGCATTCCAACATCGCAGTCTCTTCAGTGCTTTGTTTTATCTAATTTTGCATGCCCGGTAAATTGTCTTTAGCCCAATAAATAGCCATTTTATAATAGCGTTTTGCCAACTCGTGAGGATATTTTTTGACGCATCTATTGATAGATAAACATATAAACTGTGCATTGAAATAAGTAATTATTTTCGCTTTTTAAGACTGTTTCATATAGTTTCGCGATAGTTTAAATAATGGAACGAGGGAGCCACCATACTTCACTAAACGATGTCCACGACTAGTATTTCCGATACTCCAAGATATTTGCCAAAAACCTAAAAGCCATTCACCGGTAAATTTTGGCTAGAAGTATAATGGAAAACTCGACCTTTCTCATATGTACGTCTGCGTTTTGTCATAATTTCTAAGAGTATTGACTTGTAGGAATTCTAGTTTCCCTTTACAAGTAAGTGACAATGTTTTTTGTATTTGAACCATCGGTCATAAGCATTTTAAAACATTTAGATCTTTTCGTGATAAACCCGAAATAACCTTGCCATGGTTTACGATGTAAACAAAGACAATGCCTACAAATATGTGCGGGCTGATCTTGGTCAAAGTCACCTAATTTTCTTCTTTGACAAGAAAAGTAAAACAAATCGTATTTTCAAAATAAAAGCATGAGTCACAAAACGTGCATTCAGTGAGTTCAGCAGTTTAACTTTAACGCAGTTTTTTTACAGCTTTTTTAGCTCACCTGAGCACAAAGTGCTCAAGGTGAGCTATTGTGATCACTCACCGTCCGTCGTCCGTCCATCGTCCGTCCGTCCGTCCGTCAACAATTTCTTTAAATGTCTTCTCCTCCTAAACCACAAGGCTAATTAAGCTGAAACTTGGCAGGGGTGTTCCTTGGGTAAAGCTCTTCAAAAGGTGTTAAAAGAATTTAATTCTATAAATAACTCTGGTTGCCATGGCAACAGAAAGGCTGAAAATCGCGAAAATCTAAGAAAAAAATCTTCTCCTCCTAAACCACTAAGCCAATTAACATGAAACTTGGCAGAGATGTTCCTTGGGTGAAGTTCTTCAAAAGTTGTTAAAAGAATTTAATTTCATCAAAAACTCTGCTTTCCATGGTAATGGAAATGTCGAAAAATGGCTGAAAATGGCCGAAATCGTAGAAAAAACTCTTCTTCTCCTAAACCACAAGGCCAATCAAGCTGAAACTTGGCAGAGATATTCCTTGGGTGAAGCTCTTAAAAAGTTGTTAAAAGAATTTAATTTCATCAAAATCACAACGCAAATCAAGCTGAAACTTGGCAGGGATGTTTCTTCCGTTAAGTTCTTCAATAGTTGTTGTTTCATCAAAAACTCTGGTTTGCATGGTAACAGAAAGGCTGAAAAATGAACAAAAATTGCTGAAAATCTTAGAAAAACTTCTTCTCTTCCTCAACCACTGGGCTAATTAAGCTGAAACATGGTAGGGGTTTTCTTTGGGTGAAGCTGTACCAAAATTGTAAAAATAATTTCATTCAATCAAAATCGCTGGTTTACATGGTATTGGAAATGTCAAAATATTGCCAAAAATATCAGAGAAGGTTAATCTTCGCCTTAACTATTTGGCATATCTTAAACATGGCAGGGATATTCTTAAGGTTTAGGTCTACTAAACTTGAATTCAATTCAATCAATAACTTTGTTTGCAATTAAAAAGAAAATCAAATTGCAGTAGGGGGAAATTAAAGTCTTTTTCTTTTAAATCCACCCTAAATGTACATCAGATAATTTCTGGTATTTATAACATTGTTGACAAGTTATGAGTTGACTTACTCAGGTGAGCGATATAGGACCATCATGGTCTTCTTGTTTTAATTAGCATGGCAAGGATTTACGAGTGATTTTCTTAGACTCTCAGTTTTATAGTCTGACCAGAGTCTTCATGATAATACACACTCTTGATATGTATTGACCGAGTGTTTCTTTTGGTGGTCAGTGAATACTCTCCATGTACTTTAAAATGATCTGGCTTATAAGTATTTCGGATTTCAGAGGTTGTGAACTAATGGAATGACACTTGTAATCAAGGTTAGATTGGAGTGTCGTTGAGTAATTTTTGTGACCCGTCACGCGAAAAGGGACCATCTGGGTAGTGCGTAAAGTGTCGACTCTTGTCAGACTGCGCGTATTGCGCAGACTGACTAGGATTGAAACATTTCGCACTTTGCTTATTTTCTGAATCTAGAATCATCAAACTACCCTCTAGTGAAATAATTTTTGAAATGCGACCTCTGGTTGGGCTTTTCTGGAACCAATCTCTGTTTCAAAGATCTATTTTACGGAGTTCCCAAATGGTCCCTTTTCACGTTACGGGTCGTCTTTTTAAAGACAGGAAGTAAAAAGTTTTGCCTTAGACATCCTTAATATTTTTTGTTTCTACATAGAAGTATTACTGTATTTTTTTACATTTTAGGAGTCAGGGGCCTGTTTAAATAAACATCTTGCGATCAGTTTTTTGCGTAAGCCAAAAATCAAAGTTGCTTCTGCAGTGGTAAATAAATATGGAATTCCGCCATGCATCATGCGGTTGGAATCGTCTTCTATTCCATTGAAATATTGCAAGGCAAAATCTAGCAAAGAATGAAAGCACCAGGTACGATTTCATTTTTCGTAAGACGTTTTAGAAAAACAGGCCCCTGATCTCAATTTCTATTGATTAAAACTTATAATCTCTTATAGGAAAAGGAACTCCGTCAAATAGTTAGATGAAAAAAATAAATTCATCCCGCCTCAATTTAGGGTAGAATTATAAACCCTAACCTATTTAACAAAAGGAAAACCTAAAAAATGGAAATGGCACCCGTGGGCACAAACAAATTTAAAGTACCCAAACTCTTATCCTAAGAGTTATATTAAAGTTTAATTTCGAACAAATTGTATTTTTTTAGGACATTTCAAACAGTCTGGACCAAGTTTTTTAATTTATCATTTAGAAGAAAGCAGACAGTATGGCTAGGGTCTGATCTTATCCAGAACTGTCTGCCATAGCTTTTGACATAGGGGGAATATGCCGTGAACAGTGGGACAAGGGTTCACGTTAGGAGAAACTCTTCTGTACAGGATGATTACAGTTAACAATATCGTGAAATTGACAAGGTGAATGATTATTGAATGATTTTGGAATGAAATTGAATGAGTGTGTGGAGCGAGTTTTGGGTGAATTTAATGGGAGGTAATCCTATATAGCAAATTTTGTTCAGGATGATCAAAATAAGCGATATTGGCAACATCCCTTTTTTCATTAAAGGGAGGTAATCAATATAGCTAATTTTGTTATTGATTACCTCCCTTTAATGAAATACGCATTCAATTTCTATACATAGCTTCCTATTTCTTCAAGAACCTTTGCGACGCTAACAATTTGAATTATGTCAGAGAAATCGCGATTTTTTCTATCAAAATTTATTTTGAATGACGTTGTTGGTACTGTGTTTTTCAATGGATTTGAGCGTTTTTGAATGGTTTGAATGAGTGTTTGGATTGAATGATTGAAGCGCTGAGTGAGCGATTTAGAATGGTTACGATTGAGATGAATGTCAATTTCACGATGTTATTAACTGTATGCTATTTTATTTAACAGATGATTGCATTCTTAGACAAAAAGCTGCATTTTGTGTTAATAACTATCAACTAATAATACTAGTACAAACGTACATGTTACAGTTTTTTACTCATAATTCGTTTCCAAGGAAACGTGGACATAAAATGTTCATTATTTGTTTATATGAATTGCAGAAATTATTCTCTATACCTTTTGTTACTTAGGTAATTGGTTTGATCATTGCAAAAACAAAGAACTGAAACAATTAACTTAAACTACAACAACATCAGCATAAAAAGATGTTATTATAGTTTTACTCTTTGAACAGCTTGTTGTTGTTATTAATATTTTGTTTTAATACTGTTACTATTTTTTTCTTATAAATTGAAATTACACCTTTTCATCCCTCTATTGTACTGATCTACTTTTGTATGTCTTTTTTTTTTACCGAAATACATCTTATTTTTATAATGAGAGGAATCAAGAACGATGATGATAAAAATACAATAAAAAGAGAAACACTCAAAAACGCAAAACCACCGACTTTAATACAACTGCAAACTTCTAGAATCTTTGTGAAAACACATTATTTCGGTACATACTTTTTAAAATGTTTATTCGGCATAGAAATATTTGGTGCATGAACTAAGAGATAAATTTTCTCCCACACCATTTACAATATTGTAATCAAAATATCGTATCTAAAACTTTAAATTATCTGTACAAACGAAATTTATTTCTCATAACAACGTACAGTTTACAACATCGTGAAATTTACATGGTGAATAATTTTGGAATGATTTAGGAATGAAAATGAATCAGTGTGTTGGAGCGAGCTTTGAGTGATTTTAATGGGAAGTAATCCAATATCGCAAATTTTGGTCCGGATGAACAAAAATAGCGATATTGATTACCTTCCTTTAATGAGATATGCACACAAGTTCTATAGATAGCTTACTATTTCTTCAAGAACCTATCAGACGCTGTCAATTTGAATCATGTCAGTGAAATCGCGATTTTTCTCTATCGAAATTTATTTTGAATGACGTTTTTGATTCTATATTTTTCAATGGTTGTGAGCGTTTTCGAATGGTTGAAATTGATTGAGTGGGTGGAGCGAGCTTTGAGTGAATTTAATGGGAGGTAATCTAAAATCGCAAATTTTGTTCAGGATGATCAAAATAAGCGATATTGGCAACATCCCTTTAATCAAATATGCGTAGAAGTTCTACAGTTAGCTTCCCCTTTCTTCAGGAACACATCATACGCTTAACAATTTCAATTATGTCAGTGAATTTGCGATTTTTCTTTGTCCAAATTTATTTTGAATGACGTTGTTGATTCTATATTTTTCAATGGGTTTGAGCGTTTTCGAATGGTTGGAGTGAGTGTTTGGAATGAATGAATGGAGCGCTAAATGGGCGATTAAGAATGGTTTTGATTGAGGTGAATGTCAATTTCACGATGAAGCTTACTGTATATAATGGCTCTTATATGTACTATGTAATGGAAACTCCTGGTGTAAGCAAAATAGTTAAACATGGAAAGATTAACTGAAAAAAATGTTTCAATTGTGCTCTATACATGTACCTAAATTATATGATCTTAAACATTAGCAAATAATATTCAGAGTAACGATATGTGCTCGGGACCAATAAATTGTACTGTAAAGCATTATAACATCGACTCATTGAGAGCGCACGGTTGTTGAGCGACTCAAACGTCGTGTCCACATCTTGGTTCAAACTGTAGATAAGACATTCATGTCTATCAACAAAGTTAATTGTTGCTCTCTTAAGTGTGACCCGTCACACAAAAAAAGACCATCTTGGAACTCTTTAAAATGACTTTATGAAAAAGAGATTGGGTCCAGCAATGGCCAACCAGATGTCGTATTTCAAAAATTATTTCACTGGAAGGTAGATTGAACATTCTAGATTCAGAAAATAAGCTCATTGCAAAAAGTTTCGACCCCAATCAGTCTGCGCAAACCGCGCAGTCTGACTAAGGTCGACACTTTGCGCACTACCTGGATGGTCCCTTTTCGCGTGACGGGTCACATATATATCAACAACATAGAATGACAACTATGTAAAGAGCACTTATGCAATAAAACATAAACCACTCTTCATGACTGCAAATATGTTCTTAATTTACTCTTTCGCTAAGTATTCAGATAAATCTCATACGATGGCAAAGCTTAGATACAGAAATGTATTTTCATATATACGAAATAAGTATTTCAAGCATTAGGTTATTAGACATAGATTCCTCTGGTGAAATGCCCGGTTCTACTATATCAAAATTACAGCGAGTCGTACACCCGATTGTGTGGTTCTGGATTCGATCGTCGGCAGTGGCCAAAATCCTTTCCAAAGTTTGTCTTCCATCAATGGGTGGATAACCGTAAACCTATATGGGATGCGTAGCAGGCGGTGCGGAAAGGATGGCATGGTAGTATTGGTTAGACTTGATAGAAATTCATAGTTAGGTGCTCCATCCGTCGCGACATGACTGAAAATTTGATAGAAGCGGCTTTAGAATCCATTCAAACGAACAAAATCATCTTAATTGTGGTAGTTCTAATGCTATTATAATCCAAGATTATTGCCCTGGCAGGGTGGAGCCTAAAGTTAAGATAAATCAGATTTTTCTAAGGTACTCACTGTAATAAATAGTTGACATGAAACGTTTAATCAAATGTGGTTAACCAAACTCTCGTAAGTTCAGCTTAGACAAGCTGAACTTACGAGGATAAGGTACCTTAACGACTAAATGTGTTCACTTTCACTCAGCCCGCTTATTCATTTGGTTTTAGGTCATTTAGGTCACAGTTATTTACACGCGTTAAAGGTAATTGTTGACAAGATCTTTGAAAAATCCAAAATGTTCAAAAGTAAACCAGCCAAACTACGTCCTTGCTAAGCCATGCCCTGTCAGCTGAATAATAACGCAAAATACCATTATTGGTGACGAACGGTTAGAATGCGCCCGTTTTTGCGCGTTAGTTTGCGCGCGAAACACGTTATCATATCTTAAAAATTGAACGCCTAGCTTGAACACAGAGATGGCTATCTTGCTGTTTGTGGCTGAAACTCCCATGAATTGACAGTAAAAATATTTTAAGCAATTAGCCCCAAAGGTTTCACGAACTCAATTACGTTTTCAGATAAAGAGTCAATCGAAACACCGACGAAATTCTGCTCAATTGGTGAGTGACGGCTTATGCAGATTTTCAGGCACTCAATATTTTACAATCTTTTATAACAAAAGACAATTAACATTTTGAAAAATTTACAATGAAATGTCATAATTTCCCAACGGCCAATTTGCAATTTCATTGATTGTTGTTCAGTGTTATGGCGACCAGATTTTGACTCCGATTTTAAAACTGGAAAATGTCAGAATATGGAATCTTGAAAATTTGTTTGCATTAAAATCAGTTTTCGACATCAATTTATCTCAATTTGTAAACATTTATATGAACGACGTGTTCACTCATCAAATATGAACACGTTTTGGACGACTAAGAAACTAGGGCTAAGCGAGATGGATTCTTCTTAGAATTGCTAATCATAGAATTTAACTTATAGCGATCGAAGTAATTATTATCTGACAGAATGTATCCTCCGGACAAACGATGCTATACTTTGTTTGAAGTTACAGACTGTTTTTACAGTTTACAACATCGCGAAATTGACAAAGTGAATGATTTTAGAATGATAAGACGTCGCGCACGGTAATGCGGCACTAAAATGTAACGTCAAAATAGCGAACGTTGATTATGTTGCGCCTAGTTTTTTTTCTGTTTTTTTTTTAAGTCGAAAAAAAAAAGATAACGTAGATTGATCATTCCTCCTGCAGCGCAAGGAATGCCAGAATATTATAGTAATCTAAAATAAAAAAAAAAAAAAAAAAAGACAAACAAAAAAAAACACAAAAAAACTCACACCTACTAGTATACCCTCGCGAGGAATAAAAAATGTCTCAACTTTTTCAACTTCGCATACATGTGTTGACATGCGATTATTGGATGGCCGCTCAGCCTTTTGTAGAATAAGCCTTATTCCATTCAAAATCTGAAGATGTATTTGATTGGACGCTTCTTTTGAACGTAATGTAAGTTTTAATGCAGAGGGAATTTTGCTAGGAGCTAATATTGAAAATTCTTAACCCATTGTTATTGCAACGATCAATTCGAACCAACAACAGTTTGTTCATATAAAGTGATTTATTATTTATCGCCTAATTGTAGAAGGAAATGGCGCATCCCGCCAATATTTTTTTGAATATTTGAAGAAAAGTTGTTACATTTTGCTGAGCTTGCTTAGAACTCACTTTTCTTGAATCTATAGAACAGCGAGATATGGACAGAGAATACATTTCTTCGCGATTTCTTTGCTATCGCTACATATGTATAAAATTAAGATGAGCGTTTTTTACCATCTTGTTTATTTCTTGTTTCTTATTTCTTCTTATTTCCCTCCCGCACCCTACTCAAATTCCCATTTTCCACACAGTTTTTATTCTTGCATGGTGTTCCGCTTTCTTTGCCGTATTTTTTATTTCACTTTGCGGTTTTATCAACTCTGTCTTTGTAAGAAGGCGGGTCGGTGTTTAATTCAACGAATCAAACATAACGTCATTGTAAGAAAGTGCGCCTTTTTCAGAAATCGTTCCACACGAACTTATATCAATATTTCATTTATTTGTGAATAGTTTTCCTTGAAATTTTAATATGATTATCAAGAGAAAAATCATATTTCTAAACTTAATTTAAATTCTCGTATGATAAAAGGAACCGCTACTTTGTAGCGTATTTAAAATAGAAAAACCAGTTTTATAACAGCCTCAAAAGATTTCGTTCCACACAATTTTCAGCTTATTAATTTTCCGTTCAAAACTCAAAATGATATTTATTTACATATTTAAAAAATACAGAAAAATAATATTTTAAATATCAAGTTTGGTTGCAATTAAACCATTTTTCATGAAAATATAAAAGAAAATCGCCACTTTTTCTGTGTCTTAAAGTTTGATGTTACGCTTCAAATTTTGTTACACATAACACAGTATTTTTCTTATTTGTTGTTAAAATTCGATCTCCGTTTGTACAATGGTTGGATGCCATTTTTTAAAAAGTGCCGCAATACCGTGAGCGACGTCTTTAGGAATGAAATTGAAAGAGTATGTGGACCGAGTGTTGAGTGAATTTAATGGGAGGTCATCCTATATCGCAAATTTTGTTCAGGATGAACAAAATTAGCGATATTGATTACCTCCCTTTAATAAAAGATGCATACAAATTTTATAGATAGCTACCTATTTTCTTTAAGAACCTTTTAGACGCTTACAATGTGAATTATGTCAGTGAAATCACGATTTTTCTCTCTCAAAATTTATTATGAATGAGGTTGTTGATTCTATCTTTTTCAATGGGTATGATCGTTTTTGAATGGTTTAAATGAGTGTTTGGAATGAATGCACGGAACGCTGAATGAGCGATTAAGAATGGTTTTGATTGAGGTGAATCCCGATTTTACGATGCAACTAACTGTACATCTCTCAATTAGGACCTTTCCAAAATGTTTGCTTGTAGAATGAGATTTATTTTATGTTGTCACTGCTTTTGAAATGTCCACGTATCTTTCCCTTCTTGCCAGCCTCATGGTATTTTTCTGTGAATAAATTAGCTTAGTTCGTGCCCTTTGCCCTTTCTGTTTTGTTCATTTGGTATAATTTGTTTATATATTGAATAATTGATATGATAAAGCAAAGGTTATGAATATTGGATGACATTAGTTTGGTATCAATATCTTCGGACATGGTTTGTTCAGGAAACATTCTAAAGCCTTCTACAGGACATTTGCACTATATTCATTTCACAAATATATTATGCGAACTGTCAAGCGGAAAAGGATCATCATGGAAATCTGTTTAATGAATATTTGTAAAAGAGATTGGTCATAGAATTGGTCAAGCGGTGGTCGCATTTAAAAAAACCAACAAAGGAAGGTAAATTGAAAAGTACAGATTCAGAAAATCAGCTAAATACACATGATGAGTTTCGACACTAGACAACATTCGCAATACGTACATTCTTACTAGGTTAAGCACTACCAGTATAGTCATTTTTCGGTTGACGGGTTACCTATGTGTTAATAAGATCATACCACTCAGTTGAGATAGTGGATCCGTAATGGTTCCACAGCGATTTAGGAACCATGAACTTTATCAGTATGAACCAGGGTTTCCTAGTGATTTTATTAGGAAAACCTTGGAGATTCGAAATGTTGTGAAACGTTTACGGGTACACTACCTTAAATCAAAATCAATTCTGCATCCTCTGTAACAAATGCGTTGATAAGGATTGTTGTACTAAGATCGAACCGTCGTTATTGTTAGTATAAATAGCGCAGTTGGCAGTGTCGCAGATTCAGAAGGTCCCGGATACGATCCCTGGCGACGGGACACATTATTTCCGACGTTTGTCTTTCACCAAAGGGTGTGTAATCGTGCAACTATGCGAGATTTTAATGCAGCTGGGGACTCTAAAGAATACCGGGGTAGTACAGGCGAGTCAAATACAGGAATCTATGGTTAGGTACTCGATACGCCGGGATATGACTGAAAATTTGTTAAAAGCGGCGTTACCCCCCCCCCTCCCCTTTTAAACGAACAAATATTAATTTTTCATTTTTTATTGGATGTTTTTGTATAAAAAATCTGCCCTGCGTTCAGGATGACAAAATGGTGCAAAATGTTTGCAAATTTTACTCCATTTTGCACGTGCACTTGTGCAAAGCGGGGTAAAATTCTAAACCAAGGGCTGATTATTAACTACCAGGATCTTTGCGTCGTTGTCCTTTGTTTTGGCGTGACAAACTAAAACCTTGTTCATATAACTGTTGATATATTGAAGATATTTACAAGAACTTTGGAATGTGTGTTCACTTTCACAAAATCTACAAATCTTTCAAGGAGGATATTTTTGAAAACATTTATGTTATGTCAATTTAGGCTCAGATCTTTGAGCTATCAAACACCAACGATCAGACATTGACAGCCCTATCATGTGCTCTAATTTTTTCTAAATGTTATGGCTTATTGTTGTATATTTAAAAAGATAATTCGACTTACTTAAATGGCCATTCTCGAGGCGTAAATACAGTTTATGCTCACGTTACCCAAATTTATTCGTAAACATTTGTAACATTGGGCAATTCAATGCTGTAGTAACATGAAGCTTACGTCTTTCAAGTTTTGAATTCTAATTTTCTCAATAAGACCTTCTTGAAAAAATATTGACAGAAGCATTATGGAATATTGACACTGTTGTCATAGTAATTGAGAGATATCTTATATCTTTCCCCGATGAGACAACTTGGAATAACTCATTCCGCGAATCAATAGGGCGTGGTCGAGTTAACCAACTTAACCTATTTTTTTATTGGACTTAAATGCAAAGTGAGTATCTTTACCAATAATTCTGAGGAATATGCTAGCTTAAAAAGATGTCTTAAGTAATCAATTTATACATCGCACTTAATTTAACGTTAGGCCGATTCCGATCCCCTCAGTCAGTAACCCATAGGGGTCTCAATCCCTGCGAGTTCAATCCCTGGCTCGACCACCTTTTATTCGAAATTTGACAAAAGTATAAGGTAGCGACAACATATATTTAATTCACTGTCATTGTTAGAATTGTTTTCATGCTTTGTCCACCGATGGTTTCTTCATTCAGTGAAAATTTCAAAGTTATGATTACATCAGCCAAACCTACATGGCGATGTAACTACACTCCTATGTCGCCTTTCAATAGCAATTAAATTACGATGATTGTTTTCAAGTTTCGCTTCGATTTAACTGGCAATTAAAATTAGTAAAACATCGTTCGATCAGCGATCTAGATAAATGGCCACAAATTTGATAGAAGGGGCTATTTTTATTTATAACATTTTTTCTTTGTGATCATGACACTAAACAACCGCCTTTGATTCATTTCTAAATCGCCTTTTGATTCTAGCATAGAGAAATGTATATTTTAAGTATAAAGACTCTCGTGTATAGTTCCGAGATTTAATATCGTGATTTTGTATAGAAACAAATTCTTCTTTTCTTACATAATTAAAATGTCATTGGTTGGTTTCCTTTCAAATTACATTGACTTTTCTATTGTGGCCTACAACCTCCTTATGGTAGTGGACCCGTTATAGTTCCGCAACATTTCGGAACTCATGAAAATCACAATGTTGACCGAGTTTTCCTAATGAAAATCATTAGGCAAACTCGGTTAACATTGTTAAATCTCATTACTTCCAACGCGTTGCGTAACTATTACGGTTCCACTGCCTTAAATATAAATCGATCAAAAATTGAGAAGAAAGACAAATATCAAACAAACGTGGAATTCAACTGATTTATATAAAGCCACATATTAAGACTAAAAAAAAATAATACTACATAGAACTGCTATAACCAGGGATAATTGTATGATATTTTTTAGAGAGAAAGTCGTTCGTCAATCAAAGAGTTTGTGTGTACTTATGTTAGATCAGAGAATGTTGGACTAACATAGATAATAGAAGATGACATTTATTATGATATAGAATGTGAGATAATACAAAAGATCATTTCACTGATTGTTACTATGTTACCTTCATTACTTCGCTGATTAATCTGTTTCGATGACGAGTATATGAATCAGTGAGAACAGTTTTGATCTTTGTAGTCCTAAAAATGCCTTTCTAAAGAGTAATCATTTAAAATTTATAGTTTTATTAAAAGTTATTTATTCTGATTGATAAAACATCTTGTCGCGCACCTGGGGCACGTTTTACTAAACGTCTCACGACAATTTTAATCATAAGTCAAAGTCACAAATCGTACCTAGTGTTTTCATTCAAAGTTAGATTCTGCCAATATCGCATTGGAATCGTATTTAGAAGACGACTCCAACGAGATGATGCATGGCGGAATTCAATATTTAGTTACTACTGTAGAATCAACTTTCATTTTTGACTTGCGCAAAAATGATCGTAAGATGTTTAATAAAATTGGCACCTGTTTTCCCCTAAAACACCAAGGTTGTGTAATATTTACTTTCTTGCCTCATGGTTCAAGGCATTCTTCAGAATTGTATTTTTTGATAATGGCAATTCTCTTCTATATTTCTCCCATTAATAGAAACTTCTTGTTTGATTGCAAGAGAAAGATAGAAATATTTCTGCTGCCTTTACCATTATTGCCTTTACTAATGTTTAATAATCTAAACAAAAGGGGACTAGACTTTTTGTTTTCTTCTACGTTTGAAGCCAAATACAACGTAATTATAATGATCAATAATTACAACTTTATAAAGCCTCAGATCTTTTTGTTATAGTAGATTAGTGAAATCATATCCAATTTTATGAAAGACTTTTAGTGATCCTTGATACATTTTAATTGTATTTATAAGAAGAAGGAGAACTCTTTATTTAGCCTTTTACCCAACGGCGGTACTAATCCTTTCCGACTATGTGTCTTCCACCAATGGGTTGATACTCGTAGACCTATGCGGGATAGCAGATGGAGGCTAAGAAAGGTTGTGATAGTAGTACTGGTGTGAGAAATACCAGGAATCCATTGTTTGGTGCTCCAGCCACCGCGATATGACTGAAATAATGTTGCAAGCGGCGTAAAACCCCATTCAAACAAACAAATCAGCCTTTTACAAAACAAACATCGTCTAGAGTTTCCTGCATTTGTAGGCGAAATCAAGCTCTGAAATTCGCCACTAATTCCGTAAACAAAAACATTTCCAACTCTTCCGCTTTTTTTCTAGTCCTAGAAGCAAACATCTGTAGAATTGTTTATTTGCTATGCGATGCCTGAATGTGACATCTGGCAGATTTAGACACATCAAGACAGGTTTAGAAAGAAGAAACGGGATTTAGATAGAAAAAGAGTGAAAATCTCACCCAGCTTATCTCCTTGGTTTTTTTAAAGCATACATTTTATAGACAAATAGAATATTTTTGTATTAATTTATGTTTGAGAGTAAAGAAATGTACTATGTGTCAGTGTTTTCAATCTCATTCCGCAAATCGAACATGTCTATATCATCAAGCTGTAATAGTTTACAGTTAACGACATTGTGAAATTTATATTCATCTCGATCAAAACCATTCAAAATCACTCGCTCAGCGTTCCATTCATTCATTCCAAACACGCACTCAAACCATTTAAAAACGTTTCAAGCCCACAGAAAAAGATAGAATCAACGACGTCATTCAAAATATGTAAAGCTAGGAAAAAAATCGCTATTCCACTGAAATAATCTAATTTAGTAAGCGTCTGATAGGTTCTTGAAGAAATAGGATGCTATATTATAGAACTTGTATGCATGTTTTATTAAAGGGAGGTTTAAAATATAGAAATATAGCTAATTTTGTTCATCCTATGGACTATGGACTATACATATGGTTGGTTGTCTAACTGCGCAGCTCATTTGAACTGGCTAAATTAATTTTATCGTAAAGGTTTACTGATGCATTCTTTATGCGTCATGAGAGTTGCTAGCAGCGATAATCATTTGTTTTTTTCACCGCTTTATGATTTAGTTGCATTATTTATTGACGTTTGGGAAGCACATTATATTCGTTGTGCATCAGAAATACGAGTCATAGTATCTATACATATAATACGCACTTAGTGTTTTGGAAAAAGTACCTAACGAGGTGGGGGGGAATTGATAATTGTCAAGGCTCTGCCGAGACAATTATAAATTCTCACAGCCGAGTTGGATATTTTTCATACAATACACTAAGGACGTATTGTATTTATCCTATAACCTCTAAATGCCTCGTTTTCGTCGATGTTTCTAACAGAAATTCAAGTTTCTAAAAATTACCGCATTTTGTCATTGTTCAAAAAATATCCATGTGATATCATAAAACTATCACATGTGTGTTATCACATAGATATTTGTTTAGTTGTAAGATAAGTAAGAATATAGTGATGAAAATGAAGTTAGGCGAATAAGCTTAGCACATTGGCTAATAACTTTGTGACATTCCAAGATGCATAAACTAATTGCTAGTTTAGTGACATTTCAATCCGTCTGGCTCAAGCTTCCCCAACTAAAATCAATAAGATGCAGACATTTTTGATTAGATCAGACTGCACAACTATGAAGGCTGATCTTAGTCTATACTATCTGCCGTATAGGAGGGATATCATCTTCACGAGTCAAGGGGTATCGAATCGATAACTTCTTCTCGAATACAGTAAGATAAGTAAAACGTTCGTAACCCTTGGTTCGACAAGATGGAGGGATATGGGTTGAACAGCATATAAAGGGTCATTATACGGTTTGTTTCAACCAAAAAATGTTGAAAAATCTTTTTTATAGCTAGCTTATTAACTTTTGTTTTTGCAAACGGGAATAGGCATACTCAAAACAAACGCTGCATTCTCCAATATCGTATTCCAAAATCGCTTATTCTGTTCATCCTGAAAACCATTAGCGATATTTATTACCTCCCTTTAAAAGAAATATGCATACAAGTTTTATAAATAGCTTCCTATTTCTTCAAGAACCTATCAGATGCTTACAATTTTAATTATAAAGTGAAATCGCGATTTTCTAGCTTCATTTATTTTGAATAACGTGGTTGATTCTATCTTTTTCAGTGGGTTTGGAACGTTTTTGAATTGTTTGAGTGCGTGTTTAGAATGAATGAATGTAACGCTGAGCGAGTGATTTGGAATGGTATTGATTGAGATAAATGCCAATTTCAAGATGTTGTTACGTAATTGTACGTCGTTGGTCAGTGCATTCTAAACGAGGTAAAACATATTTCAGTCTATACCAAAGCTTTCTAAAACAGACTGAAATGAGGGATATAATATTGACCATAAGGGGATTCATTGCAGACGGAATAATTTCACCTTTGTGTCAGATATGTATCTTTATAATTAGAAAGTAATCTCTTTTGCAGCTTGCATTATAATTAAATGCAGTTCGATTTCTCCAGACGCAACACTGGTTATATAGTTCATCATCATCATATTCTCATCTCTTTACATGCAATACTGTTACAAAATATACAGATATTCCCCTTTATTTTCACAAAGCTGTTACTTCAAAAGCAACCAAACAGAGGTACAGATAAGAGAGAGTAACTCTAGTCTAAAATCTTTATTCCTCAATGACTCCCACAAGATAGGGTTTGAGGAAGGACTAGTGAAATATTCAAATTTGAAATCCAAAATACCTTCTCTATCTGTAGCTCTGACAAAAGGTTAAAGGAAAGTTTTAAGTAGCTATAGAAATACCACGAATGCGCGTTGAGTTAAAATTTTTACGTCGAAAACGACGATGGCAACGACAACATTCGGAACGTCGCTCGGACTTTTCCGTAAACTGGAAAGTACCTCGGACGAAAGTGTAGTAATTTTTTGTCATTTTTTCGGTAATTTGGCTTCTGATGGTAGGACTACTTTGATTATAGGCTTGAAGACTAGTATTCAATGTTTTCCGAGCGTCAGCAGAGATCATTTTGGAATGTTGCAATTTGAAAACAGAACGCAATATGACACTTCGTTTTGTTTTTAAAATTGTGATATGCCCAACTTTAACCTTATGTTGATTTTGTTATTTCGCAACCTCATCCTCGGTTATGTTTGTGACGTCATATAAACCCACGTGCGATATGACGCGCTTTCATGGCTGCGCCCTTATTATTCCCGAGGTCTATTCCGTAGAATTGCCAAGGTTTCTCGAGTGAAAATTTTTACGTCGAGAACGACAATGGCAAAGACAAGGACAGAGCTCCGATAACGGATAACGGATCGAGAATATAAACAAAACGAGAAAGCAAAAACAGACTAACTACAGGTGTTATTTCGTATTGTTTTTTCTGGAAAAAGAGTAACTAACTGTTAATGTCATTAGAAACCAACAATAATATGATCTACAGTTTTCTTGACGTATTGTATTGTTCTACCTTGTGCTTAGTAAGTTAGAAGATATTTTTTTGTTTGCGGTTGAGTTAGTAATTATTATCGTCATTTTTGTTACCTTTGTGCTTATGGTTATTCGAAAAGATGGTGTAGAGGTTGAACTTAATGTGTTTTCATACAGAAAACCAGATATTCGAGAAGTAAGTTTATAGGGAAAATGAGATTTGAGATTGCTTCAAGACTAAAATGAATTCAAATAACGACAACTTAAACTAGAAAATGCAGTTTGCTTGGATTACCAAAGAATGTCGCTTTGCACAACATGTTTATAGGAACATAGAAATAATAACAACAACAACAACAAAACACGTCGATTTATCGGATTTACTTGGGAACGATTATATCTTTGGTTCATAATTTTCTCAAACACAGAAGATATGAAGAGCGTTATGAAACTAAAATTGCGGATTCATACACAAGTGTGATTCGGTTTTAGTTTCTTATCCCCGTGACTTTAAAAATACTTTATCTATATCTCATTATTCAATATACATATGTGACCTGTCACGCGAAAAGGGACCATCTAGGGTTGTGCATAAATTGTCTACCCTAGACAAGTCAGACTGCGCGAACTGCGTTGCTTTTGGCACTTGTACCATTTTCTGCATCTAGAACGATCTTTCTTTATTCTCGTGAAAGAATTGTTTAAATGCGATTTCCGGTTGACCTATACTGGGGCCGATCTCTTTTCGATTTTTTATATGGAGTTCACGTATGGTCCCTTTTCGCGTGATGGGCCACATATATATTCAGTATCATCAAGCTATTTAAAAGTATAAATTAATACCAATGAGACATGAGACAAATTTGGGACAAATTTGTGGAACTACATGGTTTGGTAATTTACAGATTAGTCTCGTACTCAAAATTATTTTCATTGAGATATGAAACCACTTTTTAGCCAATAAGAGATGCATGATAAAGACAAGTTAGGTTTACGTATCATGCCTCGAAGAATAAGTGAGGGTTAGACGAGTTCCAGCTGATAACAATAACAAAAAAAAATCACCACGAACTAGTACAGTAAACAACATCGTGAAATTCACATTCATCTCGATAAAAACCATTCAAAATCACTCGCTTCTCCTGAACAAAATTTGCGATTTTGGATTACCATCCATTAAATTCACTCAAAACTGACTCCACACACTCATTCAATTTTATTATAAAACCATTCCAAAAGCATTTATCTTTTCAATTTCGTGATGTTGTTTATTGTAGATTCTAGTATTCACCTGTGATAGATGGATTGTCAGAGGAATTATAAACAGTAGTTTATTTATCTCTTTGTTTTATGACGTGGAAATAACAGATACATTTTACATACAATTTAAGCTTTGTGGGCTCCTTTCCTATCCAGACATTCATATCAAGTGTAAAATACAATAAGAAACATTGTGAAATTAATATTCTTTCCATTCAAAACCATTCTAAATCGCTTACACAACACTCCATTCGTTTATTCCAAGCACTCACTCAAACCATTTAGAAACGCTCCAAAATCATTCGAAAATACCCTTGGAATCGTTCACAATGCTTCGCTGCTTCGTTCAAATTGGGCTTTTTTTAGCTGTGTTGAACTTGGAGCGTCCGCGAAGACATCCAAATCTTTTACAAAAAAACGTAGATTTTTGTAAAGGGAGGTTAAATAAATATCGTTAATTTCGCCCAAATTGGACGAAACTAGATATATTTATTACCTCCCTTAAATCATATTTTAACTCGCTTTCTTTACACACTCATTCAATATCATTTCAAAATTACCCCAAAAAACATTCATTTGTCAATTTCACGGTGTTTCTAACTGCATGGCATATAGAATGGCCTCAATCAGTCGTTTTTATTTGGTATTTTAATTCACAATGTTTAATTAAGTGGACAATGCCAGTTCAATACATGTCGACGTGCTGGACAAAAATGAACCTCTTTTATCATAGACAAGGGAATAAATTGATTTTTAAATGACTTTGGCAGATTTAATTCTTTTTATAGAAGGGTCTGGCAGCCAGATTATATGGTAACCCCCCCCCCCCCCCCCCCCATTTTTTTAGATTTTCTTAGAAAAAACTTTTTGAACACAACTAGCACATGTTTTTTCACGAATTATAATTATCACCATCAAGTAATTCATCATTTATGGTGTCTGCTTTTTTTAGTAATCTCGGGATGGCACATTTAACGAATGATTTAATGATTTATTTCATTTCCTTTTCATCTTTGTCCTGCTAAATCTACAGTTGATCTTTGTGTAGCCTCGGATCAACTGTTTTATCGCTAGCTCATTAACTTCAAATTTAATGCATATTACAAAAATTAACGTGTTTGTGCTTGACATCGCGAACAACTTTTCGCTCCAGCGTGCCAAGTAAAGACTTTGACAAGCTTGTGCATTTGCACAGTCTGACCAGAGTGTTATCTGTTTACACTTCAGATAGTCACTTACCCAACGTTTCTTTTTATCATCAAAAATAGTCTTATCATGTAGCTGTTCAGAATACATTATATATCTGTGCCTCATGCACTTTTTGTTATTACCGCCCTAGTTAATGATTTTCATATCATCTTAGGTCAGTACGCTCGAATAGAAGGAAAGGGAATTAAGTCATGGTTCGTCTATAACTGGTTAAATCCTGGGAACAGCGTTGTATGAGATTTATCTAAATTGCTCATTTGTGTATTCAGATTCAGTCATGTTGCGAAAAGGCCATAGAAATATTTTTAAGAAATAAATGGGAAAAATGTGTGTTGTTCTATAATATATATTTTAAAAAATAAAATGGATTTATTGGCCAATGGTATGGGTAAGTAAATTGTACTTTCATGTTTTAAAGTCTTTGAAGGAATTAATTTGACAATAATGTTTTAACAGACGGTAAGCATAAATTATGTTTGGAACAATTTTGCGTTGCGTTGAAGTTTGCTTTAATTAAAACCCACAGTTAAAATCAAACTACGTGTATATACGATAATTATCCCAATTTTAGGAAAAACAACGCTGTCCAGTTTCTATATTTGAGAGTTTTGACCTAAAGGCTTTGCATGTGCTAATGTAAATTTATAACAAGCCTCAAAATTAAGGTAGTGGACCCTTAATAGGGTTTAACAATGTTTAGGAAGTAATTAACTTTAACTTTAGCAGGGTTAAACAGGGTTTCTTAATGATTTTCTTTAGAAAACCTCGGTGAACATTGTGAAAGATCATAAGTTCCGAAATATTGCGGAACTATTACGGGACCACTACCCTTACATCAAAGAAAAGAACAAATACTACGTAACCTCTTATAAGCGGCAAAGTAAGTGATGACTAAAATGACTTGATGAATTGTTGCAACGGTTATAGCGGTTACAGCGAAATGTTCTATTGTGACGGCGGGTATTATTCGCAAACAGTGTGGAACTATTTGTCATGCTTAACGCAGAACTGTTCTTTCCCTAAACAATGTCCGGGAATGATTTGAAAACTTTTTCTTCGCGGGACAAAATAATCTCTTTTTTTAACATGTTTTATACGGAAACATTCTCTTACCCTGACTTTAAGACGTTCGTTCGAAAAAGACGTTTGCGGTAATGCGATTTCGTACAGAAAGGCGATGTTCGAAAACGAAACAATTCATTGAAACAAAGATTTTTCCTAGTTTTTGTGATGTTTCCGCAGACCAGGATGTTAAATTCGTACCGACTTTCTATACATATAAATCATTAGAAATACTGTGGTCTGGAAAGAATCACGTCATCAAAATTACAAAATTGCAAATTTCGCTTTCCTTTACATAGGGTTAATTCACGTTTTTGATTGCGAAAACATTTGAGACTCGAAAAATGGTTTAACGTTCATTACATCATTTTGAGGGTCTCTGCAAATGATAAGACCCGAAAACAAAAACCGTGAATTGACGCTCTCATTGTATAAAAAGAAAGACTTTAGTGTTTACTCAAACAGAGATTGCAAAATGTTCCATAGGGACGCTTTTGAATTAGCTCTCAACCCACCTAAAATTGTGTTATGCATTACTAAGCTTTCATTACATCTAAGCAAAACGGAGTCAATACTTTTTGGTTCTAAGCCCCGATTGAAAGGTCAGAGTAATTTAAATGTTTCATGTAATGGTATCAATATACATGCCACCAATTCAGTAAAATATCTTGGTGCAATTTTAGATCAACATTTAACTTGTGATGAAATTGCCAGGTCCCTTGTTTCAAAGGCTAATGCACGTTTAAAATTCTTGTTTCGAAATAAACAATTCTTTAATCTCCAAACTCGTAAGCTTTTGGTTATGTCCCTCATCCAGTGTCATTTTGATTACGTATGTTCTTTCTGGTATCCTAGCTTAAGTCAGTATTGGAAAACCAGACTCCAGACTACACAAAATAAATTAGTTCGTTTTGTCTTGGACTTGGGCATCAGGTCTCATGTAGGAGTCGAGCAATTTAGATTACTTAATTGGTTACCAGTCCACAGGCGAGTTGAGCAGTTAACCCTATGTCATGTCCATAACATTCACAGAGGAGTGGCCCCAGAATATCTAAGCGAACATTTCAAACCCATCAGTCAAGTTCATGGCCGTTTGACAAGGTCTAGGGTAACTGCTGTTTCTTCTTCATTTTTTGATACTGAAGTAGCTTTTTTAGATTCTGGCCGGTTTGCTCTCCCAAAGGTTAAAAACTTCGGTAAGAAGTCTTTTGCTTACCAGGGTATTGTTTCTTGGAACTGCCTGCCACAGCAGCTAAGGGACATGCAATGCCCTATTTCATTTAAAACTGCTGTGAAAAAATACCTTTTGGACTTATCTTAACTTTTCCCAATCATTTAATTTCATATATTTTCTAATATTTTCATATCCCCTTTTCTTAAATACTAAGTGATTGTTTTAAGGACATGTCATGCCTGTCTTAACTGTCAATTAATAACTGTGATAAATATATTTATCTTTATATTGATAACATTTAAATGTGATATGATTGTCTGTGATATAAAAATATGATTTTTTCTTTAATGTGATATATTCTAATAATTGAATTGTAAACATGACTTTCTGTGCCATGCCTCCATTATCTAGGACCACAATGGAAATAAGAGGATCTAGTTTTCTTCTTTTTTGTGTTATCCTTGGTAATGGAGCGCATAACATGGTGCTTTTTTTCAATCTTTTTTCCTCGATGCAATTATTTTTTGTTATACTACTTTTACTATGCCATGTTCTGTACTCTTTTACCTAAATAAACTTATTATTAAAAAATAAACTTATTATTATATCGTCACTTTTGTTTATACCGACATTGCCTGGTAAGTTTATGACGTAGCAAAATTAAACGCGGGAATCAACGTCTTTATTTAAGTGCTATATTAATTATAGACATAGAAACTGATAAAGTGTATGGACCCCGACGAAGAATCCTTAAGTAAAAAAAGCCGTCATTAACGACACGTGAATTTACTTATTCATCCATGTTTTCTTCCGTTAATGCCCGGGTTTTGTCCGTTAACGTATGTCTATAACGACCCGAAAACGTACATTTTATGCAATGATAATATCAACTGAACGCCGAACGTTAGTTATAACCAAAAATTTGATTACTATGGCAAAAAGAAAGCTCGGAGCTCTAAGCAGTTGCTATTACTTGATTTTCCGTCCGACGTAATTTCAAATCTAGAGTCAATACTTTTTCAATCAATGTCGTTCTGACAAAGAAGATAATTGTGCCCCTGTTTATTTGTATTTTAAAATCATTTTACTACAGCCCAGAATATCACCAGCATGAGGTTCCCTTTTCATCTGGATTTTTTTTTCAAAAAGAACGTGCAGAGTGATAACCACGCCTTAGTTTAATCCATAACGCCAGATTAGATAATCCATATAACCACACTGAGAAACTAACTGTGAGAGTAAATAAGATACAACCCATGTTGTTTATACAGTTTTTGAAATATCATCAGCATGAAAAAATCGACATTCTGACCAAGAATATGATTTTTCTTTCAAGGGCGTTCTTGGAGGATTTTCAATAAAATGTAAAAAAAAACTTAGATGGATTCGACCCTTTTTCATAAATGCGACTCGTCTCGAAAAGAGACTACCTGGAAAATATTTGAATAAAGGATTGGCTCCATGAGAAGTCAGTTGTAGAGGTTGCAGTTCAAACTTTATTATATAGTAAGGTTGAATGGTCATTCTATATAGATCAGAAAATCAGCCATATGCATAAGGTTTGTACTTTTGTTAGCCAACAAAGTCCGACAACGATCGACACATTACACTACCCAGCCGAACCACCTATAAAATATATTCACCTTCGCCAAGCTGCGAACTAGAGAAATATATAATACGTACTTAGTGTTTTGTATGGAAAAAATATCTAACGAGGTTGGGAGAATTGATCATTGTCGAGGCTCTGCCGAGACAATTACCAATTCTCACAACCGAGTTAGATATTTTTTCATACAATACACTTAGTACGTATTATATTTATCTTATAACCTCTTTTTGTCTTGTTTTAGTCGATGTTTCTAACTTAAATGCTAGTTTCTAAAAATAACTGTATGATATTATTGTTCTAAAAATAACTATGTGATATCATAAAAAATATCATACGGGTTGTTATCATACGGATACTTGTATAGTTATAAGATAAAGCCCATTTCCAGGTAACTGTATCTTTTTCAGTGTGGTTTTCTAAATTTCTTCTTCTTGATTATGTAAGATGAATGTAACATGAAGGACTCAACCCTTAGTAGGACAAAATTAGACTACTTAACATGGTTCTTACGACATTGAAGGTCCCAATACCTCCAAAGAATTTCTTTAATATAGATGTTGGCACGAACGTAAAAAGTCGTTAGTTAATACATAGAATTTGGTACAAAACTGGACAAAATACTGAAAATAATATTGAATCAATTTTCAATATTGCCTACTATTACATATAATACGTACTTTGTGTTTTGTATGAAAAAAATATATCTAACGAGGTGGGGGAATTGAAAATTGTCGAGGCTTTGTAGAGACAATTATCAATTCTCACAACCGAGTTAGATATTTTTTTCATACAACATACTAAGTACATATTATGTTTATCTTATAACCTCTATTTGCTTTGTTTTCGTCGATGTTTCTTACAGAAATACAAGTTCGTAAAAATAACCGCATTGTGTCATTGTTCTAAAAATATTCATGTGATATCATGAAAAATATCATATGGGATGTTATCACACGGATATTTTTTATAGCTATAAGATATAATATTATTGATCTTCAGTGGGTGATATTAAACATTGCTTCAAAACAAATATCAAAATAATTGACAATCGCCAAATAATAGTATCTTTTTTATTTTTCCTTTCAGAGAGGAGTGTCCTGCTCACTAAAATGACGGCAATGTCAAACGGAGACACCGAGGAGGGCCGAGGCAGAGACGGAAGTACGTTTACACTAGGTTCCGGAAGTGACGTAACACTAGATGACCCAGATACGAGTTGTTGCGGCAAGACAAAACGATTTTTCAAGGCAACGTACAAATTATTGAAATCGTTGGTTGGCATGATCATAATTTTAATCGCTTATTCGTTTCTAGGAGCTTATATTTTTATGATAATTGAATCAGACCACGAGGAATTATACAAAACAAATATCACAAACTCACGTGACCAGATACTTTCGAAGGCATTCAATATATCTACAACTATTCAGAACGAGGCAGATTGGCGAACCGCCATGGAATCTTTGCTAATACAATATGAGGACGCCGTTCGAGACGCCAAGGATAACGGCGTCACTTCTCCATCTAATACATTCACCTGGGATTTCTGGAACGGCCTGTTCTTTGTAGGAACAATATATACAACTATAGGTTAGTAATTCAAACTTTAAGTTCATTTTATATCCTTAAGATACGTTGGGTATGGTACAGTGAACAACAACGTGACATTGACAAGACAAAAGATTTTGGAATGAAATTAAATGAGCGTGTGGGGCGAGTTTTGAGTGAATTTCAAAGGAGGTAATACAGTATGGCTATTTGTTCAGGATTAACAAAATAAGCGTTATTTATTACCTCAATTTGATAAAATATGCATACAGATTCTATTAATAGCTTTCTTTTTCTTCAGAAACCCATCATACGCTAACAAAATGATTTTATCTACCGATTTTTATTTTGAATGTAGTTGTGAATCTCATCATTTTTAGTGATTTTAGAACGTTTTTGAATGGTTTGCGTGAGGATTTGTAAGGAATGAATAGAGCGCTGAATGAGCGGTTAAGAATTGTTTTAATCGAAATGAAAGTAAATTTCACGATGTTACTAACTGTTGAAATTAATGTGATATATCATTATACAAATAAGCTAATGACTAATATATGAGTACGTTTGGACATCATTTTACCATGATTTTCAACGGCGTCATAAAACTATCAGTATCAAGTTTTTTTATCGCAAAAAACTTAGTTCATAAACAGAACAAAGGCTCATTTCTATAGACCAGCAATTTAAAGTGAGTGATCAAAGATCAATTCTACATTGGCTGGATTATAAAGATCTATATTTCATGATCACTCGTTCAATGTCCTGTTTGACGCAGCAACGGCGCAGTTGGTATCACGTTAGATTCTAAATGGTACGGTTCTTGGTTCGATCTATGGCGTGGTGGATATCCTTTCCGAAGTTTGTCTTCCATCAATGGGTGGGTTATCGTAAGTTTTACTTATTTGTAAAGTGCTTCTGGCGGTTGTTAAAGGGTGCAGTGGTAGAAAAGCTGTGAGAAATATAAAAAAAAAACGCATTGTTCGTTGCCCCAGCAGCCGCGACATGACTGAAATGCCGTCAACATTGACGGATAAACAAATTAAATATATAAAATCAATGAATTTTGTTTATTTGATAGGATATGGTAACATCTCACCGTCATCGAATACAGGCCGCTTGGTTACTATAGTCTATGCTTGTATTGGGATTCCGTTGACATTACTTGTTCTGGCAGAACTTGGTAAAAGGATAACAGTTGGTCTGAAAATACTCTGGGCATTTGTGAGACGCTGGTATTATACAAAAGTTAGTATGCTGGATACTCTTTAATGTTGTTTAGTTAGCAAAGAATACATATACATCCTTTATAAAGCTGAAGACACATGTTATTCGCTTCCAACAAATATTTATTAAATGCGACCTCTGGCTGACATATACTGTTAATTTTTTTAAAATATATATGCGCCTGTGCGTGACAATTCCAACAATTTCAGGAATGCACCAAGCAAAGGCTCTGGCCAGCCTGTGCATCTGCACAGTCAAGGTCTCAAAGAGGCTTAAGACAGACAGGGGATATTCTAATTATACATTGTTTCTGGCTAGACTGCTGGTGGTTGATACCTCGTGCACATTTAAATTGTTTGAAATGTCAAGCACAGGCTCATATTTTATGCAATTTCCAGACGGTCTCTTTTTCGTGTGACGCCTCACATATATTTATGATATGAAACTGTATTGGTACTGGAGATTGTTAGAGTTTTCGAAAGTAGAATAGTCGAACTATTTAACGTAACGCCGAAAACAAAGGCGCTCATCACATTCGGAGTTACTTGATCCGCAGAAGCGATTATTTCCATTTTAAACATCTCGCTCATTGATAAGTTTGGCTCTTTAAATTGAAAAAGTTATTTCGAATCCCTCAACAAGCGTGAATTATTTTAAGTCACATACGGCGCAGGAATGAAGAAGAACTGTTGATTTTTTTTAACATATCTATCACATTTTGATGCTATCAAAGTAAAAAACATGCAAATATCGCACAAAGATATTTTCTCTCTTTCTATCTCTCACTCTCTCTCTCTCTCTCTCTCTCTCGCTCTCTCGCTCTCTCTCTCTCTCTCTCTCTCACCCCCTCATTCTCTCTCAGGACGTCAATAAATGCATTATGACGCCATTTTACAACATGAAAATAAAACGTCGCTAGACATTCTTTGCCCTTTTGCATAGTTAATCCACTAGTGTAATCACACCCGCGTAATTTCAAAATTATTCAATAGGGATATTTCACTCTCGCGACGTAGTTAATAATATAAACAGTAATAACTGTTGAAAGAAAGGCTGAAGTGAAGTTCTTCTACAGCAGTTAGTATCTTGTTGCAGGTACGAAAACCATTCAAACAAAAATATGGCGTCACAGCGGATGACCAAAATACAGCCGAGACTGGTTCCAAAACGTCAGAGGGTGGACGTAGTCGAAGTGGTTCCCGGGTTTTATACGGGTACGAAATAGACGAGCAGTTTAACTTACCAATCCTATTGGCCGTGATCATACTGATAGTGTATGTTTTACTGGGCAGTATCATGTATTCGCAGTGGGAGGAATGGGACGCAATCACAGCGTTTTACTTTGTGTTTATCTCCCTTAGCACGATAGGATTCGGAGATATTTTGCCCGCGCATCCGAAATTTTTCATGATTTCTTTTGTATATATTTTCATTGGTCTCTCACTCGTTTCTATGGTAATAAATGTTGCTATCGAGTTCTATTCAGAAACTGTTGACAAAGCAAAAGCAAAAATGGAAACTGCGAAACAGAAATTGGGTCAGGCAAGAGACAAAGTAAAAACTAAGGTAAAACAAGCTGGCAATTCAGCAAAAGACAGAGTAACTGAACTCAAAGAGAACATTAAAGATGAAACAGCAAAGATTATCAACATGAAAGATGATAAGTATAGAAAACGCAGTTCATCTCGCTCGCGGAGTAACACACCGGTGTCATTTGAATCCCCTAGTAAAGAAAGAAGTCCCTCCAAAACTACAAGATTTGATTCCGACACGGAGATTGTTTCAACAGAAAACGGTATTAGAAAGATTTGAAAACAAAAAATATACAATTTTTACAATTTTTATCTGCTAAATAGAAATCTTAAATGTGACCCGTCACGCAAGAAGGGGCGATCAAGGTTGTCGAACCTAGTCAGACTGCGCGGATTGCGCAGAAAATATTAACCTTATCACATGCTAATCATGATATGATATGCATGTGAACGGACTTTTGGTGGATCCACAAGGTGGATGATTTTGGAATAAAATTGACTGCGATTAGTGGGTTTTGAGTGAAATTAAAGGGAGGTAATCCAATATAGCTAATTTTGATCAGGGTGAACACAATTATCGATGTTAATTACCTCCATTTAATACAATATGCTTGCAAGGTCTATAAATAGCTTACTATGTCTTCAAGAACCAATCAGACGCTAATGATATCAGTTAAGGCTGTGAAATCGCGCTTTTTCTCTAGATATATTTGTTTTGAATGCAGTTATTGATCTATTCTTTTAGTTATATTGAGCGTTTTTGAATGGTTTGGGCGATTGTTTGGAATGAATGAATGGAGCGCTGAGTGAGTAATTTAGAATATTTTTGATTGAGATGAATGTCAATTTCACGAAACAACTAACTACACTTAGTTAACTGAATTCCATTTAGAACAATTTGAAAGATAAGTATCCTTGCATATACGAGTAGTATACATTTTGACATGAGGCCTAAATATTGTACATACATGTCCGACTTCTATGTTGGTACAATAAAAATGGCCATCGGTCCAGGCAAATGCCATTATTCTAAGGTCAATATTTTGCAATAGGAAAAATGATTCCTTAACATTTTAAATGCGTAGGGTTTTTTTTTCACTTGACCCGTTTGTTGATGATGGCTATCGTGTCATCAGTCAAATTTTAAAATTATGAATTATGATCTATATCCAAAATATGAAAACCTTATGATATCTTTCGAATGGTATGATCTAGGGCCTTCATATTTATCTCACGAGCGCATCTCGGAGAAACTTTCTCTTGATATCTTTCTCAGGTCAGCAGCCAAGGTCAAGGCTGTTTTATGTAATAAATATCCAAAGTAGAATTATGAACAGTGATCGTAACTGGTAAATTTAAAGAAAATTGACCTTTATACTCCTCAATTGTATTTCTTGTAATGGCATGATCTCTCATTTCATACGATATTTAAGGTAGTGGACACGTTATAGTTCCGCAACGTGTTGGGAGTAATGAACTTAAACACATTTAACCGAGGTTACCTAATGATTTTCATCAGGAAACCTCGGTCAACATTGTGAAAGATCATGATCTCTGAAATGTTGCGGAACCATTACGGGTCTACAACCTTGATGTCATATCAAATGCACAAAAACCGATGTCCGTTGCGAAAAATAGACCATTACAATCTACATTGTGGTATTTGAAATTATATTGAATTTTGTGCACTCGCATAATGTAATTAGCTCAATACTCTGTCTAGCTTAAGTAAATGCTCAATGATATTGTATTACAAATTGATATTAAAATTTTCTTATATATGTTTTTTGTTGTCATTATGCATTCTGTATTACGTGAATGTCGAAGTTAGAAAAACAGATTTCAGTAAGGTACCATTTGAATACAACAAATATATAAAGAAGAAGAAGAAGAAGAAGAAGAAGAAGAAGAAGAAGAAGAAGAAGAAGAAGAAGAAGAAGAAGAAGAAGAAGAAGAAGAAGAAGAAGAAGAAGAAGAAGAAGAAGAAGAAGAAGAAGAAGAAGAAGAAGGAGGAGGACGTGGGGGAGGAAAGGTGATGGCAAGACTGCCGCTATATAATCTGATTGATAGTCGCTGTCAATTAACACACTAAAATCATGGTTTTCTATTTCGTAGAGGCAAGGAACTGATACGTTAATCTCACTATCTGAATGCAATTAATGAATTATCATTTATCATAATTGTAAATTTGACCCCCGCCTTCGGCAATGTATGGCGTCTTGTTGGACGTTCAATTTACGTGGAAATAAAATACCACATTGAAATATATATAATACATACTTAGTGTATTATATGAAAAAAAATATCTAACGAGGTTGGGAGAATTGATCATTGTCGAGGCTCTGCCGAGACAATTGTCAATTCTCACAACCGAGTTAGATATTTTTTTCATACAATACACTAAGTATGTATTATATTTATCTTATAACCTCTTTTTGTCTTGTTTTCGTCGATGTTTCTGACCGAAATTCAAGTTTCTAAAAATAACTGTATGATATTATTGTTCTAAAAATAACTATGTGATATCTTAAAAAATATCATACGGGTTGTTATCATACGGATATTTGTATAGTTATAAGATAAAAGACGATACATAATTCTTTCCCACTTTTTAAAGATTTTTTTAGAAACTAACGGAAATTTTATGGGAGTTATGTTTATTCTTCATTTATTGTTCTGCAAAGAGCATCGTAGGATTTTATCATAAATTGTTTCAAGTAGTCTTACCCTCTACTCAATCCATCAATAAATATTCGATGCAAATCCATAAGTAAACAGACACCACTTAACTCATTACCAGTCACGCGAGAACGGACCAATCTACTCGACAAAGTAAGGCCCAGCCGCGCAATCAGACTTTACGCACTACCTGTCTCATATAAATATTTATATAATGACCTACTTCGCGAAAGCGAAATAAACCCGTTGAATATTTTTGATATTACACGAGTGTTATTACACCAATGGAATAACTATGCAAATGAGCAATGAACATATAGCAGCGATTTATTTTCGTTGTGAAAATGTCGTCATAACTATTTGCTGACGTCATGATGCAAACGGCGTTATATGTTTTGCGGAATTATTTACATCGATAAATTCTGGAATTCTCTCGATTTATTGCAAAAATTCAGGCCATATCATAAATAGAATATCAAATCTGTGCTCATAAAATAACGAATTTATTAAACTCGTAATTTTATACAGAAAAAAACTCGGCGCAGCCTCGTTTTTCTCTGTTTATAGATGACTCGTTTAATAAATACGTTATTCAATGGCCACTCATTCAATATCCTCTCAATAAGAGATACCGATGCTGATCAAACTGAGCTGGATCTCATCGTCCTCCTTGATTAGGACTCCTTTCTGTTATTAGAGCTTTGTTATCCCAAAACAATCATTTGAATGAGTGTACGATCAAATCGATTTCTAATCTAATATTAAAGAAATCAATTTGATATACAAAAGAGCTAAGTCTTGAAAATCAGTACAGATCAATATCTATCTATTCATTTCCGAAATTTCCAGATGGCCCCTGTTTGCAAGACAGGTCAGAGGTTTTCTTTATCGTACTGTTTTTTTTTTTGTGTGTGTTTGTGGTTTTTTTTTTTTAAAAATTTGGTTGGTTTCGACAAGTTCACGGATGAACCATGTTAATGAGTCTGATAAAAAATCTAAAGGAACAATTTGAATAATTTCGAATTAAACGGTTAACAACATCGTGTAATTAAAATTTTTGAATGCGATGAGTACTTTTGAGTGAAATTAACGGGAGAAAATCCAATGTCGCTAATTTTGTTCATGATGAACACAATTAGTGATAATTATTACCTTAGAAATGCATACAAGTTCTATTAATACTTTTTTTTATAACTTCAATATCCTATCAGACGTGTACAATTTCGATTTTGTCAGTGAAATCGCCATTTTTCTAGCTATATTTATTTTAAGTGCATTTCTTGATCTCATCCTTTTTAGCCATTTTGGAGCGATTTTGAATGGTTTGAATGGTTGTTGAAATAATGGTGAGAGCTGAGTGAGCGATTTAGAATGGTTTTGATTGAAATAAATGTTAATGTCATGATGTAACAAACTGTAATATACAATAGTTTATTGTCATAGAATTTGTTCATCCTAGAAAATACCGGATGACTTCATAAACAAATGGAAAATATATTGCACCTAACAAATTTAACTGATAAGCTCTTGGTCGAATTAACAATGTCAAACTTTATTTGATATTTTTTCATGTTCGATTTACAAGCCCCTGTTAAATTACGTTTCAAAATGAAGCCTCGCCCACACAATACTTCAGTATCTGGGTTACGTAACGTGTTATTGCATATCATTTACAGTCGATACATTTTTTGACTCGTCCGAAAAGTTGCAGAATATGAAACAATAAGTGTTTGTTTAGATTTGATTCATAAAATACAAAGAAAGGGCAACGGAGTGAAAAATGTTATTTCTAAAGATTATTCGTCTAAAATCATAAGCGAGGGGCGTAATAAAGGGAACTAAAAGAAAAAGGAAAGGGATAGTAGAGGAGTAATAGAAATCTAACATAAACAAAAAGAACACGAATAAGTAGTTTTAGGTCGGGAAAAGAAAAGAAAGTGTCCAAGAAGCTCAGGGGCCTATTTTACTTAACATCTTAGGATCATATTTTTCGTAAGTCAAGATTTTAAGTTGTTTCTACAGTAGTAACTAAATATTGAATTCTGCCATGCAATATCTCATAAGAATCGTCTTCTAAAGACGATTCCAATGAGATATTGCCAGGCAGAATCCATCATTGAATAAAAACAAGAAACAAGAAACGATTATTGATTTTGACTTACGATTATTTTTTTCGTAAGATGTTTAGTAAAACGGGCCTCAGGTCCCTAAAAACGTAGTTACTACTACTACCAGTACTCGCGCCTAGTGTCAGGGCCAATCAAAAAACCGTGATTGATAACCGCTTCCGTGAATCGAAAACGGCACCTCTTGGTCTTAAGACCGAGGATCCGTTTTACTAAACGTCTTACGAAAAAATGATCGTAAGTCAAAATCGCAAAGCGTACCTGGTGTTTTCATTTATTGTTAGATTCTGCCTTGCGATTTCTCATTGAAATCGTCTTTAGAAGACGATTCCAATCAAATGATGCATGGCAGAATTCACTATTCAATTACCTCTGGAGAAGCACCTTTATTTTTTTTACTTACTCAAAAAATGATCGTAAGATGTTGAGTTAAACGGACCGGAGGCTATACTAGTAGACATCGGACACCAAATTCGTCCCTTCGATCTGCCATTTGCACAAAGAGTTCTTATATAAACAAAGAAATATTGACCAATGAATATTGCTCTACATCTGCAATAGGTAAGCGCAGCGCTTAATGCTGCTCTTTCACAGATCAGGAAATTTAAGATTTTTGAAAACTTTCGTAAAATCAATTCGGAGTTACAATTTCAGCATGTTGAAGCCTTTAAGATTATATGATTCAATCTGGTAATGCAAGGAAAGAAAGACTGATATTCCTGAATTTAGCAAAAATCATTCTGAAAAATAAAGCAACTACTAACACCTTAGAAATTATTCTTCAATTTTGAGCCAACCAACAGGCATGTGAATTCCGCATGTTTGTATTATTCAATCAAAGATAAAGTATTTGACAGCTGGAAACTTCATTTCATTACAATCAAAAAAGAAAGATTATACACGGAAAGTAACGATTTTGTTATATAAAGATTCGAAATGAATAGACTGGATCCCTTTCTGATCTTGCCGCTTTGAAAAAATATATTATAAAATTATTGAAATATGTTATAAAGGTCCGTGAAGTTGGCAGCCTAGCAGAGTGAAGTTGACAGCCTAGCAGCCTAGCAGACTAAAAATCGTTTTTACAAAATTATTGATATCTGACACTAGTATTATATACGAGAAGTCACTTCAAACCGTAATCACTGAATTTCTAGGGAAGGTAGATTTGTTCCGGATATCTCACTTTATACAACTTTTTCGATCAGAATGTCCCGAAAATTGCCCGGAACATATCAATCTGGTCCTTACAAATATGAGAATCTTTGAGGAAAAAACGATAGTGGTTATTTTAGTTTGCTACGCTACTAGACTGCTGGAAATGTGAAGTTGGCAGTCTGGCAGCCTAACAGCCTTGCAGCCTAGCAGAGTGAAGTTGGCAGCCTAGCAGAATGAAAAACTTTTTCTTACAAAATTTTTGATATCTGACTCTAGTATCATACATGAGAAGTCACTTCAAACCGTAAACACTGAATTTCTAGTTAATGTGGATTTGGTCCGGATATCTCACTTTATTCAACTTTTCCGACCAGATTGTCCCGAAAATTGCCCGGAACATATCAATCTGGTCCTTACAAATGTGAGAACTTAAATCTTTGGGGAAAAAAACGAAAGTGGTCATTTTGGGCTGCTACGCTGCTAAACTGCTGGAAATGTGAAGTTGGCAGTCTGGCAGCCTAGCAGAGTGAAGTTGGCAGCCTAGCAGACTGTTAAACCTTTAAGCAAAACTTTTGATATCTGACACTAGTATTATACACTAGAAGTCACTTCAAACCGTAAACATTGAAATTCTAGTGAAGGTAGATTTGCTCCGGATATCTCACTTTATTCAACTTTTCCGACCAAAATGTCTCGAAAATTGCCCGGAACATATCAATCTGGCCCTTACAAATATGAGAACTTTTATCTTTTGGGAAAAAAAGATGGTGGTAATTTTAGTATGCCACGCTGCTTAACTGCTGGAAATGTGAAGTTGGCAGTCTTGACAATTTTGATTATTCCACAACGCTTAAATCATTTAAAGGAAGCGAACGGAGGACAATCATCTTTTGTCACAGTCCACATATCGCCGTTATCCTATATATACTATGTTGGTCGCCTTCTGAGTGCGTATAAATTTCAAAGTCCTTGATACGCCTTTGTTCCCATATTTTTAGATCGTATATATCATGTAGTGATGATAGCAAAGCAACAGACGGTGGGCGGTTTCCACCTATTACATGTATGAACATAGTAAATCCAACCAATCACAATATTTGTTTAGTTAGAGGAAATTTTAAATACTGCAAAATTTTGAAAGATGACTAAAATTGCCCGATTTATCTGCTTTTGGCCGTGAATGGTCCCTACATTTCGAAATTTTGATGTGAAGATTGATTGATTGATTGATTGAATGGAGTTTACGCCGCTTTCAACATTTTTTCAGTTATATCGCGGTTGCTGGAGCACCTAACAACGATTTCCTGATATTTCTCCCACCAGTACAACCATCACATCCATTCCTAGCCCCCAGCTGCTATCTCACATAGGTCTACGATTATCAACCCATTGGTGAGAGACAAATAGTCGGAAATAATGGGTCCCCAACGGAGATCGAACCCGGGACCGCTATTTTGACAGTCCGACGCGCTACCTACTGCGTTATGACGGCGGTTTTAGTGTGAAGAACAAGTTGCGCAACACACACAACAGAGGTCGACACTAAATGAATGACTTTTTAATTGGGTTCTGCAGGAATTCCATCGTGCATGTGTCCGTGGTCTAGAGGTTTCTCAATCGATGTAAAATAGATACCAAAAACAAACATACTTGTTAATATGAGGATCCATCTGAATGATCAAGAATCCATTCTTCCATTTGCATACGTAGAAATTCATAGAATGAGCTAGGACAAGCACAGGTTAGTGAAACTTACAAATATATTTGCAAAACAAGGATTCTAACCTCTCTTTGTTCCTTACAAATGTAAGGAACAAAGAGGAGTCAGAAACTTGGCTTGCAAAAAAAGATCCAATTGAGCGAATGGATCAATTCTAGATGTACTGAAGGATCCTGACAAAATCCATTGCTTTGAAGTAATCCTTTCCAATATTCAAGGCTTCTCGGAATCTCAGGCCATCGTTAGTTTCGAAACCCTGCACAAACTGTCTAAACTTGTTATGAAATGACGATATTTCAAGATAATGCAAAAAAGGGACGTAAACGTCTTAATTTTTAGCGATTTCACGGCGTAGAATCATGTGACACAACAATTTAAGAAAATCATTTATAATCCATTCACCTTTTTTAAATGGTGCTTTATGGCCCATCGACAGTCAGGGTAATTTTGGGCACATG
The DNA here is from genome assembly GCA_948146395.1 of Fragum whitleyi. Taxonomy (NCBI): domain Eukaryota; kingdom Metazoa; phylum Mollusca; class Bivalvia; order Cardiida; family Cardiidae; genus Fragum; species Fragum whitleyi. Next base: position 26,435,369 of record OX411555.1, on the reverse strand, counting down.
CATGATAGACATAAGAAAAACACAAATATGTAAAAATACTATAAAAAAGTTGCTTATGTATAAAATGTAAATTAAAAGTCGGATAAAAAGGGCCATAAAACCAAAAAAACACATCCACTCACACAAGTTGTGCAAAAACTATATAACTCTCCCGATCCTTAGAATAAAAATCGAAGGAAGGAAACAAAACAATTCGTGTATTTCATACAGTTAAATATCTCTAGAAAGTGATATAAAGCTACAAACGACAACAGAATAATCCAAAGTGAGCACGAAGGTACATCGGCTCCCCTCAGACCAATTTCAATCACTAAATGATCAATTAAAAATTCGGTTTGAAGCAGAGAAAGTAGGAAAATGCAGGATTTTTCTGAAAAACACATTATAAAACTTTAGTACAATTTGATCAGACAATCAAAACTTCAGGAGAACTGATGTGCAAAGTCTTTTCTCTATATTAGGTATCAAAATTAACTCCGCCAATGTAAGTCCTATTTTCTATCTGATCACCATTAATCTTAGCATGTTTATAGAATATAAACGTATATAATTCTGGTGAAAATTGTTGATATCCACCATTTAGTTTATGAGAAAATGATTTTCAAGGTTTCCATTATGAAACACGTAGAGAAATAAACTAGGCCCCTTAAAGCATATATTTGTCATCCAATCACATTATTTTCTAGTCAGATACATGATTATCCAAGGATATCTCTAAAGAAATTTGGTTGATATCCACAAGTTAATTTCTGAGAAAAGGACAACGTTCTACAATATAATCTATGGAGAAATGACCTCAGCCGATATAGCTCATAGGTTTCATATAAATAACTTTGTGTGGTCTGTTACAGCATCATGCAAGGAGTTATCATGTGAAATCTGGTCGATATCTCTGGGTAAGGTTCTAAGTTTTTTTTTAACATTTTCACTATGTAGTATCTAGAAAAATGACCTCAGCCTATAAAGCTTTTTTTATTCATCTGATCACAATAATGTTTTGTATTTTGGTAAAAGGTTACCCAAGGGCTATTATAATAAAATTTTATTGATATCCATGTCTTTGAGACTGAGAAAAAAGTCACCATTACCCATAAATGGAAATTAATCGCGTTCATTAATGTCAAAATTTCATTTGATCATATTCATTTTAACAAATTTGAAAGAGGGTCGCCCAAGGATCATTCCTGCGAAGTTGAGTTGAAATCAGTCAAGCAATTTCCGAGGAGAAGATTTTATAAACGTTAACCATCGGACGCATGGACACTTGACGGACAAAGCGCCATGAAATAAACCCATTAGCCTTCAGCCATTGGAGCTAAATACGTGAACACTAGCTATAGCTATGAAATAATATTTGATAATAGTTTCAAACACAGGTTTGGCCAAAAGTCTTTCCAACATTTTGCAAAACTACAGTTAATAACATCGTGAAATTGACATTCACCTCAATCATAACCATTCTAAATCGCTCACTCAGCGCTCAAATCATTCATTCCAAACACTCACTCAAACCATTCAAAAACGCCCAAACTAATTGCAAAACATAGAACCAACAACGTCATTCAAAATAAATTTTGATAGAGAAAATCTCGATTTCTCTGACATAATTCAATTTCCTTAACGTCGGATAGGTTCTTGAAGAAATAGGAAGCTATGTATAGAACTTGTATGCATATTATATTAAAGGAAGGTAATCAATATAGCTAATTTTGTTCATCCTGAACAAAATTTGCTATATAGGATTACCTCCCATTAAATTCACTCAAAACTCGCTCCACACACTCATTAAATTTCATTCCTAAATCATTCCAAAATCATTGACCATGTCAATTTCACGATGTTGTTAACTGTAATTTAAAACTGTTCATTTTGAAAGCATGGTACCTTTGGTCAAGACAGAGGTAACGACCATGTCAAGGTTAAGGAGAGTTGACCAAACCTTTTAAATTCAAGGGCGTGATTGATTACCGCAAATTGAAAGCGACAGAGATAAGATGAACAATAAAACAAGATAACGAGTCTGATCCGGGGCCATACATACTGTATACCCCGTGACGTCATCTAAAGTGGGGGTGTTAGAGAGTATAAGATAATATATTGCAGGGGTGCAGTTATCATATCTTTAGGGATTCGATCAGATTAAATTAATAGTGAAATTACCGTTCGATAATTGAAAAATAAAGGAATATAACATGAAATCATATTTTTAGTAAGTTCAAAATAAAGATAAAACGATTTGATTTAATAAATTGGCTGATTGATCTGTAAATAAATAATATTAATATTAAAATATTGTCGGATTATTTACATCCATTCTATATAATGGCCATTGACAAACAGGATACCATCTGAAAGCTACTTCTTGTTCTGGAATTTCTCGAATTTTTATCATGATAAAATAATGATTGATTTGGTTGAGAAATATACTTAACGATACAGCTAACATAAAAAAAAAAAAACCCAGAGAGAAACATGCAGTGATTGACATTATTTCCCATGATGCCGACATTGCAATTAATGCAATTATAGCTTCAATTTTTTTTTTAAAAAAAAACGACATTTGGAACTTAGCTTCAAGAACGATCATTTCAAATGTACCACAACGATAACAACGTCAACAACAAAAATACATGGAGGTTAATATCAATCATGTCTTTACATATTAACCTAACAATGTATTTTCGTAAATTCACTTTTCAGACTTTTTTAGACATAAGAAAAAAAGGAAACAGGGCAGGAGAAAATACTTAAACATGAAAGTCAGTGTGATCATTTTGAACGTTTTATGGATAGCTGGGGACATTTGTCTGGTTCAGTCAGGTACGTATTTAAAGCTAGTAACATCGTGAAATTGACACTTATCTCAATCCAAACCATTCTTAACCGCTCACTCAGCGCTCCATTCATTATTCCTATCACCCACTCAAACCATTCAAAAACGCTACAAAATCACCAAACATATAAGATTATTCGCTACATTCGAAATAAATATTGCTGGAAAAAATCTTGATTTCAATGACGTAATTGAAACTACTTAGCGTATAATCGGTTCTTGGAGAAAAAGAAAGCTATAGAACTTGCATTTATTAGAGGGAGATAATTGATATCGCTCATTTTGTTCACCCGAACAAAACTATCGATATTGAATTAACTCCCTTTAATTTCGCCTAAAACCCACCCATCGTAATCACTCAATTTCATTCCAAAATCATACCAAAACTATTCTCCTTGGCAATTCCACGATGTTGTTAACTATATGACCTGTCATACGTAAAAAGTCTATCACAGCTCACGGTAAAATGAATGATTTGAAAGTTCGCGCAGTTTGACCAGGATCGATAGTTTTTTGCACTTCCCAAATGGAACTTTTTCGTGTGACAGGTGAAATGTATTCTTGTTTGTTAAACTAAAACTCTTAATTTTGTTACAGATGTTATACAATATTGTTTGTGTTTTCCAATTCGTAACAAAGAAACTGTGCGCGTTCTTTTTTCTCTTGAGTCTTAAACTTTTGACCAAACTTTCGCGAAATAGAATCGATAAAATTCATCAAATAGCCACTTAAACATCAGGGGCTCGTTTTACTAAACATCTAACGATCATTTTTTTGCGTAAGTAAAAATTTGAAGATGCTTCTACAGTGGTTACTAAATATGGAATTCTGCCATGCTTCATCTCATTGGAATCGTCTTCTAAAGACGATTCCGATGAGATATTGCAAGGCAGAATCTAACAATGAATGAAAGCAACAGTAACGATTTGATTTTGACTTACGATTAAATTTTGCGTAAGATGTTTAGTAAAACGGGCCCCAGGTCCACAGGGGCTTGTCACACTCTACTGACTATTTAAACACTTAGATAGGTTTAATCTGGTTTATAGCAATAGTTTGATTGAATCAGATTCATTAATTGTAAAATATACCAATAATAGATTTTAATTGACTGGTTTTCATAAACAGAGACCAGAAGCCCTGAAAATGTAAAAAGAACCCCATTAAACTGAACGTGTTGTTAGTACACACCGATAATAAAAAGTCAAAATTAGCATGTGTATCCTATGTTCGCGTTCATAAGTCAAATATCACAAACACTTTTTAAGGGATATTAATTAGATAATTTTATTACATTCCTGGCAGTGAAATCTAGGGATATCCCAGTGCAGATCTATTGAATTTTGATACTGGCACTAGTGACGATAACCCTTTTCAATGTCACAGGAGGAACTACTTTTTACAAGAAGCTTGACCCCTACTCAGACTAATGAGATAATATATTGAAGCCCAATCAAAGGGTACAGGATACCTGCAAAGGGAGTTCAAACATACAAATTATGAGGTTTTTTTCAAATAGATATGCACTTTTGATTAAATACCCAAGCTAAAAAGAAAATATTAGGCTACTGAACGCTTGTTGATTCTAACCCTAACCCCCTCCCATTCCATCTGAATCCGCCACTGAAGCTTCTGAAATATCAAAAGATTTATTAATCAACATTAACTAGATCTAGAAAAACAGAAACTAAACCAAACCATGAACAATTATATGAACGAGGGAAGACCCAGAAAATGTTCTAAATCATTAGCTATACTGCAATAACTGTTTGAACAGTCTTCTGTGACATTGAGACGTTTTCCGAAGGCTCTAAGACCGATGGCATTTCGGTTTTAGCGTCAAACACTTTATCAAGCCCGAGCCTAAGTTGATTTCAAATGCTCATTTTAGGGGATGATTTTTGCTTCAAAGCATCTTCATGACTCTTCGGATTTTTTTAAAGCGTAATCCAAAATGGCGACTAGAAGTTATAGAAAAGAAAATTTTCTTGGTATCAATACGCAAAATTCGCAAGGGGCAAGGTCGACAGAAAATGACAAAATACATTTATAGTTTTAGAAATAAAAAAGGGCTGTTGAACATGTAACAAATAGAGTTATCAACTGCTTATGTCTGATATGAGAAATATATCACTCGAATACGTTATTAGGCTGTTATAAAAAAATCGTCCTTCGGACCCGTTTTTTATGCCTAATAACTAATTCTCGTGAAATTTATTTCATATTAGACATAACCAGTTGATTACCCTCTATATTGAAATTATTTGTATTTTCTGAACACTAGTCTAAAAAATTAGATGCAAAATCAATTTGTCCGGAAATCACGTTCGTTATACGTTCCGTAGTGTTTCGCAAGCAGGAATGATTTAAACGCTACAATAACTACGGAAATGATTAATGTCAAATAATGTCCGAAAATACTGTAATGTTTACGCCTACATGTTTTATGTATAATTACGACTCAATCTGCCACGACTACAAATGAACCGACCAACATTGCAAGTGACGTCAGTTTTTGTTTACTTTTCAAAAGCAAAGTTCAAAATAAATTGTTATTCAACTCACATAAATACAACTGTCGTAATTAGCGCAATTGGTAACGCACCGTAGCCTTAAATAACGTGGTTCATGGGTTCGAATCGGCGCAAAGAAGGATTTTTTCTTTTTCATAAATTCAAGATTCTAACATGGATGCATTGTATAAGTGTTAGCAAATTGTACACAATTTTTGAAATGAAATCGTTTTCCATTTTTGAGATATTTATGTATACATGTTTATGAGTTGACAAAAGAAAAAATATGGAAAAACTGACACATCAGTAGAGAAAAGAAAAAAAAGATATTAAAAAAAGAAAAGGTTCTTTCTTACAAATGTAATGAATAAACGAGTCAAATTAGGATTAATGGAATTGATTATTTTCTAGATTGAAAATTAATTAAAAAAGATCATAACACTAAAAAAAGTAAGTTGACAGAGATTCGAACCTTAATCACTTTTCTTTTGAGGGGCAGACACGTATGTCCGAACTCACTAACTACCTGAGCTATTTTCTACTTATCATGTCTTGGTGTTTTTACTATTTATTAAAACTTACATATTTCACACAGCAACAAAATAAACAAATCATGACGTCACTTGCAATGTTGGGCGGTCGGACTGTACGAGTATGTTTGCTCGAAATGAATTTACAATGGACAGTAGTTAACGTATCGGTTTAACCCTTTCCTGTCCAATCCCTGGTTTTTACGTCCCTAAGATTTTGTAATTGAGAAAATATTGTAGAAAAAGAGTAAATTGTTTGTGAAAAACAATTTCTTCTTTTTCTACAAATTTTCCTACCCTACAGAATGGTTATTTTTCAAATTAAATCCAATTTAAATTTTCGTCTGCAAAACCTTTGAATTTGGACAGGTCCAAAATTTTGTAAAACAGGAAAGTGTTAAACATACCCTGCCAGGTCAAAGCGCATATAATACGTAATGATAGCCTATCATGACAAATCAAAATCAGATTTTACAACAGGTGTTAGATAGATAACTTTATTTGATTTTAATATTTTTGTTTGATAACTGTTTAATTTCAAGTGCACTAACATAATATCATTAACGGCGAATGATTGCGAAGAACAGTAAAAATACTGCCCCCCCCCCCTTGATTTTTTTGTTCTACTTCTTTTTAAAAGTGATCTATAGGAACGGTGAAATAAGTTTTAAGATGATAGTGTTAAGCTCCATTAAATAATTGATTATTATACATTAACGATCGCAAGCTTTCGCTTGACAACATCTTACAAGGATTGAAAGAGGGCCTTATCGCTCCACTGGCTTTAACACCTCCAGAATATCATTAAACAAAGTTTGCTTTGACTGAAAACAACACTTTGAAGTGTCTATTTTGTAGTGATTTACTGGATCTGACCCAAATTTCATCAAAATACTCAATCAACATTTACCTGCATACCATTTACCAATCTTATTACCAATATTGCAATAAGTATACCATTCTAAACACGTTTTCATGAACAATTCAGGTAATTCATGGAATATTCATACCAAGATTCATTGAAATAAGTCCAATTGATTGGGAGCAGAAGACTTTTTAAGATTTTAAAGTTCAAATTAGCACCGCCCTATCACACCCATATTTATGAACCGTTATAATTTCATAACCAATTCAAGTAAAAGTGCACCAAAGGAATACTTATGCCAAAATTATTTTCTGTTTGTCCAATGGGAAGGGGGAGGGAGGGGTGGGTGTATGGGGGGGGGGGGGGGGTAACATTTTAAAGTGTAAACAAAGTGAACAATTTGAGCAAAGGGACTCCCATGGAATATCCATAAAAGTTTCAATGAAATCATACCAATTGTTTTGAAGAAGTAAAGGATCATCCAAGGAACATCCATGCAATGTTTCTTTAAAATCGGTCCAATGGTCTGGGAGAAGAGGATTTTTAAAAAGATTTAAAAGTGAAATAAGCCTTGCCCTACCTGGCAATATTTGGAGGCTAATTGAAGTTCCATGACGGTCACCCAAAATACATCCATTAAAGTTTCATTGATTTCGGTCCAATGGTTTGTGAGGAGACTTTTTTTTTCAAAAACTTTTAGGTAAATAAATGTCCCCTCCTGCTATTCCAATATTTGGGGGGTCAATTATTTTTTAACAATTGAAAAGAAGGTCATAAAGGAAAATTTCTACAAAGTTTCGTTAAAATTCGCCCATTTTTTAAACAATAAATTGTTCATTTACATTATAATTGTTTTTGTGTGTGAGTTACCTGTCTTTAAAGAAAACTTCTGTTACGATCATTGTAACTAGACTCGAGATGCGAATCAGGCGCCAAAGCGTCTCTTGTTTCCATATAGTTTTGGATAATTCGTTTTGTGTGTTATTTTATATTTTAGTTCCGTGCATCAACAGCAATTTTTCTGATTGACCGAAAAAATATTTTCATACCTCAATGAGTACAATTTTGATCAAGCAACTGATACCTATGCTTTCAAGGCATTTAGTTAAACTAAAAAGTCTATAAATTTGTAAATATCGTTTTTTTTTCTTCGATCATTTTAAATTAAAAAGTGTTAACGACTACATTTTGTCTTTTATGGTAGCTTAAAATACGGACTCTAAATACACATATGTGTATATAGAGAGTTCCAGTTTGAAACAACAACAAAAACAACATCATCTAAAACACCATCAACAAATAAACAAAGTTTCACGCTTTGGTATAAATCTTTTTTGGTGAACGAACGTCGTTCACCAGTGTAATACTGTGTAAGAAAAGTCCTGAAGGATCTTTATACATGTACATTCGAAATAAAGTAGTGCCTCTAAAGCTTCAATTTAGTATCTTTTAAGACTTCTCTCCGCATAATCATGGTTTATTTCGTTTATGGCGTGAGACAAGTATTCTTCATCAAGTGAAGATAATGCAAATTCCCCTTGATAAACACAAAATGATTTTGCACTGATTACCCAAGGGAATTGATGATCCGCGTAAGGTTGTCTAGAGTTTATAGCAAAAACAAAGTTTCTGTCTAAACACCGAAGAGACAGATACTATGTTTTTGACCCAAGTCTTCGCTGGTGCAACTTGTAGTAATTAGCCGGAAATATGTGTTTATCTAGGTCGTGACCGCTTGAACATATTTTTTACAGTACACATCTACATTCGGCAATACTCGGGCGATCTCCGACGTCTCCGATTTAAATATAGGTGACGGAATCGGTCGAGTTGAGACGAATGACACATCAAGACACCTTGTGGTTTATGCAATCGGGTTTTACATAACTTCTCAACGCGCGACAGTCAGTCTCGAGACGAGTTTTAAGAATAGTTCGACACGTGTTTTAAATGTAAACCTTTATTGTACCTTTTATTTGAAAAGGGATGAACGCCGCTATTAACATTTTGATCGCGGTTGCTGAAGTACGGTAAGGATACACTGATTTTTCGGTGAATCGAATACCTGATTCCAGGCGAAAACGTATCGTTTTCGTCTGTCTCAGAAGCGAATATTGGCGAATACCAAATGCGACAGGCACGGAAGATATTTCATTGAAGCCATTCTATTTTGCATTTATTTAATCTGCAAAACCATATCAATTCAAATTTTTATTTGAAAATTAAATAAATAATTGCTAAATATTCAACCCTAGATACCACTCCATTTGACGAGTAGATATTGCTGTGGTCAAGGGAGGAGCAGATCCGTCATGCACTTGTTTACATTTCGAAAGACAGGTTTACATGTAGTTGTTAAGTTATTCTTGAAAATCATTGCGTGTTTTTAAAGAAATCATAAAAATCTTTATCGATGGATAAAAACTGGCTCCATCCTTCCCAAAATACGTTTAGAATTGGTTAAGTACAGTTTAAGCAAAAACTATCTCCGAGCAGAAAAGTCTAATGTCACTCACAATACTGTAATAAGAGATCGATTGTGAGTGATTTTACTGGCATCCAAACTCTTGAAGGTAAAAATTAGGTTCTCATGTAAAAAATAAACCAACAATTGTAAGGATTCCCAATCCTTATTGGGAAAAAAGTCGGGAGGAAAAAAATGTATTATACCTTTACTATTTGTCAGAAATAGTTATGCAATTGTTACCTCCCTTTAAAAAATAAATTCAATTTTCCTACAAAAAAAAAAAAAAAAGATTCTAATTCGCTTTTGATGTGGATATTAGTTTACAAAAATAATAATCATAAAAGATATTTAGTATGCAAGAAACTATGAAGAAATTATTTAATATAAAAAGTTATACTTTAATATTTAAACCTTAAATAGAATTATATATGAATTATGCTGATAGGGCAGTAGACCTCCCTCAATCCATACCTAAATATTTCTCATCCTGCAGGTAGCCTGTGTTATAAAATTGAATAACGATATAAGTGTCAACCACGGGAGTGGTTTTGGCTTCAAATATGATAAAAATGTATCTCTTGTTTTAAAGTTTAAAATGCTATTAGTAAGTAAACAAATTATAACTTTTAACAATAAGTACGGTTTAACGCAGGACTGACTGAAATTCAAAGGTGTTTCTTTGGTTGGGACTCTTAGACCTTTTCATCCTCTGAGAAGGGACAAAGATAGATAAAAGATTTTAAATACAACAATTTATCTATTGAAATAAACTTAAAAATGATAACAATTACTTTTGTAATGGCAAACACCATTGAATATAGGTTGAACACAGTTTTAGATAGGAATTAGTCTTTTTTTCCATTTATGTTAAATTAATAAATATAATTATTTCAAGAGTGTAAAGGAATTTTTACAGAGAAACAACTCATATTCTAACAAATATTGTTCTAACAAGATTTTTCCTCTGTTTCCCTTTCTTTGGATTTACAGTGGAATTGCCGAATTACCGGAATTACCGAAATTTTGTCGAGACACTTTTCCTCCTTTTTTTACATTCATTATTTCTCTTTTCTCAATGAATTCAATATATCACTCTAGAATGCCATCAGATTCGTTCACCATCAGTACTTCCAGTGCTTTGATTTATTAATTAGGTTTCACAGTTTGCGTTTCATATTATACCTTCATGTTCTTTTCATGTCTTGAATGAACTAATTTTGACCTTGACCACGCCTGATATTTATTCACATTATCATTACATCGAGTCTACCTAAATTTCAAACCCATACAAAGCCCGTCAGAGAGCCTTTATTTATAAAATTGACAGGTTATTTGATTAAGGACTATGGGATATTTGCAGACGATTGAAAATTTTAGCCTACTTATAAATCTGCTAGGTAGCGGGACAATTGTCACCTCGATACTGATAACATTCCATCGATACACTTTTGAACTAATTATCTTAACTTTGATTTTGTAAAGGGTGTTTCACAATAACTGTCCCCATCCTGAATGAATATGGCTTTTCTGTAGCATAGAAGGCAACTTGAGTAAATATATAAATGTACTCGTACATGGTTAGCAGACGCAATATATTTCAAAAAATGACATATGCATTTTGTTTCATTTCATATGGTGGTACCCATCATGTTTTGCGTCAATGTTATGCATGGGTTTTAATATGACGTTAAATTAGGCGAGAAAAAGAAAGTTGCAATACAAAACTTAGTACACGTAGAGGGACATTACCTGTCGACTGATTATGCATATAGCAACAGCCGAGATAATCATTGCTTGAAGATATGCAAAACAACCATTCTATTTCTGTAATATACAATAGGCACAAAATATAAGTAAAACAAAAATAATAATAATAAAAAAAACCCGTAAAGAATGATAAATTCGATCGATTGCGAAATCATGTAATGCCGTCATTCCATAGCATTTGGTGAAAAACACGTGTTCCAATCTTTCGAATGAGCAAATTGATTATTTTGTACAATCTCAGGACTTTCTTAATCGCTTCAAAATCTATAAAATTGCTTTTTTCGTTAAATGAGTGGTCAATGGATACAAGTTTATTAAACGATGTTGCGCCGAGTTTTTATCTGTTTAAGATGACTAGTTTGATAAATTCGGACTTTATCGAGCAAAAATTCGATATTCTTTTTATAATGTGTCTCCAGGTTTTGTTATTAAACGAAAAAAACGCCGTTTGCGAAATGACGTCAGCAAATCAATTATGACGTCGTTTTTACAACGAAAAGGTCTATATTAACTGCAGATATTCACGCTTTCTGCGTCTTGGTCAGAACAGGATTTCAGGAGACAAATTAGGTTATCGCTTTGACCTCATAAAATGTGCAAATGTCTGCGGCGAAGCCGACTTTTGCGATTTGCAAAATTCGAAGGATGGATACGAAAGTACATCAATAATCATGGTGGGATAAAAAGACCAATGCATGAAAGCTTGGGACGCCAATAATTACAGTGTGTATTTGTCATGATTTCTACTTTATAACAAGTGCTTGAACAAAGAGAACGCTACCCAAAGAATCGAGCATATATTTCGAATAATTTTCATTAATGAAAAAGATTTATAGAAATATTCATAGTTTCATAAGTTTACATTAGTTTCAATTGAGACTTTTACGAGGATGGAACTGCAGTGATGTACAATTCTTGGCTGATGCTAAAGCTCCTTACATTATCAGTAACAAAAAATTGTTACGAACGAACTGTCCTCAGCCGAAGCATAGCTGAAAAATATCCGTCGTGAGCTGGCCTCGAACCCACGCGGATAAGTTATATTCAAATTTCTGGTTTACAAGTCCAATGCGCCAGCCATTGAGCCATAGAAGGTCTTCTTTGGCTCAGTGGTTAGCGCATTTGACTAAAAATTCCAGGAAAATATTAATACTTTTAGTAAAAACAAATGAAATATTAAAAATTCTAAGGCCTTTCAAAACTATAGCCTAAGATATTTCGATTTCCCTGTAGATAAGCCTTATCCGGGCTAGATCTAGATAATGGCTACCAAATATGGAAATTAGTCAATTAAAAAAAGAACGAACTACAACAGAGATTATCCGACGAAGGACAAACAATAAACTACAAAACATAAGGCATCTAACATCTGTCCACTCATGAGTTTAACAAAATCTTGTACCATTTTTATCAACTCTTAGATGTCTATTTTGAAAAAAAAGGTTTTATCCAGCGGGGTCTCGATATTATACTTGAGAAATGTTTAGAATATTTCATTTCATTTTTACGTGTAAGAAATGAGTAGGGTGCCCTCCTTTCTAAATTTTGAGTTATTGCTATAGCTTGGTGTCATCTTCGTTGTCGTCCACGTCCGAAAACTTTGACAATTTCTGCTATCTATGGTATTATTTTTCATTTTTCAACACATAAGAAATAGTAATAGTAATAGTAAACTATGTGAAATATGATCAATTTGTTTATATTAACATTTTAGCAATCGACTTTCTGAAGGGCTTTGCTGGATGGTGTTTGTAACAAATCATATATAATACCTGTTGCATATATGATCACACTTATAACATGTGTTACATATATGACTTGAAAATCAAGCACAAATGTAACATATTTTGCGAGGAAAATAATCGATGCCGGTTTTCGGTGATGAATGAAATCACTTATGTCACAGGCCATTTTGTATTTTAAAACAGTAATTAATTTACACCTGAAACAATTTTGATGTGTCACTTTGTCCATCGTCGTCATCAGCGATGACATCGACGTTACTCTTTCGAATCCGCTCCATTTTTCCTCAACTCTTTAAAGGATATTCATGAATATAATGCTCGGTATCGTGGCTGCTCTCTGTTAACATACTTAACAACAAAAATAAGGCATTACTTAAATTTTTAGATATAACTTTTTTCTATAATCTTAAGTTTGGAAGAATGTTTATACCAAAATAAACGATTACTAATTATTGATTCGAGACAAAAGTATGGTATCGAAGACATACCCATTGAACCTCTGGACATTTGGTGAGTAGTTGATATACAACGTAATTTTGAATGTATAGTATTTCTTGAGATTGCTAGCCTTTAATTAAACCGATTATTCAGATTATTTTGTGATTGATGACCAATGTTCAATATGAGGCCTACATAAGTCATTTACCTGAAAAATAAAGTAAAAGGTGCGTAATACATTTTTGCGTGTTAGTATAGCCTCCAAAACTCGCTGAATTCGCTTTAAACTGTTTAAGCTCTGACCAAACCCCGTATTGTTAGTGCAATATGTTGAAATTACTTTGTTTATTTTATTACAATATGGTTGCTATCGTAAGCTTTTAACTGTAGATATAGAAATATGATAAAATGGACTGAGACAAGGGTAGATAACTCCAAGTATATGTATTGAAATAAAGATGGTATTTTATTACGAATTGAGAAATAAACCTATTACATATATGCTGCAACCCCTATTTCCAACAAACACATTTTGTAAAACACTTTATCTGTTACGAATGTACGCAACAAATGAGTTACATATATACTGAGAAACAAAAAATACCGCATCACTTTTCAATGACAAATAATTTTACCCTGAAATCAATTAATTCACCGATAAGACATTACTTAAGTTTGGTCGGCCACTAGGTACACACTTGTGATGAAATTTATTCCTAAACTTATACTCAGTTGAGTAAAACCACTTTAATGTGTTAAACATGGTTTCTGCTCGTGCAACAGATCAAATGCATCTAACGATAATAAAGTTGGGCGAGTATTACAGCAAATAAATGTTGTAATGAAAACCAGTGTAGACATTTATCAGATCAAGCCAAGTCCTCGAGTTTGGCAGAATCGAAAAATTGAATTTCGGAACGCCATCGCGCATAGTCATATTGAACTGATTCATTAAATCAAGGACGCTTGCAACTGCCATGAGGGACAATAACTGGCCTATTGTAAGGTTAAAACATCGATTTTATCAGCTCTCGGTGCCATACTTTAGATGCTGACACGATGAGGAGGCTGCATTATAAGGTGATATGACTGGAAATTCTTACTCTCTATGTCACAGTTTTTCAGGTTTTGGTAGACTATTGATGACAGTGAAACACAAAACTTATCAATTTGAGCCGAGTATCTAATCCTTCAGTAGCTAAAGTCAATGTTATGGTCCATTCAGCTCATGCAACTATGGACTTTCTTCGCGAACACCTTTTTTAAGTGGTACCGATGTCTAATCTTTCAGCGACTGGACTTGTCTCAAGATCTAGCAAACCCAAGGTTTTGATTCAGATTGAGGCAGCACGCACAGCTAATAGATAGCCAAATTGGGAGTAAGTCTTGATAAAATTCATAATTCCGCGTGTCAGACATTCTTTGAAAGCAATTTTGCACACGGATTCACGCGCTAGTGTCTTTGACTGAGTAATGGAAACCTCCTCTATTTTCTTTTCTTTTTTTTCATTTTGGGGGTTGTCGCCTTTATGAGAGTGTTACTCTTTAATGCGTATGTATTCGTTGACGACCTTTTTGACACAAATCAATAAATGGTCAACGTTTATTTTGATATAACCATTCTATTAAGCTTTATATTTTGAAAAAAAAGTTAAATCTTAAAAATGAAGCGATGCGTTATTTCTGTTGTTCAGTATATGATTTGTTGCTATTATGATCCCGCATTGCGCGAATAATTAAAGAAGCTTGTGCACGATTTTGAGCGGTGATTTCATTTCTAATAGATCTTATAAAATTTGTGTTGTCAAATAGATAAATGAGTTATTACACACGTGATTTCTTTGCTGAGCAAAGTTGGGAAATATATAGATATCATCCATACACAATCATTTTTCATTTTTGTATCTGTAGCTTTGAATGCATAAAACTTTAAATTAAGTCAGTTTAGATGCAGGCCTTTTTCATAATACGCAAAAAAATATGTTTCAATGGTCCAAATGGAGATTTCGATCTGATTTTACTGAGTGGTGATGTTGCAGAGTATGTAAGAATATACAGCGTATATGTTCTTGCATCAAACGCTTACTAAAAATACAGCAAAGTAAACATGTGCATGTTTCTAATGCTTTATCTAGGTTCATTCTGAAAAAAAAAAGAAAATACAGCTATGCTTTAATTGATTATGAATATTATACAGAATCCTGTTAAAAAAAGAGGATACTTAAAAAATTTTCCTACCAGATGCCGCTTAAATAACACAGATTGTTTTAAATGTTAATAAGATTTCTCTGAAACAACCATTTTATGCTTTTTATCTGTCTTAGGAATTTATTGGTGCTATTTTTATTTGTTTGCTTGAATGGGGGTGCACGCCGCTTTTAACATTATTTCAGTCATATCGCGGCGACTGGAGTACCTAACAATGAATTCCTGGTATTTCCCACCCCAGTTCTCCAATCATATTCTTCCCTATCCCCCAGCTTCTATCCCACATAGGTTTACGAATATAAACTCATTGGTGAGAGTCAGAAAAGATGAGTGTCATCGTCGGGGGATCGAACCCTTGACCTCTAGATTGACAGTCCGACCGCGCTATAACAGTGGCTTACATTTAAATAAAAAGACTCAGTCCACAAACTCAGTCAGTCCCTATCTTATCGTCTTTGGTCCACATTGATATCATTACTGCCCTCACATTATATCTGCCCAGTTTCTTTTCTATTTTACGATGAATACGGTATTTCTTAACCAACTGGTAACATTCATTTAAAAAATGTGGATCCTTAAGTTGGTTCATGATTGTCTGTAGATATTTGGACATGTACGTGCGTATTAAATAAGGACATATCTGCTTGTGCATCAATACAGTCTGGTCGGGGTATTCCATTTGCGCCATGTAGATAGTCATACACCTTTAAAACAACCGATTGTTATGAGTCCTTACTGTCCTGAATGATTGCCCGTGCTGCTAAATGTTTGCACTGCACATGCATTGCATATATTGCTTTGGCTAATTTAGCTGCAATGTGCAAATTTGTCGACATGTACCTTAGATAATATCTGTGTGGGAGTTCGGTCTATACGAGGATAAATGAATTATGATAAAAGATAAAATCATGGGCGTAATCCAGATATACAACCACCTACTTTAACCTGCAATAAATTTAATTTTGTGAAATTAATACATAATTTAACAAACAGTACTTTGATGATTGTACAATAAACATCTTAGGACCGAAATCATAACTTCGTTTTCAAATTCGTTTTGGCCAGAGTTACACCTGCACGTAATCTCCGTGAGGGGGTGATGCAGTAGAGATACATACATACAAATACTGACAGAGTTTTTCTAGACAGTTGTCGAAAAATCAATCAAACAAAATATCCGCGAATACATCCGGGTTTTTTTTTAAGATTTAATGTAGCACTACACCATTACACTCCATTCGGAACATCACTCGGCCATTTCCGTAAACTACAACATACCTCGGATGTATGTCAGGCGGATGGTTATGTAACAAAATCGTGCATTTTGTAAGGCGGAAACAGTGTAAGAAAAATAAGCACTGTAGATTTATATCTTTTACAGTAAATAATGGCTGAAAATCTTAATTTTTGAGAATGACGAATCATTCTCAAAAATTAAGATTTTTCAGTCCTTATTAAAGAATCTAAAGATATTTATATAAGGATACGATGGTTTCACGTCAGTGACTTAAACGAGTAGCGTTGACGACGTCGAATGTTTTCACTCACAGTTTCGAGGGTTAACGCCATTTTAGCTGACGTCATCGAGTTTTTTTCCAAGGGTTTCCCGTAATTTTTAAAAATAGTCCGTCTATGTACATCCGAGGTTGATCGTGAGATTGGCCGAGTGGTGTTCCGAATGCATTACACTCCTTTGTTCGAGATGGAAACAGTCGCTATTATCGTACAAGTTTACGTGCAGTACAATTTTCAAACGATCCAAAACTTTTGGAAACTAACTTAAACGTGTACTAAAACAAAACCCGAAGATCTAGGTTCTGAAAACAAAATTATTTGAAGTCCCGTTTTCCCAAAGTGAGTATTCTGACCAAAATGAAAAAAAAAAAGATTTTTTCTCAAATCTATTAAATAATAAGACACAAGCTTGAATTACTTTGGTTATCATGTGGTAGTATAAAAAGAAACGCCTAATCATACTTGTCTGTTTGTCGTTTCAAATATCCATGAACATCTACAGCCCCATGCCAAAAGTGAGTCACGTTTTTTTTAATAGCGTCGCATTGTTGAAAGAATGTAAACAAACTTTAACATATGAACTTATCCTCTGATGATTCGGAACTGACTTGGAAATTGTTTTACTTATTAGTTTTAAGCATCTACTAGCTATCAATGATGAGTTTATTTGTATTGGAACTTTGATCAAACGAATGTTATTTTCATATAAATCAGAGTCCTTTGCTGGTCGGCTGAGTCGAATTTTATACATACCCGTGTTTCCGTTCCTCTTAGATCTTGGGTGATAAAAATGGGCATCGTCGAAAAAAAAAAACAAAAAAAAACTTTGAAATTCTTTTTCTTCTTTTGAATCAGGTGGCTAACAGTTTTTATATAGGTTAAATCATCTGTTCATGTAACTTTATGAAAATGAATAAAAGCATGATTGTTGGGCAACAAGGGGCAGAGCGCCAAAGGGCGACTGTAGGTCTCGGGGCTATGTAAAAGTCAGTTCATATATACCTTTATGAAAATAAATCAGGCAATGGTGGTCTACCAGGGACAGAGTACTAAGGGAGGGAATAGTCGGATATAGAAATCTATAAAAGACGGCAAAGTAATGAAACATTATTGCCAATTGCCATCCAATAAGGTAGGAAGAGTTTCAGATAGCAGAGCTAAAATGATTGAATTTATGAAAATCTCTTTTTTCTATGGTCGCTTATACGGATAAAGATTGTAGAGCTATTTTCTCAGGTGAGCGACCTAGGGCCAACGGTCCTCTTGTTATATTTATAAGACATGGCTAACAAATTTCTTGTGTTTCCTACATTTCCAGAGTGTAATCTCGGACCAATCGGCAAGCACAGTATAAAAGCCTCCAGCGAAACAGCATCTCATCCCGCATCTGGCATATTTACAGGTATATATCATCCAATTTCATGTATATTCAACATCTGAGTAAAAACATTTTAATGCTTGGGCCTTTGCATTACATTTCCAACAATTTCACGTAATCAACATTAAGACTCAGGCCAGTCAAGTCTTGTCATATTCTTTTAAATGCCTAATTAAAGTAGTAAGCTGTTGACCCTTAGTCTTTGGTCACATTAGCAGAATATGTTTCATGTGCTGTGTGGGTTTCCAAGCCAACCAATGCGTGTACATCACAAACAGAAGAAATTGTTGGAAATGTCACGCACAGGGTCATTTAATACTTTATGCTTTTCTCACGATGAATGCAACGCATCTTCTGTCAGAAATAGCGCCCGAAACTCATTTCTATTAAAAAAAGATGTAAACTACAATGATTTGAAAAAAAATAAAATATAGCCAAAATCTTTTCAAAAATCTGTTGGGCAATATCAGCATCATTATAGTTCCTTTGAATGTGATTTTTTTTTAATTCAGATGAAGGTTGGTGTGCTGATTCTAGCCAAAACAACAAGTGGATAGACGTTGACTTTGCGAAAAGTTTTGGCGTAAAAAGCTTTACGCTTAGTCCTTCAAATATCGACGGCTCTTCTTTCCCTACAAAAGTTCTAGTACAGTACAAGCTACAGGAGGGCACCAATCTGTCAAATATTCAACTTCAAAACGGACCGTTGGTATGAACCAATTTTCATCTAAAAAAGTGTCCAATCATGAGAAAAGAAGCATCTAGAAACAAGTACTGATCCTGGTCAGACTATGCGACTGTACATACTGGCCAGGGTCTGATATTTTGTCGTTTAAACAAATTTCAACATCAAAACCGATCATTTTGCCTTCAAAGTGGGCTTAAAAATATCCGGTATTTTCAAATTCAATACAAGTATCACCTATGCTGGTTCCAGTCTCTTTAAAAAATATATATTATGGGTTTCATATGTCGCCATGTGTGCAAAAGGTAACCTATTAAAATGTTTACATCAAGCATTTATATCAACAACATCTAAAATAAAATCAGCATCAAAACAAAAAAATAGAAACAAAGAATGTTAGACGTTTTGAATAGCATTATTTTTTTTTTTACTAAAGACCGCTTAGATTTTTTCAGGCAATTTGAAAGATATCTGCTATAAACAGCGTTCCTTCTTGTTCAATATGACGTCCTCTGATTCAAAAACGGAATAGCAATCCGGATGCCGTCGGCTTTCACCAATGTTTGAGCATCTTAAGAAAACATCCACGATGCGGTGTCATTGCAAATGCAAATATCCCGTATTTTTTTCACAATAACTACAATACAAAGCTTCAAACATGTCACACGACAAGATAAATCTGTTAATACTTATTCATTTCATACACACACAACATGAATCTTTTAATTTTTAATGTAGATTGTCCATCTGAATTTAATTAAATAGGGTATATTTGTTCTTTCAGGGTAAGATTGATTTTAATTTCATTGAGTAAACAACAAAATGAAATATCAGTCTCTCTCGCAAAATAAAATATGTATCATTCTATATATTTCTTTATGATTTATGATACAAAATGTGAATATTTTTGAACAGATTTTCTGAAAGCGCCTCATTTTGCACCTGATTCTATTCAATTTTCATAATAATATCAGTTTTTGGGATACCGCTTAGATAACGTCAGATAAGGTGAATGAACGAAAATGGGGTATAAGTTTTTGATAAATAGGCGGAGAGTATTGCAAATCCTAAAACATAGTCATATCTCTTTAACCAACCGAAAAATATTGATTAAAGTTTAGAATTGTTCAATAGGTTCTGCAATTGAATAAAACAACAGTAAATAGTACCATAAACCTCACGTCTGGATTTGCGGCAAAACAGCTAAGATTCACGCTCGAAGAGTTTTCCGGCCAACCGTGTATGAAACTGCGTATTGCGGGCTGCGAACTTGAAGGTAATTCTTTGTTTTTTTTCTTTGGCTCTTTTGATCTGAACTCGACTTGCTTAAATGTTGAGATCGAAGAGTATGGTAGCATATTTCTGCCAAGAGATACAAGATAGCAGTACCGTGATAACTTCAGAAATATCTCAATAAAATTAGGTTTCCGGGAAATTTTATCTTGACTATAAAAACAGTTAAACGTTAGTAGTTCGAACACCTTGGGGACTTGATAATTTGTTCGAATGATCGGTTGTTCGACCAATCCAAACATATAAAGGTACCAGAAGATGGGAATGGGCCAAATCCGATAATACATCGTATCCGAATATACGTATACTTAGTTGGTTCTTCAATTTCACTTTTTAATTCACTGGTTTTTAGGTCTCTAACGATTGATTCACGGGATTAGTGTTTGAAAATGAATAAAAAAACGATGAAATAACTTAAGTTCGGGAAATTTGATCTTGATTATAATTACATGTATTTTCTTCATAAAAATTATTGTGATATCAATATCTGCTATATCTCTTTTTTGAAGATAACTGCCCACTACTGACATCAAGAAAAAAGTTATTTGGATAGAAATTCCACCTTCTATAAATAGAAACCCCGTTCGAATGACTTTGTTTTTCTGTATGTAAATACGGGAAATACTCTAAGCCAAATATTAACATGAAAGCCTTTATCTAAATATACACAGCGATTTTCAGTTTTAAGTACACGCTAGTTTTATCTTGATGTTAGTAGTGGGCATAGTAGAAGAAAAAAATCAAGATACAAGGTACAAATATCACAATAGAATTATTTGGAAAATTTTGACATATGAGATAAAGTTTTCTGGACATCAAATAAATAGTTCCCTTTGGATTATTACTCTGAAAATGATATGTGTACAATTTATTTTAAGTTAAATGTAGGCTTTAAGTTCTGACGCGCTTTTCATTTATGATAGAAAATAAGAAGTAACTTTTTAAAACTGTGAATTAGAAACATATATTTGCTTTTCTTGTTTGGGAATAGAATTATTACTCTCCATTAATCAGTAAATTAAGCCCAGGCTGCCATGGCTTCCATTCGTTTTTGGTCTATCAGCTATTTGAAAATATTACTGGTCCACTTTCTTAAAATCACAAATTTTAATAGTCGGATTCGTTGAAATCTATATTTCGCACAATTATGCATTTTTCCAGATCTTTGCCAACCAGCATGCCAAAACGGAGGTCTGTGCGTTGTTGAAAACCGTTGTGTTTGTATGGGCGGCTTTCAAGGAGAATTTTGCGAAATAACACGTGAGTGATTCAGTGTAAGAACGCTTTTTATCTTTCATTGAATGAACAACAGTCAACAAAACAACAAAAGCTATATAAAAATATTGATTTTTCGAAATGTATCGGTGAACGTCACTGTGACATCAAAGAATAACGAAACAAAAAGATAACCAAAAATAGATAAGAAAATCGAGCTGTGCATACAAATGAAGTCAATAGTATCATGTGAAAAAAGAGGCTGGAAAAATACATGGAGCAGGCTATGTTTAGTTTATTTTGAAAATCATGAAGCGTTCATACCATTGATTATAAATATTTCTTTTAAATAACTCAAGTGTAAATGCCATATTTCATTCGTATTAAGAACTATAAACATAGGGTTAACATAAAAGTACGACTCCTTAAATAGTTTTCACAACATTGTAACTTGCCGAACTTGGGTCGAAATATTTTACATTCATCATATTTTTATGAGTATAGTTTCCCTTTCCGTCTCGCTCTTTCACCACAATGCCACCAGAAACGTCCACCCTCGATACTTTCAGTGCTTTGATTCTCGACCAACTACCGGAAAATCATTTGAGATATCCTTAAAATGTAATAGTAAATTTCTCAGCAGTTAAAAAAAACTTCAGCAACCATTTTGCTGTTTAAAATATCAGTGAACAGGTCTTGAATGTGTTAACATTTCAGCATTGGTACTAGTATGGCCAATAATTTGATAGTGTTTGTCAATACACTATCCAAACTATTGTCCATAATAGTATCAATTCATCGCTGATCAATTCTCAATATCAACCACATACTTTTCAAACATGATCAATAACACTAAGTTGAGATAGATGTTGGTGTAGAACTTGATGCTGGATTAAATATTATTTACAATGATATTTACAGTCCAAAAATCCTTTTACGCCTAATGTTAAGTTAAGATGTAGCGGCTGATTTGATAAAGCACCTACAAAAAAGTAGCTGTCAAAATATACCGAATACAAACAGTTTGGGGTTTGTTTGAAATATGATTTAGAGTATTTCTAACCTGTTTTCAGGAAAGATTTCTATTCGCTTTCGAACGCCGAAGCACAAGTCGTTTGTGATGTGGCCTCCATGGTAGTATCGATGAAATGATGCGCTGCATGTGCATCAAGATCAATGTTTCCTATATTTCGATAAAAGTAATTTGAATGGATCAAAGCAAATCCTCATTAATGAAAGCCCGCGTAAAACACAAACAAAAAAATCGATGTTTAATTTACGATTTGGGTATGTTTGACTGCTAAGTACGGAACTGACAGACAAATATTTAAGCGGTTGTACCAGAGAAGTAAGGCATTTTTGGACTTGATCCAATTGAATTAGTAGTAAAAAAGGCCTTTAAGGGTCCTTCAAAAGGTTAACACGTTACGACGTTGTGGCGTTACAATGTAATCGATTATAAAAGATGCCACCAGTTTTAATTCGACAGGCAATGGGAGGATAGGCTATAACCTCACCTTTTGTCATCTTGTCGGACCTGCTGGACGCTGTATCAATCGTCTGTAAGCTCGCGTACATTTGACGTCAAGGGAACACTTGTGGTTTTCTTGACGTTTATCTTCGGATCGTTTACAGCGATTAGTAAATGAAAAGAATATAGCAAAATGTTTAAGCAGAAAAAACGAGATGCAATCGGTGTTAGTCGACTAGATATTGACGCCTACCATGAGGTC
Source organism: Fragum whitleyi (assembly GCA_948146395.1). NCBI lineage: Eukaryota > Metazoa > Mollusca > Bivalvia > Cardiida > Cardiidae > Fragum > Fragum whitleyi. The sequence goes on along the minus strand of OX411555.1, from coordinate 26,412,184 downwards.
GGAAAAACATGTATAAATTCTGAAACGCAACAGAAATTCATTTTAAATCCCTTTATGGTGTTTAAAGAAATAAATTAAAAGAGCCTCACACAAGTTTGCCATATAAACTGATTTATACTTTCTAGAATACAACGGAAAACTTCCACGCTGGTGGTACTTTTCAAAATGACACCTCTTTTCTGTTAAGTATTTTTTAATGTGGATTTTAATTGAATCACTTGTGAGTATCAGCCTTTTCCACAACAAACTTGCAAAAAAACTATTCGTAACTTGGTTTGTTTGAAATAACAACAACACCTCAAACAATAATTATATGTAAATACGCTTTGAATTTACGAAGATTGAAAATAAATTTCTCAACTTTTTGAGCTCAGGATAATAGCTTGTAGATAATTATTACTTAATTGTTTCTAGCGTGTTTGCCAGATATCCTTGGAGTCTACGATGGAAGAATACCACAAAAAGACATCATTGTTTCTTCACAGGATACACAATACCCGAAAAGCCAACTTGGATTAAACGTCTCTAATAGTAAGTTTCAACTATTGGCTGATGTAAATCGGATTGAGCCTGTGTATTACATCTCAAACAATTGACATGTGCGTGATGTGCCAAAATTTAGCATCTTAAACGGCTATTTAGTATATTTAGATGACAGCCTGACTGTCTACAGTAACTGTGTGATCTTATTTGTGTACACAGTACATGGAAATGGCTCCTGTCAGACTGTGCGGATATTTATATTTTTCGAAATGTCACACAGAGGCTTGAATAATTTTGTGTCGATCTACTTTAGAGCCTAACGGTCTGACAGACGATTCAATTTGCGAGCTCACATTTTTAAAAATATAGATCATTATTTGTCGACCCAGTACAAAAAGGTCAAAAGCGCACGTTGATGCACGTAAGGCAATCAGGACTAGGACGTCGCTTTCTTCTATCTAGAATAAAAGATTAGCTATATTTTTTATTTCACGTGCATCGTCATCGATGGATGTAAATGCAAATAAAACTTAAAGAAAAAAAAAACAACCGAACCAAACAAACGAACGACAACAACGAAATAACAACAGCAACAAAACCGTATTGTCTTGTCCATCGTTTTTTCCCAATTCTGTTATATTTTTTCAGTTACAGAGACACTTTCGTACATTGAACCATTTTTGTTCTTGAAAAAACGCAGATGTTTAACATTTTAAATATGTAGAATTGCATCTAATATTCTTGTTTTTGCAAGAAAAAACCCTTCTTTTTCGCGCTTTCAACCGTCAGCTTCAAAAAAATGTATAGCATTTTTTTTCTTGTACTATAGGGATGAGTGTCTTTTTCACTGCGTTTATTGGGGTATAAAGTGCAATTGCCTAAGCACATGGCAAATAACGCCCGTAGGGCGTTATGATTAAGCCATGTGCTAAGGCAATTGCACTTTATACCCCAATAAACGCAGTGAAAAAGACACTCATCCCTTATAATTGTAATCATCTAGATCGAAGAAACTATTTCTAAAATACTCAGCCAAACATAAAGGTTTCAAGTCTACTTTCTGCGCGTATAAATTACACAATCTATTTTTAGATCGTGTATTGTTTATCTCGCTATCGAAGTGAAATATTATATAGTAAAACAAATGAAACGCAAATAAAAGACAACATTAAAACTCGTAGAGGTACTTATGACAAAAGAGCTTGTTTCTGCCAAGTTAGTCTGTATTTTTAAACGAAAACGGCGTGGTCGGTCTTAGTTGAGAGGGTTGCTTGAAGGTCTTCGTCGACTCGCTGTTTTCTAAGTTTAGGTCGGCTCAGAATCAGAACTGCATGCTTGTAATCGTAAATTATTTCGAAAATATATTAATTTATAATAGATTGAATAGCAATGTTGCGTTGATGATCGGAAACTAGGTTAATCGAGTTCCTTCAACACATGACTTGCAGATCGAATTTCGGGGGTTTCCCGAAAGACCCATTGCATTTTATAAAGAAATAAAGTGCAATGTTTCCCCACGTGATGCGACTTAAACCAATCAGAATTCTTTATTTTATTGGATTGCAATTATATGTAATACATAACGAATGGTCAAATCTGAATCAAAGGGATTTTCAGCCAATTAGATTTGCTGTTTCAATAGTACTTTGATTTCAAACAACAGTCTGTCTTGCGTGCAACACAAAGAAAAGCCCACAAACGCCAAAGAGAATCTTTAATTTTAATAGTTTTTTTATTTCCAATCCGTTTGTTTTTCAGCGTTTGCGAATCAAGGTTGGTGTGCAGCCTATTACGACAAATCTCCATGGATAGAAATCAAGTTGGACGAACCAAAGTCTTTAAGCAGCTTCTACTTTGGCTACATAAACAAACAAGGACAGAGGGCATATGACTTCGATAGATACATGGAAACTTTCGACCTACAGTATATTGCTCCAACAGATTCATCGAGAATATTTCTCACATTTGCAGACGTAAGCTTATGTATAGGTTCTATTCAACTCAAATAATAGACAAAAAAAATGTTTCGTTGCATGTAAATAGGAATATCAAAATCAAATATGGTGTCACGCAGAAAAACTTCCAAATAAAAATCTACATGATTTTGTAAAGAGATTCCTTGCAGTTGAGGACAATTGGAGGTTGTATTTGTAACATTGTTATACTTTTAACATTGTAACTTTTCAAAACGGTCACCCAAGGAACATTTTTGTAAAGTTTCATAGAAATTGGCCCCGTGGTTCAGGGGGGAGATGTTCTTCAAAGATTTCGAGCTCAAAATAAGCCCCCGACATGCCATACCCATATCTATGGGCCGATGAAAATTTCGCGAACAATTTGTAAAAGGGGTCACCAAAGGAACATTCTGGTTAAGTTTCTTTGAAATCGGCCCAATGGGTCAGGAGGAGACGTAGTTCAAAGATTCGGGCTCAAAATAATCCCTGCCCTGCCACGCCTATATTCTGAGGTCAATCCAAATTTCTTGAACAACTTTAAAAGAGGATCACTTAAGAAACATTCTGTCCGAGGTTTCGTCAAAATCCAACAATTGGTTTAGGAGAAGGTGATGTTTAAAGAAAAGTTTACACACGCCACACGCACGGACGGACGGACGCACGGAGGCACGACAAACACACCGCCATGACAAAAGCTCGCTGGCCTTCGGCCAGTGGAGTTTTAAAAATATCATCTTATCTAAATCCGTTTGAAATTACACTGCAAAGCCAAGAAAATTGAAAGGATAAAACCTGCGTCCGTTAAATATTTGTTACCAGAAAGGCGACACCTTGAGGGTTTCATAGGGGAGGAAAGAAGAGTAGATGAAATTCATTCAATTTTACTTTACTCATCATTATTTGCGGAAATATAGAAAAGAAAAAAAAACTTGATGAATAAAAAAAGCAAATTTATTGACCAAACATATTTATCTATCAGCGTAATTGTTTGATCTTTTAATCGATAGCTCACTAGCATCATAGAATCAATACTAAGTGTGTCAAAGATTACCTCTTTTGCGAGTATGATTTGGAAGTGGTAATTTGATTTTTATACGGTAGATGTTATATATGAACTTTGATGATGAACCGAAAATCGAGGTGTGTTTATATATTTTACCATTATCAATAGTGACTGATAAGAAATGATTGTAGGTTAGTTATTCAGTGGGACGTAAAACCCCCAACGTCAGGCCAGCCATTAAAATCAAAGTACTGAAAGTACTGATAAGTTGGAATGCGTTCAAGAGACGGTGACCTCAAGCCACTAACGAAGCTCACGCCTCCCGCCCACGACAGGTGATCACATAATACGTCTCGTCTTTTGACGGGCGTATATAAATCAAAGTATTTCAACCACGAGAGACGCTTAAACCCCTGATTCGCTTTACAGGCATGCAACTGATGGAAGAAAAATGATAACAAGAGGGCCAAAATGGTCCTAAACCGCTGTGCTGAATCCGATTTGACCAGTGGATGTCATCCAAGAAACTTTCTGGCAAAGTTTCTTTCAAATTTGCCTAATTTTTGAAAGGAAATATAATTCGAAGAATAAACAGTGATAATAGACCCTGCCCACCCACTATTTACAGACGAGACTCAAAATTAGCCCTGCCCTGCCACGCCCATATTTATGGGCTAATCAAAACTTTGCAAACAAATTTTAAAAATGGTCTCAAAAGAGACGTTCTGGTAAAGTTTCATTGAAATCGGCCAAGTGCTTCAGGAGGAGATGTCGTTCAAAGGTCCTTGGCTTAAATAAGTCCCGCCATGCCAAACCAATATATAGACCAACCAAAATTTCGTGAACAATTTGCCAAAAGCGATACTACAGGAACATTCTGGTAAAGTTTCACAGACATTGGCCTAGTGGTTCAGGAGGAGATTTCAGTCAAAGAATTCTGGCTCAGAATTAGGCTCGCCCTGCTACGTCAATATTTAAGGGCCAATCAAAATTTTGCAAACCTTTTTTTAAAAGGGTAACCCTAGGAACATTATGGAAAAGTTCCATTGAAATGGGCCCAGTTGTTCAGGAGGAGATGCTGTTCAAAGATTTCAGGATCAAAATAAGCCCCACCTTACCACGCCCATATTTATAGGCCATTCTCAATTTCACGAACAATTATTAAAAAGAGGTCACCCCAGGAATATTCTGGAAAGGTTTCATTGAAATCGGCCCAGTGGTTTAGGAGATGTCATTCAAAAATTTCTCAATCTGGCTCAAAATAAACCCCACCCTACCACGCCTTTATTTTGTGGATTATCAGAATTTAGCGAAGAAATTTAAAGAGAGTCATCCAGGGAACATTCTGGTAAAGTTTCATTGAAATCGGCCCAGTGGTTCAGGAGGAGATGTCATTCAAAGATTTCTGGCTCAAAATAAGCCCCGCACTACCACGCCCATATTTGTTGATTATCAGAATTTAGCGAAGAACATTTGAAGAGGGTCACCCAGGGAACATTCTGTCAGAATTTATTGAAATCGGCCCGGCGGTTTAGTAGAAGAAGAAGTTTTAAGAAGGTTGACAACGGACGACGGACGTCCGAGTCAGGGTGATCCTATACGCTCCCCTTGAGCACGTAGTGATCAGGTGAGCTAAAAAGGAAGAAAATGATATGGACCATACAGCCGACTAATGGACGCAGAGGCGGACACTTATACACTCAAAACAGTTTCTGTTTTATTTTTCAAATGACTTCTGCTCCATATGAGTTATCAATTGCATTTTTAATTTGAATTGTCGCAAAGTGGACCTCAACAAGCGCTTTGTCCTTAATGAAAAGCTTTTTTCGCAGGGAAGTCTTTTACTTCATCAGTTGGAATCGCAAGAAAATTCTTGGGCGAAGTTCAATTTTAACTTCGACCTTCGTGACTCCAAAACTTGGCACTTTCTTGGGTCGTTGACAACATTTGTGTCAAGTTTTATGATTTGGGTCAATTGGTTGTTCAGTTAGAGTGGAAACTATTAACAGTTCAAGGTAACTTATGACCGTGACATGTATGGCCCCGAAACAATAGGGTATTTCTTTGGGTCATGGGCAATATTTGTGTAAAGTTGTGTAAATGCTGATCAATTGCTTCTTCGTTCAGCTAGCGGAAAGCAAAAGGTCAATGGACTGACAGACAGATATGAAGAAATCAATATGTGCTCCTGTACTTCTGAGTTGGGGGTATAGTTAATAACATCGTATAATTGATAAGTGAACGATTTTGGAATGATTAAGGAATGATGTTGAATGAGTGAGCGGAGCGAGTTTTGAGTGAAATTTAAGAAATGGAATCCAATTCGCTTATTTTGTTCAGGATGAATAAAATTAGCGATATGTAAAACCTCCATTTAATAAAAAATACATGAGAGTTCCACCAATAGCTTTATATTTCCCCCAAGAACCAATCAGACGCTTTAAATTTCAATTATGTCAGTGAAATCGCTATTTGGTTCTAAAATGCTTTATTCATTTTGAATATACAAGTTGATCTTGTTTATTGAGTAATTTTGAGAGATTTGAATAGTTTTAGTGAGTGTTGAAATGAATGAATGGAGCGCTGAGTGAGCGATTTAGAATGTTTTTGATTGAGATGAATGTCAATTTCACGATGTAACTAACTGTATGATGGTGCTCTTAAACGTGTTGATGTGCAAGAATGTGAAGAAAATAAGTTGAAATAGTAGTTCTGTTTCAAATGGAAAGTTATTTTGGTGATGGAATGCATTTGGGCAAAGATATTCCCAATTCCATTAAAGTTGTGCTGACTGTGGTGGCCACGATTTTATTTGATAAATTTTGGGCTTTGACAATGAAACATTCATGTAGATAACTGCAATATGACGGAAAACAATCGACAAAATGTTGCAAAAATATTTATTAACTTTAAAAGTGTATCTTCACTTTAAGAAAAACTAAAGATTTTTATTTCGTAATTGTAGACAGAAATGTACAATATAACAATTTGTCATAAGTTAAATGTGTGATTAGGTCGTTCAGAAAGAGAAACTATACCTTTAAAAGAAGCTATAACATAATTCTACGAAAATAGGTCGCGACATTACTAAATAAGCAGATCACGTGTGGCCTGTGCTATGTCCACAATACTGAGAAACCTGATGGCGACATTGCCAAATAAGCAGAACACGTGATTTGCTAGTGCTATTTTCAATAGCTGACCTTATTTGCGTTGACTTATCACATGAATCCAAATATAGTAATGTAAACATCTGATACTAGTAAATTTCAATAAATATCGTTAAATCATGAATTAGCGTGTTAATAATATACATGAAGTGATAGTTGTGTAATTGTACAGGATGATTTCCTTTTGATGAAATAAACTGTATGTCTATGTCAAGTTGAGATATACAAAATAGGCCGAAGTGTATTCACATCCTGTTCACGTGATGTGTGTTCTCAAAAAACCCGAAATGAATTTATCTTGGGTTCATTTTGCGGTTTTGTTAAATCTAAGTTGGAATTGCTCCGCATTCCAACTTAAAAATCAACGTGTGTCGACAAACGTAAAACAGGAGGATGATGGCCCTAAATCGCTCACCTGAGTCTCTTTGACCCCAGGGACATTACATGAACTAAATTCGCAGATGTCAAAACGGTGATAATTTCTACATTAGATCGATACCATAGAATGTTTTCAGCCAAGAGCACAAAGGATATGCTTGGGTACAGCCCTTATAAGAACATAGGGGCATGTAATGAATATACCTGATGGGATTCAATTAAATGACACTGTTAAGAAAAGTCTCTGACTTCCGGTTTCAGACAACAAGTGTATAAGATTTCCTTCTTGATGTCTATGTAAAATAGGGGCGGGGAGCCATTCAAAGTCCAAATATGACCCGGCGTCATGATATTAACAAATTTGTTAAAGGTCCACTAGATAATGATACATATCAAAATTTAAAGGCTCTCTGCCTTATGGTTTCAGAAGATTTTTGAAGATTTCGCTCTTTGATTCAATGTTAAATGGGATACGCCAGAGTGGAGCCCAAATGTGACCCTAGGGCATTGATATGAATAAACTTGGTAGAGGTCCACTAGATAATGCTTCATACTAAATATGAAAGCTGTCTGTCATCTGGTTTCCGAGAAGAAGAATTTTAAAGATTTTCGCTCTTTGATTCTTTGTAAAAAGGGATGCGCCCGGGTGGAGCCCAAATATGACCCGGGGGACTTGATATGAACAAACTTGGTACAGGTCCACTATATGATGGTAGGGGTCTCCTTGATTATGAAACATACTAAACATGAAAAAAATATGTCTTCCTTCTGGTTTCAGAGAAGAAGATTTTTGTAGATTTCATATTTTCACCTTTCGTGCTCAGGTGAGCTAAAACGGGATGCGCCCGGGTAAAGCCCAAATATGACCCAAGGGTCTTGATTTGAAAAAACTTGGTAGAGGTCCACTATATGATGGAAGAGGTCTTCTAGATTATGAAACATACTAAAAATGATAGCTATCTACCTTCTGGTTTTAGAGAAGAAGATTTTTGAAGATCTTCCTATTTTCACCCTTTTTGTTAAAGGAAAAGGGGGAGTTAAGGGTCGATTTCATCTATTTGAACAACTTTGGTTGAGCTTAAAGTGCATGTATTTTTTAAAATATGTACTTTTATTTAAAATTGTCAATTATGTAATATACATGTAGTCGTTTCCATACTTTGAAATAACATCGTAATACTATATCATTTTATTACAGAAAATCCCTTCGTTAAATGGGACCCACATGTTAAAGGTGACGATATACCCATCAATAGTCACAGATACCCTCAGAATAGTTTCAAATTCACAAAAAGGAAGGACTTGTTTTAAGTTCGAGCTGGCTGGTTGCGATCCAAAAGGTACCTTTTTTAGTTCAGAGAGCGAAATGTACTGAACCGCATTGAACAATTTACTTATTTACAATGATCAAAATCGATTACGATATGCGAAGGTGACGATATACCCATCAATAGTCACAGATACCCTCAGAATAGTTTCTAATTCACAAAAGGAAAGGACTTGTTTTAAGTTCGAGCTGGCTGGTTGCGATCCAAAATGTACCTTTTTTTTAGCTCAGAGAGCGAAATGTACTGAACCGCATTTAAAATTTTACTTATTTACAATGATCAAAATCGAATACGATATGCGAACCAAATACACAATGTGATATCACTTTCGAGTTTGCGAGTGCAAAGCTCGGAATAATTTGCAAGCAATTTTCACCGTTTTCCCATCCTGAACACATGGCTGTCTTTCTTTACTTTTCAATTTTGCTAAATTGAAATAAAAAAAAATGCATGTCGCGTTTCAAAAGCTGTTCTGGATTAACTATTAACTGGCAAAGCAAGGGCCCGTTTTACAAACGCCTTATGAAAATAATGATAATAATAATAATAATAATCGTAAGATAAAATCTAAAATCGTACCTGGCGTGTTCATTCATTGTTATATTCTTTCTTGCAATATTTCATTGGGGTCGTCTTTAGAAGACGATTCCAATGAGATGATGCATTGCAGAATTCCGTGTTTAGTTTCTTTTGTAGAAGCAACTTTGAATTTTGACCTACGCAAAAATGATCGTTAGATCTTTGGTAAAAAGGGCCCCGAGTTCGTACATAAGGGAAATTAGGTTCTTAATTACATACTTCCAAGATATAAAGAAGTATTATCTTCTTTTCATATGATTTAATCACCAAGAGAAAAAAGTTCTACGTGTGTTTCGTTTTAAAGCAATTTACATGTGTGCAAGCATAACAAACAGTTGTGATGAAAAAAATGCTCATCTTAGCATGAACAAATATTTAAGCCAATCAGATGGAAATTAGAAACATTATGAAATTGACGTTAACCCCATTTTTTCAACAAATCTCTCACGCAACGCTCCATTTTGTGATAAAAGATACTCACCAAAACCATTCAGAAGTCATTCGAAAATGCTAAAGAATCGTTTACAATTTTTCATATGCACCAAATATTCATTGTTTTAGTAAGATGGTGTTAGTTTATACTTATTCATTTTAGTTCGATTGCGACGAAAGCTTTAGCTTATAGAATCGCTCTCGAACACTCAATCCTGATGTTTTCACGTCCCCGAGAGAGAGGCAGTGGTTTAAACCCACTGCTACCCATTTTTACAGAGGGGTGAACACGGGCTGGCTGTTAAGTGTTTTGCCTATAAACACGCCCCGGCGACAGTGGGGCTCGAACCACGGACCTCCAGGTCACGGGTCGAGTGCATTTACCACTAGACCACCGAGTCAAATTTTTTCATGAAAGCTGGTGTTGATATGGAAGCGTCTGCGAAGACGCACACACACACATCCTTTTTTATGGAAAATTATGTAGATTTTTAATGGGAGATAATGAAATATCGTTAATTTCATCCAATTTGCACACTTATTCAATTTCATTTCTACAAAATTCCAAAATCTTTACAAAATCATACATCTTATCAATTATGCAATGTGTCTAACTATATTATCTTTCAAGGTTTCTGCCAGTCGGGTTGGTGTCTAAACGGAGGGAGTTGCGTCGGGAAAAATATCTGTAAATGTCCATCGGGCTACATTGGGAACCGTTGTGATAAAAACAGTGAGTGTGTTTTATTTAATGATTTTATCGAGAAATAATTTGATTATTGATAATCTCACCTCATTACCAGTAAATTTATCATAACCGTTAAGTTCTACCCCGCTACCGTTTATTTCATCCTGGTCCCGGGTTCGATCCTCGACAGCGGCACTCATCCGACAATTTGTCTACCACCAATCTGTTGATAATCGTAGACCTATTTTGGATAGCAGCCTGGGACTAGGAAATGGTGCGATGGTTGTACTAGTGTGAGAAATACCAGAAATCCAATGATAGATGCTCAAGCCGCCGCGATATGACTGAAATATTGTTTAAAGCGGCGTAAAACCCCATTCAAACAAACAAATCATTTTATCCTTCCTGGCGTTTTTTCGATGGCTCAGCGCGAAACAGTGGAAACTGCCTATATGTTAGAAACCATTTTAACTGCCTATATGGTTGATATTTCATTTAGGAACAACAAAAACTATATTTTCACTCGTGAAAATATAGCTTTTGTTGTTTACGAAATGAATATAAATCAATCTTACACTTTAATAAACTATTAATCACCATTTCTTTGGTGCTTTTCTGTGAATTTTGAGATTCCCTAATTGGTAATTTGATAATTTCACTGCATATTAGCGAAAGTACTTAAATAGAAAACTTGCTTCCTGAAAAAAAAATGAATTGCCGTTAAATATGATTTAATGACTACTGAGGCATTTTTCAGCAAAGGCATAATTGTAGTCGTTTGAATTTTTCTAATCAGGTCTTATGATGGATTCTTCATTTTGAACAGACAAACAAACGGGCATACTTGTGGCCCCTAGAGCGGAAATAAGAATTTTATTTCGGCCCCCTTTCCTATGGAATAGTACAGTTTATAATGGAACTCATCGATATGACTAAACAGACATTCTGACCTAGTTTTGTAAAAATTGAACCAAATTTGTGGTACCTACAATGTTAAAAAGAAAATTGTCATACTGGTTCATGTAAAGAGCTTTAGTTACCGAATTTATTACTCCTTCTATTTACAAAAATTCAAATAGAATTTTTAGATACCACAATTAGTTGCACAACTTTAGATGCCCCATCGCATATCAGTATAGCCATACTATTTAGGAAACGGGATATTTTGTTCAAAAACGAACAAATTCATAAGTGCTGGATTGACATTGCTTGAATTTGAACAGAATGTAGAAAAACGTAATTACTAGGTACTACTATGACTCACAATGCTCTTTTGCAAACAATCAATTTACATTTATTTTGTGAACATACATGTCCAATCATGTTGGTCTGTTGTTAAAATTAATGTAAGGTATTGTGCACCATAATTGTAATACATTTTCTGATCTTTGAAGTCATTACAAAATATGATACATGAATCGTTTCGTAAAACAGAAACAGTTAAAACGCTTAACAATAGATATACAAATTATGAAAGGTCCATTTTTGTTGTGATAACAAACATACCATACTTTACATAACCCTACACATTTATGATATATGTGTTTATAAAAGTCGAAGTAAATTGCTTGCATAACTACGTTTTGGATGTGAGATTTATTCCTACCGTTGTAGGAGAACATGGTTAGCACTTTAGACTGTTTCAACTCATCTGAACACGAAGCGCTGTAGGTGAACTTTTGTGATCGTCCAATGTCCATCGTCCGCCGTCCGTCTTCCTCAATTTTTTCAACGTCTTTTCCTCCTAAGCTGGTGAGCCATCTTGGTGAATTTTGCAGGAATGTTCCTTGGGTCAAGCTCTGCTATAGTTGTTCAAACAATGGAAATCCACCCTAAAATCTGTTTGCCACGGCAAAAAAAAAGGGGGGGGGGAGAATAAGAAAATCTTTAATAAAATTCAGCTTTCAGCTTTCGTATTGGTTATGTATCATCATCTAGTGGACCTCTATCACATTTGTTCATATCATGACTTCAAGGCCATGATTGGGCTCCGCCCAGGCGCATCCCTTTTTACATAGAAACAAAAAGCGAAAATTATCAAAAATTTCTTCCCGAAACAAAGCAGACAACTGCCAAATTTGCCATGTAGCACCATGTACAGGGTCTCTACCAAGTTTGTTCTTATCATGAACCCTTCGATAATTTTGTGCTCAGAATGGGCGCACCCTGTTTTACATAGAAACAAAGAGCGAAAATCTTAGAAAATTTTCTTCTTTTAAACCAGAAGGCAGACAGCTTTCATATTTGGTATGTATCATCATCTAGAGGACCTCTACCAAGATTTTTAGATATCATAATATTTGGGTCGAATTTGGGCTTCGTCCGGGTGCAACCCCTTTATATTGAAACAAAAAGAGAATTGATTGAAAATATTTTTCTTTGAAACAAGAATGCAGACAGCTTTTATATTTAGAATATATTATGATCTAGTGGACCTCTAACAAGTTTGTTCATGTCATAGCCATGGGGTCGAATTTGGGCTCTACCTGGGCACACTCCCTTTTTCATAGAAATAAATTAGCAAATATTCACAAATATTCCTCTTTGAACCCAGAAAGGCAGATATCTTTCATAATATAAGGTATGTAGTTTAGTTAAGTTCACTTTCTTCAAGTTTGTTTATAACATATCCCTATGGTCAAATTCTGGATGTACCTGGTCATATTCTCTTTTAAGTAAAAACAAGGTAGGAATCTTCGCTTAAACAGTCAATGGTACTGATATAACGTGGAAATATCTCCTCGTGGACATCTGTCTGTTTACTTGATATGATGTCTCAAGGGTCAAAGAGACAAAGGTGAGAGATCAAGAACCACCGTGGTCCTCTTTTTATTAGCCAATTTTATCCAACCATCATGCAGTTCCTTGTTTTGTACAAAATAATGTTTTGCCAATATTTTTGCTAAATAACATGAGTTGTTCTATATTTGTGCAACTACTTGTCCTCATCTAAAGCCTTATTTTGATACATAATATCTCCGGATATACTGCTTTCTGTTTGCAAATGAGATGCCCAAAAATTGGATCAAAAAAACTTTACAAGAGCCTCAATGCCCCCCTTTCCGTGAATTCTAATGGATCTTTACTATTTTCAATATAATTCATCATTGTGACCAGGCAATTATTCTTACTAAATGTCAAAAAGATTGGACCACAATTGGTTTACAGATGGGAAACAAGATAATTGTCGTTTTGGTTCAATTTAAAGTTTACAATGTGTCCTTCTATAATTAAAGAATGTCACATTTATGGCATCTAGTGTGTAAATTAGAAAATTGTCAAGAAGTTTTCTTTTCCCGTGGCACGGATGGATCATTCTTTATTTTTATTTGGTTCATCCCTATGACCTGACCATTATTCCGACCAAGACTTATAAACATTGGTCCATGTCTGTTGCCTCTAGAGTAAAACACTTAAATAGTTTGATGATATATGACGACAATCATTTATCAAGCACGTTGTGAATAAGAATGAACTAAAACCTGCTTTTTGATTATGTCAAATGATTAGCGGATATAAGTAGCAGACGTTATGTGTTAAAGCTGTCGTCCAAAAAAGGCGGCTTTTCACACAATATTGAAATTAAAGCCGCCTAAGGTTAATAGAAAATAACAGTTTTGGGAGTTAAAAAGGATTGTAGTTAAATTCGGCAAAATCTATGACCATATTTGTTCACAGATCTTTTTATAACAAAAACGAATAATACAATCAAGAGTTGCTTACTATAAAATGGTATGGTATGACGCCTACCATAGCTTATATAGAATTCGGCGTGTATATGACATATCAGTCTCACAGTAAAAACCACACGAAGCAATGCCAGCTAACTTTGTGTTTTAATTTTCAGGCACTGATATATCCACACCAAGAATTACCTTTTTAAACATCACCAATGACAAACTTTTCACAACACTCTTCACGTTTAACGTCTTTGGTCAGGTGACCATTCAGATTGTAAACAAAACAAATGTGGTCGCGATAAAAGGTACAGATAGCAACATCAAGCTGGACAAAAATATAGCTGGAAGCGAATGTCTCACTAACCTGGACAGATGTCCGAATGGATTCACGTTAAGCATTGACGTAAACTTCGGATCACTGGTTGACAACACGTATATCGTATCAAATGGTGGTGATAAGCCAGATCACACAGGCCTTGCTTTATTCTACGCACACCAGACACTCACGTACGTCGTCACCACCAGTACGCAAACATGGAAAATTACAGTATCGTACACCCCAGTGCTGAACAAATGGCAGAAGTTTGAGATAACTTGGAACTCAAATCTTGGTATCGGGCTGTTTCTAAATGGAAACCTTCTGGCGACACACAGCAGGCCAGACCCAATAACAGCCACACAAACTGCCCAGTTGTGTATCGGATGTAGTCCTGGGCAAAGTAGCAATGTGATGGTGGACATGCAGATATTACAGTTACATCTTTGGTCTGTCAGCAGAACAGAGCTTGTAAATGCGGGAATTGTTCAAGGTGACTGTAGTTATCTCAAAATAATATTCTTCAGGATTAAAGTATACGATATTTCCAACTATGTGACATTAGTGCAAGGTGAATACTCAGATCAGCCTGTGCATTTGCACAGTCTGATCAGGGTATTGACTGTGCACTCTGTAGGTAGCTACTGGCACAAAGATTATTAAAACAATCAGCAAATATTCTCATTGGAGCCTGTTCCAGTCCAGGTTGCTCAATTTTTTTCCTCATGCAAATGGGACTGTTAAAGTTAATAACTTTCGAGATGTTCCAAAATTATTACGGGTCCACAACCCTAAAAGCCTTAAAAAGTAACATTGTGCAGAAAGAGAAATATAAAATAGCAGTCTAGTATTATTATCAAAATCATCAGAAATTATCTTTTCTCTGTTTGCAACGATACTGAATCAAAGCACTTAAAGCGCTGAAGGCCTGGTTTAGAAAGAGGCAAGGAAACATTTGAAGGCATGCACAATAACTTTCCGACTCGACGTAAACTATTGCGCGGTACGTCATATGAACCGAAATACGCAGGAGCGGACATCCTTAAAGTTTTCTGGAATGTAAAAATGTACCAGTCTACTTTTTTTCTTTCATTCTTCTATTATACGTTTTCTTTTCTACATGAAATATTAATAAAGTTTAATATTTCAAATTAATATGATTGCAAATATAGTCGGTTGGAATAGTAAGTGTTTAAAATAATCTGCGTATTTTCCGGATTTTTCTCAGGAATGTAAAAAATGTTGCAGTCTACTTTTTTTTCTTTCATTCTTTTATTTTACGTTTTCTTTACCACTGGAACATAGTAATAAAGTTTAAAATTTCAAAATAATATGATTGCAAATATTGGATAAGTAAGTGTTTAAAACAATCTGCGTGTTTTCCGGAATTTTTCGTGACATAGCGTAGTAATATGCAAGCACTGCGTTGAACGCAAAAAGCGCTTCGTGTCTCACGAAGATTGATGACGTTTACTAGACCTATTTTTTGTTCGCGTGTGTGCACAAAAATGCTACGTAGTACACACGTTCCGTTTCTGACTCGATTATCTTTTTCCTAAACAATTTCCGGGATACATGGTTGTTTCCTATGGCCTGCTAAACTAGGACAAAAAAAACCCGATAAAATGTACTGTAATAAGCCCTAAAAAGTAATGTTGCTACGATCATGACGCAAATAAAAGTAGTCAGGATGTTTCTATAATTATTTTTTTCTTTTAAGAACTTAAATTTCCCCTTTTCACGTTCCGTGTCACATGGACACAGTACCCATTTTGGCCATTTGTTTCGAAATAAAATTTTACATTGTGGTGAATATAACAAGTATGTTATATCGTGGGTTTGTCACAAAAACTAATGTAAAAGAAAAGTCTACATAAATATATAGACATATACTATGGTTTTGGCGCTTATACCTCGGTATTACACGCATGTGAAGGTTCTATGTTTCACTTTAAGCACCTATCGTGACAACACGACGACCATTACAGACAACACCTAGCACCACACAGAAGCCAACGACACCAAAACCAACGACACCAAAACCAACGACACCAAAACCAACGACACCAAAACCAACGACAACTGCAACGACTACCATGATTACTTCAAGTAATGAATATTTATGATATGAGTCTGTGCGTGACATTTCCAACATTTTTTTTGTGAGGTACAATCATTGAGTAGCGTACAAAGCCACATACTGTAAATATTAAGTTACCTGGTGAACTACATATACTTGAGACCTTATCTGTTTACTAGACTCTGGACAGACTGTGCGTATTCACCGACTGATCAGAGTCTTTGCTTTGCGCATATTTGAAATTGATGTTAACCTCACGCACCGGCTCACATTTTATTTGGTTGCTCAGTAGATCAGCTTCGACATATCATGCCTGATATGATGTGGTTTGTTTTGGTAAATGGATTTATACCGCTTTTTATATTCCCTTTAGTCATATTGTGGCGGCTAGAACACTTATCAATGGATTCCAGTTATTTCTCGCAATAGTACTACCATTACATCCTTTCCTAGATTCCTACTTTCGAGGTTTACGATTCAAGATAAATGCAGCAAGGAAATGAGCCACCGCGAAGAAACAATCGAATAAATGTGGTTATGGAAAGCTTCATATTCAGTTACATTGTTAAATTGCTATTTTCTGTGCGCATCAATTTATTTATAGCTGTTCGGCTAGAAGGATAACGCATGGCTTTGCTTACAAAACTGCTGTCATATGTGCTATTCCGGCTTTTTAAATCTATCTTACATCTATAAGAATGATTATAAAATATTTCTTATAGAGTCCTATTTTAGCTTTTATAGACTGCCAACTAAGAATGTAGACCTAGTAACGAATCAAATGTAGGCATGTACGTCAAGATATCCTGAAATAACGGAGCTGTAAACACTTGGTTGGCTCAATCCTTTACCCTTGTCATGCAACACCGGAATATTCCTGCTTTTACAGGGATTAGAGACAAAAATATCAGCTTGCACATATTAGTATGATCTTTGTCTAAATAAACTCATTTAAGTTTTAAACCAGAATGTTTGAAAATCAAAATAATGTTTGAGTTGCATATTATTTTATCTCTCGGTTAGCATTGAAGACAACCTTATCAACCACTCCAGGGCGAGGATACGAAGTTTTCAACATGACAATTACCGGTCTAGTCGGTAATATCCTCATTACACCAGCATTCAATTTCACCGTGTATGGAAACCCGAAACTGGAACTGGAAAATAACAGTAACACCGCCCTGATATTAGACTGCTCGAAACACCAATATGTCGAGTTAGCTGATAAGAGTATCCCATGCCTTCAAGATCTAGACAAATGTAGTAAAGGTTTCACATTTAATATGGAAATCAAATTCAGCAAGATTGAATCTACAGAAAAAACGTACATATTATCAAGTGGTGGTGATGAAGCGACTCATAATGGGATGGCAGTTTACCTACATAGTAACTTACTTACATACGGTGTCAAGAAGGGTAGATTTCATTGGGCGGCTAGCACGAGCGTACAAAATGTTCTCACAGTCAATAATTGGTACATGTTCGAGATTTCATGGAGCGAGACTAATGGGCTGCAGGTACTGATTGATGGTTTTCAGATATTGAAGTCATCTGATTTTACTCCAGCCCCCGGTGCGCCCAGAACAAACCCTGTCTTAATAGGGAAATCTCCAAACAATCCGTATACATCATGTATGGCTGTCAGGAATCTCTACACTTGGACAATTGAGAGGGAAACGCTAGTTACAAATGGAATTCTTCAAGGTAAAAAGCTTCAAATGTAGAATCCTTATACAATATCATTTAATGTATATATCAAATTATAAATCCATAAACAAATATTACCCGCCCTACATTACTTTCGCTTGCATAAATGAATATGTTACTTATTTTATCCCTTACTCTCAGTAAACCGTAGATCTCTAATATGCTCCAATTATCCCTCCTTTCAAACTTTCTTTAATTTCTTGTGAGATTATAAACTAATTTTACGGGCATTATTTGTTTATTTATCATAGTATATATATTTTTTTTCACACTTTGAAGTAAACAAGGAAAAAGAAAGATTTTTGATATAGCTAAGATAATCAACTAAAATAGTTATACACAATTTCTATTTTAAAGAATTTGAAAGATTTTTTCTACCATTATTCCAACCCTAATATGCTCCTTGCAATTTCAAAGCGTAAAACAGGACACGGAAGTGTTTGAGTAATTTTTTATTTGCCCTGATGCTCAAAACATTATGCTAGTTTTTGGAATGATGGCTCTAATATACGCATGATTTCATAATTTTAATTTTAGTTGGTAGTTGTAGAAATTTATGCTACATGTATTTTCACAAAGCTTGTAATCCATTATATCCTTTTACATCACAGAAGCAGCTAATAAATACCATAACTACGAGCACAGGGACTACAAAACGGACATCGTATGACTTGTCATTTTTACGAATAGACAAAAATCAAATAATTTATACTCAAACGTTTCTGTCATGTCAATTTAGGTTTACCACCAACATGAGGTAGCGTTATTACATTACAAGGGTCTGTTGGACAATATTTGATTCTTTTAAATCGGTCTATTGTATGTCTAGATTCAATCAATCCCTTTATTTCAGGTTTCTCTGTAGAAATTTCTTTGCGTGTCTTCATAGTACACTCACACGAAAAGATGTACATTTTTTCAAGCGTAATTGAAAAAATACTGGGGGCAGTTTACTTTTATTTCAAAAATGACCATTTGTTTAAGCAAGCTATTGACTTGGCGGTGCATCCGTCGTGCGTTCGTCCTTCCGTGGATGCTTAAACTTGTTCTTTTAACATCTTCTCCTAACAAACAAATGGACGGATTTTAACGAAACTCGGTAGATATGTTTCTTGGGTAACCCTCAATTCAAATAGTTTAAGAAATTTTATTGACCCAAATATGGGCGTTGCATTTCGGGGCATTTTTTCGCATGAAAATCTTCAAAAATCATCTCCCCCGAAAACAAGCCAGCAGTTTTTACTGGGAATTTCGCTCTGATGTTCCTTGGGTAACCATATACCTAAATTATTGAAATTTTGACATACCCCATACATGGGCGTGGCAGGGTACGTCTTTTTTCCGTTTAACCTTTTTTTTTTAAATCTTCTCCCCCTAAGTCATTCGGCCCATTCAATCAAACTTGGAATGGATGTTCCTTGGGTGACCGTTTACCTAAATTTTTCAAGAAATTTGGATTGGCCCCAAATTATGGGCGTGACAGAAGAGGGTTTATTTCTCTTTAAAATTTTCAAAAATCTTCTCCTCCTTAATGATTGGCCTTTTGCAATGAAATTTGGCATGGATGTTCCTTGGGTGAACCTTTACTTAAATTATTATTAAGTATTATCATTTTTTTTAAGAATTTTTGATGTATCCCTCAAATATGGGTGTTGCACTTTTAAAGAGTTTCCAAAGTGTTGTTTTCAGTTAATGTAAACTTTGTTAATTGAAAGTCTAAAGATGTTAAAGCCAGTGGAGCGATACAGGCCCTCTGGGGCCTCTTGGTTTGTTCCCACTATGAAAACTTAGTCGAATTTACATTAAACAGCCATCTTCCATTTAATTTTCTTACCGACGGTACCAACTCATTTTATATTCAGGTTAACAGTCAGTTGACAGTCTGAAAGTTTTTCAATGCTTATAAAAGTGGTTTGAGACTCACGGGATCACAAATTGAGTCAATATGTTTGTGTAACCAATGACAGCATCTACCTTTGCGTCCATAAAATTGGTACACTAAACTTCAAAAGGGATGAAGAGAGTGTTTTTCTGATTTATTTATTTATCATGACGGTTATGTTCTGTATGAACACGCGAAGCGGATTCATTCATGAGTGTTAAAAGATGGTTTAGTTTCATACCTCCGTGAAACCAACAAATGCAATCTTCATATCTTATAATTTAATAAATGAAGCAAAAGAGTTCATATTTTTCCAAATTGGTAATGTTTCTTTTGAGACTACTTTGTGCGGAAGCTTACAATTTAGCTGTGTACTCAAAATTTATTTCATAGAATGAAAATAACGGTTCAGCGAACGAAAATTGATAAGATCAACCAAAATTAAATTATAACCGCATGGCTTACCATTTCCACTAAGAATAATCATAATGGTCCCAAAACGGCTACCAGATCTTGTTTTTCGACAACATAAAGGAAATTACTAAAAAGTCTATTAGTCAGGAGCCGCTTACATGAATAAAGATCTTAATCTAATTGTTATTACACTCTCGCTGAGCATTTTTATTCCCCCGCAAAACGAATGTTTTCGGGGGTATACTGGAATCAGCCTGTCTGTCTGTCTGTCTGTCCGTGCGTCTGTCTGTCTGTCCGTCTGTCCGTCCGTCTGTGGACACATATAGTAGTAAATTTGGGTCGCGAACTCCTCCTTCAGTTTTCCTTCAAAAGCTTTGAAACTTTATAGAAACATTCATCACATGTTGAAGTTTTGCAAGACGCAATTTTTAGGTCCCAACTCCCAACTCAACGCAAAAAAAAATAAATAAAATAAAATAAAATGAAAAAAATCATACGATAACTTTTCAGCTTCGAAAACGCACAGAGTCCGAGAAAAAAGACTTAAGTCAATCTTTATTCAATAAAGCTCTGGCAAAGATATGCCCACATTTTGGGATAAGGATTCCTATTAACATATTTCTAATTTTTTGCTTTAAGAGGCTATTGTTTAAGATACTGATAAACGTGACAGACCGCAAAAATTATGACATTTTTTTATACCACAAAACGTTGTCGTGAAAAAGAGACTGTATGTCTTCCATGGCTAGTTTGGTGATCTATTGTTATGTAATTATCAGTTAAGTTTCCTCATGTATTTCTCACGGGGGTCAATAATGCTTAAAACGGACTAAACCAAATAAGCCTGTTAAGTCCGATTAAAATTGTCGATACACATGTATAACTTTTTATACAATTATTTTAAAAAGAGCAATAACTAAACTCACATTATGAAACTAATAGGCTTATGAAAGTTTAAATGAATTTGAAATAATTACATTTTATTCTAATAGGTTGTATTTTCTTTTTTTTTTTTTTTTTTTTTTTTCATAGTAATCTACGGGGTACTTTTCGTTGTTGGGCGTCCATTATGACGTAAAACAGCTTTGTTTAAGCTGTTTTACGTCATCTTGGTCGCCATTTGAATTGTTTGTATTAGTTCGCTACCTCAAACAAGTATGTCAACCTTTCTTTCGTCTTTCAGCTGCTAAATCGACCACAACGAGTACAACTACAACGTCCACTCCAAAACCTACAACAACGATTCCAACAACGACCCCTCAACCAATCCCAACCTTTCATTGGAATCTCACGACAGTTCCTGTCAGCAACGTTATCATTGGCCAGATATTTAACCTTACAATACATGGATATCCAACAAAAACATCGTCTGGAATTGAATTCAAAAATACCACACAATACATGGAATTTGGTCAGATAAAATGCCTCCTTGATCCCACCAATTGCGTTAAAGGTCTCACAATTCAGTTCAAGATCAATGCCAAGGTCACTAGTGAAAATACATATCTTCTAACCAGTGGTGGGGAGCTGCCTAATGGAATTGGTATAGCTGTCATATACCGATACGGACAATACCAGTTTGTTTTGACTACAACAACAAAATCGTGGTATGCCAATTGCGGAAAAGATATCCTGACACCAAATAAGTTCCACATTGTAATGTTGACGTGGAAAGACAATATAGGACTTGAAATAATTGTTGATAACAAGCAGGTTGAACTAGTTACCACAACAGTGAGCCACGAGGTTTCCATGACAACTAGTGCATCTGTATTTTTCGGAAAACAACCGGCCACTACACTTAAGTACGAATATATTTTACAGACTGTATCAATATGGTACGCTCACGTAGATTTATTGGTGATCGAAGGACTATGTCCAAAACCCGAACGACCAGGTAAGCAGCCCTGTGTTCAGGTTGTAAAAACGTTGCGACCGCTTTGAGATCATACCTCGCTTTGCACGTGCACATACGTGCAAAGCGGGGTATCATTTCGAAAGCGCTTTGCTAACGTTTTCATCCTGAACGCAGGGCAGATGTCCATTTCTAGATTTATTTTAGATAGACTGTTCATGTCATTCCAGCGATCATTTTTTCTTTTCCGACCATTTTCATGAATTGTCTACAATCAAAATTCATGTAATAAAGGAATATTTACTCAGTTTGTACTTAGCACGCTTTTGCAAGCCAATCAATTGTATTTGGAACTGAATTGTTTCTTTGGGATCATTTTTTCACATGTTTCAGTTAAAACTATTAAATAATCTGTACATATATATGAATTTGATTGTTTGTTTGTCTGAATAGAGTTTTACGCCACTGTGTACAATCTTTCAGTTATATCGCGGCGGCTGGAGCAATTAACAATGGATTCCTGGTATTTCCCACATCAGTAATACCATTACATCCTTTCCCAGCCAATAGCTGATATATGATTTCCGAATAGGTTATAATTATCAAACTATTGGTGAAAGACAAATATTCGGAAATGATAAATGCCGCCGTTTGAAATCGAACCCGGACTTTTTGAATAATGGTCCAACGCGCTGCCACTTCGCTCTGACGGCGTTTTACTCTTTTACTTGGAAGAGGATCATATTAATTTGTATCTTTTAAAAGACAAAGAAGGTAGCTTAGTATAAATTAAAATGTTTGACTTTTTATATGATCATTCAAATATAATTTGATTTTTAGATAACCTACTTTTAACAATTACCTCAATATAATGTAATAAATAGGTATCTGATTGAATCTTCCTATAAATACGCAACAAACTTTATGAATTTCAATTAAAATTACATGTATACGTGTATATGCGCATTAAAACATATATCTGAATAATAAGCTGTGAATACTAGGGAGCTCAATAACATTGGTCATTTTTGATAAATGTGAAATGAATCAGTAAAAGGCAAAATGTAATTTGTTTATAAACTAGAAAAGCCAAAACCAAATACAACACCCGCTCCAAAGACAACTCCAAAACCAACCACGTCAGCTGCTTCAAGTTTAACTGGAATTATCTCAACAAAGCCACCCCAGTGCCCTGTGGGATGCATCAGCGTTGGTATGTACATTCAACAACATCGTGAAATTGACATACATCTCGATCAACACCATTCCAAATCACTCGCAAAGCGCTCCATTCATTCATTCCAAACAGTCACTCATACCATTTAAAACGCTTCAAATTCATTGAAAAGGATAGAATTAGCAACTTCATCCAAATAAATACAAATAGAAAAAACTCGCGATTTCACTGATATTATTGAAATTGCGAGCGACTGGTTGTTTCTTGAAGAAATATGAAGCTTTTTTAGCACTTGTATGCATATTTTATTAAAGGGAGGTAATAAATATCGCTAATTATTTTGTTCATCCTGAACAAAATTAGCGGTATTGTATTACCTCCCTTAATTTCACTCAAAATTCGCTCCACAGACTCATTCAATTCCATTCCAAACTCATTCCACAATTATCACCTTTTCACGCTGTTAAAGTTAAGCAGATGATAATAAAGAAGGATTGTAAACAAAAATATTTCTGCAAATCAATTCAGGCTACTAATCAGTACTGCGTTCAGGTAGACTTGGTTACTGCCCCTAGATCTATCGATACTAGAGACAGGTATTTTACAAATTTTCGTTAGGTCATGTGACCCGGTAGTGACGTCATTTGATCAACGTTAAACGGAAGCTAGAAAATCGTAAAGCGTTTGGAAGCGGATTTGCGACATGCAGTTGATCGAAAATCACGATGAATGCGGCGAAAAAGCAAATAATGAGTTTTTTTTTTGTTTTTCTTTCGTAAGTTAATCTCGTAAAGAGCATATTTATATAAGCAACAGAATTTCAGTACTTCCATTTTAAACAATGCCGCCAAATTTCAACGGATATTGACATGCATGATGGGAAAATTCTTACGGTTAGTAATAACTTACTTGTCGCGAAAAGTACACAGCCAATCAGATTGCCGTAATATTGATACACTACCCGTTATCTCCCACAGACATCGGGGTACTAGTTCAGCGTTCAGGATGACAAAATAATGCAAATAATTTACCAATTTTCCCCCGCTTGGCATGTACTCGTTTTATGTAGAATTCGTCTTGTTTAGTCTTATTTTTAATTCAACAGGTGTCAAAAAACCGCTCAAGGTCATAGCAAATTTCGATACTCATCGATGCTTATCTTCAAAATCTTATTCTTTGATATCCAAGATATGAGCTTTCTTTCCATTACTACTTTTCTGATCAAATTGATTTTGAAGCATTTTTATTCAATTTCTTCATGATAAATTTAAGTAGTAGCAGAATACTATATGCGATTATATAACCTTTTCAGATAAAACGACAGCTAAACCCGTTGTTACAGCAACTAGTAAACCACCAGTGACGGACAAGCCTTCCCAATCTACTAAACAAACCCCGCCTTCAACGAGACAAACCCAACCATCTACAAAACAGACCACGCCTACCACGACTGAGAGAGGAGCTCCAAATTACAGCACAAGCCTCACAATTACGGCCACCGTTGATAAGACAGACAGTAGTGCATACCTTGTCTGTGCATTCAGAAAGACGGATGAAGCTGGTATAGAGATGACTGTGGCTCTTATCATTGAGAACACTAGGGTTCTTGTAACAACCGTCGCTGGTACTGTGGGGATAGCTATGTTTTCCGTGGCCAAAGTTAACAGAGACCTATATGGAAAAAAGGTAAACTTACAATAATAGCTGAACCATTTTGCATCTATGAATATATGTCTTCATATTATATAAATTTTAAATTAAATCCAAACACATGTTTACTCTCAAAGGCAAAATATATCATCATGTGTTTTATAAAGAGCCTGAATTTGTCGTCCTAAAACGAGGTGTAAGTGTGTCATAAAGAATGAATCAAAATGTTAAAGTAGAAATTAAAATGTTCGAACTGCTTGTTATATCACATACAATTTCATCATTTTTGCTATGAAACTGAATATTCAATTTCAGATAGAATTGTTACTTTGTGCTAGCGAGACATATTACATGAGAAAATTGTTTATCAATGGTTAAGGTTCATGTAAAGTGTTTGAGACCCAATTTCAGGGGCATTCATTTGCCAAGAAAAAGCAGTATGTCCAGGTATATTATATATCAAAATGAAGCTATTTATGAGCACAAGCAGTTGAAAAACATAAGACAGTTATAACTATAGCGGTAAAGCCAAAACATTGTGGAAAAGGGTCATTTTGTACAGAACAAGCAACTGCATGACTGTTGGATAAAATTGGCTCATATTTTAACAAAGTCTAGCCTAAAGTACCATCCAGGTAGTGCTACAACCATTGGTATAAAACTCA
The DNA here is from genome assembly GCA_948146395.1 of Fragum whitleyi. Taxonomy (NCBI): domain Eukaryota; kingdom Metazoa; phylum Mollusca; class Bivalvia; order Cardiida; family Cardiidae; genus Fragum; species Fragum whitleyi. The sequence goes on along the minus strand of OX411555.1, from coordinate 26,386,742 downwards.
GCCTCAAAACGTAGTTATGCAAGCAATTTATTTTGACTTATTTTATAAACACATATGTCATATATGTCATTCTAATTTTGTAAGCGTGTAGATCTTTTTAGGGTATGGTGTGTTATCACAACATAAATAGACATTAATTGTTTATATACCTGTAAGGTTGATTAGCAATATATCAATTTCTATTTCACAGAATCATAAATATATAGTAATATTGTGGTTCATTTAATTAAAAAAACTATAATTTGAAATAAATCGCAGAAAATATTTCACAATATTATGGTGTGATGTTGCACCATACCTAACGTGAATTTTGAAAAGAGACCAAACCGGTTTGAAATGTATGTTGACAAAATAAGTAAAGATTGATTGTTTCAAAAGAGCCTTTTGAGACTGAGTTTTATATCTAAGGTTGTAGCACTACCTGGATGTTACTTCAGACTGTACTTTGTTGAAATATTGGGCGGTTTTATGCAACCGTCATGCAGTTGCTTGTTCTGTACAAAATGACCTTTTTCCACAATGTTTTGGCTATACCGCTATAGCTATGGCGGTCTTATGTTGCCTAACTGCTTGTGCTCACGAATAGCTTCATTTTGATATATAATATTCCTTGACATACTGCTTTTTCTTGGCTAATGAAGTGCCATAAATATTGGGTCTCAAACACTTTACATGAACCTTAATATTGAGCTGTATTGACATCCACTAGATACATTAAAACGTTCGCTTGCTATCTTCTGAAACAAAGTTACCCCAAAAGAACGTACACTTAACAACATCGTGGAATATACATGATGAATGATTTTAGAACTGTTTTAAAATGAAATTGAACGAGAGTGTGGAGCGAGTTTAGAGTAAATGTAATGGGAGGTAATCCATTATCGGAAATTTTGATGAACAGGGTGATCAAAGTTTGCGATATTTATTTCCTCCCTTTACACATAAATGACACGCATATTCTCATTCCTTTTCTTACAACTATGTGATTAAGATCCTGTATTTTAAAAAAAATATATGAATTTAGAAATTTCTGCCAAATGACACAATTCTGCTTGATCAAAAATACATCGTAATTTATTGCAGACACAATTTTAAAGTATAGGATGGATTTATTGTGTTAAATCTCGGGGAAGAGAGCATTTTCGAAAATGAAGAGATTGCTTGCTTTTGGCAATTTCTTTTTTCCTTTTTTTTTTTTTTTTTTTGCTACAAATGGTTCCAAAAGGGAACAGTAAATTGTGCTGTAATGGATTCCGCTTATTAGATTTGATATTTGATACACATCATATGATGCTTTGCTTGGAATTTTCAACAATTTCACATGTTCACAAGGCACAATTATTGAGTAGCAGCCAAACAATGCAATGAGAATTTTATCTGTCCACCTGAAATCGGGTGTAGACATTGTCCATTACAGAGTGCAAAGTTAAGACACCCATCCGACATTGCGTTTGCTGTGTGTTTATGTGAATATATTGGAATTATCATGCACAGGCCTATAGTATGAAATCTTATATTTTTATAGATCCATTGTTCATTGGTAGCCAACTATATCGGAAGCTCCCATTCAACACATGTGTTTATTAGCAACACATACGTTCCGAAATTTACAGTAAGTATTAAGAACTTTCTACATTTAAAACACTATATTTTTCATTTAATTTACTATAAAACGTTGTTCTGAAATCGCTTCTTCTCGATCAGATAGAGCACGCACTTTAAACCTCATTTTTAAAAAAGGTATCTGAAAACAAAGTAGCCTAGCTTTAAGACAACAAAGATGGCCGTGGTGCATCTATTTTACAAAAATTTTTCTACCAAATTGTTCTTTTGAAACTGTTTTCTTAGCAATATAATAGAGTACGCATTTAGAATGTATTATTTTGTTAATGCGTCTTGTTATATTTATAAATGACCAAAAGCATATTATGATTTGGATATGCAAATAAATGAATAAAATGTGTGTGTGTTTTTTTTTTTTTTTTTTTTTTTTGTTTTTTTTTGAAAAATGGGAAAGAAAAACGAAAAATGGGAAAATACTTATTACAATATTCAAATATCTCTAGGTCACACCTACTAAGATAACAGTTACGGAGGGTCTAGAGGGGAAGTATGTGACGGTACAGTCCACAGCCCCGCCCCATCTATATTGTTGTACGGGATGTAAGGGTCAATGTCAGATCCATGTTGTAGGGACCTTTATATATAACAGAAAGGACACGAAATGCAGTTATAACTATATATCACAGGCAGTCATTGGTAAGTCCTTGTTTGAAAATTTTAGACTTTATATTTAACAGAAAGGACGCGAAATGCAGTTACAACTATATATCACAGGCAGTCATTGGTAAGTGCTTGTTTAAAAATTTTAGACTACAGTGACCGGACTCTGCCAATGTATTTGTTTGTACAGGCCTATATATCATAAATATACCTAATTCATGGTAATAATAACGTTTTTCTTATATGACGCTAGAATCCCGAAAATGATTATTCTATTTATATGTTTATTTAGTCAAAACGAAAACTAAAAGCAAAATACAACATGACAGATAAGTAGATTTTTGAACTCATATTTCCTAAATCATTTGACTTTAGGAAAAAAATCATTGGAACAAAAACATATCAATGAGCGGAGTTGGTCACATTTTAAAAGCTTATATAATGTGTACGCACACTCTTATCCTAGAAATGAAATGAGCAAGTTCCTGACATTTCCAACGATTTCACATGTGCGCATAACAAAGTCTCTGGCCAGCCTGTGGATTTACACAGGCTGGCCAGAGTCTTCACTTTGAGCTCTGGAGAAAGAGAAGGTCTTAATCCGTCTTCAAGCGGTTGGAGAAGGTTCTTATTGCATTGTGTGGGTACCCAGGTTGCTCAATGTCTCTCTTTTATACACATATGAAAATGTTTGAAATGCCACGCATTGGCTCAAATAATATTTTGCTCTTTTTTTAGAGAGCCATAAACCCCCAAACTACAACAAGGACATATGTGGTTTCACCTTAACCAACACCAACTGGAAGAATGAGAACACAATCTTAGTGGTAGCGACGTTAGATAATCGGCGTGACGGTACACAGAAGAGGGAGCTTAAAGTCATTGTTAATGTGTACAACCAACCACCAACCGTACAAATAACTGACAGACCAATAACACATACACTACGGCCTTATGTTGAGGTAATACGCGTAGACTTAAATAAGTATGTGCGTAACATTTCCAACAGGTTCACATGTTCGTAACGAAAAGACTGGGATCAGTCTGTGCATTCGCACAGTCTGATCAGGGTATTGAGTAAGCGATTTATAGGTAGTAATGGAATCATAGTTTCTGTCTACAAGTGTTGAATATCTTTAATGAAACGAGTGGTTGTCCGGGTTCTGGCTAAAACACAGACCAATAACACATACACTTTAGCCAATTGTGGAGATAATACATGATGATTTAGATTTCCTTGTCGATCGATAGAATTGCCAATAAGACACATTTATCACACTATAGTTGTGTTCTCATTTGGAGAAAAAGAAGCATATAATAATGTAATTTTAATCGCTGAAAAACGTTTTATATGATACCTGCTTTCTACACGTCGGATGGCTAGATTCCAGTAAACGATCATGTAGCATTCAAACATTCAATGGTATTCTGTTGGTTTTTATGAAGAAAGAAATAGTTTTCGGACATGTAAATTTTGTAAATGTAACTTATTTCATTTTATATTTATAATGAAAAAAAAACAAACCATGAATTGTTAGTTCGATCATAATTTATGATTTACCTTTTAGGTAACTATAAAAGACAATTATCATAGTCCATACACCTGTAAGTCTATCAACGATCCACATATGCTTACTTTCGATGGCTCGTAAGTATCTCTTTTCCAAATGTTTTGTACAGTCCTTTTCATAGTGTCACATATACAAGTTTTACTTATAAATGTTAATGAATCTCATATTTTTGTCGATCATAATATAAGGCAAATATTGTCAATCTGAGCCATTCCGTTAATGATTTCATTTAAATTGATCTTGCGGTGTAGCTTTATTAAAGTACGCCAATGTAATTTCTTTGTCTGTACAGTGTATTTGGCATTTCATATCAAAGCATTAGTAAAGAGTTCTGTAGATATCTTTTTTTTTTTAATTTTGACAAATCTAAAGAATTAAACCAATTGCATTCTATCTTCCTGCATTTAACTTTTTACGTAATACAATAGATGCTTAATGATACAATTTACTTCCAGCCATTATAACAATATGAACGAGGGACAATTTGTTATGTTTAAACACAAAGAACTGCCTTTTGAGGTAAGTTTTCATGTATAAAGCACCATAAAGATTCTTCGCATTGAAAACAAAGTTTTATTAGAAGAAAAATTTAATGATGATAGTAATAATAAAAAATACACCTAATAATAAAAATGAAAAATGCTTGACTGTTTATGCTCTTGATTTGCCACATTTTTAATATTTGAAAAACATCTGCCATCAAAAAAAAAAAAATACAAAACAAAACAAAAAAACAAGTAGATCTACGGGATGGTTCAAAATATATGATAGGATAAAGATTTTTGGTACCATTTCCAGTCATATTAATAATTGCCATTGGAATATTTATTTAAAAAGCATACATATGCAAGGGGTTTTTTTACATCTAGAATGGCTATTTCTGTAAATATCAGCAATTAAAGTAGAGGCTAGAAAAGATTAGTCTACTTTCAATAACACGATATTATAATATGGCCTACGTCGCGAGCGTGAAATAACCCCGTCGAATATTCTTGATAAAACACGGGTGTTATTAAACTGGTGGGATAATATGCAAATGAGCTGAGAACGTATAGCAACGTTATATTTTCATAGTTGTAATGACGTAATAATGCATTTGCTGACGTTAGGTCGCAAACGGCAATATGTTTCGCGGAAAAAACTAGAATCTATATATTTCTGGAATTTCCTCGCTTTATAGCAAAAACTCAGATCATATTATAAAAAGAATTTCAAATTTGTGCTCATAGAATACCGAATTCATTAAAATCGTCATCAAAAAAACAGATAAAAACTCGGCGCAGCCTCGTTTTCATCTATTTATAAAGGACCTCTTTTAATAATTTCGGTATTCAATAACCACTCATTCAATATGCTCAAACGACGTATGATGCACAACCTAATGTTTTACTCTTTTGAATCCTGTTGTTCACTTATTGAAAGATGTCATTGCGTTTTGCATCAAAATGTAAGAAAAAGTTCTAGATGCCATATCATCAATTTGCACTTAAAAACTAGATATATATTCCGGTTAAGTCGGAATTTTGAAATTTGGACAAGTTTGTCATTTTCAAATTTTTTAGAGTAAATGTCAAAGAAAAACATCTGACATTTAAATGTCACGTAATTGGTGTCATCTGAACTTGATATGAGTATTTTTCCTACAGGGCAAACCGAAACTTCAATTCATTGAAATGGTACCTAGACAGGCAATCTTAGAAATTGTGAAAGCGATTTAGATAATTTATCCTTTCATATATTTTGGTTCACCCTGTACTTGTATTTGAAAAATTGAATTGAGGTGTTTCTAATAGCAACAACAGTACGACTAGGAGAGTACGGTTGAAAAAAATATTTTTTGAAATCCATTCCTAACAAATTGTTGTTTTTTTTAACCAATTCAAAAGTATGTTTCATTTGCTTTATAATAGGTGAGAACATGGTACCACATGTGCAGTAAACGTTCACACGCCACCTGTAATTGTGGCGTAGCAATAAAATCCGGTGATGACGTCATTTCCGTTATTGGGTGTCACACAATTACTTCCGGTGGTCACCATGGTCACGGTCACGGTATTGGCCTGATTTTCCAACAATTGTTTGGTCACGTAAGCAGTAAAGACGAGTTTGCCAAGACGCCAATGACAATTCAGATTTACAAGAACGGAGAGCTCACACCAGGAACATATATTAGAAGATATGGATGTGGACAGAAATATGAGGTATGTTGGGTATTATTAAAGAAAATCACATGGTAAATACCTGCTCTGCGTTTAGGATGACAAAACGGTGGAAACTGTTTGAAAATTATAGCCCGCTTTGCACGCAAGTGTGCATGTAAAGCGGGGTATAATTTTCAAAAAAGTTTGCATCGTCATCCTGAACGGAGGGTAGGTTACCTTATTTTATTTTCCGTATCGACTGTAGAATAATATAAGCAATTTGATAGAAATTATACATTGTTTATCATTATACGTCGTTGGAAATACATTACCGTCTATCATGCTACAGGTAAGAGGTTGAAAATAAACGCCAAGTGCATATAGTACATTTTATACAGCGAAAACAACAACAACTGAAAACATATCTTCTATTATGAAGTTAAAGTTTTAGTGAGTTATAAAAATTAATATTGACTTTTGATCACTTACTTTACTCTATACGTGTCTTGCCACAAGAACTGTTAATCGAGTACACAAATCATGCAAAATGTACCATACTTTACCATACATTGCTAATTGTAATTAAGAGATGAAGAGAGTATTTGTTGATTTCATCGACGTATGAAACTAAGAACCTAATCACACTGTATGAATACGCGAAGCGTAATTAAATTTCTTGAAGCAAACATGTAAAGATTTAACATTAAATACATGGATTGTTTATGGGACTACTTTGGTTTAAACCTAGTTATTTTACATCGATTGGGAAACAAGTTCTTACATCTTAGATTAACCCCTCTCGATTCTGCTTCCTGGAAAATTCACCAGTATTCGCTCCGAAAGTGTGGGCCAATGAAAGAACCAAGATCGATAGCCGCTCCCGGGAATCGAACTCAGGACCTCTAACTCTAGTCCACGGACACCACACGGACTACTTTTCATGGACGCTTATTGGGAAACATAGTTGACCTGTCACTCATTTAATATTCCTGTTGACCTTCATTGATATTCGGAACCCACTTCCTTATATAGATTCAAAATACGTGAACAGTACATTCAAATGACAAAATATACCTTGTGATAATTGACCAGACACAGCTATAGGTGTAAGGTCAGGAACTTGAAATGCAAAGGTCCGAAGATCGAATCTTTTACTCGCCTTTTCCTTTTTTTTTTTTTTTTTAATTCGATGTTACTTTAAATGGATGTAACTCAAATCTTTGTATATAAAAAAGCACGAGACAGTTTCTTAATTTCGTTAAACGTTCTGTGTGTGTTATCCGTTTGATATTCCGCATCAAGTGATTTCTTATTGCTAAGTAGCCTACGCACAACAGAAAATGCTTTTCTTTTTTTATACAAAAAATACAGGATGAATTTATCACTACCCTCAAAATAAAATAAGAAATTGATAAAGAATTTTGTAAAAAGGGATTAATAGAAGTAACGACAATGAAATTCGAATGAAATGTATCGTACGATAAGAAAAGTAGTAATAATATTATTAGCATTAAATATCATTAACGAAAGAAGATAATTCAACTGAGTCAGTTAGGTGCTGCTTTAGAGAAACATAAAAAGCTAAGTTGACGATCAAAAGCCTCGTGACCTCAGCTTCAATAAGTGACAACAGCTTATCAATTCCACGAAAATTAAATACATGAGACATTTGATTAAGAAAAAAAACCTGTCAATATAGAATATTACAAACAAGAAATTCAAGAGACAATAAAACTGTTCTTTTATCTAATCATACAATTAAACGGTTTAGACCACTGCGCTAAGGACCCAATTGTAACAATAAACTATTTTATTTGATTTTTCAAAATATAATCTTTAAATAATATCGCGGATATTAACGAAATTTTACAAAAAATAATGAGTGACAGGCCAACAATGTTTCACAATACAAAAATGTTGAACACAAAAATTGTTTTCATTGAATAATGAAACTAATTTTTCTTGCAATAAGAATGCACGGATCTTCGTGAACACATGCTTGTTTTTGTCACTTTTTTATTTTCCCATGAAGAACAGAAACAAAAGGTTTGTTGAATTATTACATCTGTTATTCTACAAATTCTTAGAAACACCGCCCTTTTTTCATTTGTTATTGTTTTGTGTCATTGAAATAATTAAAGAGGAAGTTTCAAAGTTTTATAACTTGAAATACAAAGTAACATATTAACTAGAAAAGCTCAGTTTTTACTGTTTCGTTAACATTCAGCAGGATCATTTGTAAACGCCCAAAAATCACCACAATGCTTCACAATTCAATTAAAATGGAAAAAAAACATTGCTTGGTGTGTGTGTTTATGTGCTTTATGTTTTTTTTTTAGCTTTTGTTTATTTGAAAGTATCCGTAGATTCACATATCTTTTTTTGATGGTGCCTCCCTTCAATTTCACTCAAAACTCGTTATTTCCACTTATTCAACTTCTTTCCGAAATCATGTCAAAATCTCTCACATTATGAAATACACATTTTGTAATCAATACTCGATCCTTTCAGATCCAATTACCCACAGGAATGATAATCACAGTACAACAGAGTTACAAGCCTTTCATCAATGTGTGGATCAAAGCTTCAAGCTATGACTGGAACAAGTCGTCAGGTTTCCTTTACTTTTTTACTATCATATTTTTTTCCAATAACATTTTATCAAGTACGGGAACATTTCGGGTATTGGCCATGCGTAGCCGGGTCGTGTATAAGGGTGTTTGTACTGCCTTGTCGTAAAAGCTAGCTTTAATAGCGATATGGTAGAACACTCGCCTAGGAATGCAGAGGCCCCAGATTCGGATCCCGACGGAGTCGAATATTTCATTGAAGGTAACTATAAGCGCCTACTGCCAAAATACCCACATGAGGTGGTAGCTATGTGATAAGGTAGTTGATGATTTTTAATTGCTAAGATTATTGGAAGAATCTTAATTACCGAGGAGGTGTATGAAGCCGGTTTGTGTATACGGGATGTTTGTACTTACAAAAATTAGAATAGAAAAGGTGTATTTTTTTTTTAATTTTTCCCGCAATATGTCCAAGATTGCTCTTAAGACAGTGTTGGTTGATTTCACAACTCATTTAAATATACCGGTATGCAAAATTTGAACATTTGAAAAAAATAAGTTTTAGAAAAAGCTTCTCCCGCTTTTTTCATATCTTAGCTCATTATCTATTCTACCAAAAATTGCGCAATTTCGCATGTGCATGATACGCCATCGCAATTGCACAACTGTTTAGTGGTATGAGTCCAGCATTGACAAATACATCAAATGTTTTGTTGTTGTTTTTTCTATAAAACAAGGGCTCCGCTTACGGGTGCCTACGCTCATCTGTTGGATGCTGGATAGTGGTTCAAATGTTGAAGTAAAGAAGGGACATAGTTCGCACAAAATGTTTTTAGAGTTATCCCCCTTTATAGTATAGGTTGCTCTTTTGAAAGTGAACAGTTGTTTCAAGTTTCGAATGAATCCCTCTAGTAGAACCAGAGATATCACAAAATGACATGACAAAGTTTTCTCATGATGACGACAACAACGAAGACACAACGAAGATACAAGGACTGTAGCAAAACCTTTTCACAGACAATTGTCGAGCTAACAATAAAACATTTAAAAAGACGATTTGTAGATTGATTGATTGATTAATGGAATAAGAAATCTATTTCTTTATTCATAATAATATTCATAGTATTGAAAGTACATTTGGAGGGCGTCTTAAGGTATATCTTTTACTCCTTTTACCTGCATTTACATAATTGTAATTTAAATATGTACATGTCAATAGACTGGTTTTATAAAAGGTAAGAAAGACTACGCCATTACATGTATAGCATTAACAAAATACAATTAAGTGTTTCGCCTTTTTCTATAAAAGATTGGAACACTTCAAAAGTGGCTTTTTTAAATATTTGTTAATTCAAACTGTGTTTGGAATGGAATAAGAAAACTAAATCGTTTTTCAAAATAAGATTTATAGTACTGTGAAAGTACATTTTGTGAGCCTCTTTTTATGGGCATTCTTAAGACATATCTATTACATGTTTCGCAAATCTCCGCTTTGCTCATGTAGTATACGACGTATACTATACAATTTACAAACGTTCGAAAGCTTTTCTAAATCTATTTTTGTTAAAAGCGTATTGGAATGAGAACATCATTCTGTGTGCATGTTTTTTCAGGTTTATGTGGAAATTTTAACGGAAAGAGAGATGAATGGAAGAATAGTGCCAGCCTGACAACATTCATTAAAAATAACATGTAAGTTATTTAAAAATTACAAACGACAACTATATCTGAATCTTTAGTATTTTGCATCTGTAGTATGTCTATTTATCCAATTTCGACCTCACGATTAAGTTAACGTGTTTTTTTTTAGAATACTCCTAACTTTTTTTACTGAAACTACTATCAACCTTGTGTAATTATGGATACAGGCCAAGTTTACTAAAGCCACCAATTTCGTTACATACTGGATTATGTAAAGTTGAAAGCACTAATTCTCATATATGCATAACGTATTACAAGAAAAAATGGAACTCTGAACCATATCTAACAATATAGAGTCAACATGATTGACACTGGATCAATCTGGAACTTTACATTTTAAGCAGGATATTTAGTACTTAAGTACGTGTATCATAATGGTTGTTTTTATGATTTGTAAGACATAGCTTTTTACGTTTATTTGCTTTTTAATTGAGATGTTTTTTTAAACCTAAAGCATGGCTTATTCAACCAAAGCCTAGAAATACAAGTACGTGTTTCATATGTAGCATAAAAAAAACTTTTAAAACGTCATTTTTTTCAGAGCTCCAAACGGTCCCTTCTTCAATGGTGTCGGAGCCAGTACTCTAACCACGGGATCTCTTTTCTGTAGCTGCGTTGAAAATAAAGGCTCGGTCTGCTCACCTGGACTAGGTGTTATGCAATGTACAAAATCGAGTGAGTGCGGCCATCGTTTTGTTTTAATTCTTATATCAAACGACAAAGGCTTTGAAGGCTTGAATCTAAAATATACGTGGCATACGGTTAAAGACATCGTGAAATTGACAAGATGGATGATTTTGGAATGAAATTGAATGAGTGTGTGGAGCGAGTTTTGAGTGAAAATAAAGAGAGGTCACCCAAATTTGTTTAGGATGAACAATCTTTTAAACAATTAGCAATCTTTCGTAAATTCGCGATTTCTCCCTAGCTTTATGTATTTTGAATGACGTTGATGATTGTATCTTTTCATTGAGATTGGAGCGTTTTTGAATGGTTTGATTGAGTGTTTGGAGTGAATGATTGCAGCGCTTGGTAGTGATAAAGAATGGTTTTGATCAAGATGAATGTCGATTTCACGTTGTTGTTAACCGCACGACAATAAAATGTTAAGGAAGAGATATCATTATAATAGCAATACTTTGTTGAACATAATTCCTTTCAAACCTTCGTTTTTGAACATTGATATGCATTACATTTCGTACATAACGCCTATCCTATGTGCCCCAAATCTGACCCTTGTTTATGGAGACGAGCTTGAAAGGACTTTCTGAGAGATCGAATTAAAATCCAATAGTAAGGAAAAGACATTAAACAAGAGCTGGCATTTGACAACAAAGCTCGAATTTTGCGGTTGATAGAAAGTATCAGGAAATCAATGTCAACATTGTAATAAATTCCATGAAGTTAATGTCATAGTAACGAATCTTTACCAACAGGACGATATAATGGTCAGAAAAGTTGGTACAAAGTTTCCAAGCAATGTCTAAGTGAACGAAGATATTTTTTCGATATAAAACATCTGGACATGAAAATTAACCAAGCATTTGTAAGTCCGAAAATGGTCTAAATTACAATTAAACAAATGTCGCAGTAATTGATCCTATTGTTGAAACTGATTCTTTGCTTGCAGAAACACATTCAAGTTTTCCAAACATTAGATTTAGTTGAAACACAGACATTACAGATATACAAAAGTTACAAGTAAAATCTAAATTTAATATTTCAAGGACGGAAAATGGTTAGAATTCGACTTTATTGAAATGTCTGTCTAGATTTCATGGAATTGTCACAGAAGTATGTGTAAAGTTTCAAAGAACAGCATTAGTAGCAACAGAGATATGATAGTTATGCGCAAAATTATCCAAGACATTACGCCGATACCAACGCCGACAACCGGGTGACTTGAATAGCCCCCTTATTCTGTTTTCATGATTAAGTAGAACAAACACAATGAAATATATCAAAAATAAAAGAGAGAGAAAAATAGACACCTGTCGAATTGTTCATTTTATATAGATCCACAAGGTTAAGTGGGTGATCAAAGGTCAATTTTGTCTATACCTGTATAGACAAAATTGACCTTTGATCACTCACGCTAGCTTGCGGAACTATACATAAAGGTCAAGAACGATAATTTTAGCAGGTTTTTCGACAGACTGACTCGACATCTTTATTTATTTCAGGATACGATATTACACAAGCCCTCATAAGACAATCTAAATCACCCATCTTAACTAGCAGCAGACAGAAGCGACAAGTTCAAACTACAGAGGACCCTCAAACCATTATACAGGTATGCATTAAAACAGAACTCATACGTGAACCGTCACTCGAAAAAAGGACTATCTTAGACCTCCTCAATATATACATATTCGAAAAAGAGGTTAGACACACCAGATTTCAACTGACCGCCTTATTGCAATGACAGATTGCACAGAAAGACCTGTCAGGGGAAAGGGACAAGCTACAAGCTGAGAAGTGCGAAATTTGTCACAATGCCTGTATTGCGTATCATGATCACGTTTGAAACTGTTCGCTTTCTGTATACATTCAAATGCTTATTTTGCGAAACTTTACCAACGAGAGGTACAGCGCCGGCTTTCCGATCATGAGGCCTCGAGTTCGAGGGGGTTTATTTAAGAAAGAAAAAAGAATGTCACGAGTCAAAATAGAATGAAATATACCAACAAAGAATCTTTCTTCGGTTCTATTCTTACAAAACATAGAAAAATAATTTATTGAAAGTGGTCTTAAAAGAACACAACATAACAAGTAAAGTGACTATTATCCCTCGTCTCATTTTCTTTCCGTGTGTACCTATATTTCATATAATACCCTGAGTGCCCCTTGTTTGTAAGCATGTTGAGCTTTGATGGATAAATATGACTTCGAAACTGCAATTTATCTAAGCGAACTTACAGCGTGAAATTGACAAGGTGAATGATTTTGGAATGATAGACGATTTCACGATGCAACTACATGTACATGTTACTGTAAAGATTTATCCACGTCAATAGGCGAATATTATTATGGCTTTATGCCACTGCCGACAAACCTCTGACATCACAAAAAGAACACCTCGTTATCTTGTAAAATCAACACAGCTTTATTTTTGTCTTTTCATTCCAGGATAACACAACAATGTCCCTAGACGAAGCTAGAGACGAATGTTATGAAGTCATTACGAATAATTCAGTAACAATCTCGTGTCAGCCACTGCTTACAAACCTCACACAACAAATAGAGAACTGTGCTTACGACTATCAGGTATGATCCATGTATTTACAATTTTTAAACGAGACTTTTCAAAGGAGGCTGTTAGTAGCTGTTAGTTGAAATACTGCGGTTGTATTTGTGTGAGTTAGTACATCAGCTGCAGTAATACAACCGCAAAAATATTAAAAGTGGCATAAACCCCAAAAACATTTTAGTCTTAATTATGTATCCATCAAGATTCGTGCATTCTGATTCTTACAATTGTTAAAATTGCAACAACTTCTTGATCTTTCGCATTGCGTATGCCCATGAGAAATTTGTGTCGTTATGGATAAATCTTTGCATTATAGATTCATGATATCATATGAAAAAATATCTTGCGAGGTTGGGGGAATAGATAAATACCGAGTCTCTGCCGAGACAATTATCAATTCCGACAACAGAGTTAGATATTTTTTCATACAATAAACTAAGTACGTATCATATTTATTTTATATTCTTTATTTGCATTTTTGTTCGTGGATGTTTCTAACAGAATTGTAAGTTTAAAAAAGTTTCTAATAGAAATGTAAGTTTAAAAAAATAACCGCATTATATCATTGTTCTTAAAATATCCATGTGATATCATAAGAAAGTATCACATGGGATGTTATCACACGGATATTTGTATAGTTAAAAGATAAATCCAGATAAAATAATATTTGTTGATTTCATTTAACAGATCTATATGTAATCAGGTTTTTAGATTCATACTACCTTGAAATCAACAAATACTCTTTTCAATTCTAATCAGATGAAACATAGATTGAAATTCAGACGAGGAAGCTTTCATGAAATATAGAGTATTTTACAAAATCATCCTACCACAATCTCAATTTCTAAACGAGCCCCCTTGTTTAGGTAAATCACTTAGAGTACCATTTAAAGACTTCATTGACAGTAATTTCAGATATATGATTATATGATTTCAATTCTGATCCCACTCAATGTAGATCTGTATTTTAGACCGTACTTCTTTCCTATGTATGATGTAATTCTTTTTCTCCTTATTTCTTAATTAACATAGATACACAAGTTCAAGTGAGTAAACAAACGTATTTTTTTTCTATACCTGTTTAATCAAATTGTCTTCTAAACACTTGTTCATCTAAAAGTTACAATATATTTCAGGCCATGGGTAATTTTGCGTTCGCTTCCAGTACACTGAGTGACATTGTAGCTGATTGTGTAGACACGGCTAATGAACTGATTGCCAACAACGATACAGAAACTAACGATACAACGGTCATAGATATACCCGATAATCTGGATGCTATATTGGACAATGCGTGTCTGGAGAATTGCGGTCAAAATGGTGTTTGTAGAGAAGGTATGCGTTGGTAATGACCACGATGTCTGTATTTCAATTATTGTCGTATTCAAAGTGCGCAATGTTCGGCCTTTTAAACGATTTGCTTTGGAGATACTTGTCTGATAAAACAACATTCAACTTTTTTTCTGCATACACTGAAACGAACCTCTAAACGGCCTCTCAGTTTTTGCTGAAAAAGTGATATTTTCTTTCTATCTGAAATTGGGAATAGTCGAATTGTTAAAAAAAATATTCGGAGAGAATCTTAAGTAACAAAATCCGAAGAAAATCTTATGAAAGAAACAAATTTGAAGAGATTTCAAAAGTACCCCTGATTTCAATACTAACATAAGTAGGCGAGGTACTTTGTTTATGATTGTGAGAAACACAAAACACCCACAAAAATATTTTCTTAAAAAAATTGATACCTTGCATGCAAAATCCATAGAAGTTCGCTTCAGGGTAAACATCAGTACTTCATGCTTAAGTATCTTGACGGTACCTCGCACATAAGCTTGAAATACTTGAGAAATATACTTGGTGGATATTTCATTGATAGAAAAGCTTTGTAGCAAAGAAGATATATCTTAGGTTCTAACCACTTCATGTCGTTTGATCGCTTCAAGTTTTAACTTCTGCTTAATAATCATACTTTTGTAGCATGAATAGAGCTGCCAAAGTGATGCTGTGTCGACAAAGTAACTACATTTGGTAAACATTGATATCAATTATATTGAAGCTTTTTTCTGATATTAGTTACACTTCTTGTTTGACAAACTTGTTTTGTCATAACTAATGACCTTATATTCTTCTGTACGTATTACATTGTTCTAGAATAGGCTTTCGTAAATAGTAAAAGTACACATGTCGATGTTCAAAATAGCGTGTTTTTACCACTTTTCCAGGAGTCTGTGAATGTAAGGAAGGTTATACAGGTGATAGATGTGAGATCTCACAAAACACCAAACCAACCATATCATCTATACCGGTCCTGTGTGATATTGTCAATACTCTAGATTGTACCGGAGCTGTTGTGTATGGAAATAACTTTGTCAACTCCTCGGCATTAACGTGTCATTTCGAATATATAGAGGTAAGGTAATTTGATATACAGTTAGTTGCATCGTGAAATTGGCATTCATCTGAATCAAAACCATTCTTAATCGCTCACTTGTCGCTCCATTCGTTCATTCCAAACACTCACCCAAACCATTCAAAGAAGACCATTCCCATTGAAAATATAGAATCAACAACGTCATTCAAAATAAATTTAGATTGAGAAAAGTCGCGATTTCACTGACATAATTTACATTGTAAGCGTCTGTTGGGTTCATGAAGAAATAGGAAGCTATCTATTGAACTTATATGCATCTTTTGTTAAAGGGAGGTAATCAATATCGCAGATTTTGTTCATGCTGAACAAAATTTGCGATTTTGGATTACCCCCTATTAAATTCACTCAAAATTGCTCCACACACTCATTCTATTTCATTCTTAAGCCATTCCAAAATCTTTCTCCTTGTCATTTTCACGATGTTGTTAACTGTACACGAATGTTTATTTGATCGATCATGAAAAACAGGGCAATCTGGAAACTCCGTAAAATAAACCTTTGAAAACAAATTGTTGTCGCTACATATCAACCAGGGGTGAAATTTCATGGGAATATACACAAGAGGGGAAATTTACCATTCTAGAAGAGACAAAACGGTAAAGCACGAACGGTTTCGAAACTAGTAAGTATGCGCAGTCCGCATCCTGTGCATCCTGACTAAGGTAGACACTTAATGCACTACGCAAAGGTCCTTCTCGCATGATATATTACTCGAAACAACCTATATATCTTCTGTGCTAATTCTGTTGTATTTCAATCAAAGGAGATGTTGTGATTGCATCTTCGGCAAATCTTTTACATCAACTTGTAATCTATACTAAGTTATGTATAGTACAAGTCAACTACACTTTGCAAACGGCATTGCTGTTGTTGAAAACGAAGATATAGAGGATAATCATTTGTTTTAGTGTAAGATTGATTTATATTTCATTGAGTGAACAACAAAAGCTATATTTTCACCAATGAAAAAAAGCTTTTGTTGTTCACGAAATGAAATATCAATCGATCTTCATTACAAAAAACAAAAACAACAACAACAACAAAAAAAAAAAAAAAAAAAAAAAAAAAAACAACCAAACAAACAAAAATTTAAAAAAAAAACCGATTATCTATTTCATTGATGCAAAAATGAGATAAATTGTAAAAAATGGATAAATTTAGGAGTGTCATTTTGCATGACATTGCTGTGAAATGTTCATGGTGACGTCATTTTCTGGGCTTCGCATAGCTGACGACAGAAAGGGTAAATGAATGAAAGCGGGGTAACTTTTTTAAAAATTTCACTGGTGAGGCGGCGTGTTTATCAAGTGATAATCTTCCATTATTTCTCGATAAACCACAGAAAAATAAAAAAAAAAATCTCTGTCACCTACACAGACATACCATCTAAACCCCCAAACCAAAATCTCGATTTTATCACTATTTCAGTTTCATAACAAAATATTTCCTATTCAATTTTACTATGTTTTAACTGTTTTCCAGGTTACAGACAGCATTGCTGAGACTGGTCAGTCAGGAACTATTCCAGCCACATTCATTTCTATCAATCAAGTTGTTTGTCAGATACCTCAGTTAATGAGTACACAGATTCGGATCAGCAATAACGGAAAAACACTGAGTGACGCATCATCCCCGCATGTCGTCTACGATTCCGGATGTTTCGATTGTAGCATTAGGAATGAAACAATTTATGTACCTTATTGTAATAGAAAGGTAACCTCTAATACCTTACAATTGTACCAACAATTTAGAGTAATGCTGCAGAAAAGGCCGACATCTACATTGTTCTACATGAAAATAAAAATTAGGTATTTTATAAAACTATATACTCGTAGTATTAACTGAACACTTAAATCCGAGATCATCCGCCTAAAATTTGGACTGTTGCGCTCCTTATTAGCCATTACACAAATGCTTACAGATACCCATTTTCAAACCAGGATTGAGAGGAGCATGTACTTTTTAAGCTTAGATTCACTGACTGGACGGGTTTCGTCCCGGGACCCTTGCCACTACATTCTTTACTACAGAGCCAAGCGCTCGAAATCTCAGGACGCTCTTAAGGTAGTAGACCCGTTATAGTTCCGCAACATATTGGAACGTATGGTCTTTCTCAATGTTGACCTAGGTTTCCTAATGAAAATCATTAGGAAACCTCGGTCAATATTGTGAAAGTTCATGAGTGCCGAAATGTTGCGGAACAATTACGGGTCCACTACATTAACAAAGATTTTATTTCTCTTGTAGCCCAATAATTGTGTAATCAATGGACGTTGTTACCAACCAGGCTCTAATAAACAGGGTGATGTATGTAGTATATGTAGCCCTGCCGTCAACAACTCTGAGTGGTCATTGAACAGAGGTAATTGATCATGTGCGTGACATTTCCAACCATTTCAAATATGCGCAAAGCAAAGGCTCTGGCCATTCTGTGCATCCGCACAGTCTGACCAGAGTCCCTACAATGCGTTTTGTAGATAAGGTCTCATAGTATCTCTAGACCATCTGATTACTTTATAATTGTAGTTTGAGGCTGTCTATACCTCTCACTGTTTGAACATCACCAGCATTTCAAATTGTTGGAAATGTCACGCACAGGCTCAGTACAAACTACTATCGGAGGACACAATTTAGATCTTGCTTAATTTCAAAGAAATTTTAGACAAGAACATGTACACGTAGTTGATAGAAATATAAAATATCTTTGTCTTGTGGGGAGACGTTCTTGACAATAAAGAAATTGGTTGTAACAAGAAATTTCTTCATTTTCTAAAATGTTTTGAAAGCTTTCTTCTTCAGCGCCATAAAAATTAGAGTGTTTGGGAATGGGTTAACGCATTACGTTAAGCTTGATAACAGCATTGTATTCTTCTCAACATTTCGACTCGATCTGGCATTTGCAAGACGTTGCCAAGTAGTACTTTCTAAATATGTTTCATGTATCGGCATGGTATTGTTTTCGACTCGTGTATTTAAACTATTAACGAACTCAAACATTAATTTCCTTTAAGTCTGATTCTTTTTACACACTGATTCATTTCTATCTCGATGACTTGGTGCGAAACAGCTTTAACTACCTATTTCCTTTTAAGGCAGTTACAGCTCATTTGCGCCTAGTCACCCAAACCTGAAGTTTTGATATTGGCTGAATTTGATCATCTTACTTCCAAATCATAACATTTCCGCGTCTATCTTTTCAGAAAAAGTAGAGTGCACAGTCCAATCCGTAGCTTTGACATCAACTAAAAATAAGGATGATGAGAATAAAATCATTGCCCTCGCAGTTGTCAGTGCTGTTCTAGCCGCCATATTGCTGCTTCTGATATGTTACATTGTTAGATCAAGGTAACTAGAGTATGGAATATTTAAATCGGATCAACTTACTGCTTAATTTCTTTTTATAAATACAGGGGAATTCATGCCTTGATCAATAGTTACAGTCCGACCGACCAACATTGCAAGTGACGTCATGATTTTGTTTATTATTCTATTGCTAAGTGAAATATATAAGGTTTGATAAATAGTAAAAACACCTGAAAATGACATGTTGGAAAATAGCTCAGGTAGTTAGTGTGTTCGGACATATGTATCCGCCTTCGTCTTCGAAGTACAGTGTTATTTAATTTTGAGGTTCGAAATTAAAAAAAAAGCGTTTTTTATTCAAAATCGTTTCGTGTAAAAATGCTGGTGCTAATACAATGCATCTAGTTTTGAATCATGCATTTACGAAAAAGGAAAAAAAAAACACAAACTCTGTGCCATTACTAACCCACGAAAGACGTGACATAGACTAGGGTGCGTTACCGACTGCGCTAGTTACAATACAAATGCAGTGCAAATACTAAATCTGCTTTTATCTCCCATATAGTAGCAGACGCATCGTCAAATGAAGATGATTTAGAACAAATACGCATTACTGTGTATGATGCTTGCAAACAGTCAAATGACTATCCCTACCCTAAAGAATCTGATTTAAAACGTCGTAAAAAGACGAGAAATGGAGAATGTATTACACAGAAACTTGCTGCTGATATTTACACTATCGTTTCGGTTATGGACAATCATTATTATGAAGACATGAGGGAATTAATAAGTTTTCCAAGATCATATTCTAGGAGTGATATGAATGTATGTACTGTAAATGATCACCAAATTAACACCTTCAGAGAGGAATTGAGACTAATGAAAGATCAACTTATAAAGTGTCAATCTGATATAACAATATTAAAGCAAGAAAAGGCAAATATGAAACAAAAGTTTGAAAATGGTATTAAACTGATCCAAGCCGAGATCTTGGAAATAAGAAGAGAGATTGGAGATCAATTTCATAGAGCATTTACAGATATACAACGTATCGACGACGACAAAACATCGGGCATAGTGTCAATGAAGAACACGCTTAAACTGGTGAAAAATGACATCACACAAAACAATGAGTCGTGTATAAAAGATAAATCAGACTTGATAACTAGAATTGAAAATGTGAATAAGAGATTAGATAAAAAATGTGGCAAACTAGAAGTAAGTGTGAAAAAATTAAACGATAAAGTTGTAGGTAATTATTCGCCAAGCGATAACAACCCCGAAAAGTCGACGTACATAGGTCCCGTCGATCAAAATAATACAACTGTAACAGAGGATCCAATTGAGGTTTCTTATAAGGACGCACTTGTGGGTGACTCGGTCGGTGAAGACGTTCAGTCAAAACAAATACCGAGACGTCTAGACGGGGTCAATAGATTACCGTTACCCCAGCACGATGAACACGTGTATACCGATAATTACCAGACTATAACAAGTGTGTCACGTGACTATGGTGATCTCCAACAATTCAATGCGGAATCACAGCAAATTGCATCTAGCGGCGTTCAGCGTCAAATACCAGTGCTTGTTTCTGTGAATAAATGTATTCGCGACCAGAATTCAAGTGGTAATGCTAAACGTGTTAGCAGTAAATGGACAGATAATCAAAATAAACACCCATCAAATGATGATGGACTTGACGAAGATGATTTCACAGAATTTGTGGTGAAAAAGACTAAAAGGTTTTATGTAGGAGGCTTCAAACCGACAATTACTATCCAAAAGTTAAGAAATTACGTAAAGAACAGAGGCGTAAAAGTAACTATGGTGAGAATATTTCCCCAACGTAACAGGAGATCGGTTATCATACGTTTAAACATAGAAGCGCCCGATGCGCACAAAGTCATTGAGGATGGTTTTTGGCCCAAAGGTGTGACATGTCGTCCGTGGCTTACGAAAACGGCATACCAGAAGAAAATGCAGTCTGATAATGACAATATTCAAGATAACGAGAGTTGTGATTTGACAGGCGATGTGGTATCGCACCACAAACCGCGAAATCATCATTCAAGTTCAAATTATCAGTCTAAACGTAGTTATGATCGTGATCAGAATAGATACAATGAACGATATCGAGGTAACGACAATGATTATGATTATAGAGTGGATACCTACAACCGTTACGGTGATCTCAATCAGGACTTTTACGATAGATATGATAATCATAATAATGGACACCAGTCCGGGTATAACGACGGTTACGAGTACCAACAGAAATAATAACTGTAATACTTTCTTTCGATGCTAATTTACGCCTCTATTGTTATTTTATATTACATTATAATGTCTTCATTACAGCTCTGCACATGGAACGTTACTGGTTTAATGTCCAGCGCTTTTTACTTAAGCAATCTGCTCAATCGAGAAAATATTGATGTCTGTGGCATTTCAGAACATTGGCTATATTCTAACGAATTGCATTTTCTAAAAAGTATACACTCATCTTATGATGGAATAGGAATTTGTGATTCAGATCTGAACATATATAGAAATAGACGGGTTGGCAAGGGTGGTGTGGCTCTGTTATGGAACAAGAGGCACAACTCCGTTATCAAGCCGTTTTGTATCGACAATGATCGGATAATTGGCATTCAATTACAAAAAGCCAAAAATAGTTATATTTATATACTGCAGGTCTATCTGCCAAGTGCAAATCATAGTATTCGTGTGTATCGTGAATATATTGAAACTTTGTATAATATAATTAGTACATACTCACATTTAGGTGAAATCGTAGTAATGGGTGATTTTAATGCCCATCTTAACGGGAGTTATTTTATCAAAAATATTGATACAAGAGGTACTTGTTTACATGACTTGAGTATAGATTGTTGTTTGAGTATTGTCACTATATTACCTGTATGTACAGGCGCCGAAACTTCCTATGTTTCTTATGATGGAAAATATCACTCTCTAATAGATCATGTCATTGTGTCAAATACGTTACAGAGATGTGTTCAGTCATGCCACGTCTTAGATGATAATTGCATTAACGTATCTTCTCATCGTCCCGTCATTTGTTGCATAGAAATTGAAACACACGATTTTAACCCAACTTTTTCGATGTCCGGGTCTGTTAAATGGCAAAAGGTAAACCAAACACAATTAACAGAATATTCCAGATATTTAAGTGCATGTCTAGTTAAAAGTTTGGACATAATGACTGGATCCACAGATAGTGATATTCACCATTTTATTGATAATTTATATCAATTAATTGTCTCCGATATTTGTGAAGCTTCTGATAAATGCCTCCCGCACACATGTTATCGACATTACCTGAAACCTTATTGGTCAGCCGACATCAAGCAACACCATACGTTAATGAGACATAAACGTAGGGCGTGGATTGAAGCTGGCAGACCAAGCGACTATGACCATTTTCTGTTTAAAAACTATAAAGAAGCTAAGTGTACTTTTCGAAAACTTTTGAGGAGAAATGTATTTAAACACATTCAGCAAATGAATAGTGATATAGATAACGCTTCTGGTATCGATGAGCTCTTATTTTGGAGATTATTTAATTCAAGGAAAAAACATTCTCAAAATGTTGATTCTAACGAGATGAAATTTCAAGATGATACTTTGCGTAGTCCACAACTAATATGCAAAGCGTGGGGTGAACTATTTGCATCCTTATACTCTGATACAGAGTGTAACGATTACGATCGCTGTCATTTTGACACAGTCACGCATTATGTTAAACAATTGAAGGATATGCCCAACCCCTTTGATACCGACCACATTTCATTGAACGAAATATCTTTCGCTCTCTCAAAATCTAAATTTGGTAAAATGTGTGGAAGAGATCGTGTTTATAATGAGCACCTTGTTCATGGTGGGCATCACTTAAAAGAATGTTTAGCTCTCCTTTTTGACCTTATGTACTGTAACGCATATGTTCCGATTAACTTAAAACTCGGAACTATTATAACCTTGCATAAAGGTGGTCGTAAACCCAAAAATGACCCGAATAGTTATCGGGCGATTACTCTTTCCTCCACAATATTAAAGTTATATGAAAGGGTTCTTTTAAACCGTTTAAACGCGTCCATTTCATCCCCTTTAAATTCGCTTCAGGGTGGATTCCAATCTCAGATGGGGAGTAATATGACATCTTTTCTTTTGCAAGAAAGTATACATCATTGTAAAGAAAACAGTTCAAAGTTGTATGCGTGTTTTTTAGACGCTCGTCAAGCGTTTGATCGTGTTTGGCACGATGGATTATTTTATAAGCTAGATAAACTTGGCGTAAATTTTAAATTATTAAAATCGGTTATTGCTATGCATGAGAAGTCTTTTAGCTGTGTCTTATATGGAGGTTTTCAATCAAACTGGTTCCCGATATTGCAGGGTACCAAACAAGGTGGAGTTTGGTCTCCCTCTTTGTATCTGTGGTACATAAACTCTCTGATCGATGAGCTTGTCAATAGCAAATATGGGCTGCAGATAGAAGGCTATGACCTTTGTTCTCCGTCGTTTGCGGACGACATGACTCTTTTGTCATTGTCACAAGATGCACTCCAGCAAATGATAATTATATGTTATCGCTATGCATGTTTATGGAGGTTCCAGTATAATCCTAATAAATGTTCAATAGTTACTTTTAATGAATCTAAAAGATCATATAAACTACGCCCGAAAGCTTGGTCTCTCGGTAATACGTCTCTCAAGGAAGAAGAAGAATGTAAACATCTCGGTATATTGTGTAATAAATACAATAAATCTTCGCTCATTGTCAAAAATATTGATAAAAAATTAAGAAGTACTTTTTTTGGACTGATCAAAGAAGGCCTTCACAGAAATGGTTTAAACCCACTGAGTAGTTACCGTATTTATCGCTCTGTTGTTTTACCTCGAGCCCTTTATGGTTGTGAATTCTTAAGGTTCATGTAAAGAGTTTGAGACCCAATTTTAAGGACCTTCATTAGCCGAGAAAAAGCAGTATGTCCAGGTATTTTATATATGAAAATGAAGGTATTCATGAGCACAAGCAGTTAAGCAACATAAGACCTCCATAGCTATAGCCGTATAGCCAAAACATTGTGGAAAAGGGTCATTTTGTTCAGAACAAGGAACTGCACGACGGTTGGATAAAACTGCCCCATATTTTAACAAAGTACAGTCTAAAGTAATATCCAGGTAGTACTACAAACGTTGATATAAAACTTAGTCCCAAAAGGCTCTTTTGAAACAATCAATTTCCATTTATTTTGTCAACATACATGTCAAACCGGTTTGGCCTGTTTTCAAAATAGATGTTAGGTATGGTGCAACATCGTACCATAATATTGTGAATTATTTTCTGCGATTTATTTCAAATTATAGTTTTTTAATTCAATGATCTGTAATAAATTAATATATATTCATCATTCTGTGAAATACAAAATGAAATATTGCTAAACAACCTTACAGGTATATGAACTATTTATGTCCATTTATGTTGTGATAACACACCATACCATACACAGAACTACACGTTTACAAAATTAGAATGACATATATGGCATATGTGTTTATAAAATAAGTCAAAATTAATTGCTTGCATAACTACGTTTTGGGTCCGAATTTCATACCAACGGTTGTAGCACTACCTGGATATTACTTTAGACTGTACTTCATTAAAATATTAGCCATTTTTTTACAACAGTCATGCAGTTGCTTGTTCTCTACAAAATGACCCTTTTCCACAATGTTTTGGCTATACCGCTATGGCTATGACAGTCTTTTGCTGCTCAATTGCTTGTGCTCATAAATAGCTTCATTTTGGTATATAATATACCTGGACATACTGCTTTTTCTTGGCAAATGAAGTGGCCTTAAAATTTGGTCCCAAACACTTTACATGAACCTTAAACTCACTAACAAATAGTGATATAAGCGTTTTAGAACGCAGTCATAAACTTTGTCTAAAACAAATTCAAGGATTAAACACACGATCAAGATCAGACATTGTACACGGCATGCTAAGCTCTTTTCCGGTCGAATTCGAAATCGATAAACTTCTTTTTTTCGCTCAACTGTGTCAATTGGGCAGGGATTGTGCGGTAAAGCAAATATTTTTAGTAAGATTGTTTTCGATGCAGTCAAACTTGCCCGTTACAGGATTTATTCTTGACATCGTTAATATTTTAAACAAATATGATATGTATTCCGTACTTCTTGATTTTTTAAATTATGGCACTTTTCCTACGAAGCATTCATGGAAAACAATGGTCCAATCGTCTCTTTCAAATTATTTTATCTATCAATGGGAAACGAGGACCTTGTCATATGAATTTGTAATATATAGGGAGTTACAGCCTACTTTTGGTTATTTCCCTTTATGGTACTTTTCAAAACATTATCCCAGCATGTTGTACGCCACTTTTTCAATGGCACAAATTATTGCATTTTTATCAAGTTTTGATTCAAGATGTACGAAATGTGGCCAAAGCGAGCTTCGTGTTAGCATAACAGAACATTTGCTAACATGCTGTCCAAATTTTAAAGAATTTTCCAGCAAACTTCACTTGGACATTGCTAACTATTTTGGTGACAGTGTAGTAAATGTTTTACTTTCATTCAACCAAACACAGTACGTAAGATCTTTATTTTGTATTGATAACCAATTTAACAGAGTATTAGGTAATAACCTTGAAAGGTTCTGTTTTCTTATTCTTAGATATTTTCACAAAGTCATTACCGTATACAGACATCGAAATTAATCATGATGGTTAATACATTATATATACAGTTTGAAATCAGTGCATACACATGGTACCTATTCCGTTTCGTTTCGAGAAAGGTACTTAAGTGTTTACCCTGATATTTCCAGTGTTAATTAATGTCTGTGCTTCTTCAAGAATATCTTCCTTTTCGATCTAGTGAAGGTCTTGTTGCAGAGGTATGGTGTTAATTATTATTCGTCGTTGTAGTATCATATAGAGTTCGGTAACTTTATTCATATATCTATATTGTATAACGGCATCAAATTGCACTTAATTATGTTTTCACTTTCTTTGATTCCCTTGTTTAATTGTTTTCTTGTAAATATATGATGAATTTGTAATCTTCAATAATGGAGGAAATAAAGAATATATATATATATATATATATATATATATATATATATATATATATATATATATATATATATATATATATATATATATATATATATATATATATATATATATATACCTTGTGTATGAACGTTGACCGTTCAAAACTGTTAGTTAATAACATCGTGAAATTGACATTCACCTCAATCATAACCATTCTAAATCGCTCACTCAGCGCTCCAATCATTTTTTCCAAACACTCACTCAAACCATTCAAAAACGCTCAAACCCATTGCAAAACATACAATCAACAACGTCATTCAAAATAAATTTTGATAGAGAAACTCGCGATTTCTCTGACATAATTCAAATTGTTAGCGTCGCATAGGTTCTTGAAGAAATAGAAAGCTATGTACAGAACTTGTATGCATATTTTATTTAAGGGAGGTAATCAATATAGCTAATTTTGTTCATCCTGAACAAAATTTGCTATATAGGATTACCTCCCATTAAATTCACTCAAAACTCGCCCCACACACTCATTCAATTTCATTCCTAAATCATTCCAAAATCATTCACCTTGTTAATTTCACGATGTTCTTAACTGTATTACTATCACATATATGTTTGGTCGTTGACGAAACATCGACAAAAAGATAAATCAAAATATATTTTTTTTTTCTAACTTCAAAATTCGATGTCGATAATTTGTATATCATTAATTTGTAATACAAAGTGTATTTTCTTTTAAGGTCAACGTCAAGGTCAAAGAAAGAATTTGGAGAATACGAAGTTACACCAGAAAACAAACTACATAGAGAGGATCCACATACAATACTGAACAATCCAATATATAGTAAAGAAAGTGCAAAACTTTAAATATTATTTCAAAGAGGGCCTTCATGATTGTTTTGTTCATGTTAATAGTTAGAGAAAAGAGGATTATTCACAGGCCAAAATCTCACAATTTTGTCCCCATTTCACTTATGTTTTAGTACTTATTTGAATTATATCGTCGAGACTTTTCAAATGAGTATAAACTACATTTATACAATTGGAAGAGAAACAATATTGTCCTTACAGTTTATTACTATGCGCTCCCCCCCCCCCCCTTCGAGGACGAGGTAGTATAAAATAGAATTCATTGATGAGAAGTGCAGTGCATAAGAACCTAACTCTACATATCATATTTTTTTAGTTATGTTAATTGGCAAAGAATAGGCCACCGAGAGAAGGGGGGCATATATGTTGTAAACAAATATCTCTCATTCCGATCTTTGTTTGCCTCATCCCGTTTAAATAATTTCATGGGGGCCATCATACTTCTCTTATGGGGGAGGGGGGCATTTATGTTTTTTACAAATATCTCTCATTTAGATCTTTGTTTGCCTTATCCCGTTTTAATAATTTCATGGGGGCATGGGGGCCATCAACCTTCTCTTATGGGAGCATATGTTTTTACAAATCTCTCATTTTGATCTTTGTTTGCATCACCCCGTTTTAATAATTATATGAGCAATAATCCATTTTCAAAGTTACAAGCATTTTACTTTGAAAAACGGCTATTACTTATTAACAAACTAAAATAGTATGGTGTATATTTACAAGTTCCATCGCCATTACATACGCAGTTGGCGCTACATCTACTATATATAATCATTTTGATTTCATACGACCGAGATTTTGAAACCAAGTGTTTTATGTTTTATAAATATATTTTCTTTGAATTGGTGTTGAAAATAATATCGAAATCAGCTGAGTATACAATTTGCTGTTTTCATTGTTTTGAACCCTTCAGAATGTATGCTTTTCAATAATTAAATACGGACAATTATTGTGGAAAAATAGAAATGTACATTTTACTATATTCCTAGCAGAGAATCTTGAGAAGCGGCGACATCCCTTTGCAGTTTTAATACAGGAACAGCTTTTTCAAGTTTCAAAAAGACAAACTCCTTCTCAGCTGAGATAATGTACTGAAGAATAACATTCAACGATTAAAGAGTGAATATGCCAGTCATAAAACGTCCTTTCAAAACACCATGGAATGAATATAATTCTATTTAGAATAAAACGTCTTTTAAGAACACCATGGAATGAATATAAAACTATCTAAGGGCGAACGAGAGTTTTTCTTTGAATACGTAAATTTAATAAGGTTGTTTAAAATTTTCCCTGCGGACTCGCTTTATCAATGCATTTTGTAATGACAAATCTTGCGTCAAACATAACCAGATGATTATATTCTACATTCCTTTGGTTTAAACAACGATTTTGAAATGATGTTAAAAACCGTTTTGTCGTCTTATCGCGTTGAAATACAATAAGTATCATGTATATCATCAGTACTTCCCCTGGGATCCGATATATTCTGTTCAAGGTTATACCAAAACGAGCAGCGAGGTGCCTTATTCGGAAGGACCTTTAATTCTCTCGGATCACGAGTCCGATATAAAATAAAATGTAGGTAGTTTCTTGAGAGTTCCGTTTCAAAAAAGCGCAATAAAACTCTTTACACTAAGTACTCACAATGTAGATAAATAGAAGCGTATAGTTTTGCACAATTATGCTACGGTCTCATTGTGAAATTGCCACCGCGAGATTTTTAGACATCGGCGGGTTCCTAAACTTGAATGCCACCGGCTGATGTTTTACACATTGATGTGAGTGGTCATGATAACTGCAAGTAAAAGGTCGCCTGACGGAGCCTGGAAAGGCAGTTTCTAAAGTCCGAGGTGCATGTGCCGTCATCAGGATGTCGGTCGGTTAAAGTTAGGCGGTAGGCGGACCATCGTTAGCTTTCAACTGCTACCGCCCGGCGACCTGGTGGACACCGGCAATATTTCAACTGCCACCGGTCGGCAATCGGGCGTTCTAACTGCAACCCCGGGCGCCCGCCCAAGCGAATTGCTTGGTGTACCTAACAAAACGTTATCCTAAGACCACAGCATTGTTTTCTAACATGACGACATTCAAAGTTGACCTATTAACCTAAAACCTGAGCACCACGACATTAATTTCTAAGATAACAACATAGGGACTGGACCATAACAACTGTTCCCTGAACACTACCGCAATATTTTCTGACAAAACGACATACAAAGTGGTCCTAACAACACGTCCCCTGAACATCACACAGTTGTTTTTTATATACAATTAAACTTGTGTTTAGCAACCACTTGGGGTACCAACAAAAAGCGGACGCTTATGATAATGGTCGCTTACTACAACATTTCACGGTGTTTAGACAGGTCAATTTGATAGCATATATAGATTGTCACATAAGTCATACTTAATCGTATGATGTTTAAACCCATTAGAATCGTCACATGAGACGATTCTTATGGGTTTCAACAACATTAGATTCAATATTAAACAATTTTTCGCTTAAAACTGCCCACTTTTTCAGATATTTTGCTTACGTTAAAGGGACTTTTTATAACGGTTGCTTAATAAAATCAGTCGCTTAATAGAAGTGGTCGCTAAAGCAATATCCACTGTAACGACATTCAGGATGGACCTAACAAAACGTTTCTTGAACATCAAAAAATTATTTTATCACATAACGCCATACATAAGGAAGACAGTCAATAAGTAAGAAAATATCAGGTAAACACGATAAGCACAAGGCGAATAATCAAGGTTATATTCCAGAAAATTGACCCCATGTGTTGTTTCGTCTATTCAGTTCCACCACCTTCAGAACAATCAGTACTTTGATTTTAGTTCAGTGATATACAAGCATTGCGCTGAACACACAAAACACTTCTTGTCGCACAAAAATTGATGACGTATACTAGACCTATTTTTTGCGCGCGTATGAGCACAAGAAAGCTACGTAGTACACACATTGTTCGGTTTTTGACTCGATTATCTTTTTCCCGGGCAATTTCCTGGGTACAGGGTCGTTTCCTGTGGCATACTTAATCGAACAATATGCCATTTTAACACAACGATGTATTTTGTGTGCACAACGACAACGATATTTATTATTTAGGTTAACTTAAATACGTGAATTGTTGGTAATCTGTATACGAAGTATTAATTTCCATTAGGCTTAACCGCACATGAATTGTAAGGAAGGTAAAACATTCTCGTGTAAAGCTTTTGGTTTAAGTTTTTGAACTGTTTCAGTCATTTTGACATGGATGTTAGCCTCAAATGAAACTCTTTCTCAATATAGTTTTTTTTCTGTGAAATAGTTAATCCTCTACGATGAATATTGAAAGGAATGCAAAAAGGGTTCAAATGAGGACGCCGACACCGTAACTGACACCCGAGGGTTTGACAATAGCTTTTCCGAGACATTTGATCCCGATGCGAACAAAATTGATTTAAAACTCTTAGAAATATAGAATTCACATTATATCCCTCTTATATAATCTATATACTTTTCTCTCTATAGATTTGTTTGTCTTCGTGTTTCATTCGGATTCTTCCAAATGCTTGTCTGCCAATAAAAAACATGGAAAGATTTGACAAATTTAAATGAATTTGCGTCGCATTTTAAGCGATATCCGGGTGTTTTGAAAGACATGAGTGAGAGACTGAATTGCTTTTAATGACGAGCCTTGAGCGATCAATTTTTAAGTTGGAATGCGGAGCAATTCCAACTTAGATTTAACAAAACCGCAAAATGAACACAAGATAATTTCATTTCGGGTTTTTTGAGAACACATATCACGTGAACAGGATGTGATTACACTTCGGCCTATTTTGTATATCTCAACTTGACAAAGACATAAAGTTTATTTCATCAAAAAGTAATGATGCTGTACAATTACACAACAATCACTTCATGTATATTATAAACGCGCTAATCTATGTTTTAAACGATATTTATTGAAAGTTGCGTACGAATATATTAGTATTACATGTTTGCAATACTATATTTGGAAATCATGTGATAAGTCAAGTCTAATAAGGTCAGCAATTGGCAATAACACTAGCCAATCACGTGATCTGCTTATTTGGTAATGTCGCGATATGTTTTCTCAGTATTGTGGCAATAGCACAGGCCAATCATGTGATCTCCTTATTTGGTAAGGTCGCGACCTTTTTTTCGTAGAATTATGTTATAAATTCTTTTAAATGTATAGTTTCTCTTTCTGAACGACTTTATAACACATAACTTTCGACAAGGTGTTATATTATAAATTTCTGTCTAAGCTACGAAATAAAAATCTTTTCTTAAATTGACGATACACTGTTAAAGTTAATAAATATTTTTGCAACATATTGTCGTTTGTTTTCCGTCATATTGTAGTTATCTACATGAATGTTTCGCTGTAAAAACCCAATACTCGTCCAATAAAACCCTTGCCACAACATCTTTAATTGAATTATGAATATCTTTGCCCAATTGGAAACAAACCAACTAGTTCAACTTGTTTTCTTCACATTCTTGCACATCAACACGTTTGAGAGCACCATCATACAGTTAGTTACATCGTGAAATTGACATTCATCTCAACAAAAAGCATTCTTAATCGCTCACTCAGCGCTCCATTCATCATTCCTAACACTCACTCAAACCATTCAAAAACGCTCAAAGTTTTTAAAAAAATAAAATCAACATGTACGTTCAAAATGTATTAAGCAAGAACCGAATCGTGATTTCACTGACATAATTGAAATTTAAAGCGTCTGATTGGTTCTTGACGAAATAGAAAGCCATTAATTGAACTTTGATGCATATTTTATATAGGTTTTATTTATCGCTGATTTTGTTCAACCTAAACAAGATAAGCGACATTAGATTCCTCCATTAAATTTCACTCAAAACTCGCTCCGCTAACTCATTCAACATCATGCCTAAATCATTCCAAAATCGTTCAACTCATCAAATTGACGATGTTATTAACTATACCCCCAACTCAGAAGTAGAGGAGTATATGTTGATTTCATCATGTCTGTCTCTCAGTCCATTGACCTTTTGCTTTCCGCTAGATAAACGGAGACGAAATTGACCTGCAATGATAAGAAATACCCTATTTTTTCGGGGTCATTTATGGCATGGCCATCAGTAACTTTTATCAGATAACAGTTTACACCCTAACTGAACAACCAATTGACCCAAATCATCAAACTTGACACAAATGTTGTCAATGACCCGAGAAAGTGCCCGATTCTGGAGTGACAAAGGTCGAAATCACAATTGAACTTCATTCAAAAATTGTCTTGAGATTCCAACTCATGAAGTAAAAGACTTCCCTGTGAAAATAGCTTTTCATCATGGACAAATCACTTGTTAAGGTCCACCTTGCGACACTTCTAATTAAAAATGTAATTGGATCAGAAGTCATTTGAAAAATAATATAAAAATCTGTTTTTGAGTGTATAAGTGTTCGCCTGTGCGTCCATAAGTTGGCTGTATGGTCCGTATCATTTTCTTCCTTTTTAGCTCACCTGAGCACAACGTGCTCAAGGGGAGCTTTAAGGATCATCCTGACTGTGTCGTCCGTCGTGTGTCGGTCGTGTGTCGTCAACTTTCTTAAAACTTCTTCTACTCCGTAAACCGCTGAGCCAATTTAAATGAAATTTTGCCAGAATGTTCCCTGGGTGACCCTCTTCAAAATTGTCGCTATATTCTAATTGGCCAATAAATATGGGTATGGCAGGGTGGGGCTTATTTTGACCCCAAAATCTTTGAACGACATCTCCTCCTGAACCACTGGGCAGAAACTGTATAAGAATGTTCCTTTGATGACCCTCTTCAAATATTGTTGGCAAAATTTTCATTTGCCTATAAATACGGGCGTGGCAGGGAAGGGCTAATTTTGAGTCTCCTCTGTAATGAATGGGTTGGCAGGATATATTATGACTGCTTATAATTCGAATAATGTCTCCTCTTCAAAAATAAGGCAAATTTGAATGAATCTTTGCCAGAAAGTCTCTTGGAAAAGATCCACTGGACCAATCGAATTCAGTTGAGCGGTTACGGGCCTTTCTGGCCCTCTTGTTATCTTTTTTCTTTCATCAGATTCAGGCCTGTTTAGCGATTCTCGTTGTTGAAATACATTGTCAAAAGACGAGACGTATTATGTGATTACCTGTGGTGGGCGGGAGGCGTCAGCTTCGTTAGTAGCTTGAGGTCACCGTCTCTAGAACGCATTCCAACTTATCAGTACTTTCAGTACTTTGATTAATATGTGTGATTGGGACTTCACCCACCAAACCTTTTCAACGACTTTGAAGAAGCTGTCTATAAGTAAAACTTAATATTGAGTATATCCAATTAATAAACCAGACCACAATTGTATCTTGTTCGGCCCAGTCCCACTGCACTTACGGATGCATTGGGGATAAAAAAAACAAGAGTACCAAGATGGCCCTAGATCGTTCACCTGAGTCTCTTTGACCCCTGGGACATCACATTAACTAGATAGGCAGATGTCAAAAAGAAGATATTTGCCTAAGATCAATACCATGGAACGTTTTCAGCGAAGAGCAAGACAGATATGCCTTTTTGCTCTTTGATTCTATGTAAAAAGGGATGCACACGGGTGGACCCTAAATGTGACCCCATGGTCTTGCTATGAACAAAATTGGAAGAGGTCCATAAGATGATGCTATATTCTAAATATGGAAGCTGTCTGCCTTCTGGTTTCAGAGAAGGTGATTTTTGAAGTTTTTCATATATTTACCAATCATGCTCAGATGAGCTGAAAGGGATGCGCCCGGGTGGAGCCCAAATATGACCCAAGGGTCTTGATATGAACAAACTTGGTAGGGGCCCTCTTGATGATGCTAGATACCAACTAGAAAGCCATGAATGGCTTGTGTCGCTCCACAGGCTTGAATTTCTTGTAATAGCAAATCGAAGTTTTGACTAGATTTTAGATATTTTGGGTTTTACTGATGTTGAAATGATTTTCAAAGTCTTCAACATTATAAAATATAGAGAAATGACTTCCACCCATAAAAGACATATTTTTCATCCAATGACAATAATTTTTGGCTGCATGATAATGGATCGACCAAGGATCATACTTATGAAGTTTGATTGATATCCATCAGTTACATTCTGAGAAAATGATTTTCAAAGTTTCCACTATATAACATATAGTGGAAATGACCTCCGCCCATAAAATACAAATTTTTCATCTGATCGCAATAATCTTTGGTAGACTGATAAAGGGTCACACAAGGATCATTCATGTAAAATTTGGTTGATATCTATAAATTAGATTCTGAGAAAATGATTTTCATAGTTTCCACTATATAACATATAGAGAAATGACCTCCGCCCATTAAATACATATTTTTCATCCGATTTCAATATTTTTTTGTAGACTAATAAAGGGTCACCCAAGGATCATTCATGTTAAATTTGGTTGATATCTATCGGTTAGATTCTGAGAAAATGATTTTCAAAGTTTCCACTAAATAACATATAGAGAAATGACCTCCGCCCATAAAATACATAATTTTCATCCGATTTCAATAATTTTTTGTAGACTGAAAAAGGGCCACCCAAGGCTCATTCCTGTGAAGTTTGGTTGATATCCATCAATTACATTCTGAGAAAATGATTTTCAAAGTTTCCACTATATAACATATAGAGAAATGACCTCCGCCCATAAAATACATAATTTTCATCCGATTTCAATAATTTTTTGTAGACTGATAAAGGGTCACCCAAGGATCATTCATGTAAAATTTAATTGGTATCCATCAATTAGAACCTGAGAAAAGTCATTTTTTACCATATTTGGAAATTAGCCACGCCCATTAAATCCATGTTTTTCATTGGATCAAAATTTCTTGAACAACTTTGAAAGAGGGTCACCAAAGGATCATTCCTGTGAAGTTTGGTTGAAATCCATCCAGTAGTTTCTGAGAAGAAGATTTTTAAAGAAAAAGTTTACGACCGCACGCACGGACGCACGGACGGACGCACGACGGACACAACGCCATGACAATAGCCCCAGTGGCTTTCAGCCAGTGGAGCTAAAAATGAAAGCAGTGTGCCTTTTTGTTTCATAGAAGAAGATTTTTGAAGATTTTCATTTTTTTACCCTTCGTGCTCATAAAAGATAAAGGGATGCACCTGTGCAAAGCCCAAATATGACCCAAGGGTCTTGATATGAACAAACTTTGTAGAGGCCCACTAGGTGATGCTACATACCAAAAATGAAAGCAGTGTATCCTCTGGTTTCGATTTAAGAAGATTTTAAAAGATTTTCGCTCTTTGATTCTATGTTAAAAGGGTTGCGCCCGGGTGGAGCCCAAATATGATCCTAGAGTCTCGATATGAACAAACTTGGTAGGGGCCCACTTGATGATCCTACATACCAAATACGGAAGCTGTCTGTCTTCTGGTTTCATAAAGGAAGATTTTTGAAGATTTTCATTTTTTTTACCCTTCGTGCTCATATAAAGGGATGCACCTGTGCAAAGCCCAAATATGACCCAAGGGTCTTGATATGAACAAACTTTGTAGAGGTCCACTAGATGATGCTACATACCAAATATGAAAGCTGTCTGCCTTCTGGTTTCAGAGCAGAAGATTTTTAAAGATTTTCATATTTTCACCCTTTTTGTTAAGGATAAAGGGAAAGTTAAGGGTGGATTTCATTTATTTGAACAACTTTGGTAGAGCTTGACCCAAGGAACATCCCTGCCAAGTTTCATCAAGATTGGCCCACTGGTTTAGGAGGAGAAGATGTTTAAAGAAATCGTGTACGACGGACGACGCACGACTGACGACGGACATTCTAAGATCACAATAGCTCACCTTGAGCACTTCGTGCTCAGGTGAGCTAAAAACGTATGAAAATCTTAACATCCGTTGAAAAGACGCTTTCCATCTGTTTCTTACCCTGTACATACGCTTTGCATACGCTCTGTCCTTTGAGCGTCCGTCCATTGTGATTTCATCCGCGCACAAAATTTTGAGCTGCACAAAACTTGTAAAGCGTATGAACTTTCCGCTGTGTACGATGGTAAATGCGAAACAATACGAGCGAAAAGGCTACGTATATCCGATAGCATCCGTTATACTTCCGCTGTATCCTCAATCCATCCGTAAGGCACCCTCGATACTCAAATCCGTTTTGGTTTAAAACGTACAGAGGGCGGAATTATCGGGTATACAAAAAGTTTATACAATGGAAGTAACGCGGATATGTATGTATGTTAGCGTGTGCATCACGTAAAATTTAATGATCCGCGCTCTATCCATTTTGTTTCCGCTCGTCATACGCGGTGTATACGACCAATGCTTTATGTATCCGCTCTTTCCGCTATTTGAATACGTCACAATTACACCCGGTAACCTCTTCTGAGCTGTCATCCGCTCTTATCGCTCTTATACGAGAGGCTTCCTATGAACATCCATTCAAAATCCCGGCTAAGTCCTTTAGGCGTCCGACATTTTCCATTCTGTTTTCGCAAAATTTTGCGACATTTATCAGTTTTTATCAAGTGTATGAGAACGGATGGAAATTTCACTCCTCCGCCGTGACTTCTAGCATACGTTCTGTGTCCGTTTCGCTGTGGGAAAACATTTAGTTCACCTTATGCTTGGGTTAGCAAAAAACTAACAACGCCGCAGTATAAAAATATCTTTATGAGTACATGTATAATATAGCCTTTAATATGTTAACAATATATAAATACTTCTTAACTTTATTACAAATAAATAAAAATAAAACATAACAAAGTAGAACCGTCGCAAAGCGGACTGATACCCCCAGGGCATTGTCCTACCAGGGCTATTTCCCAGTATAAGCGCTTTCAGTATATGATCTAATTGCAACATGATAACAACAAGAGGACCATGATGGTCCTATATCGCTCACCTTCGTCTCTTTGTCTAATTAAATACATCAAATTTTCAAGCAAAATTGTACTTTTATGATTTGAGGCCTCTAAGGCTGTAAACAAGACAACTTTCACTAAGGTCCCTTTTCCCATGATATGACATGGATCTTTCCCATTTTCAATAGGGTTAATCCTTGTAACCTGACAAACATTCTGACTAGGTTTCATGAAGATTGGACCATATTTGAGGCCTCTAGAGTGATAAGAGCAAAAATGTCATTATAGCCCCCTTTCCCATGATATGGCACGGATCCTTCCCATTTTCAAAAGGGTTCATCCTTGTGACCTGACAAACATTCTGACCAAGTTTCTTGAAGATTGAATCATGTTTGTGACGTTTAGGGTGTAAACAAAAAAATGTCATTAAGGCCCCTTTTCCCTTGATATGGTTTGGATCCTTCCCATTTTCAATAGGGTTTATCCTTGTCACCTGGCCATCATTCAGACCAAGTTTCATGAAGACTGTTCCAAATTTGAGGCCTCTAGAGTGTAAACAAGAAAATTATCATTAAGGCCCCCTTTCCTGTGATATGGCATGGATCCTTCCCAATTTCAATAGGGTTCATCCTTGTGATCTGACAAACATTCTGACCAAGTTTCATGAAGATTGGGCCATATTTGTGGCCTCTAAGGCGTAAACATGAAAATTGTCATTAAGGCACCTTTTCCCATGATATGGCGTGGATCTTTCCCAATTTCAATAGGGTTCATCCTTGTGACCAGGCCAACATTCTGACCAAGTTTCATGAAGATCGGGCCATATTTGTGGCCTCTAGAGTGTAAACAAGAAAATTGTCTTTAAGGCCCCTTTTCCCATGATATGGCATGGATCCTTCACAATTTCAATAGGGTTCATCCTTGTGACCTGACCAACATTCTGACCAAGTTTCATGAAGATCGGGCCATATTTGTGGCCTCTAGATTGTAAACAAGAAAATTGTCTTTAAGGCCCCTTTTCCCATGATATGGCATGGATCCTTTCCATTTTCAATAGGGTTCATCCTTGTGACCTGACCAACATTCTGACAAAGTTTCATGAAGATTGGATCATATTTGTGGCCTCTAGTGAGTAAACACTTAAATTGTTGACGCATGACGACGGACGACGGACATTCAATAATCACAAAAGCTCACCTTGAGCACGATGTGCTCAGGTGAGCTAAAAAGTGAGTAAAATTTTGTACAATATTGTAGAAAAAATGCTCCAGTTTATAAAAATAATGTACGAATAGACACATTCAAGGTGAAGTCACTAAGCAGCAAATGTAGTTAGGGTCATAAAAAGATTCACTTACACTAGTTTACACTGAAAACTACATTTCTTTTAAAATTGAAAGGAGAGGCAGCAATTATGTGGGAAAAATGCTTCAGGTAATGACAAAATATCAAAGTCCAAGAGGAGATTATTCAGCAAGTAATTTTAGTAGGGCCCTAAAAACTTTAGAAGCACAAGCTTATACTACCAGCTACATAATGTATAAATTTCATTTCAGTAAATGCTCAGCTCCAGATAATAAAACAAGAGGACAAGGATGGTCCTAGATCGCTCACCTGAGTCTCTATGACCCCTGGGACATCACATTAATTAGATAGGCAGATGTCAAAAAGAAGATAATTGCCTAAGATCAATACCATGGTCCAAGAGGTTCATAAGATGATGCTACATACCAAATATGAAAGCTGTCTGCCTACTGGTTTTAAAAAAAAAGATTTTTGAAGGTTTTCCCATTTTCACCCATCGTGCTCAGATGAGCTGAAAGGGATGCACCAGGGTGGAGCCCAAATATGACCCAAGGGTCTTGATATTAACAAACTTGGTAGGGGCCCACAAGATGATGCTACATACCAAAAATGAAAGCAGTGTGCCCTATGGTTTCGATTAAAGAAGATTTAAAAAGATTTTCACTCTTTGATTCTATGTAAAAAGGGTTGCGCCCAGGCAAAGCTTAAACATGACCCCAGGGTCTTGATATGAACAAACTTGGTAGAGGTCCACGTGATGATGCTACATACCAAATATGAAAGCTGTCTGCCTTCTGGTTTTAGAGAAGAAGATTTTTGAAGATTTTCATTTTTTTACCCTTCGTGCTCATAAGAGATAAAGGGATGCACCCGTACAAAGCCCAAATATGACCCAAGGGTCTTGTTATGAACAAACTTGGTAGAGGCCCACTAGGTGATGCTACACACCAAATATTTAAGCTGTCTGCCATCTGGTTACAGAGAAGAAGATTTTAAAAGATTTTCGCTCTTTGATTCTATGTAAAAAGGGTTGGGCCCGGGCAAAGCCCAAACATGACCCCAGGGTCTTGATATGAACAAACTTGGTAGAGGTCCACTAGATGATGCTACATACCAAAAATGAAAGCTGTCTGCCTTCTGGTTTCAGAGCAGAAGATCTTTAAAGATTTTCATATTTTCACCCTTTTTGTTAAGGGTAAAGGGAAAGTTAAGGGTGGATTTCATTTATTTGAACAACTTTGGTAGAACTTGACCCAAGGAACATCCCTGCCAAGTTTCATCAAGATTGGCCCACTGGTTTAGGAGAAGGAGATGTTTAAAGAAATTGTGGACGACGCACGACGGACGATGCACGACGGACGACGCACGACTGACGACGGACATTCTACGACTTCGTGCTCAGTTGAGCTAAAAAAATGTGAAAATGGCAAATTCAAGGGGAGATAATTCAGCAACAAATCATAAGGCCTTCAAAATTGCAGGTGCACAACTAAGTTTGCAGATACACATTATGTATTTATTTCAAGTAAGTTAATCCTATAGTGTAGGAGAAATGCTCCGGACAACAATAATTTAGTGAAATTTGCATGATCAAGGGGCGATAATTCAGTAATTATGGAGAGTAGTGGCTCTAAAATTGAAGTTGTACAACTTCATAAAAAGATACACATTATGTATCAAAGTCAATACTTTCAATAGTGTAGGAGAAATGCTATGGACAATAATAATTTAGTGAAAATTAGATGTTCAAGGGGAGATAATTCGGCAACCAATGAGAGTTTAGCCTCAAAAATTGCAGGCGCTCAACTTCATATGAAGATATACATTATGTGTTGATTTCAAAGCTGTAGCTATAATAGTATCTGAGGAAACTTGAGGACAAAATTGTGTCTACGGACAGACAGACGGACGACCATGGATGGTGAATCCAGTATACCCCCCTCTACTTCGTACGGGGGGGGGGGTGATAACAATTTAGTTTGCTTGGAAATTAGGTATTGATTTCAAAGCTGTAGCTATAACAGTCTCTGAGGAAACTTCAGGACAAAATTGTG
This sequence comes from Fragum whitleyi, assembly GCA_948146395.1. Classification (NCBI taxonomy): domain Eukaryota; kingdom Metazoa; phylum Mollusca; class Bivalvia; order Cardiida; family Cardiidae; genus Fragum; species Fragum whitleyi. The sequence goes on along the minus strand of OX411555.1, from coordinate 26,346,326 downwards.
TCTACGGACAGACAGACGGACAGTCATGGATGACGAATCCAGTATACCCCCCTCTACTTTGTAGGTGGGGGGTATAACAATCTACTTCGCTTGGAAATTTGGTGTTGGATAGTGGCATTCGGAACATCGTTCGGACTTTTCTGTCAACTGGAAAAGTCCCCGGACGAAATTGTAGTAATTTTGAATCAGTTTCTAGGGACCGTAAAAAATCTTATAGACCCCTTTGCCCTAATATAAACCAACCTCCTCTCCGGACGTCAAAATTGAACATTTTAGCAAGAATTTCGGATATCTTGAAACCTCTAATAAACCCCAAACCCTACCAAATAAATACCATGGTTAATTCAACGATGTGTCCATGGTACCTTTCCCGAGCAAATTTATATTTTTTTGCAAATTCAGCGCTTTAAAAAATAATTTTAGGGAGTTTTTCTCTATTGAGTTTTCTATACCATTGATTATTCAAAAAGGTCTCTAAGGCTCTCTCAAACACCATGGTTAATTATATATTCATGAATGTGATGATTCTAATAGTATCCCGGTATTATATTAGAGCTTTCACGATAATTCGGCTACTGATAATTTGTTCAACACGCATGAAAAAAGCAATTGCCTACGGAGATCTTCAGAGCATATAATAATTTAAGGTAGTGGACCCGTAATATATCTGCAGCATTTCGGAGGTAATGAACTGTAACAGTGTTAACTGAGGTTTCCTAATGATTTTCATTAGGAAACCTCAGTCAACATTGTTAAAGTTCATCAGTTCCTAAATGTTGCGGAACTATTACGGTTCCACTACCTTAATGACGAACTTAAGTAAAACGCTGTGTTTGTCATTAAATTATTTTATGCTCAGTTTAAATCTTTCGATGATTTATTTGACTCAACATATTCTTTAGGGATTGCTTTGATATTTTCTACGTCATGTGACCAAAGAGCCAAACGAAGCGCATGTGTGGTTGCGCCTTTATTATTTTTCTTACATGTCCCAAAGGAATCCGATAGGAAGAGTGGATATACCAGGGCGGTGGTCCACCAGGGCTTTTTCCCTGCACATCTATCAGAACATCGTTGTTTTGAAGTATAACAGAAATTAATCAAAATGTACAGTGAAGAGAATATTGTGGAAATGATAAGTGAATAAATTTGGAACGATTTTGTAATGATTTGATGATTATTTTTCAGTGAAATTCAAGGCATGTAATCCAATATCGATTATTTCGTACACAATTATTATTTTTTAAATCCCTTTAACAAAATGTAAGAAATTCATCTGTTTATGTGTAATCACGCACCGATTAGACGATTTTAACTCAACATCAGCCAATTTTATCGTAGAATAATTTGATCCATTTGAAAAACAAGAGGGCCATTTCTCACCTGAATTTCACTGATCCGGTGGATCTCACCCAGGTACATTTCTGGCAACATTTGCCTAGTCGTTGAAAAGGAGGTGTTATTCCAAGAATTCAAGTTGAAATATGCCCCATTTGCACCATGGCACGCCATATTTGTGGCCAAATCAGAATGTTTTTTTAAAAAGGATAAACAGAGATACATTCTGGCAAAGTTTCATTTTAAATAGCCTTAGATTCAGGAGGCGGTTATGTTCACAGATTTTATAGAGAGAAAAGGCTCCATCCTGCTACAACCATATTAATGGACCAAACAGAATTTTACAAATTAAATTTTAAGAATGGTAATCTGGGGAACATTCGTGCAGAGTTTAATTGAAATTGCCCTATCTATATTGAAGAGAAGATATTTTAAGATTTTAAAGTGAAAAAAACTGCCCCCTTCGACGACAATATTTTAGAGTCGATCAGAATTCAACAAACAAGCTTTAAGAAGGGTCATCCAAGGAACATTTAAACCAACGTTTGTGGAAAACCCATTGGTTACCGAGCACAAGAATTTTGAACATTTCAAGCTCAAAATAAGCCCCGCCTAGCCACGCCCATATTTGGGGACCAATCAGAATTCCATAAACTGCTTTTGAGAAGGGTCACTTAAAGAACATTTCTTCCAAGTTTGGTTGAAATCCGCCCATTTGGTTACTGAGGGGGGATGCTTTAAGAATGAATTTGGGCTCAAAATAAGCCCCACCCTGCCATGCCCATATTTTGGAATAATCAAAATTCCACGAACAATTTTTGAGAAGGGTAATCCAAGGAACATAACTGCAAAGTCTGGATGAAATCCCCGAATTCGTTATGTAGAAGAAGATGTTTAAAGAATTGTTGACGACTTTTCACGACCGATGGACGACGACCGACGGACAAAAAGTTATCACAAAAGCTCACCTTGAGCACATTGTTCCCAGGAGAGCAAAAAAACTTATTGTCTTGAACGATTTCAAAATTTTTTCTAATGATTTCGGAGCGATTTTTCCTCAAATTTGAGAGAGCTTTAGAAATGAATGAATGGGGGGGGGGGGGCTGAGTGAATGCTTAAGAAAGCTTTTGATCATCCTAGGATATCCCGGGGTCTTCCTATTTGCTCCGCTAGTGTAGCAAATAGGGAAAGTTTCACCCCGGGGTATCCGAGGAAGGCCTTTGATAGAAACGAGTGTCAATATTACGACGTAATTAACTATACAAATATAGTGAAATGACCTCCGCCCATGAAATGCATATTTTCCATCCGATCACAATGATTTTTTGTAGACTGATAAAGGGTCACCCAAGGATCATTCATGTAAAATTTAATTGGTATCCATTGATTAGAATCTGAGAAAACTCACTTTTTACCATATTTGGAAATTAGCCACGCCCATTAAATCCATGTTTTTCATTGGATCAAAATTTCTTGAACAACTTTGAAAGAGGGTCACCCAAGGATCATTCCTGTGAAGTTTGGTTGAAATCCATCCAGTAGTTTCTGAGGAGAAGATTTTTAAAGAAAAGTTTACGACCGGACGGACGCACGCACGGACGGACGGACGCACGACGGACACAACGCCATGACAATAGCCCCAGTGGCTTTCAGCCAGTGGAGCTAAAAACATAAGGGGATGTATTTCCACAACAAATTGTAATGTCGTTAAAAATCATACGTATAATTTTACATTATCAGTTATAGATGTATAAGTCTGAAATAATGATCAAAGGTCCATTTCGTCTATATTGGTATGGATAAAAAAAAGACCTTTGATCACTCACTTAAACAGATGCATCTACAGTTAATCACATCGTGAAATTGACACCAATTCCGATCAAAACCATTCTAAAATCGCTCACTCAGTGCTCCATTCATTCCAAGGACTCACTCAAACCATTCAAAAACGCCGAAACCCATTGAAAAATATAGAACCAACAACGTCATTCAAAATAAAATTTGATAAAGAAAATTCGCGATTTCACAAACAAAAATTCAAATTGAAAGCGCCTTACAGGTTCTTGAAGAAATAGAAAGCTATCTATACAATATGAATGTTTATTTTATTAAAGGGAGGTAATCAATATTGCAAATTTTGTTCATCCTGAACAAAATTTGCAATAATTGCTTGCCTCCCATTAAATTCACTCAAAACTCGCTCCACACACACATTCAATATCATTCCTAGATCATTTCAAAATCATCCACCTTGACAATTTCACGATGTTGTTAACTGTTTACACTTCACAATCATTTCAGTTCCGTGTGTGCAATATTGTAGGTAAAATATTCAAAGAAGTAAAAATGATATGTAATCAACAAGTTAAAGGGGAGATAATTCAGGGGTTTACAGTAGTAGCGTCCCGAAAATTTCAGAACCATATATTTTACAATATAATTCAAATTATGTATAAACAGCAAAGCAGTCGCTTCATAATGTAGGAGATGGGAGCTAGATACATGTACATACGGACATTTTAAAATTTAAAAACCAAAGGGGAGATAAATCAAAGATAATAAAAGTTATAATAATCCACAAACATAAGTTTACATTATCAGCTACATTGTGTAAAAATTTCAATTCAGTACATGCGATAGTACATGAGAAATGGATAATAAACATGAGGCCATTGAAGGCCTGAGTCGCTCTACTAACTAACAATTTTTCTCAAAGCTGATCTGATATTTCAGGTGCTTGAATGCTTTAGATTCATAGAATCCCATAATATTTGTTGACTTCATCACAAGATTGTACTAAGTGAAATTCCATAATGCCCATTTACCCTAGTTTTCTGGTGTAACATCTCCATTTTCAAAAGCGACCATTGTTATTACCTACAATCATCCTATCTCCGACGGACGAATAAAAAGTTTCATGAAGATTGGACTAAAATTGTGGCTTCAGTACCAGAGAGTTAACAAGGCAATCGTCATTAAAAATCAGTTTCCAGTGTTTTCTTACCGATCCTTTCCATTTTTGATAGGGTCCATCTTTGTGAACAGGAAATCAATATTGCAAAGTTTCATGAAAATTGGACAAATATTGTGGTGAATTAGAATTTAAATAAAGAAATTGTCATAAAATCCATCTTTCCCGGGTTTTTCAATCAGATTATTTCCGATTTCGATATAGGTCTTACTTTTGACCTTGGCTACCATCGTGACCAAGTTTCGTGAAGATTAGACAAAGGCTGAACTGTGTCTTCGAGAGTGTAGGTAAGGAACTGTTATTTAGTCCCTTTTCACTTATATTTTGATGATTCTTTCGATTTTAATAGGATTCATCCTTGTGCCCAGGCCTATATTCATAAAATTCGGGCTATATGTGTGGTCCATGCAGCTTGTGTGTACACTTGGATGTTTGACGTCGGACAATGCAGAATGGACGACACCCAATCAGTTATCACGAAGCTCACATTGAGCACTTCGTACTCGAGTGATATTAAAATTAAAATATAGTCGATATTGCTCGAGCGACCACGTCTATTAAGAACGACTACCATAAAAAGGCCCCTCACCGTAAGCAAATTCTCAGAAAAATTCTTAACGAAAAATTGGTTATTGTCGAATCTAATGTTGTTGGAACCCATTTGAATTGTCTAATTAATACGATTCTAATCGGTTCGAACATCATAAGATTCAGTACGACTTGGCCGACAATATATAAAAACTATCAAAATAATCTGTCACATTACATTTATCATGGTATTTCGTATTAAGCGACCATTCACATAAACGACCGCTATATGATGGTGGTCGCTTAAAACAAAATTTACAGTAATTAAATAGAATTTGTAAAAAAATGTCTAGACTGGTTCATTTGTATAACTAAAATTTAAAACATAAATAAAAATCAGTCAGCTGAATAAAAATCAAGATATTTATTATAAACAAGAGGGCCATTGGCCCTAAAGCGCTCACCTGATGCATGGCTAAACAAAAGTCAAAGAGATCAAGAAGAAGACATTTCAGTTAAAAATGTTGCCTCTAAAGTACTATAAAACGTTTTTTGACCCTCTATCAAACTTGTGTAAGATTTCAAGGCAATTTCAAACTTGACCTAGGTTTCATACAAGCATATTGACCAAGTTTCAAGATATTTGAGTATACATGTTTTCTTTTTTTTTAGATTTGACCCCTTGACCCCAATTTTGACCCCACTTGACCCAATTTTGAACATGACTGAGATTTGATGGAGACAAACATGTTTCAAGACATTTGGACCAAAGATGTGGCCTCGGGAGTGCACGCAATGTTTTTCTAAGATTTGACCCAGTGACCCCATTTTTGACCCCACTTGACCTAATTTTGAACATGACCGAGATTTGAAGGAGACAAACATTCTGACCAAGTTTCAAGACATTTGGACCAAAAATATGACCTCTAGAGTACACACAAGGTTTTTGCAAGATTTGACCCCTTAACCCTATTTTTGACCCCACTTGACCCAATTTGAACTTGACCGAGATTTGATGGAGATATACATTGTGACCAAGTTTCAAGACATTTGGACCAAAAATATGGCCTTTAGAGTGCACACAAGGTTTTTCTAAGATTGACCCCTTGACCCCGTTTTTGACCCCACTTGACCCAATTTCAAACTTGGCCGAGATTTGATGGAGACAAACATTGTGACCAAGTTTTAAGACATTTGGATAAAAAATATGGCCTTTAGAGTGCACACAAGGTTTTTTAAGATTTGACCCCTTGACCCCATTTTTGACCCCACTTGACCCAATTTCAAACTTGGCCGAGATTTGATGGAGACAAACATTCTGACCAAGTTTCAAGACATTTGGGCCAAAAATATGGCCTCTAGAATGCACACAAGGTTTTTTAAGATTTGACCCCTTGACCCCATTTTTGACCCTCCTTGACCCAATTTCAAACTTGACTGAGATTTAATGGAGACAAACATTCTGACCAAGTTTCAAGACATTTGGGCAAAAAATATGGCCTCTAGAGCGCACACAAGGTTTTTCTAAGATTTGACCCCTTGACCCCATTTTTGACCCCACCTGACCCAATTTCGAACTTGACCGAGATTTGAGGGAGACAAACATTGTGACCACGTTTCAAGACATTTCGGCCACAAATGTGGCCTCTAGAGCGCACACAAGGTTTTTTTAAGATTTGACCCCTTGACCCCATTTTTGACCCCACTTGACCCAATTTCAAACTTGGCCGAGATTTGATGGAGACAAACATTCTGACCAAGTTTCAAGACATTTGGGCCACAAATATGGGATCTAGAGTGCACACAAGGTTTTTCTAAAATTTGACCCCTTGACCCCATTTTTGACCCCACCTGACCCAATTTCGAACTTGACCGAGATTTGATGGAGACAAACATTCTGACCAAGTTTCAAGACATTTGGGCCAAAAATGTGGCCTCTAGAGTGCACACAAGGTAAAGTTTGACGACGGACGATGGACGACGGACGACGGACGATGGACGACGGACGACGGACGACGGACGCCGGACAGCAGCCCATCACAATAGCTCACCTTGAGCACTTCGTGCTCAGGTGAGCTAAAAAAAGGCCAGAGTTGGAAGGCCTGTGTATCGCTCCACTGGCTTTTTATCAACCCAAAATTTAATAAAATCAATTAGTTGCTAAGAAATTGTACAGACAAAAAAAGCTATAGACCTTCAGACCGACAAGCTGACTCCTATGTACCCCTCGAAACACAGTTAAGGATGAAGTTATAATAAGTCCAATCGATTGGTACAGTTAATAACATAGTGAAATTGACATTCACATCAATCATAACCATTTTAAATCGCTCACTCAGCGCTCCAATCATTCATTCCAAACACTCTCTCAAACAATTCAAAAACGCTCAAACCCATTGCAAAACATAGAACCAACAACGTCATTCAAAATAAATTTTGATAGAGAAAATCGCGATTTCTCTGACATAATTCAAATTGTAAGCGTCGGATAGGTTCTTGAAGAAATAGGAAGCTATGAATAGAACTTGTATTCATATTTTATTAAAGGGAGGTAATCAATATAGCTGATTTTGTTCATCCTGAACAAAATTTGCTATATAGGATTACCTCCCATTAAATTCACTCAAAACTCGCTCCACACACTCATTCAATTTCATTCCTAAATCATTCCAAAATCATTCATCTTGTCAATTTCACGATGTTGTTAACTGTACTTCTAGAGAATATTTACAATGCTTTCAAAATTAAAATTAGCCATGCCCATATTTATGCACTAAAAGAAAGAATACGAGTCACCAAGAGATCATTAATGCAAGGATCATTAAAATTGATCCAATGGTGTGAGAGGAAAAAAATTTAAAAGAAAAAGTTTACTGACGCACAACAGACAACAAATCATGACAATATCCCATGATATCGTCAGTAATGCAACCAGATTCGAAATAGGTGGGCCCCACTGTCAACTATAATAGAAGCCTCTAAAATAGATGACAGTAAGACTAGTCTAGGGTCGAAACTGTCCTTGTTTCCGATATAACGCAAAGTTTTGCATGATAAATAACAATTAATAGATCGCCACTACCCGCTGCTAATCTCCTCACTTATTAACCCTTTCCTGTTTTACAAAATTTTGGACCTGTCCAAATTCAAAGGTTTTGCAGACGAAAATTTAAAGTGGATTTAATTTGAAAAATAACCATTCAATAGGGTAGAAAATAGTGTTGAAAAAGAAGAAATTGCTTGTCAGAAGCAATTTCTTCTTTTTTCACAATGTTTTCTCAATCATAAAATCACATGCACGTAAAAAGCAGGGATTAAACAGCAAAGGGTTAAGTAAATATTATACCATTGATCTTTATCACTTTCCACCATTTTATTTTTTCGAGGATAAGCTACTTAGGCGTAGTAAATACAGCTTGAATATACTGTAGTAACGATGTTAAATCCGCTCATCATCGATTTGCTCTCAGTTCCATTCCATTATCAAATGCTTTTGAAAATTTAGTATCCGAAGCTGTCTTCGATAGCGTAGGTAGAGGCAGGAGGACCAGCGATCCATCAATTGTTGCCACCATGAAACTAAAGAAGCGGAGAATTTAACCTTGGGCGTTTCCGAATACTTGCAAGACGCAACAACTGCGCCGATTGATACTAATTTTCAAAAGATACGCTCCGGAGACGAATTGCATCGATACATAACGCAGTCCCATAATGTTTCCTTTTCGCTAAACGGGTCATAGATTCTAAGAAAGTATCTTTGATTTGTGATATCAGGTGTCCATCTTAAATCTTCATTATCAAACTACTGACTATCGCATTGTTCCAAACATTTATATGCTCGATTGCTCTCAAATAATCAAACGACCGTTTCCTCTTGTATGTGAAGTCTGAATTCTCTTTTCAATTCTTGTAATATCCCTTCATCCTTCACCAAAATCTCCAGTCTTTGTAAACAACATTCCCCTACATCTTTGAAGAATTGAACGATAGCCATTACCATTCCCTTACAGCAAGCTCTGATGAATCCGATCTCAACTAATTTGTCTTCTGCAGGAAAATAAAAAGTTACATTTTAACACAGTAACGGAGATATAGAGGATAATCATTTGTTTCAGTGTAAGATCGATTTCTATTTCCTTGAGTGAACAAAAACAGCTATATTTTTCACGAGTGGCGGAGCCACGAGTGAAAATCTAGCTTTTGTTGTTCACGAAATGAAATATAAATCGATCTTATACGAATAACAAACGATTATTCTATTTCTTTAATGCAAAAATGAGACAAAATGGGAAATTTCTAGGACATATTTTCATAAAGCGCGTCATTTTGCGTGTGATTGCTATGCAACGTTCATTGTGACGTCACTTATTTCGCCTCGCATAGATGACGTCAGATAGGATGAAATGCACAAAAGCAAAATATAAGATTTTGATAATCTCGCTGCTTTTGTGGTGAGATTATCAAGTGATAATCTACAGTTATTTCTCGATAAACCACCGAAAAGCATTAAAGAAAAACAAATAATAGAAAGATGACCAGTATTGCCATAAACTGGTTTACTGAATTGAATTGGTTCAGGGGATGTCACCCAAGTAACATTTTGGCAAAGTTTTGGTCAAAGTGGTCGAATATTTGTCATTTGTAAGTCGTAGTGAGAAAAGGTCCTACCCTGTTACGGCCATATTTAAGGGACAATCAGCAAAATCCGAACAACTATTGAAAGGGGTTACCAAAGGAACATTCTGGCAAAGTTCTTTGAAATTAAGCCAGTGGTTTAAAAGGACACGTCGTTTAAATATTTCATAATGAAAAATGCCCAACCCTGCCAATCAAAAAACCACAGTCTTTAAAAAGGATCACAAGGCGATAGTTTTGTTGAAATTGGTCCATTGGTTCAGGAGATGTTGTTAAAAGGTTTATTAGTGAAAAAGGCCCAACCCCGCAACATCCGTATTTATGGGCAAGTCAGAACATTTTTGAAAAGGGTCACCAAAGGAGAATTCTAAAATTTCATTGAAATTGGCTCAGTGGTTTATGAGTTTTTATAAGTTTAATACTACGCCAATGTGTATGGAACAACCCGAACAACCTTTGAAAAGGGTCGCTCAAGGAACAATCTAGCATAGACTGGGTACTGTTCCTTTAACTTTCGATACTAAACCATAGTTACATTAAAATATGCCCAGTGGTTCAGAGGAAGAAGTTTTAAAATTGGGTCAAACATGGTGCTACATACTTAAATGGTATGATGATGCTACATACTTAAAACGAAAGCTGTCTGCCTTCTTGTTTAAGAGAAGAAGATTTTTGAAGATTTCATTTTGGTTCTATGTAAAACGGGATATGTCCTGGTGGAGCCAAAATATTGCCCCATGGGCATGCAATGAACAATCTTGGTAGAGGTCAAATAGATGATGCTACATACTAAATATAAAAGCCGTCAGTCACCAGGTTTCAGAGAAGAAGATTTTGGAGCATTTTCCCATTCCCCCTTTTGTTGTTGTTTCAACCAGAGTAAAAGGTGAGTTTTGATTATTTTAACAACTTTAGTAGAGCTTGACATACAGTGTCATTTAGGATTGTCCCCTTTGAAAGTAAAGTTTGCATATGAGACAGTAAACATTATATTTCAAATTTCAGCTAGGCATTAATCATAAGAAATACCAGAGATATCACATCATGTCTATGTTTATGCATGCTGATGAACCCAAAGCTATTGCAATACTTAGGGTTTTCAATTATAAGTAAAATTAAGCAAAAAACATGTTGGATAATTTTTTGCTTTGTTTTACAACCTATACAGGTTATATTAGTGAATGAAGTTTAAAGCTTTATTAAAAGTTGTGCACACAAACCATTTTTTTCTAATTTTCTTCTTTTTACTGGAATGATTAGGAGCAAATGTGAAACATTTTGAAGCACCATATTTTTCCAAATAAAAGCTCCAAGGAGCTATACATAACATGATCAAAGAGCTTTTTTACAGATTTAAAATTGATGTCTTATAGGCCCTTTTTCCTTTAATTTGATGTGAATTTCCTCTAAACAATCATATAAATGATTGTTTAGAGGAAATTTATCTAAAATTAGAGAAGCAGTCTCACAAAATTCCTAAAAGTTATGGCATTTGAAGTCGGTTTTCCTATGAAACAATATGTGTTTGTGAAACACAAATGCCTCCATAACAGCAATTTTTTTTCTAAAAATGTTGACCTTAACAGACAACCTAAAAACTTGAAACATGACCTTGACCTTGATACCTAGTGATGCAGCTCACTGAGATCTTTCATCATGCAAATTATGAGAAAGGTATCTAAAATAGGCTTGAATGAACTAAACACATTTTTAAGAAACTTGACCTTGATAGATAAACTTGATCTTGTCACATGACCTTGACATTGATATCTACTGAAGCACATAATTGAGATCTATCATCCAGCCAAATATGAAGCTTCTCTCTTGAATAGCCTTGAAAATATTGACAATATTAAGTTTTAACGTAAATTTTTAAGAAGTTTGACCTTAAAAGATGACCTTGATAATGTCACATGACCTTTACTTTGGTTTCAGCAGATGCGAATCATTTGGATCTATCATCATGCCAAATATGAAGCTTCTATCTTGAAAAGCCTTGAAAATATTGGCAATGTGAAGATTTTTGGTTAAATTTTGAGTTATTTAACCTTGACAGATGACCTTGACGTTGTCACCTGACCTTGACTTTGGCATCAGCAGATGCGAATCATTGAGATCTATTATCATGCCAAATATGAAGCTATATCTTGTATAGCCTTAGAAATATTGGCAATGTTAGGCCTTTTGGTTAAGTTTTGCAGATAGACACAAGGACTGACAGACAAAGGTAAAACAATATGCCCCCGAACTTTCGATACGTGGGCATAAAGATATAGGGGTGCTATTATTACAGGAAATAGGGTAACCATTATCCTGCTGTAAATTTTGTTTCAACCAAATGACCAATTCCTGGCTTATTTCAGCCAATATTGTGAATTTTTTTCCATTGTTATGAAGTAGAAAGCAAACAGCATAGGGTAAGATCAGACTGCATGTCTACATAGACTGATCTAAGTCTGCAGACTGATTTTAAGTCTATACTTGCTATTATAGTTTTGTATACAAAAGGAATATGCTGTGAACAGCATGATCAGGATTTAATAAATTCTATTAAATGCGTCTGCTCCAAATTGAATTTCTTACCCTCTCCTGGCTGTAAAAATGGCATTGCTAAGGCTGTCAACTTCAGTTCCTCAGATTTCTGTAGTATCTTCACGACTATTTTGTGAAGTTTGGTTGTAAAGGGATCATGATCACCCTCCTTAAACTCTGGTAGGAAGACGTTGATTACATACTGAGCAGTTATACTTCCTCCTTCAGTGGGAAGGGCCAAAATGTCCACAGAGCCCCAGTTCTTGTTTCTACTTTCTTCAATAGTTTTTCTATAATTCTCTCCGCATAATGAATACACTTTATGGGCAGTATCACCACTGCAACTCAAATCAATGTCTTGGATACAAACAATTCCATTTGTTGAAACATTAGCAACATCACCTATGTCAGTCAGTATCTTTATTCCTTGATCTCTAAGCACATAAGTGCCTTGGGTGACTTTAGATGAAATTTCGACTTCAGGTATTTGTGTAACCAATCTATCCCCAACAGGAAAAAAGAAAATATTTTCTCTAAAATCGACACCAAATTTGCTTGCAGATCCTTCAAAACTGCGTACTGCAACTTTTACATGTTCATCCACATGAGACGTTATAATGATGTTTGAAATGTTTCCTTCTTGGTTCTTTTTTGACAATTCATGAATAGAATCAAAGAATTGTTCCGCATGGACTAAGTTGAATTGTGCATCATCAGACAATCCTGGAAGAGAAGAAACTGGTTATTTTATGCATGTATATTGAGCAAAAATTGGCGGGTCAGTGCATTACTATTGTAAGTGCCTATATAAATATAGGCACTTCCAATATTTTTGCACTGATCCCTCGAAACAAAGACTTTACATTCTTGAAATTTCTAGCTTTCCCTTCTGCTGAAAAAATATGCATTTGTACAATTTTGTGTCAAAGGAAATTGATTTGACCTCTTGAATTCTGTGAAGTTTGTAAGCCATATGCTTTATGTAAACTGTATATCCCAAAGAACAAAAAACAGCGTCAAACCTTTCAAAGCATAAACAGTGTTTTATATCGCAATCAAATAAAAACAGGATAACTTGAATTTGAAGGAACACAATCTTTTGTTCAAGTTTCGAACTCTGACATCCATAAGTTGACGGATCTTTGGCTGGAATGAGACCATTTCAATTGTGAAAATTGCTTATTTCGGCCTCAGCAAGATTTATTCAAAATTATGACCTCCAGCGCAGTACTACAAGGGAATTGTCAGTAAAACCCCTTTCTAAGACATTAGTAAGGCCTTCACCATATTCAATAGAGAGCATCCTTGTGACCAGACAAAGATTCTAAGTTAAGTTTGAGAAAGATACAGCCAATGTCTTGCCAGTAACAGAGTATATGTACTCATATAAAACCCCACTTTCTGTAACATTGGTCAGAATTTTTCTCAAAACCAGACAAGGTTATCAGTAAGTTTGATGAAACACGAAGCCCAAGTGGGCCTACATCGCTTCACTAGCTTTCAAATATCTATCAAAGAGAAACTTAACAGATAGTGGAAGTTTGAGAAGAGGCCAAAAAGTGGACAGAAAAGCTGATTCTAGTGTAGGTTTATTAAACCCTAAGTTAAAAACCATAATGCAAAATAAATATTAGGTTTAATTCTAAAAAAGTGAAAGTTTTTTTTTTTATAAAAAGGTAAGTCTTGATGGATCTTTAACAATGAAACAATAATAAAAATAGCATGGGATAATACCAATAATTTTTTGTGAACATAAGCCATGACCTTAAGCCATGACCTTGTAAAAGGGCAAATTGAAATTTAGTGGATAAACTTATGGGGAAATTTACCAGAGAAACAATCCTGCCACAATTGGTTGAAATTGGTCCAATTTTTCGGGACCAGAAGATTCTTAAAAGTGAAAATTAGCCAAGACCTGCCAAATCCATATTTGAGGATCAATCAAAATTCCTTGAAAAACTTGAGAAGAGGGTAACCAAAGGAAGGTTAATGCCAAGTTTCATTGAAATCGACCTAATAGTTTGGGAAGAAAATATTTTTCAAAGAATTCATAGTAAAAATTAACCCTGCCAAGCCAAATATGGGGGTTCAATTAAAATATCTTGAACAACTTCAGAAGAGGGTCACCAAAGAAATATTCATGCCAAGTTTCATTGTATTTGAAACTTGAAATTTGAAATTTGGAAGGAAAAAATTTTAATTGATTTTATAGAGGAAATAAGCCCCTTCCTGCCACAGCCATATTTGGTTGTCACTCACAACAGCTGGAACAATCTTGGAAGAGGGTCACCCAAGGAACATCAGTTTCATTGAAATTGGGCCCATGGATTGGGAGAAGATTTTTAAAGATTGTAAATATGAAGTTAAGCTTCCCCCCCATGCCATGCCCATATCGGTAGAGGGGGAGGGAGTCAATTAAAACTTCTTGAACAACATAAGAAGAGGGTCACCAAAGGAATATTCATGGCCAGAATCATTAATTTCATCGGTTTATGAGGAGACGGTTTTTAAAGAAAAGTTTACACACAGAGGAAAGACAGACACACGGCCACAACAATAGCTCACTCAATAGCCATCAGCCAGTGGAGCTAAAAGTGACCCAAACTTGTGACCCCTAGTCCTAGTAGAGTGGCCATTTAGGCCACTTTCCAATGAAGTTAATCAAGATGGTACCCTCATTAATAGGGATCTTTCCAACCAGACAAAATCCCCTCCCAGGTTTTGAAAATTTGGCCAAAAAATGGGATCTAGACTAAAACAAGAAATTAACATTGCCCCTGCCATTCCCATGACATTAGTTAGAATATCACCACATTCATCGAGTTATTCCTTATTCCTTATGACCTGATAAACTCCTCAGAGATTTTGATTATGAATGGGAACCACAGGCCCAAGAGGCTGATAGTGTTCTTTAAAGTTATAAATCAAGATCTACCTAAGTTCTTAGTAGTTTTTAGAATGGTTAGGATCAAATTGAAAGTTTACCCTTGTCATGCTGAACCCGTAATATTCCTGGTTTGGCAGGAGCTATAGACAAACATATGCCTGCAAATATGTGCAGTCTGATGTTAGTCTACACCACCTGTTTCTCACTTTCAAACCAGAATTTGTAAATAGATATTTTTTGCAAATGAAAATAGACTTTCAGTTGGTAATCAGTGTTTTTTACATACTAAATATGAAAGCTGTCTGCCTTCTGGTTTCAGAGACGAAGATTTTTGAAGTTTTTCCTATTTTCACCCTTTTTGATAAGGGTAAAGGGAAAGTTAAAGGTGAATTTCATTTATTTGAACAACTTTGGTAGAGTTTTACCCAAGGAACATCCCTGCAAAGATTGGCCCATTGGTTTAGGATGAGAAGATGTTTAAAGAAACTGTGGACGACAGAGACGCATGGCAGACTATGGACATTGCACAATCACAATAGCTTGTCTTGTGCACTTTGTGCTCAGGTGAGCTAAAAATACTGTCAGAGGCAGATGATTATTCCAAGATATGGTAAACATTGGTGACATGTAAAACAAGATGTGTTTGTGAAACACAATGCCCCCGTAACAGCATTTTGTTTTCCAAAAGTTTGACCTTGACAGATGACCTTGACCTTTTACCATGACCTTGAACTTGATACCTATAGATGTACATCACTTGGATCTTTCATCATGCCAACTATGAGACAGGATATCTATAATAAGCTGAATAAACTAAACAACGAAAGTGTTTTGGTTATGTTTTTAAATATGTGACCTTGAGAGGTGACCTTGACCTTGTCACATGACCTTGACTTTAGAACCAGTACATGCCAATCATTGAGATCTATCATCATGCCAAATATTGGCTTTGTATCTTGAATCGGCTTGAAGATATTGGCAATGTTAAGTTACCTGGAGTTATTTGACCTTGACAGATGACCTTGACCTTGTCACATGACCTTGACTTTGGTATCTGCAGATGTGGATCATTGAGATCTATCATCATGCAAAATATTAGCCTTGTATCTTGATTAGGCTTGAAAATATTGGCAATGTTATGTTGTTTGGTTAACTTTTTGAGTTATTTGACCTTGGAAGATGACCTTGACCTTGTCAAATGACCTTGACTTTGGTATCAGCCGATGAGGATCATTGAGATCTATCATCATACCAAATATGAGCCTTGTATCTTGAATAGGCTTGAAGTTATTGGCGATTTTAAGTTTTTTTGGTTAACTTTTTGAGTTATTTGACCTTGACAGATTACCTTGACCTTGTTAAATGACCTTCACTTTGGTATCAGCAGATGCAAGTCATTGAGATCTATCATCATGCCAAATATGAGCCTTGTATCTTGAATAGCCTTGAAGATATTGGCAATGTTAAGTTTTTTGGTTAACTTTTGCAGACAGACAGACGGACAGACGGACAATGGTAAAACAATATGCCCCGATCTTTTGATACGGGGGCATAATAATTAAGAAATTACATAATCTTTAATGATTCAAACCTGTAAGCAGTATGGCAACAGTTGTAGAATCCTTAGCCAACAAGAGGGCATTTGTCAAAGCCCTCTGTAGAAGTTTCCCGGTTACTTTTGTCGATTTCTTATCTTCATCTAAGCACATGTGAATCATTTTAAAATGCCGTAGTCTTCCACTACTTGTGATTCTGCACTCACAGGACTGAAATCTGTTTGCAGACACAGACTGATTTAATTCTCTTCTTACATCATCTCCAAGGTGCATAAAAACTCGTTCGCTCAGCTTAAGAGGATTTCTGGAATATGGTACAACCAGAATGTCCGCCTTGATATCTTGTATTTCACATCTGTAAATACTAACAGATACATGACAATTAGGTAAGTTTTCTTTTTTGTCGCTTGATATTGGCAGTCTACTATTATTGCATGCAGGTGGATGAGGTTTACTTATCTCACCTTTATTTTGAATTCCTTCCCTAGCTTTATCAACAACTTTGTGATTATATTGGTTTTCAGTGCTTGGATCAGTTGAATATTGATAGTCATCCATTCCTCTACCCAGATGCCTCCATATCTTTAACCTAGCAGCATCAACGAACTCCCTGGAAATACCAACAATGCCAATACTACACTGGTCAGGTTCAAATCGAAAGCAGACATTGTTAATATCTAATTGAATGCATGCTTCTAGATTTTTAACTTTTAAGACTTCAGCCGCATCCTTGAGTTTTATGTGTGATTCACACAAAGTCCTCATAAATTCATTATGTTCATCCTTAATCCTTGCCATCTCATCTTTGTTTCCATTATACCTGATAACCATTCCCCCTTTTTCCTTATCATACTTCATTCTTGTTATATCACTTGAATACTTTTTCTCTATCCTTTTTCCAACTAGAATTGATTCTGTCTCATTAACAGGAAGAATGAGCATTTCATCAGAGCAATAATAATCTTCAACAGGATGTATTCCTTCATTTTTTCTGTTTTCATTTTCTTGTAACTCTCTTCCATCTTGAATGCTGCCTGAAGATATAATTTTTTCCTGAATATCTTTTGAAATATCTTTTGGGTGTAATGGAAACATGTTATCTAAGTAGTATTTAAACTGAACAATTTGTTGGTAATTCCCGGACACTTTATGAACAGAACTCTCATCATGTAATTGTTCTTCTCCTATTTGAACACAGTAAACTTTCTCTACCAATCTTATCCAGCGCTTTAGATCTTTATATCTTTCTTTGAACAAGATAAAGCCATCATTTATTTCTGCACTTATTTCAAAGTCAAGTATCTGAAAAAAGAAAGAACTAAATATGTTTGAACACAAATGGTCCCATCTCAGTCATTTTCATCAATTTTCAACAAATTTGAGCTTGAAATCAGCCTGACCTTGACAGATGACCTTTAGAATAGTACCAACAGAAAGGACTCATCACAAGATACTCATGTGAAATATGATGGCTGAATTGTCACACAAGAAATCTGTCTTGTCAATAATACTTCCATTTGTACTTCATGATATTAAATTAAAAGAGATGAAGAGAATATTTTTTGCTTTCATGGAAGTATGAAACTTAAAACCTAGACACACTGTATGATTCTTCTTTGCATATTCATACAGTGTGATGAGGTTTTTAGTTTCATACTGTAGCCAGGTTGAGTATAAGGGGTGTTTATACTGCCTTGCCGTACAAGCTAGCTTTTATAGCGAAGTGGTAGAGCATTCGCTTTGGGATGTAGAGGTCCCGGGTTCGAATCCCCAGCGGAGTCGAATATTTATTTGCGGGTTACATTTGGCGCCCACCGTAAATAACCCACATGAGGTGATGGTTATGTGATTAGGTAGTTGATGATGTTGATTTGAGAAGATTCGTGGAAGAATCTTAATTGTCGAGGGGGTGAATGTAGCCGGGTTGAGTATAAGGGGTGTTTATACTGCCTTGCCGTACAAGCTAGCTTTTATAGCGACGTGGTAGAGCATTCGCTTTGGGATGTAGAGGTCCCGGGTTCGAATCCCCAGCGGAGTCGAATATTTATTTGCGGGTTACATTTGGCGCCCACCGTAAATAACCCACATGAGGTGATGGTTATGTGATTAGGTAGTTGATGATGTTGATTTGAGAAGATTCGTAGAAGAATCTTAATTGTCGAGGGGGTGTATGTAGCCGGGTTGAGTATAAGGGGTGTTTATACTGCCTTGCCGTACAAGCTGGCTTTTATAGCGACGTGGTAGAGCATTCGCTTTGGGATGTAGAGGTCCCGGGTTCGAATCCCAAGCGGAGTCGCATATTTATTTGCGGGTTACAATACCTCAACAAAATAAAGAAATACTCTCTTCATCTCTTAATTGGCCAAAATTATACACTGGATAACACCAATTTTTCATAATCAATATTGACTTCAGAAAATGTTCAGGATATTTTCTATTTCATGTACAATTATTGTAATTAATTATAACCTTTAAAATTGATTTACATTTTGTCTATCTAAAAAATCTAAATGCATATCACTAGTTCTCACCGATAGATCTTTTT
Organism: Fragum whitleyi; assembly: GCA_948146395.1. Classification (NCBI taxonomy): domain Eukaryota; kingdom Metazoa; phylum Mollusca; class Bivalvia; order Cardiida; family Cardiidae; genus Fragum; species Fragum whitleyi. The sequence goes on along the minus strand of OX411555.1, from coordinate 26,327,334 downwards.
GTGTTAGCATAGATAGAAGTTGATTAAATTGTTAGAGAAACGACAGGAATGAATTTTGTCATTTGATCTTGATGTGACATTGACATTGAGGATATCTTAACAAACTTTTCACACGACAATATAAATTGTGAAGGGTTTAGCTGTGAGAAGATATTTTAAAATCCCCTTATAACAAAGATCTGCTTTGGGCTTGATCAACTTAATTCATTGACTGTCAGCTGTGACATTAATTTGATTAACCTGCATTTTTCAAGAAATCTACAACAATTTTACAAGGACAATACCTCACAAACTTATATACCATCCACCTATCAACACTTACAAAGGTACCATTCCTTCATACTCTGATTTAACACAGTTAGACTTTGTCAAGCTTATGGTCTTTTCAATATAATAGGGTAATATTTTTACATAATGATCATCTGGATCTTGTTGTGAAACAAGTTGTAGTTACAAAATTTTAGCAGAACCAAAGATATGTGAACTCAAATTTTAATTTTAATAATTAACAGTGTATAGACTGAATCAAGTAATTCTGATATCTTTTAATAAGCCAAGTCAAAACAATTCTCCAAAATTAACAGTATAGATTGTGCACTACTTATCCTATTCCTTCAAAAGATTGTCATAAAATATATAAAGAATATTGAATGAGTGGTCATTGAATACCAAATTTATTAAACAAGTCATCTATAAACAGATAAAAAACGAGGCTTCGCCGAGTTTTTATCTGTTTTAGATGACAAGTTTAATAAATTTGGTATTTTATGAGCACAAATTTGATATTCTATTTATAACACGACCAGAACGTTCGCATAAAATCATCAAATTTCATAAAATTTTAAAACAATTCAATTTTGCGCGAAACTTATAATGCCGTTTTAAACTGATGTCACAATATTATGCATTGTGACATAATTTTCATGGTTACAAAATAGCATTTCTATTCGCTCTGAGCTCATTTGCATAGTTATTCCACTTGTGTAATAATCACTTGTGTAATATCAAAAATATTCAACGGGGTTATTTCACTAGAGGATATCCTTTGCTTCAGTGTAAGATTGATTTATAATTCATTGACTGAAAAACAAAAGTTATATTTTCACAAGTGGCAGATCCATGCATGAAAATGAGTATCTTCTGTTGTTCTAGAAATGAAATATCAATTGTTCTTACTCAAAAACAAATGATTATTCAATTTCTTTAATGCAAAAACGAGACAAATTTGAAAATTTCAGGGAAAAAAATTCCTTAAATCACATTATTTTGCATGTATGTAATTGCTATGCAAGACTCATGATGACAATACTTATTCTGCGCTGATTAGATAATTTCATATGGGGTGAAATTAAATGATCGAAAGTCAGGTAGATCTTTTTTTGATAATTTTACTGTTTAGGCAGTAAGTTTATCAAATGATAATCTACAGCTCTTTCTTTATACACGAACAAAAAAGCATTAAAGAAAACATATTTTTTTGATTGACAATGATTATGCTGTCAATAACCTCAAGGATACACCGATACCAATATTTACAGTGCTGTCGGCTAACCCTGCGCACTTAAGAAAGTCAAGTACAAAATTCGTGTTCGGTTGTACAAAAAATCAATACACGAATGTACTCGTTGACCATTTTGGCTATGTAAAAGACATTTTATCTAGAACATGTGTCACTATAATTACACAATCCCGTGATGAACAGAGGCACCGTCGCGTTTTTTCAACCCAGTTTTCGTCGGCTAAACCTGAGCAGTGGAGGAAAGAACCTAAAATTAATGTCCGCAATCTGTTCAAATTAAAATGAAAAACATCGAGACAAAAATGGGAATCTTTTTGCTTTAAACTTCACACATGAACTTTTTGTTTTAAATGGTGGAATCGATCGAATTTTGAGTATGAAAAATAGGTTGTGCTGCTTTTATGTTTAGCTGCCATTTTCATAGTGTACATGACGTCATATAGCTGCGCAGCTTTAGACGACGCGCAGGATTACCCGACATGAGTGTATATAACCAATAACTATACAAATATCCGTCTGATAACAACCAGTTGATATTTTTTTTGATATCACATAGTTATTTTTAGAACAAATATATAATGTGGTTATTTCTAGAAACTTGCATTTCTGTTGGAAACATCTACAAAAACAAGTTAAATAGAGGTTATAAGATAAATATAATACGTATTTAGTGTATTGTATGAAAAAATATCTAACTCGGTTGTGGGAAATGATAATTGTCTCCGCAAAGCCTCTACAATGATCAATTCTCCAAACCTTGTTAGATATTTTTTCTCATAAAACAAGAGGGCCATAGTGGCCCTTAATCGCTCACCTGAATGAACTGTCTAAAATTTTCAAAAGAAGAATGAGAAATAGAATGATGAATGACTGAGCTAAACAAAGCTGTTGCTTCTATACAATTTGAGAATCCCTTTTTTACAATTTAAAGGTTGACTAACAAGGATTTTTATAATTGATTTCGTGACCTATTTTTTAACCTTTTTTTGTCTGGCTTGTTGGCCGAGTGGTTAGCGCGCTCGACTCGTAACCTGGTGGTTGCGGGTTCGAGCCCCTCCGGAGACGGGTAGTGTATTTGGGCAGTACACTTTACAGACAGGGCCTCAGTCCACCCAGCTGTAAAATGGGTAGCAGTGGTTAGAAACCATTGCCTCTCTCTCTATGTGAAGGATAAGATCTAGAATGAGTTAGGACCACGATGGAAATAAGAGTCATACGACCCTTTATCTTGTTATCCTCAAGTTAAAAAAAAAACAAAACCCAGATGACCCAATTTTGATCTCATCCCAGATTTCATCTAGACAATCATTCTGACCAAATTTCAGGTTGATTGGCCAAAAATTGTGGCCTCTAGAGTGCATACAAGGTTTTTCTTTAATTTGACCCAGTGACCTAGTTTTTGACCCCAGTTGACCCAATTTCGAACGTGTCCAAGATTTCATCAAAACAATCATTCTGACCAAATTTCAGGTTGATCTGGCAATAAACATGGCCACTAGAGTGCCTACAAGGTGTTTCTTAGATTTGACCCTGTGACCTAGTTTCTGACCCCGGTTGACCCAATTTCGAACTCATTCAAGATTTCATCAAGACAATCATTCTGACCAAAATTCAGCTTGATCGGGCAATAAACGCAGCCACAAGAGTGCCTACAAGGTTTTTCTTAGATTTGACCCTGTGACCTAGTTTTTGAACCCAGTTGACCCAATTTCAAATTTGTCCAAGATTTCATTTGGAAAATCATTCTGACCAAAATTCAGGTTGATCGGGCAAAAAATGTGGCCTCTAGAGTGCATACATGGTTTTTCTTAGATTTGGCCCTGTGACCTAGTTTTTGACCCAGGTTGACCCAATTTCGAACTCATTCAAGATTTCATCAAGACAATCATTCTGACTAAAATTCAAGTTGAACGGGCAAAAAATGTGGCCTCTAGAGTGCATACAAGGTTTTTCTTAGATTTGACCCCGTGACCTAGTTTTTGACCCCAGTTGACCCAATTTCAAACTCGTCTGAGATTTCATCAAAACAATCATTTTGACAAAATTTCAGGTTGATCAGGCAAGAAATGTGGCCCCTAGAGTGCATACAAGGTTTTTCTTAGATTTGACCCTGTGACCTAGTTTTTGACCCAAGTTGACCCAATTTCAAACTCGTCCGAGATTTGATCAAGACAATCATTCTGACCAAATTTCAGGTTGATCTGGCAAAAAATGTTGCCTCTAGAGTGCATACAAGTTTTTCTTAGATTTGACCCCGTGACCTAGTTTTTGAACCCAGTTGACCCAATTTCGAACTCGTCCGAGATTTCATCAAGACAATCATTATGACCAAAATTCAGGTTGATCCGGCAAAAAATGTTGCTTCTAGAGTGCATACAAGGTTTTTCTTAGATTTGACCCTGTGACCTAGTTTTTGACCCCAGTTGATTCAATTTCAAATTCGTCCGAGATTTCATCAAGACAATCATTCTGACCAAAATTCAGGTTGATCCGGCAAAAAATGTGGCTTCTAGAGTGCATACAAGGCAAATGTTGACGTCGGACATCGCACGACGGACATCCACCTAACCACAATAGCTCACCATGAGCACTTCGTGCTCAGGTGAGCTAAAAAACTAAATACGTATTATTTTTCAAAGACACAAACCTGTCTTATAGAAAATCATTGAAATATAAGATCGTTAATATTTCATGAATTTGAATCAACTAAACTTTGTTAAGCCTACTGAACATACATGTAGAAATAATTTAAATCTAGGCAGACTTACACATAAGGTGTTTAAAATAACCAAAAGGAAGCATCCACTTACCTCTTCTCTTAGATTATCATCCGCATTAGCCTCAGTTCTTTTGTATATGTATTCCATTTCTTGACAATTTCTGCTGCTTATCTCATCTCTCTCTTCCTTATTAGTTTGTTGGTGCATAACATCTTTCTGAAATACTCTACTGCTTATTTCTTCCTCAGTGTATCCTTTACTGTCAGACCTAGATTGTAGTTCCCCAGTCTTTGGTCGAGCACCATGATTTTCGTTGAACCACCTGGCATCAACATCTGTTTCTTTTCCATGCTCATGAGTCCTGTAAATTAATGAAAGATTAAAATGACATTTAAAATCACAATCTGTAATAAGAAGAATTATCAATTTCAAATAAAACAAATGAAAATTAATATCTAGTTTCTCAATACATGGACAATGAAAACTTTTACATCCATAACTGCTAACCTCAGCCACTAGACCATGAAGGCAGATTGTTTAGACAATTTTGTTCTATTTTTGCTGCAAACTTTTCCAACAGACCTTACTTTGCAAAAAGTTCCTTCAAACAGTTTGTGGCAACAGACTGAAGTAAATTTGCCACATTCATGAAGTATTTAAACCTATTATGTGTGCTATTTAACAAAAACGAACCATGTTGATAAATGCTCAAAATATTTGTTTATTTTTGAAATAAAACTTTAAGATATTTTTTTTATTGTTCAAATTCTTGCAAACTATGTGCAAAGTGCATGATTTAACTAATAAAAAAATATATTCTTGTAAACTTACTGCAAACTTCCTGCAGGAACTTAGCAAGGAACTTACCAAGGAGTTTGCAACAAAAGTAAAGCAAAGGGATTTTATGCCACAAACAAATCTGCAAATTTGCAACAAACTTTGTAATTCTGTAAGGATCATATTGTAACCCCTAGAAGAAATTGATGCTGCAATTAATTTGTCAAACAATTGCCAAACAAGAAGTTTTAAGTTTTCCCGAAATGGCTTACCTGAGTTAACATCTAACAAGAGGGCCATCATGAGGCATTCCTTACAAGGGTGGCAGAATGACAACAAGAGTTCCACTGACATAAGTTACACAGCAAAAAGGATTATCATTCATATGAAATTTCCCTTTATCATGATGGTGCATTATCAACAAAATCGATCCTTAAATGATTGAGTTGTTTCCTTTCATCTCAAATGTACAATTTGTGTTATAGGAAAATTAACAATACTGTCACTTTTTCCATGTCATAGAATAGGTCACTTAATCAAGACAATATGCACATGGCTATATGAAAGCAATATACACATGGCGCTCACAAGAAATTTGACATGCAGGCCTCTTTTTCCATGACATGGCTGAATTTCAACAAACCACTATAATATGTGCAAGCTCAGGTGACTACGCACATTATGTGTCTCATCTATATTGGTCCTTAGTTGTAGGAGAAAGTACGTTAACAGTAATAAGTCAAGAAGACACCTTTTTCCATGACCCAGCTGAAAATCACCACACTGTACAATACGCACAAGGTCAGATGACTAGGAACATTTTTGAAAGTTCCATCAGAATTGGTCCATGACTGGAGGTCAGGTGACAAAAAGATTTTGAGAAAGATTCATCCAAACCGGTCCATAAATTAGGGAGGAGTTGCATGAATTCAAAAGATTTTTTACGAAAAGGCACCTTTTCCATGACACAGCTGAGGTTCGCCAAACCTTGTCAATATGTGCAAGATCAGGTGACTTTGTACATTTTATGAAGCTTTCATCCCAATTGGTCCTTAAATGATAGAGGAGTTGTGTTCACAAGATTTTTTATAAGTAGGTCCCTTTTTCGAAGAAGTGGCTGAAATTCACCAAACCATAGCAATATGCACAAGGTCAGTTGACTAGGAACTTTTTGTGAAAGTGTCATCCAAATCAGTCTATAAATGAGGGAGGAATTGTGTTCACAAGATTGTATAGTATGGACAGACGTATGGACGTATGAATGCACGGACATTGGGATGGAAGGACTGACGTAAAAGATGATACCAATATACTTCCACCTTCAGTGGCCTATAAAAACTAATTAATTGAATATCATGACTGGCTTGACTAAATTTCAAATAAGTTACATTTCAAGACATTTGATAAAAAATATGGTTCACAAAGTTTTTCAAGATTTGACCCTGAGCCCTAGTTTTTGACCCTGCAATCATGCTAGATTTCATGTAGACAAACAGGGGGCACACAAGATTTTTTCTTAGATTTGACCCCTTCACATGATTTTTGAGCTTGCTTGACCAAATATCACTCTTGTCAGTAATAATCACAAACACTCTAATCAAGTTTCTATGCATACTAGCTAAAATGCGGCCTCTTGAATGCAGTAAAGGTTTTTCTAAGATTTGACCCATTGACCTAATTTCAGCCTGCCTTGACCCATTTTAGAACTCAATCATTCTGATAACCTTTCAAGACATTGCCCTAGGAATGTGGCCTTTTGAGTGCACACAAGGTTTCTTCTAAAATTTGTTCCCTTTACCTGTTCTTTGACCCCACTTGACCCAATTTAAATCTTGTCAGAGGTCTCCATGGGATAACATTCAGACCAAATTTCAAGACATCTGGTCCAAAATGAGGCCTCCAAAGAGCACACTAGATGTTGACAGATAGCATACAATAGACAATGAACATCTGACACAGGTAATCACAATTGCTCACCATGAGCACCTAATTATTAGGCAACATAATAATAGATTAAAGAATGCTTTTATAAATGATGATAGTAATAAGATAAAGTAATGATGGTGGTTTTATTAAAAAAGAACAAAGGAATTAATAACATTTTTTGCCAAAATTATAATCAATCTGATGTTTTAAAAAATGATGACTTCAGGGTGTCTATATGGATTTTCAGAAATTAAAGGCCATTTACTAGAACATTATCCAAGAAGACCAATTTTTGAACCTGATCAAGACATTATCAGGACAATAATTCTGGCCAGTCAATATATTTATAGGCAGTTACAACTATTTCACAATGAGCAATAATATTGATTCATTTGAGCTAAAAATATGGCCTCTAGATTATTCATAGATTTGACTCTAAGATCAAATTCTTATAATTAATGTCCATGACTTATCAAATCAGGTTGTTTGGGCTTTGAAGTAGCCTACTGTGTCAAAAATTAAAGGCCTTTCTAAGATTTGACTGTGACACATTTTTTGTCCTCAAATTGCCCAATTTTGACTTGTCTTAGCTTAATCAACACAAAAAATCTGACCAATTTTCTTGTTTATTGGGCAAAGAATTGTACCTTTAAAGTTGTTAAAAGACCAACAACTCAATCTGCACACAGCTCAGTGTCCTCAAGGGTTTTTTTTAGATTTGACTAAGTGACCTAGTTTTTGAACCGAGATGACCAGCTGTTATCCCTTATGGGTCTATGATCATAAACCCAATGGCTTAAGACAAATAGTCCGAAGAATGACCCCTTCCATCAGGAATCAAAAAGACGTTTAAATTTTGTTTGATTCGAACCAGCTGTTAAAAGAGGAGAAATGTTAGAGACAATCCTTCATTATTTATACAAAAAAATTTCTCTTACCCAATCCTTAACTTCCCCTTTAGAACTCAAAAGCTATGCTCTTTTTAATTTTCTTACAGATGCATAACTGGTACTATGTGTTAGAATTAAGATTTTTTGCCTTCTGGTTGAGAAGAAAATTAGTAATAAAAAAAAAGGTACATTCCTCACAAACTAGGTTGAAAAATATTAAAGGTACAGGAGGGATGATGTTTGAAATATTGACCCTTCTTTTATTTCAAAAGTCCAGTCCCTGTAGTACTGGCACTTGGCCCCTGGTGATCCAATAGGTGTGATTCAATCAAATTTCATGAAGCCTAGGAACTGGTAATAAATACAAAATATCAAGGATGGGGACCATCTGATTCAGAAGAAAGAGAATTTTGATTAAACACCAATACCATTGCCTTTACCATTTTCAAAATATTTTTCAACACATTCGACTTTGAAAAATTAACATTGACCTTGACAGTTGACCTTTAAAATGGTACCAATACAACGGTCTCTTCATAAGCAATACTCGTATGAAATGACAATGCTTTATCCTTTACCAATCATAACTAGTGGCCAATGGTAAAGTTTTTAGGTGACAAACAGACTAAAAGACAAACTGACAGGTAAAAAACAACATGCCCTCAATCTATTGATGTAGGGGCATAAAATGTTCTTACAAATGTTCCCTTTGATTACCACAGTGAACATTTTTGTCAATACCCTGTCATGAAAGTAGACAAACTAAGGGATATCTAAACTAGATGCTGTATTAATTGGTTCATGATCAGTGGTAAAGGAGGAGGTTTAGTTCAGACAAATTGTTGATGGAGAAATCAAGTCGAATAACTAAGAAAACAAGCAAATTGATGATGGACTGACATCACCTGCCTTTTAACATAACATGATATCAGGCAGTATGTTTTTTAGAAACAGCTTGCATACACTTTCACAAGTTTATCTTTGATTCTTTAGGGTTTATCATATTACCCCAAAAACAATTGCACAATAAATGATATAATATGTCAGTGTTTTTAAATGTTATCTTTTTCTGGTTGATAAAAATTATCACGACTCAGCAAAGTATTGTCAAGATAAAGTCTCCAAACCTAGACCAGATCTCATTGATATATACTAACATATTTTTCTCTATATTAGTTACCTTGTATATCCTCTTGTTGACTGATTAGAACACACCGCTTCATCAATCCTTTGTTTTGTCTTCTGCACACTCTCTGGTGTATTCCCAATTATTCGAATATTGATGGTTGTGTCTTCTGGGCTTGAATTTATGACCTCCCACTTCACATTGGAGCCAATAGGATTAACTACATTAAGAAAAGAAACAATGTTTACAAGAATTGTTACAAAGTGAACTAATACCCAACCCCCCCCCCCCCCCCCCCCCTTCAACTGTTGTACTTGTATTGTGTGCTATCAGTAACGGATAATCTTTATCCGTGTCATGATAAACTCTGGTTTGTACCAGTTAGCGTTGCACTCAATGTCGTTTAAATCATAGAGTAGTTGTAGCCAATTTTAACAACAAACTGTAAATAGTCTTAATATTACATTTTAATGACGATAAACAATTTGTTAGCCCTCTTTGTAAATTATCATGTTATCAGTTATTTGTAAAGAGATTTGATATTGATTAAGATTCATGTTTAATTTCAATACCCACTAATAATTCATTTCATACAAATAGAAATCAAATGGCTCACTTCAAAATAAAATCATTTTTTTATAATATTCGCTAGTTAGTACATTATTCTGCTTTACCAAAAAGTTTACAGGTATCTGAATTTGACATCTCAATGTCCAAAGTACAAAATAATTGATCATGGGGATTTCAATATGCATATCTTTACTTAGAATAATGCATGTGCTTGGATCCCAATCTCGACACAAGAATTATTTTTTACAGCTTGAACCAGATTTGATATTCTATCTATGATATAAGATGAACTTCTTCGAAAAATACACATATCTCCTAAAATTATATGATATAAATTCTCTGCAGAACGAATTATGCCTTTTAATTGTTAAATGACGTCATCTCAACTTGATCTTGATACTTACATTATTTTCAAACTTACATAATAATGTTGCAATACACCTTCAGCTCATTTGCATAATTATAAAACTACAGTTGTATACACAAGAGGACCATGATGGTCCTATCGCTCACCTTTGTATCTTTGTCTCATTCAAAATATTCCAGCAAAGTCATAATTGTACTTTTATGATTTGAGGCCTCTAAGACTGTAAACAAGAAAATTGTCATAAACAGCCCTTTTTCAAAGATATGGCACAGATCCTTCCCATTTTTAATAGGGTTATCCTTGAGACCTGAAAAACATTCTGACCAAGTTTCATGAAGATAGGACCATATTTGTGGCCCCTATAGTGTAAACAAGAAAATTGTCATTTAAGGCCCCGTTTCCCATGGTATGTCACGGATCCTTCCCATTTTCAATAGGATTCATCCTTGTGACCTGACAAACAATTTCTGACCAAGATTTATGAATATTGGACAAAATGTTTGGCCTCTAGAGTGTAAACACTTTAATTGTTGAAGGCTGATGGCAGACAACGCACAACAGAAAAATCATCACTGGGTATATTTCAACATATTCCTGCAACATAGGTCATATCATAAATGACAATATTGAGAAGTCTTACCAGAGTTAAGTAAATTCTTAACCGTCTGCAATACTCCACCCTTCTTCAACATTTTCTCCACAGATGTATATTGTTCCTCATCTTTTAAATTAACATAAACAGTGTGAAGAACAAAAAGTCCAAATTGAGTCAATGTTTGGGTAGGAAGGCATTTCTCTACAGTAGTTGCAATCATCATGAGCAATTTGCCAACACCAATACTCTTAGGTCCTGAAATATACATAATATATATAGGGCTGATTAAATGATGAATCAACCAGCAAATATATCCATCAGTGTAATATGGAGACAAACTTGTGCTGCAAATTCAACTGTTTTTGTTTGTAAGTCATGAGGCAGAATTTCCACAAAATGCATCTAGAATTATCCCCTTGATAGTATATCGTCGGCTCCGTTCTATAAGGACATATAGGCCAATTTCCATTTTTTCTTTTATTGCGTTTTCCCACACATGTGATATTCCTGGGTCTTTTGCGAAAATGTTGGACCTGAAAGCTAATGGTATCCCCCCAAAAAAGCTTCATGGACTTGTAAGATACGTCATATTCGCACCAGAAGTGGTTGAAAAGTGAAGTTCGAAAATGACGTATTGACAAATTTGATGATTATTCAAGTTTCTTTATGAAAAAAGTTTATTTTAAAAGATCAGTTTGAAATAGAACACAACCTTTACCCAGGCACAAATAATTTGCGGGTCTCAGTTACATACATAAAAATTGTTATATGTGTTTTACACTTTTTTCAAGGAACGTCACACTCAACGGCTTTCAGGGTCTTGTATGCACCGAAAAGAAATTTTTTACAAGCGATTTTTCCATATCTTGTATAACATCAAATTTAATTAGTTTTTTTCATGCATTTATCTTTTATGCCTTTTTTTGTCTATACGACATTTTGTGGCGTAAAAATTAAGTGAAAAAATGACGTACTTGGCGATTTTTTTGTTGTTTTTCTTAAACAACTCATTATAGAGACAAAATTTAATATTTATGACGACAGATAATATATTAAGTGATTCGATTTAAAATGTTGTCGACCAAAATGGTTGTACAAGTGTTTATAAGTAAAAAGATATTAAGTTTTTTCCTTCTCCTGAAAAGTAGGCTTTTCCCGTATTTGTCCTTATAGAACGGAGCCAACGATATGTTGCTCTTTTGATAATGAACATGTGTGCTAAGATTCAATAGAATGTCTTCAGTATCAGACATTGCGAAAGCTCAAAAAAACTGTCAGACATTCGGTCTGACAGGCTTGAAAAATCTGTCAGACCGAAAACAAATCTGTCAGACCGAAAAAAACAAGGAAAAATAACATGTAGCCACCAACGATATAACACAAATCAATGTAAACTGATAAATCCAAAAGAATTTCTCTATCATAAAAGAAATAATAACCAAAAAAGCTATTGAAAACGGTAAAATTCTAAAGAACAATCTAAATATAAAGAAACGGTAAATAGAACCTAAAATCAGATTTTGTTATATAAGTGAATTGCCTTAAGAAAGTCAAAAATCAATTCCAATTTGACATAATGAAAAATCTGCCTCATACTATCAACTTTAAAATATTTGTCTCTGATAAAAGAGAAATCAATACAATCTATAAAAATGTGTTCGGTAGTTCTCCTTTTAAAAGGTAGGAGTGTGTTAAGTGAGAATGACCAATGCGTAATCGAGTTAAAATTAGCTCTTCGCGACGGCATGACCTGTAACCAGGCAACCAATCGCCCAGGTCCTGTCGAACAGAAAATACTTTATTATTCTGGTTAGCTGGATCAGTCCAACAGTTCCTCCAGATATCATGAATAAAAATATGAGTTAAGGGTTTAAAATCGGTATAAGGTACTTCGAATGGTTCGAATTTGTCCTCTGTTTTCCTTTTTTTACCAGGCTTTGCACCCTCGAAGTATTTAAGGGACGCCATTATACTACGACAGTAAAAGTAATATGTATTCCGAATGGCTAATCAATACCTGTTTCAGCCAACCACAGTCCGGTTTACAAATCAAGGGAAATAATCAGCGAAAACACGATATAATAGTGCCGTCCCTTTGTACTTTGTTGTTTATCAATTTTCTCGCAAACAGAATGACAAATATTTTGGTTGTAAGCTTCCATAATTATGCAAACGCGAGGTATTGAAAAAAAGCAAAATGGTCAAAATATGTCGGACATATGGACCGACGGTATCGAATTTTCAATCGGACCGAAGTCAAAAATATCGGACAATGTCCGCGGTCTGACGTCTTTCGCAATGTCTGCAGTATTACTACAGATATCCCAAAATGGCAAAGTTTTCACACAAAGATGAAAACAACTGCAAATCCAAGGCTATAGCAATACAATGTACCTGTTTTTTTCTGTAAAACACAGCTGAGCTAAAAATATTTGTGAATAATGTATAAAAGAAAGGTTTCTAACAACATGGCCTTTTCAAAAACTCTTCCATAGCATTATGGGATTTGTATTTGTGTCATTCTAGACACTTGCTAAAGTTTCTTCAAATTATTATAAAGGTTAAGTGACTACCTTATACTAGAGATGCAAAGCTGTTCAAATTTATAGAGCTGATCTCAGTTCCGTAATAAATTATATCCCGAAAAGTTCATTTTGATTTTTGATGATCCAAAATTACCTAAATAGAATTATCTATACTCCTAGAGATTTACCAAGGATTCATTCTTTAGGATCCCAGCTAATTCATTCTCAAGTTATCATTCAGAAAGATTTTACCTTTACACCAGATTAAAGCAACTTGGTGTCCTTGCCTTTTTACACATTGATCATTCATATATAATAAAATCATTAACATTTAATAAAAGAAATGTATGTATATACCAGTTTAAGTGATATAAACTTAATTTTGTTATGACCTAGACAATGTTTACTGTTATCTAGTGACCTTGAAATTTTACCTTGTATTTAAAAAAATTCAAGGTCACCTGATAACATCCAAATGACCAGGGATCATCCTCAGAAGTAGATGTCCATGTCCATGCTAATTTTCATGACTTCATTTTGCCTTAAGTTTTCATCCCAAGCACAGTTACTCTGACTTTGCTTGATCAATCTCATTATCATTTAAGATCAATGACATCTGGAGATGATGTCTCCAATTTTTTTGACCATAGCTCCTTTTTGTCTCATGTTATCATCATGAAAACCCTCCCACCAACTGATTGACATTAGCACCTACCACCATGTACCCGACCTTGTAAAAAGGGAAGCATAATTATTAGCTCTGTAAAAAATCAAATTATCTGAATAGGTTAAGGAAAATACCTTCACATATATCAAAGGAAACTTCTGCAATATTGTTATTAAGACAATACTCTATGGCATCTTTTATGGCCTTTTTATAAGCTCGTTCATCCTCATGTTCCACAGCAGACACCGAACTTAAAGGTTGCAGGCTTGCTTTTTTGTATCCTCCAGAAACTATGATACCATCATTGGATGATTGTGGATTCTCATTTCTGTATTTGAACTTCATGTATGAATCTGTAGATAATAAATAAAGCTTGGTTAGGAAACAGAACAAGAACACAACCTATGATTGCATACACTTGGTTGTTGAGTGCTGGATAGTGGATAACAAGAGGGCTTGAATTGCTCCCCTGGCTTTAACATCTCCAAATTTAAAAATGAGAATTTCAAAAACAAATCAAACAACTTCAGTATATAATCAAACATTGAACATTTATTGAAATTGACCCAATGGTTTGACAGAAGACTTTTAAGAAGATATTTGGGGGTCAATCAAAATTTCTTGAACTACAAAGAATCATGGTCACCCAAGGTACATTCATGCCAAGTTTCATTGAAATTTGCCAAATGTTTTGGGTTGAGAAGATTTTAAAGTCATTATAAGACCCATCTGGCCAAACCCATATTTGGGGTTCAATTGAAATCTCTTGAACAACTTTCATAAATGAAACACGCTTGCCATTTTCATTATAATTTACCCTTGGTTTTGTAGGAAAATATTTTTTAATGACTTTAACCCATTCCCACACAGCAATATTTTAGACTAGTCCAAATTGAAAGAAATTGCAGACGACAAATTCAAGTTGATGGAATTTTGATTTGTCTTGTCTTTTATGCCAGAAAACATTGTGGATAATGAAGAAATTGCTTGATAAAAGAGAAGAAGTTATTTAAAGATTTAAAGTGAACATAAGCCTAGCCCTGCCAAGTCCAATTTTGGAGTCCAATTGGAATTTCTTGAACAGCTCTAGAAGAGGGTTCAGACCTTAGCTTATCAACAGCTTTTAACTTACCCTTTGTTTCAGTGAATGCATAGAAATAATACCATTCACCACATGAGCACTGTATTACTGACAAAGAACTGGGTACATTCATCTCGATTCTACTAATATATCAGCAATTTATTCTAAAATTATATACTTACAGATTTGAAATAATTTTAAATGCCAAGATGTACGGGTATGTTCTAATGACAAATGACTGTTCATAATTGATCTTGTGGAATTGTTTTGATTGACATATCAGTAAAATTGTTATACTGCCAGTGTTTTTCACAGGTTATCAGCATTGTACTTTAAATATTTCTAAATTGATCTGAAATATTTTTTCTGTGATTGTGTTTTGCAGCTGGAAAATAGAAAGGACAAGATGTGTTTGTAAAATACTAATGCCCATACTAAAAAGATATTTTTCAAGATTGACCTTGATAACTGACTTAAGCTTTGTTATGTGACCTTGACTAAAAGATGCAGATAGATAAGATGAACCATTAACACTTTCCTGTTTTAAAAAGGGGGTGTTCCAAATATATAGTAAAATGTGCCCACGCTCAGATTTTTATGATATTGTGGGTAATTGTAGTACTGGGTATACTGATTAAGGAAAGGCCTTTTTTTCCCAAAATGAGTAAAGAGGGTCGACCATAAAGTACCCGAAAGCACATCTTATCAAATGCAAAGGGGTGTCAGGAAAAAAATCACATTGCAAGGAAATTTTGGAATATGTAAAAAGAATGTGTTACTGATTTAAAAGACAATTGGTACCTTTATGTTTTTATATAGGTTGGGATCTTATGTCTGTTTCCTCCTAACAGATATCCCAAAAAGTTCTTGAAAAATTCATGAAAATTTGAAAAAAATGAAATAAAGTTCTGAGTTAAAGGGTTAAAATTTCTAAGTTGTAGCTCTAGTCCAGTTATCAAACTCTTTTAAAATTAAGATACATATGTTCTTTATGTTTACAGAGAGTTTCATTGAAATCGGAAACCGGTAAGTTAGTCGAAAATCTCTTAGTGTAGAAGATAGTGGGTGGGGTAAGATATAGATTTCACCCATCTGATAATCTTGAAGTGTGAATAACTTTTCAACGGCTTAAGACAGGATGTTCATATTTCATACATGGATCCTTTGTGACAAAGCCTATTTACAAAGATTAATCAAAATCAACTGTCAAGGTCAAGGTTAATTATCAAGGTCATTGTTATAAATAAAAAAAAAACTTCATTGAGCTTTGGGAACATACTTTGCAAAAGTTATGAATGATGATTTTGATTTTCAATTATAGTTTCTTTTAAACAAATGTATTTCAGTTTGTTCCTAACTCAGTCATTTGTGAAGGTCAAGGTCAGATTTTCTTTTAAACAAACTCATTTCAGTTGTTTCCTTACTCAATTTCTTGTTTGAAGGTCAATGCCACATATGAGGATGGTGTTTAGGATTTGACACTACGTATTTTCTGTCACAATCCTGGAGAAGTTACTTGTTCTATGTTTTACAGGTCCGTTTTAGAAATAAGATTCCTCCAAAGAAAAAGCGAGACACTTTGAACAATAAATCAAAAATTAATCGAACTGTAGGTTATGAAATGAAAAACTTTGGAAGGAAAAACAGCATGGGAAAAGAAGGAATCTTTTGTAACAAGCATTTTCTTCTTTTTTATACAGTGTTTTCCTTTGGGATATGAAAATGTCGAGTTTTGGGAAAGGCAATATATATATTTGAATTTTTAAGTTTACAAATGAAGATGAACAATCACTACATTCCTGAA
The DNA here is from genome assembly GCA_948146395.1 of Fragum whitleyi. Classification (NCBI taxonomy): domain Eukaryota; kingdom Metazoa; phylum Mollusca; class Bivalvia; order Cardiida; family Cardiidae; genus Fragum; species Fragum whitleyi. Next base: position 26,310,767 of record OX411555.1, on the reverse strand, counting down.
TGACCTGCAAAATTCTGGCATTACTGAAACACAGTCCTTCCTAAAATATACTTGCCTCCGGCCCAAGGGTTATTGTCTGTGCTGACCCCTAGTCTTAATTCAAATAAGAAATACTACTATAACGATAATACAATTTGAAAGAATATTTTTCCTTCATAAATAAATGATTCTCCTAGGTCTTAAGGTATTATTTATCTATAATGACCTGGCACTCATTAAATATTCGTTTTGACCCCTATCGATAGTCGGTAAATATGTTTCTTAATATAGACTTAAACTCGCAAGGTTAAGAGCTAAGAATATGTATCACAGCTCATAGTACATTCGGAAATTTAGCGGTGGTGGTTAGGGTGCATTCCCATTATCGGGAGGTCACGAGGTCCAGCCGGACCATGACCAGAAATATTTCTATTTCTTTTTAGGTTTACACTTTTTTTTAGTACAGATTTTGATTTTTTTCTTCTTTTTTGAGCAGTGTTGCAAAAGACTATTGGTATTCGGCACAGTCTCTCCGCCAGCCTCAATTTGACCATTGCAAAGTCCTGTCCATAAATCACTGAAAATTACTGAAAATAATTTTAGATTTTGAAATGTATCTGGATCTATATTTAAGAGATGAAGAGGCATTTTTTTTAAATTTATGACGATATGAAATTAAAAACATATACTGGGTTTGAACACGTCAATCGAATTCTTGTTCAACTCTATTTTCTTCCGTTGATATCTTATAATTCAATATCATAAAGCAAATGAGATCTTTGATGGGACTGCTTTTTGGTACAAGCTTACTAACAACTTAATATTTTTTTTTCATTGAGGTATGAAACAAATCTTTGTCCCGATCAGAATACAGTAATCTTGGTTAGTGCAAACAACCAACAAGAGTGCCATCGTCACAAAATACGCCGCCACATTGCTGCTGTTTCACAGAAATAATTGTAGACACTACTTATTTTGACAGAACCAAATTGAAAATGACCAAGTTTCATTTAAATCAAGACAAAAAGTTAGGAGGAGTTGCCTTCACAAGGCTGCAATTTCAATAAGCCCCAGGCACTAAGTTTTAAGGGGGCATAATTCAGGGAAATAAATAAGCCATAAAATCCTTGATCCATGTACATCTTCAAATTATGGTGATGACATTGACCAAGTTTCATTTGAATAAAGACAAAAAGTAAGGAGGATTTGTGTTCAAAAGGCTGCAATTTCAATAAGCCCTAGATACTAAGTTTTTAAGGAGCATAACTCGGGCAAAAATCAACAAACCATAAAATCCTTCCTTCATGCACATCTACCAATTGAAGTGATAACATTGACCAAATTCCAAGAAGATCCAGCCAGAAACTTAGGAGGAGTTGCGTTGACAAGAAAAGTGGACCCAGAGACTAAGTTATCAAGGGGCATAACTCAGGCAAAAGTTAACGAACCATAAAATCCTTCCTTCATGCACATCAACCAATTGAGGTGATAACATTGACCAAGTTTCAAAAAGATCCAGCCAGAAACTTAGGAGTTGTGTTGACAAGAAAAGTGGACCCAGAGACTAAGTTATCAAGGGGCATAACTCAGGCAAAAATCAATGAACCATAAAATCCTTCCTTCATGCACATCTACCAATTGAGGTGATTACATTGACCAAGTTTCAAGAAGATCCAGCCAGAAACTTAGGAGGAGTTGCGTTGACAAGAAAAGTGGACCCAGAGACTAAGTTATCAAGGGGCATAACTCAGGCAAAAATCAACGAACCGTAAAATCCTTCCTTCATGCACATCTACCAATTGAGGTGATTACATTGACCAAGTTTCAAGAAGATCCAGCCAGTAACTTAGGAGGAGTTGCGTTGACAAGAAAAGTGGACCCAGAGACTAAGTTATCAAGGGGCATAACTCAGGCAAAAATCAACAAACCATAAAATCCTTCCTTCATACACATCTACCAATTGAGGTGATAACATTGACCAATTTTCAAGAAGATCCAGCCAGTAGTTTAGGAGGAGTTGCGTTGACAAGAAAAGTGGACGGACGTACGGACATACGGACGGACGGATGGATGGACGGACGGACAGACGGAGAAGATGACGCCAATATACGTCCGCCTACGGCGGCGTATAATAAAAATGAATGATGTAAGAATAAAAAATATTTATCGAAACTGACAATGAACTAATGACAAAATAATAACAAAAAATAAATTTCTTTTAAAAACAAAAAAAAACAAAACAAAAAAAAAAAACGAAAAAATCATTATGTTAGTGATAATCAATTTATGCCTCTGTCGGGACTTGAACTCGATCCAACAAGTTGTCGATGTACGGGAAGGCGTCTGTAACCACTGTTATATCGCGCCTTTTTAAGAGAATGTGAAATAATATAAGTAACAAGAGCTGTCACTGTAAGATGACAATGCCCCCGACACCGCTTTGATAGTAATAAGGAAGTTATGGCCAATGTTAAAGTTTTTGGACGGAATGACGGACGGACGGACGGACGGACAGACGGACGGACAGACGGACGGACATACGAATGAGGGGGTACTTTCGAGGATAATGACTTGTGAGTTGCTTAATGTACAAAGCTACCTTCTGAGTAGCACCTTGAGTGGCCATCACGTGGCTCTATTTGTCCAAAATTGTTCTATAATTAACACAAGTATGGCCATGTTATCATTGTTATTATGTTTATATAATTAACTCTTGTCGTGCTGAATGAAATTGTCGACAAAATTACAATCTAATCTAATTTCGGGTTCAGCATGAAAGTTAAAACACAACTTTATACATGACACTAGTAATCTTTGAGGGGAACAACTGTGTCCAATTATTTTGAAATCCACCCATATACTGTAAACGGCTTTATATTGGCGGTGTCCACATTTGGCGTTTTTTCAGTTTCGATTTATTGGCAGTGATTAATTTTGGCGCATCTTAAATGCACCGCCAAAATAAATCATCTTAGCTATTTTTCATTTTTCCTCGTTTTAAACATTGAAAGTAGAAGAAAGACAATTTTCTAGAGTAGTGTCATTTTTTACAAACTAAACAATAGTTTGTTTTCACACCTCTCGTAAGAGTAATAATTCATGTACCAGTTTTTCACACATTTTCTCCTTGATTTTCGTTACAATACTTAAACCAACTTTAACCTGCAATTTTGGAATTATTTTTATTAGACATTTACGAACGTTGTCAGCCGATTTTCTTATTCCAATTCGAATAAGAATGGTCTGAGTATCTTTGAAATAAAGTTAATCAAAATAACCTTAAAAGTACATCGCGCAAGATAACATTTTCCTTACAGTAAAGGATTTTTTTCAATTCACAATGGCAAATATTGGCGGTGGATTAATTTTGGCGCATCTTAGGTCGACCGCCAATATAGCCAAAATAAAACCACCGCCAAAATTACCCCGTTTACAGTAATATGTAGAAGATGATGATCCAGAAAATAATTGGACACACACCCACTAAACACTGAATTAACTCTATATGCATGTCACCATTGCATAGCAGGGGCATAAAAAGGGCTTTGAAAATAATCTAGAATAATTCTGCTTTCCCAAAGTATTTTCATTTTCTTCCTGTTCTTGAATTATAAACTAGGACTTATCACAGTATGTGACTAAATACCTAGCAAGTGCTTTTAGTGTATTGAGAGCTTTAACAATACAAGGACATTGCTACTGACTGCTTTTCTAGAAAGGAGGAGTTTGTGACACAAAATTGGTAGTACAATTAGCTGTGTATATCTACAAAGTTTAAATAATGTCTAAGTTCAAGGGAAGATAATTCTTGAACCAAGGGGAATTTAGTCTTCAAAGTTGCGTCTTGCAAAACTTCAACATGAGGTTAATCTTTGTATTATGTTTCAATGGTTTTGAAGCAAAACTGAAGGAGAAGTTTGTGACTCAAAATTGGTAGTATTTTGTACAGATAGATGGACACACGGACAGACAGGCTGATTTCTAGTTTACCCAAAAAAATCCTTTTGTGGGGGTATAATGTGGTAAGTGTTCACATTTGTAGATCCTATGAGGCGATTCTTCTTCTTATCTTCTGAGGTAAACGTGTTCATAACTTCTGGGTTAAATTGTCCATAACTTCCACAATGATTTTACTGTTGTCAATTTATCCAGAACTTCTGATGTCGGATTGTCCAAACTTTCTGTTTAGTTTGTTTTGGCCTTCTGGGGTAAAACAATCTAAACTACAGAGTTGATTTTTCAGAATCCTTAATGACTGTTTGGTTTAAAATTTTGAGGTCAGCTTATCCGGGAGTTTGGGGTATTTTTAACTTTCTTGGCACATTCTATCAAACTCCACTAAGGTCAATTTGTCTGAAATTTCTAAGTGCATTATGTTTTGTTTGTTTGAATGGGGTTTAACACTGATTTCAACATTATTTCAGTTATATTGCAGCGGCCAGAGAACCTAACAATGGATTCCTGGTATTTCTCGCACCAGCACTACCATTACATTCTTTCCTAGCCTCCGACTGCTATTCCACATATGTCTACGAATATAGACCCATTGGTGGAAGACAAGAAGTCGGAAAGAATGAGTGCCGCCCTCGGGGATCGAACTCGGGACCTCTAGATTGGCAGTCCAATGCACTGCCAACTGCGCTTTGACGGCGCCTCTAAGTGCATTATGACTAGAACTTCTGATATTACTGAGGTAGGCCAAAATTTCTCAGAATTTGTAGTAAATTCTAAACCACAAATGTCCTTTTGTTATTTCTTCTTATACTCTTAGGGTCAGTTAAAGAACAGATAAGTTCATTTAAAGAGTGATTCTACACATATTTAAGTGATTAAAGATGTCATGCTGGCTCACTAAGGAAACATTAGAGATGTGATGGAAACTTGTGGGGCAGATTTTTCTAAAAACTACCGAGGTTAATTTGTCAAAAACTTCTGATGTCTAGAGGCTTGAATTTCTGAGGCTTGTTTATATAAAACTTCTGATGTTATTATATCCTGAACCTTCCGGGTAAAGCAATCAATAAGTTTAGTAGAAAGTTGTCTTTGTGTCATTAACAAAAGAGTCAGTACAATTTAATGAATGGTAATGATTTGCAAATTTACAAAGAAAATAGAAAAAATGAGATTTGATGAAGATAACTTCTGGGTAAAATTTTTCTTATAACTACTGTGGTTAATTTGTCAAAAACTTCTGATGTCTATTTGATTGAACTTCTGAGGTTTGTTTGTCTGAGTCTTTTATCCTGAACCTTTCAGGGTCAAGTTACCCAGAAGTTTAGTAGAAATTGTTTTTTTGGTAACATTTGAGTCTGTCCCATTTATTAAAGATAATAATGTACAGTTTGACCTACTGACATAACCTGATACTATGAGTTATTATTCACTGATAAATACCATTTAACTTGATTAAAGTTATGTGGAAAAATGCTTGCCTTTAATGCTTAAAATGCCAAAAATTGTGTATTGAATCTGATCTATATATACATCTAGATTATCTCTAAATATAGAAAGTACACTCTTAATATAGAAAGTACAGCTCAAAATACATTTAGGTTATGGCATTAATTGACGCCGGAATTTAACCTAAAGTACAAACAATATATATGTTATACTTTAAATCTAATTAAGGCTGCACTGGAGCTATATCTAAGTTTTGATCTACCCCTTTACGCCATGTAACCAAAAGCTTGTCTAAGTTTTCACAGAGACCAACATACTGACCAATTTTCAAAATATAACGCTTAAATTGTAGCCTGTAAAAAGCATATAAAATGTTAGTGACAAACAACCAACAACAGACACAACTAGACCACAACAAGGTGGCCGGAATGGCCCTAAACCGCTCACCTGAATTGTCAAGTGGATCTAACAAGAAACTTTCTGGCAAAGTTTCATTCACATTTGCCTAGTTGTTGACGAGCAGTTATTCCAAGACTTCAAAATGTCAGTCAATGATTTTGGGCTCAAAATAAGCCCAGCATGGCACCCCAATATTTGGGGGTCAATCAAAATTTCAAGAACAAGATTTGAGAAGGGTCACCAAAGGAAATTTCTTCCAAGTTTGGTTGAAATCAGCCCAATGGTTAATTCATAAAAGATGTTTAGATTTCAGGGTCAAAAACTGCCCTGCACTAACATGCCCATATTTTGAATTCAATCAAAATTTTACAACCAAGATTTGAGAAGGGTCACCCAAGGAACATTTCTGCCTAGTTTGGTTGAAATCAGCCCAATGGTTACTCAGGAGATGATGTTTGAAGATTTCAAGGTTGAAAACTGCCCCGCCCTGCCATGCCCATATTTTGGGGTCAATCAGAATTTCAAAAACAAAATTTGAGAAGGGTCACCCAAGGAACATTTCTGTCACGTTTGGTTGAAATCAGCCCAATGGTTATTGAAAAGATGTTAAAAGATTTCAGGGTCAAAAACTGCCCTGCCCTGCCACACCCCTATTTCAGGGTCAATTGAAATTTCACGAACAAGTTTTCAGAAGGGTCACCAAAGGAACATTTCTGACAAGTTTCGTTGAAATCAGCCCAATGATCACTGAGGAGAAGATGTTTAAAGATTTCAGGGTCAAAACTGCCCCGCCCTTATTTGGGGGTCTATTAAATTTCACGAACAAGTTTTAGGAAGGGTCACCAAAGGAACATTTTTGCCAAATTTTGTTAAAATCGGCCCAATGGTTACTGAGGCAAAGATGTTTAAAGAATTGTTGACGACTTTTAACAGACGACAGACAAAAGGTGATCACAAAAGCTCACCTTGAGCATGTTGTGCTCAGGTGAGTTAAACTCATAGAGCTGAAAACAATGCTGTGGTACATCAATAGGACTGTCCAAATTCCCTTTTTCAAAATACTTGAATACAATGTAATTGCCAATGTTCGTAAAATTTGCAGAAGAGACAATTCTGATAGTCAACTTTGCTGTACTCAAATTATAGACCATTCCAAAATCAAGGTATTTAAAAAATATTGACTCCTGAAAGTTGAGTAAACTACTTTTACTTTTACAACATTGCATGAAAAGAAGATTCCAAACCAACTATTTCTCCTTTTCTACAATGGTTGCAAAATCATCATCCCTAAGAATGTTAAAACCGGATTTAATTTGTTAAAGAGTAAACGATAGGGCAACCCATGTTATGAAGACTAGGTCATATTTTGGAACTGCATCGTTTAAGGCATTAATCAAATTAAGTTAAGAAATAAATGTAAGGTTCCTTTATTCCCTAAAAACAATGAACAAAATTCGCAAATAGAAATATAACTGAAAGAACTATCAATTACAGTAAGTAATACCACAAGAAAATATCTTGACAAGGAAAATACTGCTACACATTAATCGATGAAATGCCATTGTCAAAGAATCAATCACACTATTCATTTATACAACCTAAATGCCATAGCTACAACTTAAGGTTGTAAACCAACCATTTTACTTTTCACTTAACCCTTTACTGTTTAATCTCTGTTTTTTGCATGCCTGTTACTTTATGATTGAGAAAACATTGTTGACGCCTGACGACGCACATTCAAGGATCACAAAAGCTCACCTTGAGCATGTTGTGCTTAGGTGAGCTTAAAAGTTATGGTTCATGATTAAGGTAGCAATGGACACGAGTCGCTATTTTTTCTGCCTAATGAATTTTTTTCTTGTTCACATATGTTGTAGATTAACATTGTATAGTTGTTATATTAATATTTGAAGTTACCTTTCCATGCTTGTTTTCAGGCTAGAGTTGATTGATTGAATGGAGTTTAACGCCGCTTTCAACATTATTTCAGTTATATCGCGGCGGCAGGAGCACCTAACAATGGATTCCTGGTATTTCTCTGACCTGTACTACCATTACATCCTTTCCTAGCCTCCGACTGCTATCTCACATAGGTTTACGATTATCTACCCATTGTTGAGAGACAAACGTCGGAAAGGATATTTGCCGCCATCGGGGATCGAACCCACGACTTCAAGATTGGAAGTCTTATGCCTAACCAACTGCGCTATGGTGGCGGCCGGGCTAGAGTTAGCCCCCCCCCCCCCCCCCCCCCCCCTCCTTGATCTAATGCTGGGTTGTAATCCTTTCAAACTAAGTTACCGGTTCAATTTCCCCCAAAAAATTCTTTCAACACAAATGGCTTGTAAGCCTTTTCTAAACTCCAAACCAATTACTATTTCTAGCAATCTTTTGCTTTATCGCATGTTTCATTGAAAGGAACATATCGCTGCTTTTCAACAAAAACCTCGTAACTACAGCTTAAACCAAGCTGCAGTTACAAGGTTTTCGTTGAAAAGCCATGATATGCATTATCAATTTAATTGATTGGCATGTATTTTCATTAACCCTTTCAAACAACAAAAGACCAATGTTTAAGATTTTTCAGTAAATAGTAGATGTATTTACTAATGTCTTTGTGTTTAACACTTTCCCGAACAAGACAGGGTTTTGATGCCCCACATTGGCGAGTATTTGGAAAATATTGAGATGAAAGAAGAAAATGCTGGTCAACATGGCCTCAATACCTTTTGTTATTTTGCTCACATATCATTTCTTTATAAAGATCATCTCACCCTCTCCCAACTTATTCCAAGCTATGGGATCTAAAATGCATATTAAATCTTTGTGTTCAAATTAGCAATATTTTCTTATTAGCTCCTAAAACATGAAGTCCCAGCTCCCTTAAATTTGGGCTGATTCCAAGATTCACCACTCGTACGAGGGTTCAGCAAAAAGTTTGTAAATGTTGTAAGTTTCAATGAGATTGATTGAAATATGGGGGAGGGTTGCCATGACTCTTTAAAAATATAAGGAATCGGGTACCTGGAGCATGCTGTGACGTTTGTCATTTTTAGCAACATCGTTTGACTCAAAATAAGATATTAGAAGTTTTGCTTTGGCATGATTTGAAAATACTTGTTTCATTGAGCTTTACAACTATGGTTTAACGTCGTGCTCCTGAATATTGTGCTTTGACCTTTGAACGAAAAGAAGAAATATCGTTTGCTTTAATAAAGACATATGATAATTGCATAGTTGACAAAAAATGCAATCAGATAAAAGGTAAAAAAGATATGATGAAATAATACAAACTTTTTGCTCAGCTCAATACATAGGAAAAAAGATATCTTAAAGAAAACATAGGTTACTTAAGTTTATCAATCATTATAAATACTTTTTTCTTTAAAACATCCTTTTCCTATGTTGAATTTATACTCCATTCTGTTTGCTTTTGGCAATAGCCTTTAACCCTTTGCTGTTTAATCCCTGCTTTTTACGTGCCTATGATTTTATGATTGAGAAAACATTGTGAAAAAAGAAGAATTTGCTTCTGACAAGCAATTTCTTCTTTTTTCCACACCATTTTCTACCCTACTGAATGGTTATTTTTCAAAGTAAATTCACTTTAAATTTTTGTCTGCAAAACCTTTGAATTTGGACAGGTCTAAAATTTTGTAAAACAGGAAAGGGTTAAGCGAAAACTTGGTTCCGGTCTAGTATTGTTCTCGAAGGAATTTTTTAAAAAAAAATTAAATCTCTTCTTTTTCTTGTTCAGTTCACATAGTTTTTTTTAACTGCCACTTTCCGAGATTTTTTTTCTTCTCTTCTGCAAAGAATTCTTCAGCTTCATAGAGTGCTTCCTGTATACTATCTAGGTCACTATCATTGTTTTCAATGTCACCACCACCTTCAAGGTGAAAATTGGCCTGTTCAAGAGTGAGTGCAGAAGTCTCTGAGAACACAATGTCTGCAATGAATTCAAATATAGCTTGTAACAAAGTGAACTTGAGTAGAACAGTTTACACGCAAATCATTTATTATTCAACTTATGTATGCTGAGGTTACATATTCTAATCATCTACACTTACAATAAAATTCTTGCAGACTAAAAAATCCATAACAGAATAAAAAAACATCATTTAGATGCCTAATAGACACTACTGTTTAAGTTTCATCAAACTGAGTGTGACACATCAAGTGCATACTCAAGCGACAAAATACATAACATAGACCTATATACGCAAATAAAAACAATTATTATTATGTATGTAAATATTTACCACTTAGGTGTATGTCTTCAAGCTTTTTGTTGCGTAAGTCCCCAACCCTGGCATGGTCCTGCAAGAGCAGAATCTTTGCAGTCCTTTCAAGAATATCGCTTGTAGCCCTGCAAATAAACATGTGTTCATTTTCATTTATAGAGCTTTTTTTGTCAGTGAATTTAACTTTTATGTTTAATACTCTGATTACAAGAGCATTGCTATTCTCTAAGTCCATGTCTATCAAAATGTCCTTTGCACATTTGTAGATTAAAGTCTTTTTATAATTGGAAATCATTGTTTAACAGTATCACCAAGATATTATGCCGAAAACAGATTACTTCTCTTCTAGGAATATTGCAATTTATGTTGTTTTTATGTTATTGAAATTATTGATGGACAACAGACATAGACTAATCACAATAGATCACTGTGAGCATGATGTGCTGAGGTAAAATAAATAACCCTAAACATTTACGTTAAGAGAAAAACTGACTGTATAGAGGTATAATTTGGCGCCCTGCAATCCTAACAGGTCAGAACATGCAAAATTTTGGTTTTAAAATTCAGCTCTTTTTTCCTTTTAAAAAGCTAGTTATCATGGGTATGATGTTTTGAGAATTATCAATCTGTTATCAGATGTCAGCAGACAGATTGTCTTATAAATGGAAGGCAAAACTATGGTTCCCCTGTGTACACTCGGCAGGGGACTAATTACTTCAAATATTTGCACTTAATCATCGTTCGATTAGAAAAAATTGACTTGGGACCATTGAGGATGAATCTTTACTTACCCCATATTGCCCATTCTATGTCCGACGAAAAGCATTTGAGTGTTTCCAACTGTTTTTTCTTCTTCAAGTAAATTGAAAATAATTATGTTATTAAATAAAATGCACCCATATAAAGTGCGGACATCTGGGTCCTCAAGTTGTGGACAAAACATGATACCCAAAAGTAATGGACAAAAAAACCCACAAGATTTAGCTAAAGACAGCATGGCCAGTTGTAAGAAAATAGATTGTGTATTTTGGCCAAGAATTGTGGGTTTTATTTTTTCTCACAAGTTATGGACAAAACATGCAACCCAAAAGTAATGGACAAAAAACCCCACAAGATTTAGCTGAAGACAGCATGGCCAGTTGTAAGAAAATTGGCCATGAATTGTGGGTTTCATTTTTTCTCACAAGTTATGGACAAAACATGCAACCCAAAAGTAATGGACAAAAAAACCCACAAGATTTAGCTGAAGACAGCATGGCCAGTTGTAAGAAAATGCATTGAGTATTTTGGCCAAGAATTGTGGGTTTCATTTTTTCTCTCAAGTTATGGACAAGATATGAAACCCAAAAGTAATGGACAAAAAACCTCACAAGATTTAGCTCAAGACAGCATGGCCAGTTGTAAGAAAATACTTTGTGTATTTTGGCCATGAATTGTGGGTTTCATTTTTTCTCACAAGTTATGGACAAGATATGCAACCCAAAAGTAATGGACAACCCCCCCCCCCACAATATTTAGCTTTTGACAGTACAGCCAGTTGTAAGAAAATACATTTTGTATTTTGGCCAAGAATTGTGGGTTTCATTTTTTCTCACAAGTTAAGGACAAGATATGCAACCCAAAAGTAATGGACAAAAAACCCACAAGACTTAGTTTACGACAACATGGTTTACATAAAGTTTCATGGCATTAGCTGATATACTTTCAGAGATCTGCTCTAGACAAAGTCTAGGTATGAAAAACTTTTTTGTCATAATTTATTTTGGTATTCAGAACTTGAAAAAAAATCTTATATCTGAAGTCATTTTTTAGTGCCAACAAAACAAAAACACAAATTACCCCTTTTCTGTTTTACAAAATAAATGACTTGTCCAAATTCAATGGTTTTGTATATCAGAATTTAAAGCGGGGTTAATTTGAAAAATAACCATTCGGTAGGGTAGAAAACGGGGTAATTTTGGCGTTGGTTTTATTTTGGCTATATTGGCGGTCGAGCTAAGATGCGCCAAAATTTATCCACCGCCAATATTTGCCATTGTGAAATGAAAAATTCCTTTACTGTAAGGAAAATGTTATCTTGCGCGATATACTTTTAAGGTTTTATTGATTAACTTTTTTTCAAAGATATTCAGATCATTCTTATTCGAATATGAATAAGAAAAATCGGCTGACAACGTTCGTAAATGTCTAATAAAATTAATTCCAAAATTGCAGATTCAGGTTGGTTTAAGTATTGGTAACGAAAATCAAGGAGAAAATGTGTGAAAAACTGGTACATGAATTATTACTCTTACGAGAGGTGTGAAAACAAACTATTGTTTAGTTTGTAAAAAAATGACACTACTCTAGAAAATTGGCTTTCTTATATTTTCAAGGTTTTCAACAACGAGTAATGAAAAATAGATAAGATGTTTTATTTTGGCGTTGCATGAAAGATGCGCCAAAATTAATCACTGCCATTAAATCGAAACTGAAAAACCGCCAAATGTTGGCACCGCCAATATAAAGCCGTTTACAGTAATGTGGTATACAAATTGCTTGTGACAAGCAATTTCTTCTTTTTCCACACTGTTTTCTCAATCATAAAATCGCAGGCACATAAAAAACAGGGATTACACAGGAAAGGGTCAGGATGTCAGAATGTCAGGATATAAGTAATAACTCAGGGCCCTGAATACTGGTAAAATGAGCGGTCAAGTAACAATATATTGTTATACATACAATATCGTGGCCTTTTCCTGTATAATTCAAAGAACATTTATAATTGAAAATCATTTTTTTATTTATTTGCTTATTTATATATTGTTGCGAAATTTCATCTCCAAATTTGCACAAATGCAGTTTTTAGGGTATATTTATCTGTATTGATCCTGAGATGGTTTTTTTAGCAACTTATTTTTCATGATTTACCTGTTGATTTTGCCTGACAGGTTACGGTTAGATTTGACTTTTACCCTTCTACCCTTTTCTCTTCAATCAAACTGAGGACAGAATTTTTGTCGTGGGGGGAAGAGAGATATCGAAGCGCTAATCTTTGAATTTGGACCGTTTTGGGTGGTACTCTGACAACGTCGTGATGGATTAGACTAGGAACTGTGACTCGAGTGATGGAATCAATAAGTGAACTAGACTGTGTTGTGCAGAGTTCATTTTAGTTAGGACAGTATTTATATGTAAATTAGGATTTTTAGGATAAAGATAAGGATGTTGATCTGTAAGTAGAATTTTATTTGTATGCACAGCACCTGAAATAACATTTTTCCATTTTGTTTCAATAATTTTTGAACAAGAAACAAAACAATTTTCAGACCGATCTACTGAATTGACGGATTTCTTCACTTCCCAAGATATTTTGGTAGCAATTTATTAGTATCATCTTGTTGTTGCGATTACGACAATCTAACCAACAAAAGGATATAGAAAGCTTCATAATGTTGTAAATGTAACCTGAAGATAAATATTTGACTCCACTGGGATTCGAACCCGGGACCTCTCTGTCCCTAAGCGAGTGCTCTACCATGTCACTATAAAAGCAAGCTTGTACGGCAAGAGAGTACAAACACCCCTCATACTCAACCCTGTTACATTTTCCAAAATGACAGAAATGATTAACTGTTACAATGCATTTTGGTCAAAAATAAAGTGCCGGACATTCGGACTGACAGAATCAGAAAGGTTATTGGACCTGGAGAATTTTTGTCAGACATGTTGGCCAGACCTTCGCCATGACTGAAGTGGGACAGCCGCCAGGGGCAAGAAAAGGGTGCAGTCGTAGTACTATTTTGAGAAATGACAAGGGCTCATTGTTTGGTGCTCCAGCTGCTACTATATGACTAAACAAGAGCCATGTCGGACATGGCCATCCCCCGCCGAGAAAGCTTGATAGTAAACTGAGGCTACAAAATCTAAGTCTTTAAAATAACAAAGAGCAATAACTCCAAAATTATGCAAGCCACAGTTATAGTTCTTGTGCACTGCACTCCTCTTCCATGAGATCTATCCACCCATAAAGTTTCAAGTTGATAGCTATTATACTTTAGGCAGGGGTGTGGAATTCCCATGCCCGACTTGTCCGACTTTGGCTTTTGTACTAGAGGACAAGTAAATTTTTCTAAGCCACTTGTCCAAGGACAAGTAAATACCAGGGCAAATCTGGGAATGTTAATTAAAAGAATTAAGAGAGAAATCATCCTAATGTTCATATCATAGGGTAGAAAACATTGTTTGTAATGAAGAAAATGCTGGATACCAGCATTTTCTTCATCAAAAGGCAATGTTTTTTTCAATTTTTTCTATTTACTCTTTAGCCGACAAGTTCATTTTGATCCTGGACGAGTAGAAAATCCGCTTTTACTTGTCCAGGGACGAGAAACTCGTATTTCCACACCCCTGCTTTAGGAGATATGCTCCGGACAAAATCTAATTCTTAAAAATAACAAAGGGCAATAACTCCAAAATTATACAAGCCAGAGTTATAGTTCTTGTGCACTGCACTTCTCTTCAATGAGATCTATCCTCCCAAAAAGTTAAGTTGATAGCTTTAACCCTTTGCTGTTTAATCCCTGCTTTTTACTTGCCTGTGATTTTATGATTGAGGAAACATTGTGAAAAAAGAAGAAATTGCTTCAAATTAAATCCACTTTAAAATTTCGTCTACAAAACCTCTGAATTTGAATAGGTCCAAAATTTTGTAAAACAGGAAAGGGTTAATACTTTAGGAGATATGCTTCAAGTCGATAGCTTTTATACTTTAGGAGATATGCAAGAGTTGTAGTTCTTGTGCACTGCACTTCTCCTCCATGAGATCTATCCACCCATAAAGTTTCAAGTTGATAGCTATTATACTGTAGGAGATATGCTCCGGACAAGTTTAGTGACGGAACCTCGGAATGACAGAATGACGGAGTGACGGACGGAGAGCATTACTATACCCCCTTGCTGAAACGGCGGGGGTTAAAACTGTTTAAATTGGTGTTAAACCCCATTAATTGATTTTTTCTACTACATTTGTTGCTTGTGTTTTTCAACAATAAGAAAAATGGGCCATGTTTACAGAAGCCATGTCATTTAACAGAAATCAGAAAAATAAGAATTCCCTGTTCAACCCATTCAAAAACAATGACACTTTAAGGCACCCCTAAGAAAAACTATTGGGAAAACATTGTGTAAAATGAAGAAATTGCTGTGACAAATGTTTTCTTTCATTGCTACAATAGTTTCAAGAAAGGTAAAAATTGGATTTGATCATATAAATGAACCATTCAGTTGGGTAGAAAATATTGTGGAAAACGAAGAAATGGCTTATTACAACCAATTTCGACCTTTACTACAATATTTACTCAAATTTAATTTCTAAATTAAAAGAAACAGGGATAGAACGGGACAGGGTAAATATGGATGCAGTGATTCGCGTCGTAATTACACAGGACCTCGATTCAAAACCAGGTTCATTTTATCCACGAATTACCATTGCGAATCAGAAGGGGCAAAGTAAAAAAATATACAGCTTTCATTAGACAATCGTTTGCTTAAAAAAATTGATTATAATGTTTTAATAGGTTAAATGGGTTTAAAAAAATGGAAAGATTTTTAAAAAAAATCGAGTAATAATATGAAAGTTACCAGATATTACAACATGGCGGACATAACCGGAAATGCTCGATTAGTTTTTTTTTCCGAAAATGTTCCAAAAATTAATCGATTTAATTTGATCGATCATAAATTCTATTAAAAAATATACCTAATAAACTAATCTTAAAGTGTATAACTGTTCTTTTGTTTTATATGTGGGTGTTTTCTTGTCAAGAATCAAAAAGGGAAACGGTATAAATTCACGGTCAGGGAAATGTTGAAACGAACCGACTTTGTTGAATAATTACTGCTCAAGCTGTAAACTTTCAATCTCGACGATCAACTGGGAGGTCTTTCTTCTAAACAGTTGTGATTTTAGGAGAAAGATATAGATGCTTCTATGAAATATTTAAAAGTATAAACGATAATAATGCTTACCACTCGTTTTCTGCCGGCAGCTCCTCTGCCTACGAAGAAAATGGCCGCGGAAACACTTTCCCGCGATTTTTGCCGAATTCTTGGCTGGTACCCGTCTTATTAATAATGAACATGAATGAAGCAGGTCTAAATATGAGCAGGTGCTTTTACAAACATTCAATGCGCATGCCCAAAATTCTTTATTCCCGCCAATTTATTTTAGTACAATATTAGAGGGCAAACTTGAAAAAATTGTGATCTTGGCCGTAACTAACGGCCATGTCCGATTGTCCAAAAACTTGTGATGATTGACAAACTGTCCATCCCTTTAGAGCTGATTGGCCCAAATTTGTGAGTTTTTTAATGCTACTTCTGAGTTGCAACTCGGAAATTGAAAATTTCATCATAAGTCAAAAGTCTACCTATACGTCTCACCAGAAATCACTCCCCATGAGAGCGGACAGACGGACGGACAGACGGACGGACGGACAAGTCAAATTCATTATGCCTCCCTATCGGGGGCATAAAAAGGTGAAACGAAATTGGGTTACGCTACGGGAACACTCGAGCAATAACGGAAGTTAACAAGTGCCAGTTCATTTTAGATAAATAATAAGTGTTGTTTGTAAACAAGGGGTAAATAATGAAACTAAATCACTCAACTGAGTTTTATTGGTCACTGAAGTGACATTCTGGAAAAGATTCGTAGAAATTAGCCTAGTTGTTGAGATGTAATTCAATGAAAAGGGTCAGCTTAGAAATTATTGAAATTGGTATATTGGTTAAAAAGATGATGATGTTTTCATCCGCCAAGTCAAACAGATTTTTATGCCACTTTCAGGAACAATATTTGCATTGGGTTTCCAAAGGAATATTCTGGAAAAGTTGCATTCAAATTGGCTTGATGGTTCAGGAGGAAATGTTGTTCAATGATTTAATAGTGAAACAAAGCCATAGTCATATTTATGGGCCAATCCGAATTTTGCGAACCATCTTTGAGAAGGGTTACCCAAGGAAAGTTCTGGCAAAGTGTCATTGAAATTGCCTTGAGGGTTAAGGAGGAGAAGAAGTTTTGAAAAATTTGGAAGACGGAAGCCACATGATGCAAGACCTGCGACAGACTAGGGAACCTAAAAGCTCCCTTCGGGAATGTTGTGCTCTGGTGAGCTAGAAATCAAGAAACGATACAGTTCCAAAATACGTTAAATTATATCTTAATATTACATTTATAATTTAACTAAAAAGTTTAAGGGATATTGTGTAGCCAATTTAGTGAAAGTAAGACTTTAACCTTTGAACTCGAGTTGCGACAACCGACATATTTTCTGTTTCTTTCTGATCTAGAACTGTGTTTATTTAATCAAATTCAACCAAATAGTTTATGGTAATTCTTTTAGACATTTGGGACAGAATTAGGACATTGAACCTAAAAGAAACAAAAGATGTTTTAAAAACATCTATGCCCCCATTAGAGCAAGCCAATGACCTATTCCTTGTCAATTAACAAGGGCAATATCTCAAATAATATGATGAGTAGAGTTATGGTTCTTGTGAACTGTACTTCTCTTCAATAGATGAACAAACCGACATAGTGTGGTGCAAAACAACAGCAAAATCTCAAATATGTCTCCTAGAGGATATTACCGGCCCCTTTTCCGTTGCCATTCAAATAAAAAAAACCCATAATTTATTGTTAAAATAATTTGTTTATATACTTTTTTTCATAACTGTCCACGATACTTATACATTGTACTTGGCCAGGTCGATGATATCATAAGGTTATGCATAAACATATTATGGAAATCTTTCATAAACCCTAAAAGCCCAAATGTGACCCCAGGGTCTTGATATGAACAAGTGCATGTCGTATTGCGATGCAATACAGGAGTCCCCCACCGGATAACAAAAAATCCTCTCTTATAATATACCTCCTACTTAATAGATCTATAACTGTAAAAGTTTAAAGTTGCAAGCACTTATAGTTTAGGAGATATGATCGGGACAAGAATGTAAGACTAAAAAACAACAAAGGGCAATAACTCTAAAAAGTGACATGGCAGAGAAACAGTTCTTCTACATGACACTTGTCCTTGATAAGATCTATCAGTGTACTAAGTTTGAAGTTGCTAGCACTTATGGTTTAGAAGATATGATCCGGACAAAAATGTAAGGGTAAAGACAACAAAGGGCAATAACTCAAAATTTGGGCGTGGCAGAATAACAGTTCTTGAACATGACCATTGTCCTCAACAAGATCTATCACTGTAAAAAGTTTGAAGTTGCTAGCACTTATAGTTTAGGAGATATGATCCTGACAAGAATGTAAGGGTAAAGACAACAAAGGGCAATAACTCAAAAAGTGGGTGTGGCTGAGTTACGGATCTTGAACATGACACTTTGCCTCAATGACATCTATAAGCGTACAAAGTTTGAAGTTGCTAGCACTTATAGTTTAGGAGATATGATCCTGACAAGAATGTAAGGGTAAAAACAACAAAGGGCAATAACTCAAAAAGTGGGCGTGGCAGAGTAACAGTTCTTTAACATGACACTTCTCCTCAATGAGATCTATAAGTGTACAAAGTTTGAAGTTGCTAGCACTTATAGTTTAGGAGATATGTTCTGGACAAGAATGTAAGGGTAAAAACAACAAAGGGCAATAACTCAAAAAGTGGGCGTGGCAGAGTAACGGTTCTTAAACATGACACTTCTCCTCAATGAGATCTATAAGTGTACAAAGGTTGAAGTTGCTAGCACTTATAGTTTAGGAGATATGTTCCGGACAAGAATGTAAGGGTAAAAACAACAAAGGGCAATAACTCAAAAAGTGGGCGTGGCAGAGTTATGGATCTTGAACATGACACTTCTCCTCAATGAGATCTATAAGTGTACAAAGTTTGAAGTTGCTAGCACTTATACTTTAGGAGATATGATCCGGACAAGAATGTAAGGGTAAAAACAACAAAGGGCAATAACTCAAAAAGTGGGCGTGGCAGAGTAACGGTTCTTGAACATGACACTTCTCCTCAATGAGATCTATAAGTGTACAAAGTTTGAAGTTGCTAGCACTTATACTTTAGGAGATATGATCCGGACAAGAATGTAAGGGTAAAAACAACAAAGGGCAATAACTCAAAAAGTGGGTGTGGCAGAGTAACGGTTCTTGAACATGACACTGCTCCTCAATGAGATCTATAAGTGTACCAAGTTTGAAGTTGCTAGCACATATGGTTTAGAAGATATAGCCCGGACAAAAGCGTGACGGACAGACGGACAGACGGACGGACGGACAGACGGACGGACGGACGGACGGACGGACGGACGGACAGACAGACGGAATCGAGCAAACCTATAGTCCCCCAACCGGTAACCGGTGGGGGACTAATAAACTTGGTCCATTAGATGATGCTACATACCAAATATGAAAGCTGTCTGCCTTCTTGTTTTAAAAGAGAAGTTTTTTTTAAGTTTTTCGCTCTTTGATTCTATGTAAAAAGGGTTTCGCCCGGATGGAGCCCAAATATGACTCCAGGGTCTTGATAGGAACAAACTTGGTAGAGGTCCACTAGATGATGCTACATACCAAATATGAAAGCTGTCCACCTTCTTGTTTCAGAGAAGAAGATTTTTGAAGATTTTCATATTTTCACTCGTTTTGTTAAAGGTAAAAGGGAAAGCTAAGGGTGAATTTTATTTATTTGAATAACTTTGGTAGAGCTTGACCCAAGGAACATATCTGCCAAGTTGCATCAAGATTGGTCCAATGGTTTAGGAGGAGAAAATGTTTAAAGAAATTGTGGACGGCGCACGACTGGCGACAGACATTCTACGATCACATTAGCTTACCTTGAGCACTTTGTGCCCAGGTGAGCTAAAAACAAACATAGAATAAACAAAATTGCTAAGTTTTTGTTTTTTTATTTTAGTGTAACCTTGTTTGCCGACAATGACCTTGCACATGTAAGACTATCATCAAGTTACTGGATGTGTTAACCTGAGATCATATATCCAACCAAAAATAAACATTGTTTATCTTGATAGGCTCGCATGTTTGTTTATTTTTGCTATGTTTAACCTTTTAGGTGAAATTGGACATAGAACTTGAATGTGTATACATACATACTTTTAAGCAATTTTTACTTTTGAGTGTGTAAAAAATTGTCAAACAACATAAACTTTTCATTTTATATATTCATTGTCTTAATCACTTTTATAGGCTTTACAGTACATGAAAACTATGCATATGTAATGCATAAATTGTAAGTATAAAAAAAATTATAGCATATTTAACTACCCCATCAAATTACCTAAACATGGATGACCTTGACCTCAGAGATTTCAGATCTCAAGTGATTTGATTCATCATGATGTCACATATGAGTAGTATATATAGAAAAGGATTGAAGTAATTGGCAAATATCATTTTTTATGATGTGCAGACAGATAGGCAAATTTCTAAGAGACAGACAGACAGATAGATAGATAGCCAGTCACTAGCACACAATATTTTTCCTATTCTTTTCAACTCAGGAAAATAAGAAACAAATTCTATAAAAATTACTGTAAGATACTATTGAAATTTTTGCAAGGATTAAAGAAAATCAAGTAAATCATATTTTTCATCTTACCCCACCCACTTTTTCAACATTGGGGTAAAGCAAGGGCTGTAATTTGACCAGTTTAGTGATACGAAAAAAACATCTTATGCAGTAGATGCCTTGACTAGTAATTATTTGCAAATTTGTATAAAGATAAATGCAAAGACATTTAAATAATGTCTATTTCAGGACATAATACAAGAATTTGGATGAATTTTGAAACTAAAGATATGTATTTATAAGCATAAAAAATAACGTTACCGGTTTTCAATCTTCTTTAAATTTTTACACAAGAAAGAAGGATAGTAGAGCTTATTTTTCGAAGAATAACTAAACTGGACTAGCATCAGAAGGTACTTATCTATGTGCTCAAAATTTATATTCACCTCAATTTTTTAAAAAAAATAAGAAATTTTTAATATTCAAGAGTATAAAAATCCGTCAAACAACATAAAACTTGCCATTTATATATTCATTATCTTAATAATTACTATAAACTTTACAGTACATAAAAAACAATTCAAAAATTGATAAGTATAAAGAAATTATAGCATAATAAATTACCCCACCCACTTACCTCAACATGGATTAAAACAAGGGGCTGTAATTTGACCTCTTTTTGAGATATTGACAAATGAAAGTTTGTTCTGTGGTACATTTAATGTGTAGTATGTATTTGCAAAGTTTCATTTAAAAACCGTGCGTGGGCACTTTTGGAACACCTCCTTTTTAGACCTGTCCAAAATTCAAAGGTTTTGCAGACGAAAATTTATTTGAAATATAACCAATCAGTAGGGTAAAAAATAGTGTGGAAAAAGATGAAATTGCTTGTCAGAAGCAATTTCTTCTTTTTTCACAATGTTTTCTCAATCATAAAATCACAGGCATGTAAAAAGCAGGGATTAAACAGCAGAGGGTTAAGCCATTACAATTTTTTTTACACCTGCCAATTATGAGGCATTTTCAAATAAATTAGCTCAGTTTTTCCTAGGATAAATGATTAGAAAACAGATAGTTTAGGCTAAGGTCAGACTGCAGGCTGATCTAAGTCTCTACCATCTGCATAACCTTTCTGTAAAGCATCTTTAATTATTTTGTGAACAGCATGAGAAGAGTAAAATCTTTTACGGTAGTGGACCCGTAATAGTTACACAACTACACAACTTTAAAGAACTTTTACAGTGTTAACCGAGGTTTCCTAATGATTTACATTAGGAACTAGGTCAACATTGTGAAAGATTTGAATTCTGAAATGTTGCAGAACTATTATGGGTCCACAACCTTATAAGCTTATAATTATATTTGAATGCATACTATTGTGATAGATTAGTAATCTAATGAATCATACCTTCAGCATGAAATGTCTTAATTTCTATGCAGGTTTTTGGAATTTGTTTCGAAGTTCCAATTCCAGCGATGATTTCAACAGGGTGCATGTAGCCCTCTATTGTACCTTTCAAATGTCTTACGCCTGAAAATAAAGAAGGCAAGAGTACCATGATGCCATCCTAGATAGCCCACTTGAGTCTCTTTGATCCTTGTGACATCACATGATGAACAAGACTGGCAGATGTCCACCAGAAGGTAATCTATACCTAGCTAGACAATTTTTAAAGACAATAATTGTTGATAGAATGTTCTAGTTTGTAACTTTGTAAAAAGGAACGCAAAGGGGTTGCGATTTCCTTCTTTCCTTGTTGTGTCATATGGGATAAGCATGGTGGGAGCCCAAAATTGACACCAAGGGAATAACATGAACAACTTTCACAAAGGTCAACCTGATGATGAAAATACCATAATATTATAGCTGGTTGCCTTCTCAATATTTTTTTTTTGCAGAACATATAGATCAAATTTCAAGGGGTCAGTGGAACACCATCGTAAGTGCCTATATATTTATAGGCACTTACAAAAGTGTTGAACTGCCCCTGGCAATGCTGAAGCAGAAAATGTAAGTATCAGGGAAAATTGTTTGAGCTTATGACAGTTTTTAATTTATTTTGAAATTATCCAACAACACAGGCTACCTTTTGACTGACAGCATGATACAGTGTTTAGTTGAGGGTAAAATGACAATTTTCTAACCAAAATTTGAAATTTCATGCTGTTTTCTTTAGAAAGAGATAATAAGTGGTGCTTCCTTGTTTCTAGGTAAAATCCAGGACTTCACAACATGGGGCTTATTGAAGTTTACACACCTATTTGATTTTTTTCTGCTTAATAGTCTTAGGATAAGTTCTCATGCAAAATATTAAAGTTTGAAGCTATATGATTTGGAAATAGATAATACTTACAGATTTTGATCTATCTTTCTATGTAAAGTATGGAATCCCACAACATAGGGCTCATATTTAAGTTGCAATAATTTGAAGTACTTTTTAGATAAACATTAGCTGATGCCCATTAATGCTACACAAAAAGCTCTAGCTCTTAAGGTTTGGAAGGAAAATAATCTTTTTCAGATTTTCACATTGTTGTTATGGTGACCACACTTCTGCATGAATTCCAGTTCTGCCAATTTTGAAAGTGCTTGACTTAAGGATAATTATTTCTGTGAAATATGACTGAAAAATCTCAATCTTTTGCGTAGATACCCGATATAGTATTTTTTTACCCCTAGAAAGGGTGAGAAAGTAAATGTATTTTTTTCTTTAATAACAAATCGTAAAATTTTTAGAAATTTCATTAAAAGGAAAATTTACTGTATTATACTCACAGGAAATAATTAATTGGGTTTTTTAAATATCCTAGTATAACCCTACCGCTACCTATTTCATCGAGATAGACCAAAGGAATCTGGGAATTCATTGGTACCATTTCCAAATGTCTGTTTATGCCGAAAATACATGCATATTTCTTCAAAGCCTTGATGCGTATCATTTACTGGCCCGACTCATGATCAAATTATACACTGCTGATTTACTTTTTCGTAGTTTCTGTTTATCCCGTCAGGCGTTCTGATTGGCGTCTGTCAAAAACGTCGCTTATTCCCTTGACGACGCTTCTACCGTGGGTTCTTCCTAACTCGACCTTTTCCCCCTACTGTCCTTAAGTCAGATTCAATTTAATATCTTTTTTATATTGAATTTATGAGTGTAGACCACAAAAGGTTATGGTCATTCTTCTTTTCGAATTCTCTTATTGTCTGTATAGGTATTATTTTGCGATCTAGACTTAATAATGAACTATTTCGTGCGCCGAGCGTTCTGTTGACGTCGCCATTTTCACGCTGTTTGAATTGCGATCAGTTATAGAAAAACTTTATAGCTGCACACTGCGTAATGTCATTTGTATGAAAATATACATGTGCGATCTCCAAAATTTACTGTTTTCAACAATGTTAGTTTTGTACCAAACTATTCTTGAATATATAAATAAATGAAGTTCAAACATCTTCCATGTAAAAATTGAAAGTATGGAATTTGGAGTTTGCCGACCACCCCTACCGAGCCTGTCTTTTATAGCTGTATTTCTGAACATGAACATATTTAAACCGTAAAACCTTTATCAATTTGTTGCAAAATAACATGTTTTATTAACCCAAGAGTTTTACTTTTATCGGGCGCTTGGTTTTTGAATAATTGAAAAAGTTCACGAATTTCTGGGACAACCCTCGTAGTTTACATACTGAAAATAAACATTTTATCTTGAATAGATTTGATAAATCTATAGACTTTTTTATATCACAGTTGTGACTATACAAAGTGCAAAGTTACATGGCATTAAGCCTCCTTTAAGCAAAACACAGTTTATGCGCAATGAATAAAGATAAAAAATATGAAGTAAACATTTCCTGGGGATCTTAACAAACAACATTTATGTAAAGCTTCAGGAAAATTGGGAAATTGATAAAGGAGATATATTTGTAAATAAGGATTTGATGTTTAGTTCCTCTTTTATATGACAAATTTAAAAGCTCTAATCCAAACCCTGAAAACATCAAATGGAGTTTATAAGTGAAGTTTCATTTGATTTAGCCTAAGGGTTATGGAGAAATAAGTTTAGACTGATGGATGGATTGAATGCCACACAGAAATATGGATGGAAGGACAGACATATGGATGGACAGACAAATTGAGCAGTAGCTATATGCTCTCCCTTCTGAGATCATAAAAGATATAGATGTATTGAGAATTAGATATGCAAAATTACGCAATCAAATCTGGATATCAAAAGATAGAGGGAATGAAGGTCCTCATTCGCTCACCTGTATACAATATTTTGTATCAAATATTTGTTAAACTTTGGCAACTACTTTGAGAGGAGAAGATGTTGGAATGCCATATAATATGAGTCAATCTTAATTTCATGAACACGTTTAGAGAAGGGTGTGCATCAAAAGAACATTTATGCCCACTTGTTTTTGAGAACAGATTTAAAGTTTTCATTAACATTAATGCATACTGGTTTGGGAAGAGCAGAAGTTTTAAGCTCTCAGAGAAAAAAAATAAGCCCCACCCTGCCTTGCCGTTTGTGAGTGTCAATCAAAACTTCATCAAATTTCAAGACTGCTCTGAGCAAGAAACCATACAAGCCTGTGTGTGACATTTCAAACAATTTGATATGTGCATGAAGGGCCAACATTAACCAACCTTTACTGCCTTGTGTAATGATAAGATGTTTGCCTGACTTTCTAAAGATACTATTGGACCTTAGACAACTGATGACGGACAACAGACATTGGATAATCCCAATAACTTACGCCACGACTGCATGCTTAAGTGAGCTAACAAGAGTTGTCAGCGGACAAAATAGTTCACCCAAACTGCTGCTTGTCACAAACAGTACTTGACCAAAGATCTAAGTTCAAGGTTTATATTTTTTGTTAAAGTCCATGATCTTATATATATCAGTGTGGTTTAAAAATAAGAAAGAAATAAAGGTATAATGGCCATAAGGATAAGCACTCAGAAAACATGAGCAAGGTTTAATTTTTTTAGTTAATGTTTTTAAGTACATAAAAGGCCAAGGTCAAATTATCAAGGACCTTGATTACCGGTGAAAGCCTATCACCTAGGCAAGGTTAAAGTTTTTGGTTAAAGTTTTTCTTAGTCAATAAAAGATCAAGGTCAAGGTCAAAATGTCAAGGACCTTGGTCTCTGGTGAAAGCCTTTCACCTAGTGAGTGTGCATATGAAGTTATGATCTCCCTAGGTAAAAGTAAGCAGAAAATATAAGCAAGGTTAAAGTTTTTTGTTTATAGTTTTTTTGGTTAAATTTTTTGGTTAATTTTTTTTTTTAAAAGAGTCAAGGTCACTGTTTCAAGGTCATTTTGACATGGGTGCTTGTCTTAAATGAAAGCCTATACCCTAATGAGTGTTTGCGTAAAATATAAAGCCTCTAGGATTAATATTGATAGAAGCAAAAAACTTTAACCTAATTCCGATGCCGACACCAACGCTGACGCCGACATCCAAGGGTATAACAATAGCTCTTCAGAGACTTTCTTCCTGGGCAACTAAAAAAGATTGAAAAAGTTGTGATCCTTAACTTTTTTCCAGTATAAATGATTATAAAGTTTACCTGAAAAACTTGATTGGGGATGATTTGTCCTGAAGGGTGTTCTTTCATTCCATCTGTCTTTGACTCTATCTTGTTCTTCTAACCCAAACACCTACACATATGCAAAATCAGTTATATAATAATAATTTGATTATAATTGTGTCCATCAAGTATCATTGGTTTTGATTGGGTGAAAAACTGGTTTTATTACTCAATGAAAAAGTCTGATTCATTAGAGATATATAATAACATTTAACTTCTAGAAATCAAATTATTCGATATTAAGAGAGTATTAATTTGATCATTTCATGGAAGTATAAAAACTAAAACCTAATCACACTTATGTATGAATCTGCTTCATGTATTCATACAGTGTGATAAGGTTTTCAGTTTCACACCTTCATTAAAACAACTAATACTCTATTCATGCATCTCTAAAATCTTTTGGAAATATAAGAAAATTATAACTTTTCCCTTGAAACAAATCAGACTGCCACCAATATCAAAAGAAATTTCTTATGACATATAAATATTTTCAGCAAGTTTGAAAGAGACCCAAACATAAAGTGGTCACCTAAAAAAGTCCATAAAATACATCCGACAACATACTGTGTCAGGGCAGATCCACTTTGGTTCAGTGACTAGCCCAATTGACTTTAGATCCAATAATCTAAAAATATCTATACCGCATGGGCTCAATCCTGCCCTCGTTCAGGGTGAAAACGTTAACAAAGTGCTTTCAAGGTGATGCCTGGCTTTGCACGTATGTGCCGTGCAAAGTGGGGCATCATCTCAAAGCGCTCGCGAAATACTTTTACATCCTGAACACAGGGCTGGTTCACATGGATTTTGTTCAATTATTTATGCTCCAATTCAGTTTCTGACTTTATTAGAAAGAAGATTTTTCAGGGATTGGCCCGGGAGCATTGAATGTATAAATTCAAGAGACTTATTTGAGCAAACATCACATAAGTGTCTGTTTAGGAATGTTGTTATCTCTATGATGACCCTTCTTTTATAGCTTAAAGGATTAAATGCAATGCCTGACAAAAGTGTCAGTCAAGGTCACAGTGGTAAGTGCCAATCCAATAATTTCAATATATCTATTCAGTTTGGATTAAACCCAGGCCTGTGACAGATAATTTTTAGCTATTCTCAGCTGTGGACAATTTGTTTTGTTAAACAAGGAAATTGTCATTAACTAGAAAGCCTTGAATGGCTTGTGTGGCTCCACAGGCTTGAATTTCTTGTAATAGCTAATCTATTTTTGACTAGATTTTAAGATATTTTGGCTTCAACTGATGTTGAAATGATTTTCAAAGTTTCCACTATTATAACGTATAGAGAAATGACCTCCACCCATAAAAGACATATTTTTCTTCAAATCACAATAATTTTTGGCTGAATGATAATGGATCACCCAAGGATCATTCATGTAAAATTTGGTTGATATCTATCAGTTAGATTCTGAGAAAATGATTTTCAAAGTTTCCACTATATAACATTAAGAGAAATGACCTCCGTCAATAAAATACATATTTTTCATCCGATCACAATAATTTTTGGTAGACTGATAAAGGGTCACCCAAGGATCATTCATGTAAAATTTGATTGATATCTATCAGTTAGATTTTGAGAAAATGATTTTCAAAGTTTCCACTATATAACATAAAGAGAAATGACCTCCACCCATAAAATACTTATTTATCATCTGATCACAATAATTTTTGGTAGACTGATAAAGGGTCACCCAAGGATTATTCATGTAAAATTTGGTTGATATCTATCAGTTAGATTCTGAGAAAAATCACTTTTTACCATATTTGGAAATTAGCCACGCCCATTAATTCCATGTTTTTCATTGGATCAAAATTTCTTGAAGAACATTGAAAGAGGGTCACCCAAGGATCATTCCTGTGAAGTTTGGTTGAAATCCATACAGTAGTTTCTGAGCAGAAGATTTTTAAAGAAAAAGTTTACGACCGGACACACGGATGGACGGATGGACGCACGACGGACACAATGCTATGACAGTAGCCCCAGTGGCTTTCAGCCAGTGGAGCTAATAAGAAACTCAAATATTCAAAATCCTATCTTCATGGAATGAATGTATGCTACACAAAATCTGTTTTCTTGCTGAAAACACATTTTGTCACAGACCAGTATGATTATCCTCATCTTCTAGTTGTTCTCTTTACACTCAGCAAATATATTAAGTGTGGATTAAACAATTCATATGATTATTTTTTGCATAACCTATTTGTTTAAACAGGAACACACGAAACAAATACTTTGAAATTGTCAAGAGATGTAAACAACATTCCTGTCAACACACCCCTGTTAACACAATTTATCAGAAATAGGAACAACTATATTTAGGCCAACTAAGAGTAAACTTTAAGAAGATAATTAATCCCCCTGATTGATTTTAAGAAGATTTGGTCCATATTTGTGGCCTCTAGAGTGTAAACACTTTAATTGTTGACGTCTGACGACGCACAACAGATGACTCACGATGCACAACAGACATTCAATGAGCATGAAAGCTCACCATGAGCATGATGTGCTTAAGTGAGCTAACAAGCTCTTGAGGAGCAATTTCTGGCCCAGAAAAATCTTGTGAACCCTTTGGGTACAGTTACAAGTAGGCCTACAATACATCATTATGCTAGTTTTAAGCCAGGCTTTATTGAGAGTTTTATCTAGAGACATGATTGTAGTTGTTACAAACATGTTCACATTCATTTTTAGGATTTCAAACTAACTAAAGGTAATAATAGATATTCAACATTGAGTGCAAAATTCCAGAAATCCTTTCAAAAAGATTGGTCTATATCGTCATGATAAATTCTCCCAACATTAACCAGATAACATTGATATTTTAAGTCAATAACACATTATTCTCTATGTCTAACCTAAATACATCCCTAAAGGAACACAACTTTGAAACAATTATAGTTCAGAACTTTACAAATTCTACCACCTAAATAATTTTGGTATGAAATTAAATTAGTGGTAGACCAGGTTCTGAATGAAATTAAAGGGATACAGTATATTATCACTAATTTCATACAATTCAGATGAATTTAAAGATATTTTATTATATCTTCCTTTATGAAAAAGGACCATCTTCTCTATAAAAAGATTTGTGTAAACGATCTAGCTTGTATAAACAAGGACTTGTTTGTTTGTTTTAGATGAAGTTGAGGAGCTAAGGAACAAATCCTTGGGGTTTTTAAAATGATTTCGGAGCAATTTTAAGGAATGTTTTTTGTTGGGGTAACATCAGTATCAACTATACCTAAGTGCATTAAAATCCCAAGGCATTTATCAAAATCTTCATGCTATTTACCTGGCAGATATCCACATCTCCTTTATATAAAGAAAACACAACTCTTTGAACACAAGGACACACAGCTTCCAGACGATATTCATCCACAGCATCAAACATTGCCTTGGCTACTTGTCGGGCTGGGTAACCTAGTTTTCCAGTTCCTAGAGCTGGAAATGCAATTGATTTACACCTTCCTTTGTCAGCTTCAGATAGGCAACAGCGAATAAAAGTTTTCACAGCCTTAAAAGAAAGGAACATCATAAGTTGCAAAACAAAAGAAACTTGCTAAAAGAAAGAGTTAAGTTTGTTTGCACAGGGCATATTTGCAAACAAAATTTAAAAAAAAAAGCTTAAGGAGAAATTATTTTTCAAGAATGTCTAGGAAATGTCTTTTTGGTGCTTAAAATAAGCCCCACCCTGTTAGGCCAATATTTATGGGCCGATCGAAATTTTTGCAAACAGTTTTTGAAAACGGTCACCCGAGAAACATTCTGGTTAAAATTCAATTAAATTGGCCAACTGGTTCAGGAGATGTCGCTCATAGATTTTGGGCTCAAAATAAGCCCTGCCCTGCCATACCTATATTTATGGGCCCATCAAAATTTTGCAAACAGTTTTTGAAAAGGGTCACCCAAGGAACATTCTGGTGAAGTTACATTGAAATTGGCCCTGTAGTTCAGGAGATGTTGTCATTCAAAGATTTTGGGCTCAAAATAATCCCTGCCCTGCCCCGCCAATATTTATTGGCCTATCAAAAATTCCCAAACAAATTTTGAAAAGGGTCACCCAAGGATCATTTTGGTAAAGTTTCATTGAAATTGGCCCAGAGGTTCAGGAGGAAATGTCTTTCAAAGATTTCAAAGTGAAAAAATGCCACAACTGCCATGCCCATATTTATGGGCCTATCCAAATCTTGCGAACAATTCTAAAAGAGGGTCACCCAAGGAACATCATGGCAAAGTTTCATTGAAATCCGCCTAGTGGTTCAGGAGATCTTTTTATAAGAGCCTGATTTGCTCTGCAGGTCTGAATCTCCTGAAAGTTTATGTACAATTAGAAAGAAATAAAATTTATACAAGAGTGCAAGAATAGCAATATATGCTGCCACAAAGTGTGGTTCAGAGAAACACAAAACCCAACGATATGTGCAAAGTCAGGTGACTTGGAACATTCTGAGAATGAAAATGTCCTGAAATGTAGCACGAGTTGCCTTAAGGTAGAAGACCTATAATAGTTCCGCAACATTTTGGCACTCGTGAACTTTCACAATGTTAAACGAGGTTTTCTAATGAAAATCACTAGAAAACCTAAGTTAACACTATTACAGTTCATTACTTCCGAAAGGTTGCTTAACTATTACAGGTCTACTACCTTAATAAAATCAACTGCTATTCACAAAAGTTGTTTTTTTACTTGAGACAAGATAATTATCAAATGTAATCAATATTAATCTATTAATAATCAAGCTGTGTGTAAAATTTCCAACAAAATACTAATACATGACAAAAAAATTATGTTCCATATTCATTTTATCAGAGCATCACAGTTGAAATGAAAATAAATGACAAGAGGGCCATAGTGGCCCTTAATCGCTCACCTGAATGAACTGTCTAAAATTTTCAAAAAGAAGTATGAGAAATAAAATGATGAATGACTGAGCTAAACAAAGCTGTTGCTTCTATACAACTTGAGAATCCTTTTTTTTACAATTTTAAGGTTGACTAACTAGGATTTGTATAATTGTTTTTGTGACCTAGTTTTTGACCCCAGATGACCCAATTTCGATCTCATCCGAGATTTCATCTCGACAATCATTCTGACCAAATTTCAGGTTGATTGGCCAAAAAATGTGGCCTCTAGAGTGCAAACAAGGGTTTTCTTAGATTTGACCCTGTGACCTAGTTTTTGACCCTAGATGACCCAATTTCAAACTTGTCTAAGATTTTATCAAGCCAATCATTCTGACCAAATTTCATGTTGATCCAGCAAAAAACGTGGCCCTCAGAGTGCATACAAGGTTTTTTTTAGATTTGACCCTATGACCTTGTTTTTGACCCCAGTTGACCCAATTTGGAACTCGTCCGAGATTTCATCAAGACAATCATTCTGACCAAAATTCAGGTTGATCAGGCAAAAAATGTGGCCTCTAGATTGCATGCAAGGTTTTTCTTAGATTTGACCCTGTGACCTTATTTTTGACCCCGGTTGACCCAATTTTGAACTCATCAGAGATTTCATCAAGACAATCATTCTGACCAAAATTCAGGTTAAAACGGGCAAAAATGTGGCCTCTAGAGTGCATACAAGGTTTTTCTTAGATTTGACCCTGTGACCTTGTTTTTGACCCCAGTTGACCCAATTTTGAACTTGTCTGAAATTTTATCAAGCCAATCATTCTGACAAAATTTCAAGTTAATCAGACAAAAAATGTGACCTCTATGGTGCATACAAGGGTTTTCTAAGATTTGACCTCGTGACCTAGTTTTTGACCCCAGTTGACCCAATTTCGAACTTGTCCAAGATTTTATCAAGACAATCATTCTGACCAAATTTCAAGTTGATCAGACAAACAAGAGGGCCATAGTGGCCCTTAATCGCTCACCTGAATGAACTGTCTAAAATTTTCAAATGAAGTATGAGAAATAGAATGATGAATGACTGAGCTATACAAAGCTGTTGCTTCAATACAAATTGAGAATCCTTTTTTTACAATTTTAAGGTTGATTTACAAGGATTTTTATAATTGATTTTGTGACCTAGTTTTTGACCTCAGATGACCAAATTTTGAACTCGTCCGAGATTTCATCTAGACAATCAATTAGACCACATTTCAGGTTGATTGGCCAAAAATGTGGCCTCTAGAGTGCAAACAAGGTTTTTCTTAGATTTGACCCTATGACCTAGTTTTTGACCCCAGTTGACCCAATTTTGAACTCGTCTGAGATTTCATCAAGACAATCATTCTGACCAAAGTTCAGCTTGATTGGGCAAAAAATGTGGCCTCAAGAGTGCCTACAAGGTTTTTCTTTGATTTGACCCTGTGACCTAGATTTTGACCCCAGTTGACCCAAATTTAAACTTGTCCAAAATTTCATCAAGATAATCATTCTATCCAATTTTCAGGTTGATTGGGCAATAAACGTGGCCACTAGAGTGCATACAAGGTTTTTCTTAGATTTGACCCTGTGACCTAGTTTTTGACCCCAGTTGACCCAATTTCAAACTAGTCCGAGATTTCATCAAGACAATCATTCTGACCAAAATTCAGGTTGAAGGGGCAAAAAATGTGGCCTCTAGAGTGCATACAAGGTTTTTCTAAGATTTGACCCTGTGACCTAGTTTTTGACCCCAGTTGACCCAATTTCGAACTCGTCTGAGATTTCTTCAAGACAATCATTCTGACCAAATTTCAGGTTGATCGGGCAAAAAATGTGGCCTCTAGACTGCATACAAGGTTTTACTTAGATTTGACCCTGTGACCTAGTTTTTGACCCCAGTTGACCCAATTTCAAACTCGTCCGAGATTTCATCAAGACAATCATTCTGACCAAAATTCAGGTTGAAGGGGCAAAAAATGTGGCCTCTAGAGTGCATACAAGGTTTTTCTAAGATTTGACCCTGTGACCTAGTTTTTGACCCCAGTTGACCCAATTTCGAACTCGTCCGAGATTTCATCAAGAAAATCATTCTGACAAAAATTCAGGTTGATCGGACAAAAAATGTGGCCTCTAGAGTGCATACAAGGCAAATGTTGACAACGGACGTCGCATTATGCACGACGCACGTCGCACGACGCACGACGGACATCCACCTAACCACAATAGCTCACCTTGAGCACTTCGTGCTCAGGTGAGCTAAAAATGTGACCTCTAGAGTGCATACAAGGGTTTTCTAAGATTTGACCCCTTGACCTAGTTTTTGACTCCAGTTGACCCAATTTCCAACCAAGATTTTATCAAGAAAAATCATTCTGACCAAATTTGAATTTGATCAGACAAAAAATGTGACCTCTAGAGTGCATACAAGATTTTTCTAAGATTTGACCCCGTGACCTAGTTTTTGACCCCATTTGACCCAATTTCGAACTCGTCCGAGATTTTATCATGACAATCATTCTGACCAAATTTCAGGTTGATTGGGCAAAAAATGTGGCCTCTAGAGTGCATACAAGGTAAATGTTGACGACGAACGACGGACGATGGACGACGAACGACGGACATCCACCCAACCACAAAAGCTCACCTTGAGCACTTTGTGCTCAGGTGAGCTAAAAAACGTTTGTAACAGCATTTGCTCACAATTGATTCAAGGTGGGCTACTCTGTTCAGTTACCTGCATTCTTCTGCAGTCCCTTCCGCAATTTAATTAAACATCTCTTTATTTAAACACCACTGTGCCAATCAAGCTAACTTTTTAAAGTGGTGTACCTTAGAAGAAGTAATGTGAAAGTTGTGAAAACAATTCAGTTCAATCCAAAACACTAGTAAATCCAATTGCCGTACATTAAGAAATTCTTTAAAATTATATGCACTGTCTGAAAAGAGTTTTCACTATATGAGCTCTGTATGTACATAAACTCTTTAACCTTCTTCATGCGGTCAGCAAATATTCTTCCTGTATTCTATGGTTATCAAGGCTGCCGAGTTTGTGCTTGTGTTAATGTTAAATTGTTGGAAATGTCACACCCAGACTCATATAATTTTATTTTCTCTGTCCTAACCGTGCTGATTCAATCTGAAACTAGACTGTCTCAAAGAGGATTATTGTATCACTAATGCAAGTGCTTGTCTATGATGAGAAGCCATTTTTTATCAAAGGGCCATAACTCTATCAAAAGTCAATAGATCATAACCCAAATATAACTTGCACATCCTGATACTGATCACACCTGTAAAGTTTCATTGAAATCCACCCATTAGTTGCTGAGAAATTGAGGGGGGGGGGGGGGGGGGGGATAGCTACAGACAGACAACTCATTGGATGGACAGACCAACCAACAAGCTGAACTCTATATAGCCTCCCCTGACAAAAGGGGTGTGGAAATACACATTTTCTCCACTTGTCCCTCCACTTGTCCCTGGAGAACTAAAAGATGGTTTTCTACTTGTCCAGGATCAAATCAACTTGTCCACAAAAAGAGAGAATGGATTTATATTTTCAGAAAACATTGTTTTTGAGGAAGAAAATGCTGGGTTCCAGCATTTTCTTCATTAAAAACAATATTTTTCAACCTTTGATAAAAACGTTAGCCCAATTAATCTCTTTGATCAATTTAGTAGAATTCCAATAGTTACCCTGGTATTTACTAGTCAAATAACAAGTGACCTTGAAAAATGTACTTGACCGCAGGTAGAAAAGCCCATGTTGGACAAACCAGGCATTGAAATTCCACATCCCTGTATAGTTTGGGGGAGGGGGTATAAAAATGGAATATACACAATGATCTAAACTTACCTGGATGTATGTCTTTCTTCTAAAGCCTTGTAAGGCTCCATGAAATACATAATTTAACTTGTTGTTCACTTTTCTCAGCCCATATGAATCTGTTACAGCAACTGTGGTAAAGTCAATACCATTTGGATACTGTTTGTTACAATAATCTTGCATTTCTCTACCTGCCAGCTTGAGAAGTTTGTTTGATACTGTTCCTTTGCTTAGATCCAATTGTGGAGAGGTTGTGTTGACAATTATCTCAGTCTATGTCATTAAATATAAAAAAAAAACTAGATCTTAATATGAGTAAAAAATATTAACTGAAAACAATAAATATCACAGCTAACCTACTTTTATTCTAGATACTAAAAGCTGATGAGTATATTATTCTCCAAAAGTTTTCAAGCATTCAAGAAATAACTGCATTCTAGAGTCCTGGCCTATTGGTTACCTAAGATTTTTTATGAAATGTTGAAAGATCATTTCGAAGGGAGATCATGTTTCTTTGTTGATTTAGATCCCTTACCCAAATCGAAATTGTAATTGAAGTGTGCCCATTGGCCCTTGAATAAATCGGTTTTAAATGGCACATGTACAAAATATGAAAAACATAATGCCCAAAAACATCAGGGCCTGAGCCTAAAAACTTTTTTCGTGCTCAACTGAGAATTTTCTCAAATATGGAATTCAAATAAATGTATGAAGATAAAAGATAATATTAATAAGTTGTTATTTTTAACAACTTATTAAAATTATCCTTTAATTATTTCTATTCACTTTGTCAAGTGTACCAACAAAATTACAGCTGTAATCTCAAGTTAAAATTTGAGATAATTTTGAGTTGAGATTGAGAAAAAGTTTTACAACCTTGCGCCTGATCTTGACTAATAATGGCCCTGAATTTGAAAAAAAAATTCTTTCAAAATGCACAAATACACATGATGGTGAATAATCCTAATTATTAGGAAACCCTGAGACATGTATAAATGATAATTTGATTCATTCTTTGGAAAAGATAATTACAACAATTGTTATTATTTGACCTGTGACCTCAAACTTGCAACTACCAAAATAATTCTCTCAAATTGAACATATAAAGCAAGTATAGAATGAATGTATAAATGTAAGAGTCTAGTCACAAGCAATCTTGCTGACAAAAAGAGAGCTTATGTAAAGCTAACAATGTTCATGCCATTTTCATTGATTTTCATTTTTGGAATAGTTTAAGGTCAATGGTATCTAATTTACTACACAAGTTACTCTTGAGTTATCCTACTTGAAGTTATAATTATGTTGCTGTTTTGATAGGCAAAATGTGTCCCAAGATTCAAGTGGATGACTTTGGTAATATCACAGATACAACATATGACAAAGTTTTTTACATATTATGGTGCCAATGATGATGACCTTTATGTAGACACTAAGGATATAGCAATACCTCAGGTTTTCTCCAAAAACAGATGAGCTTAAAAAGGGGATATTAAATAGTAAGAATTCAAAATTACCATCATTTTTTCAATTGACTCAATCTCTACTTGAACTTGAAGATCAGGTAAATCTCTCCAATCTGTAAAACAATTGAAATATCCGTGAAAAAGTAAAACAAGAGGGCCATAGTGGCCCTTAATCGCTCACCTGAATTAACAATCTAAAAAAGTTTTTCTAAGATTTGACCCCGTGACCTAGTTTTTGACCTCACTTGACCCAATTTCAAAATTGTCCTAAATTTCACCACACCAAGATTGCATTCTGACCAATTTTCAGGTTGATTGGGCTAAAAATATGGCCTCAAGAGTGGACACAAGGTTTTTCTAAGATTTGACCCCATGACCTAGTTTTTGACCCCACGTAACCCAAATTCGAACTTATCTGACATTTGACCAATTTCAGGTTGATTGGGCGAAAAATATGGCCTCTAGAGTGTCCACAAGGATTTTCTCAGATTTGACCCAGTGACCTAGTTTTACCCCACTTGACCCAATTTCAAACTTGTCCAACAATTCATCATTATAATCATTCTGACCAATTTCAGGTTGATTGGGCTAAGAATACGGCCTCTAGAGTGCCCACAAGGTTTTTCTAAGATTTGGTCCCGTGACCTAGCTTTTGACCCCACTTGACCCAATTTCAAACTTGTCCAATATTTTATTAAGATAATCATTCTGACTAATTTTCAGATTGATTGGGCTAAAAAATATGGCCTCTAGAGTGTCCACAAGATTTTTCTACGATTTGACCCCGTGACCCGGTTTTTGGCCCCACTTGACCCAAATTCAAACTTTTCTGATATTTCATCAAGATCATCATTCTGACCAATTTTCAGGTTGATTGGGCTTAAGAATATGGCCTCTAGAGTGTCCACAAGGTTTTTCTTTGATTTGACCCTGTGACCTCATTTGACCTAGTTTTTTACCCAACTTGACCCAAATTCGAACTTGTCCAAGATTTCATCAAGATAATCATTCTGACAAATTTTCAGGTAAATCGGGCTAAAAATATGGTCTCTAGAGCATCCACAAGGTTTTTCTTTCATTTGACCCTGTGACCTAGTTTTTGACCCCATATGACCCAATTTCAAACTTGTCCGAGATTTCATCAAGATAATCATTCTGACCAATTTTCAGGTTGATTGGGCTAAAAATGTGGCCTCTAGAGTGTCCACAAGGTTTTTCTACGATTTGACCTCATGACCTAGTTTTTTACCCAACTTGACCCAAATTCGAACTTGTCCCAGATTTCATCAAGATAATCATTCTGACGCATTTTCAGGTTGATTGGGCTAAAAATATGGCCTCTAGAGCGTCCACAAGGTTTTTCTAAAATTTGACCCCGTGACCTAGTTTTTGACCTAACTTGACCCAAATTCCAACTTGTCCAAGATTTCATCAAGATAATCATTCTGACAAATTTTCAGGTTGATCGGGCTAAAAAAACGCCCTCTAGAGCGTCCACAAGGTTTTTCTTTGATATGACCCTGTGACCTAGTTTTTGACCCCATATGACCCAATTTCATCCTTGTCCGAGATTTTGTCAAGATAATCATTCTGACCAATTTTCAGGTTGATTGGGCTAAAAATATGGTCTCTAGAGCGTCCACAAGGTTTTTCTAAAATTTGACCCTGTGACCTAGTTTTTGACCCAACTTGACCCAAATTCAAACTTGTCCGAGATTTCATCAAGATCATCATTCTGACCAATTTTCAGGTTGATTGGGTTAAAAATATGGCCTCTAGAGTGTCCACAAGGTAAATGTTGACGACGGCTGACGCACGACGCACGACGGACAACGGACGACGGACATCAAGTAAACCCAAAAGCTCACCTTGAGCACTTCATGCTCAGGTGAGCTAAAAAGGTTTCTGAGATACATGAAATTCTGTACACTTCATTTGGTAACTTATAGATCGTTACTACCCAAAATTTGTTTGACCAAATCAAATCATTCATATAATGACAGTTGAAATCCTACATTTTACACCCACATAGTTGTTGGGAATATTTATATTAAATAGGCAGCTTAAACAGTAGTTACATCATTAGGTCACCCTCAAACAATTTACTGCTTGTTTCATGTCCTTGCAACAATTATTTTAGAGATTAAACATAGGAGCTTTTCTTAGACTAAGAGTCTTAAGAATCTAATTAAGATTTTTAAGATGTAGCGTTTGTTTAGATTTAGATTTTTAAGAGGCTTAATAAGAATCTTAAGATATGTTAATGAGTAAACAAAGATAGTTTTGGCATTGGCTTAAAAAGAGTAGCCTTGATGACCTCAAATGTTTTCACTCAAAATATTGAAAATAGCTTCTTAACCCTTGTCATGCAGAACCTGGAATATTCCTGCTTTGACAGGAGGTATAGACGAAGATCAGCCTGCATGTGCAATCTGATCTTAGTTCAAACCAACCAAATTTCATTTTTAAACCAGAAAGGTGTAAACAATGCATTTCCAAATCAATACTTACTCACATTTTGATAACTTCCAGTGCTTTTAGCACTTTGATTTTACATTTATTTTGCAAAGATTTTTATTCAGCATGACGAGGGTCAAGATGTCTTTATAATCTTATTTAGAGCATTTCTTGCTCTAAGAAATGCACCTCTGGTTTCAATATCTAAGAGATATGTCATGACAGAGGTTCATAGGCAGGATCAGCGATCCCTCAGTTAGACAACCAGGAGGTGGTTAACCCTTGTCATGCTGAACCCGGGATATTCCTGCCTTGGCAGGAGCTATAGACAAACATCAGCCTGCACATATGTGCAGTCTGATCTTTGTCTGTACCACCTATTTTTCCTTTTTTAAATACTTAAAAGTTGAAATTTCTATTTTTTAAATGATTATCCACTCACAATTAATGCATCCAGTGCTTTGAGCACTTTGATTTTGTTGCAATTTTGCAAAGATTTTTCATTCAACATGACAAGGGTTAATGTTATGACAGGCAGATCTCACAAACCTCATCAAACAAATTTTAAGCTTCATACGTTGGAGTAATCTAGTGCAATTGTTAGGTTTTGTCTTGGCTTTGTAAAATAGTTAGGCGTAAAAGAGTGCTAACTACAGCTATCACAAAGCTGAATGATACACCCATACCAAAGCTTTGTCCCAGTAAAATGTCATCAGTTTAGGATGTGTGCAACAGAAAAATAATTCTATCACCTGGACTTATTCCAAAGGTGACCCACATTTGAAGGACAAGTGCTACTAATGAATCATGTAGAAAACAGAATCTAGAGGAATTAGTTTAAGTTGCTATTTCTTGTATAAAGTTTCATAATTCTAGGCCACATCTTCAGTTTTCTGACAAAGTTTGATGGTGACCTTCAAAGTTCAGTTGTGATCTTGACCTTTGAACTGATAGACCCAAAAAATTGTATTAAGTTTCATAACTAAGGATATCTTGGTCATGGGTAATAATTGTGTAAAATTGCATTTTACTAGGTCACTCAGGTCTTGAGTAAGAGTCTAGAAATACAGGGGTGTATGGACTGTCAGGCAGACGGATGGACAGATGGATGGATAGAAACACAGACAGACATGATGAATTACTTTCTGTAAACATGCTACATCAGGAAGGGGTATTGATATTTGAATATATGATACTTGCAGTGTACAGTATGATGTTATACCCAACTAATTAGAAAGGTGGGTAAAAAAAAGGGTCAAAGGGTATTAATTGAGCCTATGCATGACAATTTCAACAATTTTATATGTGTGTGATAGATGGACATAATGCAGCAAAGACCACCACATATCAGAATAAGTTTATTTACTGATCACCTGTAGGAGTACTGAGATCTTTTCTATCAATGGAGTGCAGAGCCAAGTCTCTTGCCAGACTGTGCTGATGCACAGACTGGCCAGAGACTTTGCTCTGTACACAAGTGAAATTGTTGGAAATATCACGCTTAGCCTCAATTGATGTTCAAGCCAGCTTAAAACAAAGCTGTATAATGCATTATTACTTGGATTACATAGGACAAAAGTAAGTATATTTCAAACGTACAAACCTTTAACCTCCAATCCTTCTCTGTAAACTTTTCTACTAAAGCCAAGCTCTTTTCCATATATCCGATTGATGGTATCAATTAAAGTATCATTCAACATGCCTTTCCCTTTTTCACAATACAAGTACATCTTCAGAGAATCTCCAGCCTTTTGAGATGTAATAGCCGCATCTAGATATGCTTTTATTACGGTATCTGTTGACAAGAATTCCTCTTGTATGTATGCAGGCAGGCAAACTGAAAGCTGTTGTCCTTTCTTAATTCTCGTAAAAACTTCTTTAAGACATGTACTAAGTCCATGGAAAGTTTTATTGTCGTTTTTGTTTTCACTGTTTGATTTTCCAACTACAATGTATATCTCTTTGGAGTATCTCTTTTTGTCACTCTCAGTCTCAATCATTTCACCAATTTGGTAGATCCTATCAGTCTTTTCAATCTGATTTCTGGCCCGTTCTAAAATATCTCCATCTGAAAGTATTTTTGTTCAGCATCATTACTTCAGTATATATCCACTTACTTATAAGCATTACTTTCTAACTTCAGCATTTCCACTTACTTTTACAGGGCTTGAAAATTTTACTCGTCCGCTCGTCCTGCATGATTTTTTCCTTCTTTGTCTATATAAGCAGGACAAGTGGATTTTGCAAAATTTCACTTATGAAATTTATGTATCACTATAGTTTCTTATATAGCAGGACGAGTAGAAATTTAAAGAATTTTCAAGCCCTGTTTTATACATTACCTTCTTACTTCAGCATATCCACTTACTTTTAAGCATTACCTTCTTACTTCAGTATATCTACTTACTTTTAAACATTACCATCTAATTCGGCATATCAACTTACTTTTAAGCATTACCTTCTTAACAAAAACACAACTGAACCTACATGAATATCGCAAATCAACTATTTCAGACTGATAATCTTAAGGTAGTAGACCCGTAATAGTGTGCAATGTTTCAAAAGTGATAAACTTTAACAGTGTTAACCAAGGTTTCCTAATGATTTTTATTAGGGAACCTCAGTTAACTTTGTTAAAGATCACATGTTCCGAAATGCTGCAGAATTATTTCGGGTCCATTACCTTAACTTAGATGAAAGAAATCAATACTAAAAATAAAATGAAACTATGAACGTATGACATTTCTATTAATTTCAATGTGCACCTTGAAAAGACTCTGATCAGTCTGCTCTTAGCAGTCTGATCAGTGTATTCACTGTGTATGTAATAAAAAGTTATCACATTCAAATCTCTTTTCACAATTTCAGATTTAGTCTTATCATAGTATCGGTTGTCCATTCAGCCAGATTTCTCTTCATCTGCACTCACACATGAAATTGTTAAAGGTCACATATAAGATCAAATTGATTTTCTACATACTGAATACATGAATTTAACAATTGACAGTTATCTTATTTTATGTGAAACATATTTCTTGCATCATATATTTGTATGTGATATTTGTCTTGTCTTTTAGTAAATTATTTAGACATCTAATTTGTATTCATGAGACCTCTTTTATAACAACAAATAGAAATATCGATTGTTGAGTGCAAAACAGTTGTAATTGCTTAAACATATAGGCAATTATGCACTGAGCCCACAATATGTAGCATAGCCTCTGAAAAAAGCCCATCCCTTTCTAATGGAAATGTGATGATTCTAAAAGAACCCTGGGTTCTATAAGAGCTTTTATGGTATTCAAGACAAATAAAGTTATTTCAAATATCTCTGGAAAAGCAATTTGTGGAAAAGAATCTTTTTTAATTTTTATTGCTTTTTTTTTTTCAATTTTCCCTGGCTTTTTCAACTACAAGAGGACCATGATGGTCCTATATCGCTCACCTTCGTCTCTTTGACTTCTCCCTTAGCAAAATTAAATACTTGAAAGATCATTAAATGATCATTAGATTTTTCAAAGAAAAACATAACTCTATTTCTATGATCGCTGCATAAATTTATATCCTTTTCTCAACAAGTTTCATGTGACCTGGCCAACATTCTGACCAAGTTTCATAAAGATTGGGCAATATTTGTGGCCTCTAAAAAGAAAAGAGTCATTTATGCCCCTTTTCCCGTGATATGACATGGATCTTTCCCATTTTAAATAGGGCTCATCCTTGTGACCTAGCCATTATTCTGATCATGTTTCATGAAAATTGAATTGTATTTGTGGCTTCTAGAGCGTAAACAAGAAAATTGTCATTAGGGCCCCTTTTCCCGTGATATGGCATGTATCCTTCCCATTTTCAAAAGGGTTCATCTTTGTGACCTGCCCAACATTCTGACCAAGTTTCATGAAGATTGGGCCATATTTGTGGTCTCTAGAGTGTAAACAAAACTAGAAAGCCCATTTTAAATAGGGCTCATCCTTGTGACCTAGCCATTATTCTGATCATGTTTCATGAAAATTGAATTGTATTTGTGGCTTCTATGCCCCTTTTCCCGTGATATGACATGGATCTTTCCCATTTTAAATAGGGCTCATCCTTGTGACCTAGCCATTATTCTGATCATGTTTCATGAAAATTGAATTGTATTTGTGGCTTCTAGAGCGTAAACAAGAAAATTGTCATTAAGGCCCCTTTTCCCGTGATATGGCATGTATCCTTCCCATTTTCAAAAGGGTTCATCTTTGTGACCTGCCAAACATTCTGACCAAGTTTCATGAAGATTGGGCCATATTTGTGGTCTCTAGAGTGTAAACAAAATTTGAAAGCCATGAATGGCTGGAGTCGCTCCACAGGCTTGAAATTATTGTAAATTAAAGCAAATAAATGTTTTGACTAGACTTTTAGATATTTGGGGTTCTACTGATGTTGAAAATGATTTTCAACTATATAACAGATAGATTGATTGATTGAATGGAGTTTAACGCCGCTTTCAACATTATTTCAGTATATATCGCGGCGGCTGGAGCACCTAACAATGGATTCCTGGTATTTCCTGGTATTTCTCTCACCAGTACAACCATTACATCCTTTCCTAGCCTCCAGCTACTATCTCACATAGGTCTACGATTATCAACCCATTGGTGAGAGACAAATAGTCGGAAAGAATGAGTGCTGCCGTCGGGGATCGAACCCGGGACCTCTAGATTGACAGTCCGACATATAACAGATAGAGAAATGACCTCTGCTATTAAAAGACATATTTTTCATCCAATCAAAATAAATTTTGGCTGCATGATAATGGGTCACCCAAAGATCATACCAAAAACGTTTGATTGATATCAATCAGTTACATTCTGAGAAAATGTTTTTCATAGTTTCCACTATTTAACATATTGAGAATTGACCTCCACCCATAAAATGTATATTTCTCATCCAATCAAACTAAATTTTGGTACACTGATAAAGGGTCACTCAAGGATCATTCCAGTGAAATATAGTTGATATCCAAAAATCAGATTCTGAGAAAATAATTTTCAAATTTTCCACTATATAACATATAGAGAAATGACCTCTGCCCATAAAATGCATATTTTTCATCTAATCAAAATAATTTTTGGTACACTAATAAGAGTCACTCAAGGATCATTCCAGTGAAATTTGGTTGATATCCATCCATTACATTATGAGAAAATGATTTTCAAAGTTTCCACTATGTAACATAAAGAGAAATGACCTCCGCCCATAAAATGCATATTTTCCATCCGATCACAATGATTT
Source organism: Fragum whitleyi (assembly GCA_948146395.1). Lineage (NCBI taxonomy): Eukaryota > Metazoa > Mollusca > Bivalvia > Cardiida > Cardiidae > Fragum > Fragum whitleyi. Next base: position 26,266,709 of record OX411555.1, on the reverse strand, counting down.
TTTGTAGACTGATACAGGGTCACCCAAGGATCATTCACGTAAAATTTAATTGGTATCCATTGATTAGAATCTGAGAAAAATCACTTTTTACCATATTTGGAAATTAGCCACGCCCATTAAATCCATGTTTTTCATTGGATCGAAATTTCTTGAAAAACTTTAAAAGAGGGTCACCCAAGGATCATTCCTGTGAAGTTTGGTTGAAATCCATCCAGTAGTTTCTGAGGAGAAGATTTTTTAAGAAAAGTTTACGACCGGATGCACGCACGCACGCACGGACGGACGGACGCACGCACGACGGACACAACGCCATGACAATAGCCCCAGTGGCTTACAGCCAGTGGAGCTAAAAATTGTCATTAAGGCCCCTTTTCCCGTTATATGGCACAGATCCTTCCCATTTTCAAAAGGGTTCATCCTTGTGACCTGGCCAACATTTTGACCAAATTTCATGAAGATTGGGAAATATTTGTGGCCTCTAGAGTGTTAACAAAAAAATTGTCATAAAGGCCCCTTTTCCCATGATATGGTACAGATTCTTCCCATATTCGATAGGGATCAACCTTGTGGCTTGGCCAACATTCTGACCAAATTTCATAAAGAATGGGCCATATTTGTGGCCTTTAGAGTGTAAACAAGAAAATTGTCATTAAGGCCCCTTTTCCCGTGATAAGGCACAGATCCTTCCCATTTTCAATAGGGTTAATCCTTGTGACCTGGCCAACCTTCTGACCAAATTTCATAAAGATTGGGCCATGTTTGTGGCCTCTAGAGTGTAAACAAGAAAATTGTCATTAAGGCCCCTTTTCCCGTGATATGGCACGGATCCTTCCCATTTTTGATAGGGTTAATCCTTGTGACCTGGCCAACATTCTGACCAAGTTTCATGAAGATCGGGCAAAAATTGTGTCCTCTAGTGTGTAAACAAAAAAATTGTCATTAAGGCCCCTTTTCCCGAGATATGGCACGGATCCTTCCCATTTTCAATAGGGATCATCCTTGTGGCTTGGCAAACCTTCTGACCAAGTTTCTTAAAGATTGGGCTATATTTGTGGCCTCTAGAGTGTTAACAAGAAAATTGTCATTATGGCCCCTTTTCCTGTGATATGGCACGGATCCTTCCCATTTTCAATAGGGTTCATCCTTGTGACCTGGCCAACATTCTGACCAAGTTTCATGAAGATTGGGCCATATTTGTGGCCTCTAGAGTGTAAACACTAAGATTGTTGACGCCGGACGACAGACGACAGACGACACACGACGAACATTCAATGATCACAAAAGCTCACCTTGAGCACGATGTGCTCAGGTGAGCTAAAAATGAGTAAGTATGAATTTAACACCACACTGTTAAATCAATATAACCCTATGTGTTTAATTTGCAACAATTTAGTGTTAGCTAGCCTATAAAGAATGTGGATTCAAAATTATCTAGGGGGTGCAGCAGGCATGCCCCCCCCCCCCCCCCCCTTGAAAATTTTGAAAAAAATAGTGAAAATTTCGTGCGTTTTAAGGCCTCCGAAGAGCTTTCTTGACCAACGAAATCCATTTATTTTAGCATAAATTTGGAGATGAACAGCTTTCCTTTCGTTTATTTCAACTAGTCCACATTTCACAGCATGTCTTACTAGCCAATTTTGGCTATATGAGTTATAAAGTATTAAGTGTGGTTATTATCAGATTGGGCAAAAGCGGCTGAATTTCAAAATAATGTGGATTCAGCTGCGTGCTCGTGTAAAGGCAGCTACGCGCCTGGTTAGCATGATAGACAGACATTTAACAGTCTGAACAGTCATTAAATGGATTGAAATAATCTCCCTTTGTAAGCTAACACTTTAAGTCAGATAATTTATATATAGTGCACAGTGAAGAATATGATCAGATGGGGCATATACACAGGATGATAAAAGGCTTGATGTTGCACACATATTAAATTGTTGAAAATGTTATGATTAAGCTCCTTAAAACAAATATTGTTTTCAAAGTTCACCAATGAAATAAAGTTAATTCATAGTAAGAGAGATCATAATTACCTGGATTAAATTGCACGGGATACAAGTTATCTGTGCATAAAACTATAAAACAATCCACATTGATATCAAATGACTCTCCCTCAATAATAGTGAATGTTCCTGGTTTTGTTGGGTCATACCAAGTTACAATGTTCTCACAATCTTGTATATCATGGACTAGATGATTGTCTGCATCCTTAATGATTTCCCATGAGCAACTTTGCTCATCTGTGATTGAATCTAACTCAGCAACTAAAGTCTTGGATAGATTTGATCTTATTGAGAGAGTATCAGTGAACATCTTTGTTTTTATATTGTTCATGGCAGTCTTGATTTTAGAGGAAAGACCTTCAAGCTCAATAGTACATTTTCCAGGATTCAAACCGATTTTTACATTGTAACTCTTTGAGGCAGATTCAATTATGTCACCATATTTCATTAGATATTTCATGCGTAATGGTGACATAGGTATAGACTTCATGATAATTTTTTTCTCTTCATTTTGTATTTCCTGTTTCACATCATGTGTACAAGTTATGATGGGTCCACCGCTTTGACATTCTGTCTCAACAAGCTTATGATACATTTTCCATTTACTAATTATTTTCTTCACATCACTAGAGTAGTCCAAAATGGTAAAGCTATGGATATGGTTTTCTATTACAGTCTTTGCTTTTTCTGCTTCTTCCCTTGACAAACAATATACCATGGCTGTAAGTGTGTCATCTTTGTGAACATCTCTAAAACATTGAAAGCTATATTTCCTTATCCTATTTTTGGACAGAATATTCTTTATGCTTAAAACCACTTGTTCTTGAACAAATCCATCTTCATCAAAGAAAAGCCGCTGGATGCCTGGCATGGCAGTGAATTTGATCAATTCCATATTAATGCTAGACTCAAAGTCACCAATGGCGTTTTTAATCGCATCTTCATCTCCTTTAATTTTTCCACTTTCAAAGTTAACCAGCAAAGTAGGATATCTGTTCTTCAGGAATTCTTTTAAGTCCAGTTCATCCAATATTATTGCTTTATAACGAGTGAAATGAGACAGAGGCCACATATCTCTTTTCCCTGAAAAGAATAATAAACAATTACATGTGTATAAATTTTTTGCTTTGAATGCTTATTCAACAAATCTGTTATTCATATCTCTATTCCTTGAGTTCTTAGCATCCTTTTGTCCAATCTGACCTGAGAAGAGCTGGAACCAGTACATAGGTATAGAGAAGGGTAATCTTCCTAACCAGGTCCTGAATCATTACCGATTATCTTACTATTTTATTGAGCACTATGTACATTTGGGGATCAACTTCAGAAAGAATTGAAGACTGTTTGAAACAGTCTTCAATTCTTTTCTGAAGTTGATTTCCAGATGGTCCGACGGACAAACATTAGATAGTTTTGAGAGTCCTGGCTACTTATTTATGAGTCACAGTCACATGACACCTGTGTTCCTTAAACAATGTTAGAATTTGTATCTTCACCCCCCTTCATATTCTGGATCCGCCTTTGTATAAGTTGATTTTCAAACAAGAGCTTTCAGAGGATAGCATTAAGCTTGACTATTTCTAGTTCTAGACAGTTATAGCAAATCAATGTTTACATTGGAAAATTACATTAAATGAAAATCAGAGAAATGTACCATAGCCTAGAGCATTTTTTCATGGCAATGGAAGCAGGTGCAAAGTGTACAAGCAATAGCTCGAGTAGAAACAAAAATATGACAGATATATAACATGTGCATGTAAAATATTTTACAAGAATTTCCAAGATGAATAAGGATCAAAATTCCATTAAATTCAATCTCAGGGTAATAAGTCTTTGTCTACAGACTGATATTATGGTCCCAGAAGCATGTGTAAAGTTTCAAAGCAATAACTTTGGTAGAGACAGAGATTCGACACATTAAAACTGCTGCGCTTTAAAACCAAAACCAAATCAACACACAAAGGCCAACGCAAACGCATACACTGACACCCAAGTCCGGGTAACTGGAATAGCCCCCTCCCCATATTCTACGAATAGTCGAGCTTAACTCTTGTTGTGTTGAACCTGGAATATTCCTGCTTTGACAGGAGGTATAGACAAAGGTCAGCCTGCACTTATGTGCAGGCTGATCTTAGTCTATAACATCTTAATATATTTGCAAAACCAGATCAGTTTGAAGACAATGTTTTCAAAAGTAACACTAACTCATTATAAGTGCATCCAATGCTCTCTGCACTTTATTTTACTCTAATTTTGCAAAGACTTTTATTCAGTATGACAAGGGCTTAAACACACTTGAGCCTGAGGTTATAAAACTTTTCTTATTCTTAACTCAAAATTTTCTTATATTTCAACTTGAGATTTAAAGGCTTTGAAGTCATTTACATTACTTAACATAGTTGGCCGTAGTTATGCATCAACGTAGTCAGCCGTAAAATTTAGCTGAGTGTATACTGCGCAGTAAGTCGAAGTAAGCCGTGCTTACGCGTAGTGAGTAACGTAGTGTAAACTCGTAAGTTTGACCATAGTGTCTTGGATATTGTAAAAAATGTTCAAAAGTCTATTCACGGTATAGTACATTGTTTTGTCCCTAATTTGGCCGTACTGATTTTTGTCTACAGTTAGGTAAGGAAAAAGTACGTGGTAAAAAAACACAGTCACATTTCACGTTGTAATCATAATCTCTGCATAGAATACCTAGTCGCCTGTGGACTCAACTTTCTTCTACTGTATAATCCTACCGTAGTGGCAGTACAAATCTTACGGTGAAAAAGGATTTTCTGTCGTAGTTGAATGTAGTTCAACATAGTAAGATCTTGTAGAATTGTACTCTTGCTGAATTAGAACAAATCATTTGCCCTAGTTTACCGTACAAACCATTTAATAAATATCTGTCCAAGTTAATGCTACGACCAAGCAGGGAAACACTGGGGTTGGACTATGTTCAGAGTACGAATAGAATCGGTGAAATTAATAAAATCTAATCATGAAGTGCACATGAATTCAATGGTTTGAAACTCGCATGTTTTTACAATAAATTAATTATAATACCCGAAAGGTGACCGATAGAAATGCTAGGTTTTAAACCTTATGTATATTGAAAGATTGTGATTCTTATCTATAGAATGACAAACAAGAGATTTCAGGGCTTGGGATGAATAAATAAATAAATGGCAATTTTCCTTTAATTAAAATTATCAATAAATCTAATTAAACTCCCTTTTTTTACGCAGTTCTTCGTAGTTATTCCTACTCGCACATACTTCTTTCTACAGAAACTGTTTGATTGTACCTTTGATAAATGTACCTCATCTTACTTCAACTTAGTTAATCGTATTATTGACTTGGCTTGCCAATGGTAAAATGGAGTACGACTTACTATGATAATTGCCATTAATGTGACCATAGCTTAAAAGACTTACTTTTGTTGTAATACTTATATTAAAACTTGAACATAAAAGATAATATTTATAAGTGGTTATTTTATACATGTTGCATGCATCATCTTTATTGTTCATACATTTATTTGAATTTTAAATTTGAGAATCTCAGTTGAGAACTAAAAAGGTTTTATAACCTTGGGCCCTAATCTGATAAGCCATGTTCAGAGCTAAGGTTCAAACTCACAACCACAAGATTACAGCCTGTTACATTTAAAACTGAGCTAACCTGACTCAGCAGTAAGCATTGCATAATTTTCTCAAGTTTCAGACAAAATGACATACAATTTTAGTTATTTCTAAATTTGATTCTTAAAATTCAACACTAATTGTACCAATGATTTTGATCTCAATTAATTTAATTAATTAAAAGAATTCTGTGAGATTGCAAGTCACTTGAACTTAAATAAAAAAAAAATGTGCCTTGTAAGTTGGAAATCTGCCTAATAATTTACCCTTTACCACCTGATTTAATTGTTCAAGCCGGAATAGTTTAATGAATTATTAAACAATCTCCAATTTAACTCATTCAACTAATTTAAGGCTAATGCCTTTTTCAGAGATGACAGTATGTTAAACATAATTATCTGATCACCTATATCAATGCAAAAGCATTGCCAAATATTTTATAGTTTATTGCATTACCCTTCTGGTTACCAGGCAACAGTTTGAACTGTTTCACCCACTTAGGATTGAACTGTTGCCTGCTTGCAAAATGACATCATTTTGTTGCACATGTTATAAACAAACAGAGTGACGTACTCTTATGAATTCTACGTTAAAACCAACTTTTTCTTCTCTATGTGTCTCTTTTTGTAACACATTTGTGAATGAAAAATAAATTTACTCAATATTAATCAGGTAATAAAACAGTTATTTTATGGTGATTCATGCAACAGTAAAGCTATTGCCCTCGGTAATGATATTCTGAACTGTTGCCCTCTGACATCTGCCATTGATATCGGGCATCAGTTCACAACATCATCCCCTACACCTCAGAACATGAGTTACACTTTTAAAGGTCTTTGACATTAACATTATGAAATAGCTTTATTGACTTTAAAAAAAACCATATTTTTTAAACACAATAACATCAGCACAAATCTCATATTCCCAAGTTTAGGTGACATCAATGGTTCAGCACAAAAGGGTTGTAACTGCCTTTTAATGTATAGACAGTTACAAATGTTTCACACTGAACCTTTGATATATTTTCAAACGGAAGCAGTGAGTAATATTTTTAAAATAAAAGATTGACATAGTGCCTCAATGTAATGCTTTCAGCACTTTGATTTAAATTCATTTCAATTAGTGATGGGTAGATCAATCAATTATAATTGGTAATCAGTTGCTTTGGGCTTCCGATTTTGATAATCAACTAAGAAATTTCATAATCGATTACTCAGTTCCTTACACATAAATGACAGCTATTATACTTGTTTTTAAAACTGATATCAGTTTAATAGCTCAGCATAAAACAGTTGTAACTGCCTATGTGTTAATAGGCAGTTACAACTCAGAGTTTTTTTCTTCTTCTTTGTTTGGGTCCCCAAAATGGACCTGTTCGCATTGCAAAAGAGTGCCATTTTTTCCAAAAATCAGGAAGTAAAAATGAAGCGTTAAACATGTGGTTTCTTATTTCAATTTCATTTTTAATCACAAAATAGGCAAAGAAACCTTTATTTTAATGATAAGTTATACATAAATGTAAGTTTTTTCCAAAACCATATCGATTATAATTTATCTCAATTTTAGAGAAATTAACACATTTTTCCCAATTAGCCTGGTTTGGGACTCGTTCCCAAACCCCCAAGAAAAAACACTGCAACTTTTTTATGCTGAGCCATGAAGTTGGTAGAAAAATATGTTGAAAGAGTCATTAGGTCATGCAGTTTAACTTTAACATTCTATTCTCAAAAGGATTATGCTGGGAGTGCTGTTTTAAATTCTAAGAAAATGATTGTATAATCGATCATTAATTGATTTACTCTTTCAACTAAAAATGGATTATTGATTATAATTTGAAACCGATTGCCCAACACTAGTTTCAATGCATTCAACATGACAAAGGTAGACAATAAAACTTGGATATATGAATGTTGGGAGTATGTATTTTTGTTAAGAAAGATAGTCACAAAATAATATCCTCTTAGCTACATGCGGAAATAACAGGATTAGATATAGTTTTTACCAATTTTCCTCTCCTGTTTTTGGCTTCCAGAATGTCCAGTGCTGTTCCATTCTGTATGTTCTTTTGCATCATCCATGATCACACTTTGTGGGCCTACAAAGAAAAAATACAATATCTCAATAGCTTGATTTTGTGCATTCAATCTGTAATTCTATTAATTGAAAACATGTTCTTTCTTGGTCTCTCACTCAAGTCATTGTCTTTAAGGCTTCTATAACCTAAGTTTCTGTGAACATTGCGTACAAATCCATCATGGTATCCATGGTTGACATTTTAAGCATCAGTTTCGAGAATTCATTAAGTCAAATTTCCTGAAGCAGCTATCAATCTTTGATTTTTCCTCTGTCAACAATTTCAGGAAGCAGAATTGAAAGGGATTCATTTCAATTGTAACAACTTAAATCCCAATTGATGCAAAATAAATAGTTTTAAACAATTTGTAGAAAAAGAATGTACTAATTAACATAGAATTTAAAATCAAGGCTCAATCTTAGGCATAAAAACATAATACCACAAAACATGAAAAATACACACTTAGTCACATGGTGTTCATGTAAATCCATCCAAAATCGAAGGAGGCATATAAATTGTGTTGATATCATTAATATGAAATTTCATATGAAGGTCAATTTTTCTGTTCATTTGATATAAGAAAATGGTGAAGAAATCCATCCATAATTATGATTTGTGTTAACAACAGTTACATGCATAAAAAATGTCTAAGTAGACAGACAGGTGGACAGACAGAGATATGATAACATCTATTACAAATTGTAATGTGTCATCCTTTGGATGCAAGGGCATAGCTCCCATAACACATATTACGAAGGTGCATAATAGAAATAAACCTTCTTTTGACAAATGTCTTTGATGAATGATCATAACAACGAAACTACAGCTTATTTAAGCTGTAGTTACGATGTTTTGATTATTCACCAATGCTCAAATCATAAAAAGAGGAGCGGACAGATGACATTCATCTCTGGTCACAGTCCAAATATCACCTTTGCCCTATAATTATATTCTTTGGTGGTCACCTTCTGAGTTCATATAAATTTCAAAATCCTAGTTAAGCCTATTGGATGCATGTAATAGTGGCTCTTTAGAAAACAATGAATACATCATGTAACTTTCTATCTTTGACAAATGTGTACATGTGGATTAATCAGTTTAGATTGAATCATTTTACTCTGAAAGAATGTTATATAGCATAATACAATATTTGCTTCTTCTTTAGAGTACAAAACCAAAACTGCTTATTTTTTCTTTTGCCTGTAATTAAAATGTCTTGTTTAAAAATAATTTTTCTAAGCATGACAGTGGGAAAATATGACAAACAAGCTGTATTTTTAAAAACTGTTTCTCTTTAATCATGAATGTTGCAAAAGTGGCATACTTACCTTACCTAGACTATGTACCACAAGCAAATTCTAGATGTCTCCTGCCATTGCATGATAATTCATAACAACAAACTGAAAGGAATAGTTAAAAAAATTAAGGTGTATATCTCATTTTAAAGAATAAAATTACTTATCATGTTGTTAATTGTGTTACACCTTATCACTGTGTCTTTAGAAAATAATTAATTTGTTTTAATATATAACTAATGAGAAGTTTGACATGTATATAGTCCCTTTTCTGTGACAAAGCAAAGAGTTATTCAACCACAATAATGTCAGAGGAATTGCGTTCACATGAAAAATTGACATTAAGGCACATCTTTTCTGTGACACATCAAACAATCACCTAACATCTATAGTATGCCCAAAGTATAATGCCTAGGAATATTATGTGAAAATTTCATCCAAATCCATGTACCTGTCAATGTAGGAAGACTCTACATTAAGTCCCCTTTTTCTGTGGTGTGATAGAAAAGCAACAAAACCTGATAACATATACAAGGTCATGTGACAAGGAATATTCTGAGAAAGTTGCATTTAATTCTTTATATTATGATTTATATTTTTTCAATTATTCTTATATTGCATAATAGAGAAATAATATGAATTTATGATAAATATATCATTCTTGATATAATGTTTAAGAGAGTGATTAAAAGAATTTAAATTCCTTGAATCACTCTCTTAAAAATTATATCAAGAATGATATATTTATTTTAAATTCATATTATTTCTCTATTATGCAATATAAGCGTAATTGAAAAAAAATATAAATCATAATATATACATTAACTTATATAGGAAAAACGACACTCAAAACAAATTTGACATGAAAGCCCATTTTACTATGACAAGGCAGAATATCATCATTCCTACGGTCAGGTGACTAGGAACATTCTATGAAAATTTTGTATAAATCTGGCCAATTAAGGAGGAGTTGCATTTACAGATGGTGGGGTATAGATATTTAAGGTAGTGGAACCATAATAGTTCTGCAACATTTCGGAAGTAATGGACTATAACAATTTAATGTTAACCGAGGTTTCTAGTCCGGCAGAAAAATGGCATATTTTACTTGAACCTAGTAGTGTGGTATAAAGTTTTTTTCTTGGCTGATTCTTGTAGCCCATGTCTTACTTATCAAGAATCTGGATGATGACACCTTGTCACCATTGAGCATTTTGAGGAAATCGAGATGGCAGCCAGGACCCCCTGAACGAATACAAGTAACCAACTGACATGTCTTGATGATAGGTTTTCATGTGTTTTTGAGCTTAGGTTTGGTGTAAAGATTCTACTTTTAAGTATTATGATTAAATAGACCAATAAAACGAAAGAAATAATAATTATTGTAGGCAACATGGCAGCCAAAATAGTAATATCACACGGCATTTAGTAAACAATGGATTCTGTTTGACCTATCAAACTTTGGAATTATTTCAGTTACATCTATGTCACATAATTCAAGGTGCGTTCCTGCATACTTAAAAATAGATTGATAGCACCATCAACAATGGTAGATTGTCTTCTTAATTTAGAGATGACAGCCAGGAATGCAGCATTGAGAATAATACCATTTGGTAAATTTCAAACTTAATGACATTTATACTAATTACTAATAATCTGCTACTTTGCGGCTTCTGATAGAGCAAATACTAAAACCGATAATAAAGATTGTGGCTATCAGTTAAGATGGCTGCCAAACAGAACTGATGCTTGTTTGGCAACAATGAACTGTGATTAGGAGTATACATAGTTTTTCTAAATTCCTTTTAATTAATACCAAATTTTATCCTCTTACCATCCTCTTTTCATCTAGCGATTTGTATCTGTCATTTTTTATGCATCATTTTTCTAAGTTTGAGATGGCAGCCACTGGAATGTGGACAACTGCATTGTTTATCCAATCTTTAAGCTATTCTTATTTCAATTTCCACTTTATTCCCTTAGACTTGTAATTATTAACATAATGTTAGCGTCCTTATTCTTACTCCGAGAGGTTCAATGGACAAATTAATATCACTCTTCCACAATGGTGACTCTTAATAATCCAAACACTAAAAGAAAAAGAGAGACAATTTTTGTTCCGACTGCCTTCTGGTAATTAGGATAACGTGGTTTTCTAATGGATCATATTTGTTTAGTATTGGGTACTGAGTGCAAGAACAATGTTTAAGTCATAATAAAATTTAATTAAAAAATGTAAGGTTGTCTAAAATAACGTTTCTAACACATTAGATATTTAGGCTGCCTTCTTGAAATCCGCCCTAAAACGACATACGGACCAGAGATAACGCATATTGACGTCTTGGACCTGCTTAACACAGGTCAAATGCATTATTCTATATCTTATTTCGCGAGATCACTTTTAAGAGTGTATGGAGCCCTTTCCTGATCCAATGATTATACATGGATATAAGCCAATTTTGTTTTTGAAACTGGCTACCATCTCGCATTGAGAATGATTTGATCTTAAAATTAGCACTTAATTATTGAAATAAGTATTGAAACCTTTAACAATGATGTTTGGGCTACTAAAATGAGACAAAAGATGATTAGACGCCTAGACTGTGTTTTTAGTCAATTTTATCATTCTTTGGCAGACAACTAGAAACCACTCAGAATGACTGGTAGAACCCAAAATATCCAATGTTAACATCTTGATTCTTACTAAGGAAGTTCAAATAAACATTTCAATCATTTGCCTTTTTGACTGCCATTCCATGTTCACAAATATTATCAACATTTGTTTACTGCCAATTAAAATTTATTGTTTGTCTGAGCTAAACAGAAAGCTAAATGACCGCAGAAATCTAAAGAATGTGAAAGCTTTAAAATCAATTGAATTTGTTTAAGTTGGGTTTACCGCCACTTTAAGCATTTAAACTGCGTTGGCTAGAGCAATGGTGGACACATGCTCATATGATATTTACCTCGGCCACAGATCGAACCATTGTGCCTATGTTTAAGAGTCCAACACTGTGCAATGGTCTAGGTCCAAAAATAAACTGTGATAAACATACGAAACTTTTCCTCTGTTCAGATGTGTCCTTATACTTAAAATAGCTTACATTGTATTCGACATGATCACAAGGTTCCGTTAAAAGGTCTGAATCTTTATAACTGAGGTTCTACAGCAAAATCTAGATCAAATTAGACTGGAAATAAACTGATTTCAAAAATACTTCTATATTTTTCATATGTGGCTGCTATCTTGAATATGAAAAAGCAAAATGCTTTCTTTGTTATAGTTTTGTTTCATTTAGAGAAATTTTGCACATGTCTCACTTCTATCTTGGGATTTACAACAAAATTACAAATAATAAAGGCTGTCATCGTTTTAAGATTCAAATAAGCCTTATCTCAGATGTACATTCACATAAGTACAAAATAATTTCATTATTCAATCGCTTGTGTATATCATCAGTTCTTTTACAGTAATGGCCTTTAATTGATATATATAGCAAAACTTGCACGTGGACGCTTTCCTTATAATCCTAATCAATTTTAGCTTTATTTAAGGTAGTCTTTTTGTCACCTATTTCGGCAGGGCATTTTAACAGCAAAACTTACGAGTAAAATACTTAATAGTTAAAAGGTTGATTTGTTGTTAAGTGCAAATCCACATTTCATTGTTCCTGGCTGCCATTTCCAATTCCATACAGGAATTCAAATCGGGGGTAGGCTTTATGAGCCTATTTCAAAATTAATTTCCAGTTCAAATTGCGTGGAACTAAATGTTAAAAGTTATTCAAGAGTTCTGGTTGGTCTTAACATGACTTCCAGAATCCCAATTGGCTACCATCTTGATTACAATTCTAGATTTAATTTTGGAATTTGAGAATGTTCATTTTGTTTTTCCAGTTCTTATTAGCTAAGAAAAGGTGAAACGATATGTTAAGAATTATGTAAATAGGATGCTTAAGCTATAGTCCGGCAGCAAAACCCGAAATTTGACTTTAACCGTGCAATACCGTCTATAGAAAATATTTTTGCATTTTTAGAAAGGGGAGACATTGTACATCAAGAATCCGGTTGATGCCACCTTGGCATCATTGGGAAACTCGCTAGAAACAAGATGGCGTCCAAGATGGCGTCCAAGCCAATTGTCAAAGCGATTTCGCCTTTTATATTGTTCTTATTGTAGCCAAGGCGTTCAAAATTGCCCCCTAATTGTTTAAATGAGTAAGAACATTTGAAATAATCATTCAAAAATACATTTTCATCATATTTCAAACAATTTATTGAAATTTAGTTAATAAAGGGAGATAATTTTTCTAGAAATAGTTAGTATATCCATATAAACGAATTGCTTACAAATCTGTCCTCGGTTTTACGAGAAATTTCATTTCTTTGATTTATCATTGTGTCACTTTATAAAAAATTATCTTATCAAATGGATTATCTATATCTTAAATGCTAGATATTCTTATTCAAACTCATGAAGTGTTCTGCTTTACACATTTTTTGCAATGCGCAGTCATCCACATCTATTCATTTTGAATCAAAATAGCCAGTTTGGCCGAAAACAAATATATGAATGTAGGTTAATGGGCCTGGCATTTCCAAAGCCTTAAGAGATAGAAGTCGGTTTGCTAGTAACACCCCCTTTCTACTCAAACCCCACCTGTTAATTAATATGCACAGGGAAGAGAAGAGACGTATATTTATTTATCCATTCATACGCTAAACATTTAAAAAATCTCAAGTTCTTTGGGATAGCAAGCTTTGACACTCTTTTGCAAAGGGTCCATTATAATTACCAACAGATTTGATTGTCTAGAATATCAGAACATTCATAAAATGATGAAATTATAGAAATTTTACATAAATTAGATAAATATGTCCTATATGAAATCGACACCTGAAAAGCGAAGAACCTCTATTTTAGCAAAATTACTACATAAAGGGTCCTATAACTAAAATATTTATATTTTTATTCTTAGTTTGAATATTTCAAGAAACGGATATCCTTTAAGTAAGACTTCACCATATAAAAAGGCGTCTGTGGCTTATTTGATTATGATAATCATTAAATGTATAATCTTGTTGATTGATTATATACTTAGTTCCAAAAGAAAGTGTACACTTTTAATTTCGAAAAAAGTTCGCAATTTACCGTCATAAATTTTAGTACAATAAATTTCGACGGTATTATCAAAGGATCTTTTGAGAATACATTCACAAGATTCGCAATCATTTCGGCTCGGCTGAAATCTTTGGTCAAGCGCGTTTTCCGTTTATCGCGCCGCAGAAGATGAATATTTGATCTGAATTTGCATTCAGCTGAAGCATTTCGGATTGCTTATTTATAAAATTGCATCTTCATTACAAGTGTACATAATGCACAGCGTGAAAATACAATTAACCCGGATAAACAACGCTGCACCATGATTGATCAAAAACTTCAACAAACTTAAATAAGTATATGTTGGAATAGAAATCGAAGTCACTCTTTTTATCATGTAGCTTATAAGCGACGTGAGATTCCCTAGATTGTCATTGCACTCATTGTAGAAATTACTAACGTTGACGCATACTTTTCTGTATTGAAATTATAGCTTTATTTTGTAAATGGATTTTGGAGTCTAGTCAAACTCTACAATGTCATACAAGCACATTAATCTTCTCAGAGGAGAAGCTGTAATGAAGGAAAATCTCAAAAAATATGACCTGGCTGCTTGTATGCAATATTTTGGCAAAAACTGAATTAACGTCCGAATTCGACGAATTTCATCTTAATTAAATGGTGAATATTACTACTTTAAACTTTGTAGAAATCTGGAGAGATTTTAAAGAAAATAGAAATTAGAAAAGTGCCTTTTGTTTTTCTGATAATATTGTCTTTCCTTTTTTTTATCGAAACTGTCTCACTAAATTCGAAATTCCTTCACCCAGATATGTACATTGTCAGCCTTGTGTTCATAAAAACAAACGAATTTGCTGAAGACCTAGATGTCCTAGTTATATACCAGAAAACATCAAATGCATCGGAGAGAATGGATGGAACAGTGATATTTTTTAAAAGTACTACCAACTTTATAGATAGCTGGCCTGGCTGAGGCCCCGTCTTTATCCTGCCACACGACATGACCATTCTCTTGGTGAATTCTAACCTACAACCATCTAAATACGAGTATAGATGGGTGGCCGTTGTGTAATACAATCGAACCTGTGTTAGCGGCCACCTGTATTCAGCAAGCAACCTGTATTAAGCAAGCGGCTATTGGGTTCCTAAATGAGGCAAATGAACAGAAGTTAATCTGTATTAAGCAAGCACCTTTCCTAAGAAAGCAATTTTCGAATGTCCCTTAAGCGCTTGCTAAATACAGGTTTTACTGTATATCAAATGTTTAGGCGTAATAGTTTGGTTGGCTTTTTACAAATGGTCTTTGTTTCTTTGTATGATTAGGTGTCGTCAAGCAGATCCCTTATAGAAACCGATTAATTATTTCAACAACACTTGCCTGAATTCACATGCAACATATCAAATCTTTAGGACAAATGTTTTTTTAGGAGCATAATTTCAAAGATTTTCATCTTTTGCGGCAATTCGATTATTAAAATTTTGGATCGAATCTAATTGTTTTTACAACTTCCGCAAAACTTCATCAAAAGTACACCCCTATAAAATTTAGCCTGATCCGCACAGTGGTGTCTGAAAGGATATTGAAATAAATTGCGGGACGGATAGCAGACGAATGTTGGTGACTGAGCAGAAAAGCCTACCCTGAGACATTAAATTGTGATCAAATGACTGTTATGACTGCTTTACATTAATTTCCATCTCTATCGTTTTTTTTCTTTAATAAAATAAACACCGAACCTATTCTTTGCTTGTATATATGTAAGTGTATTGGGTTATGTTACTTCCAATCCGCAAATGCGCCTAGATTGTATTGAACTGATACAACAAACTTAATGTCTAGTTAATTCTGAACTTTTTAAAACATTATCAAATTTATTGTCATGAAAATGAACTCACGGTGTTTGAATATACGCAATATCAGCGCCGTTTTAAGTAAATCATCTATCAAGTGATAGAAGATAGCAAACATAATTTCATATCAATGCGTCTCATCTGGCCTTTATGTTCGATTACTTTAATATGTAAGACAGGCTCGGACTTATTGTGATTAAATTGTTTAACTCTGATTTTGAATCACATCTCTCCTAACTCATCCCTTATCCATCCTGTTTGAATCACATTCCCGTTCACTCATTTTGGCGGCCATATCATATATATTTCATGCTCATGCTCATCTTTATACATCTTTTTTTGAAGTATAAATGTCTTAAGTATGAAATTTATGTAATTTTCAATATCATTTTGTAGCATTTGGAATTATGTCTCGACTACATATGTAACAATCATAATAGAACAATACTTATTTTGGCAGCCATCTTGTATTTTGGCGGCCATATCTGAATTCCCCTGTATGATATAAACATGAAAATATTCTGTGTTTGGGTTTCCTGAAATTCAAACACATTTTGCATAATATCTCTACTACATATGATAAGCACAGTAGAAAATCACTTTCTTTGGCTGCCATCTTAAATTTTGGCGGCCATATTATATTTCTATATCGTAACTCAACCAAGAAAATGTCTAAAGTCCTACCCTTCTGCAATTTCGATATCATTTGGATCATTTTGAGTAATTTTCTTATCATATGGGATAAACATTATGGAAAAGGTACTTATTTTGGCAGCCATTTTGGATTTTGGCAGCCATCTTGGATTGCCCAATGATGCCAAAGTGGCATCAACCGGATTTCATATCAGGATGACCATATATATAACTTTCAACAATAAAATTTTCTATAGACGCTATTGCAAGGTCATGCCCTGGTGCTGCCGGACTACTAAGATTTTATTTTATGAAAGCCCTGGCTGCCATCTTTATTTTTCAAAAGATCCAATGATTAAAGGGTGTTATCAGTTTTATTATTTATATGTGATGCTTTGGCTATAAGAATCAATCAATGAAAACTGCTTAACTGGTCTGAAAAATCTTTCAGATTAACAATTTATTTTGAGCTGAAATCCGCATTTCTGCTATCCTTGCTGCCAAGTTCAATTTCTGAAAAAAATGCAAATCAGATTGATGAGATTGCTTTACCTGTTTTTCAAAAAGGAAATGGTTTCAGCCTTCGTACAAAATGTTTGAAACTACATTGTATTCTGGGGTTAAAGTCTGTCACAGCATGGCTTTTTACATTGTTTACTAATCCAGAATTCCACTTGGCTGCCATGTTGATTACAATTCTAGATTCAACTTCAAATTCAGGCATTTTTTGTTTTGCGATTTCTAATTAGCATCTCAGTGACAAGAATAGGTGAAAATATAGGTTTACAAATATGAATAAATCAAAATAATGATCATTTTGCATATTATACTACAGCCCTGGCTGCCATCTCCAATTTTTCAAAATGCTCAATGATGACAAGATGTCATCAGTCAGATTCTTGATGGGCAATGTCTTGGCTACTAGAATCAATCAAGAAAAAAACTTTATACTACACTACTAGGTTCAGCTAAATTTCTGCCGGACTATTCCTAATGATTTTCATTATGAAACCTTGGCTAACATTGTGAAAGGTCAAACCTTCCGAAAAGTTGCGGAACTATGACTGGTCTACTACCTAAAGACAACAATCAACCCATAATTTAACAATAGAAATAGCATCACCCAATATCAATCGTACCAGAATATAAGTATTAAGCTCATTACAAAACCTGGGTTTTTTTATTTTTCTTATTATGTTCCTTCATCAATATACCAGGGGCCAAATATTGTTGTGCTGTCTGTCTATTTGTCTTAGCTCTATTTAGTATAAATTTGAAAGTTTGTCTGCAAAACACTGACCATAACTTTTGAATGAGAAGTGATAGAGCTGCAAATTGAAATTATTAACATGAACATTTCTTTGGACATGACCTTTCTGTTGGTACTACTTCAAGGTCTTACTCAATACCTAATGATAAAATTTCAAGATAAATTAGCATTAAATCAAAACCTCAAAATTGGTAATATCTAAACATAGTAATGGTGAGAGTTTAACCATTTTATTGGTGGTGAATTAATCCTTATTGAATGTACTATTCTATGCAATAAAGTAATAAGAAATATTCCATGAATATTGTAAAATTTCACACTAGAAAGCCATGAATGGCTTGAGTCGCTCAACAGGCTTGAAATTCTTGTAATCAAAGTTTTGACTAGATTTTTTAGATATTTTGGGTTCTATTTATGTTGAAATGATTTTCAAAGTTTCCACTATTATTACATGTAGAGAAATGACCTCCGCCAATAAAAGACACAATTTTCATCCGATCACGATAATTTTTGGCTGCATGATAATGGATCACCCAAGGATCATACTAATAAAGTTTGATTGATATCCATCAATTACATTCTGAGAAAATGATTTTCAAAGTTTCCACTATATAACATTATAGAGAAATGACCTCCGCCCATAAAATACATATTTTCCATCCGAGCACAAAATTTTTAAATAGACTGATAAAGAATCACTCAAGGATCATTCCTGTGAAATTTGGTTGATATCCATCACTTACATTCTGAGGAAATTATTTTCAAAGTTTCCACTATATAACAAATAGAGAAATGACCTCCGCCCATAAAATACACATTTTTCATTCGATCACAATAATTTTTGGTAAACTGATAAAGAGTCACTCAAGGGTCATTCATGTAAAATTTGGTTGATATCTATCACTTAGTTTTTGAGAAAATGATTTTCAAAGTTTCCACTGTATAACATATAGAGAAATGACCTCCGCCCATAAAATACATATTTTTCATTTGATCACAATAATTTTTGGTAGACTGATAAAAGGTCACCAAAGGATCAATCATGTAAAATTTGGTTGATATCTATCAGTTAGTTTCTGAGAAAATGATTTTCAAAGTTTCCACTATATAACATATAGAGAAATGACCTCCGTCCATAAAATGCATATTTTTCATCTGATCAAAATAATTTTTGGTAGACTGATAGAGGGTCACCCAAGGATCAGTCATGTAAAATTTTATTGGTATCCATCTATTAGAACCTGAGAAAAGTCACTTTTTACCATATTTGGAAATTAGCCACGCCCATTAAATCCATGTTTTTCATTTGATCAAAATTTCTTGAACAACTTTGATAGAGGGTCACCCAAGGATCATTCCTGTGAAGTTTGGTTGAAATCCATCCGGTAGTTTCTGAGGAGAAGATTTTTAAAGAAAAAGTTTACGACCGGACGCACGGACGCATGGACGGACAGACGGACACACGACGGACACAACGCCATGACAATAGCCCCAGTGGCTTTCAGCCAGTGGAGCTTATAAAAAACTATGCCAAGGATCTTGGAAATTGACATTTTCAAGGTAGAATAGACAAATTACCCTGCCAAACTGTACTCTATTTTCAATATTTCCATCTCAGACAAGTTTTGTATTATTGTTGAAGTTACTATATGATGTACAGTTAATAACATCGTGAAATTGACAAGGTGAATGATTTTGGAATAATTTAGGAATGAAATTGACTGTGTGTGTGGAGTGAGTTTTGAGTGAATTTAATGGGAGGTAATCCAATATCGCAAATTTTGTGCAGGATGAACAAAATTAGCGATATTGATTACCTCCCTTTATTAAAACATACAAGTTCTATAGATAGCTTCTATTTCTTCAAGAACCTATTAGATGCTTACAATTTGAATTATGTCGGTGAAATTGAAATTTTTCTCTATCTAAATTCATTTTGAATAACGGTTTGATGAGTGGTTGCAATGAATGAATGGAGGGCTGAATGAGGGATTTAGAATGGTTTTGATTGAGGCAATTGTCAATTTCAAGATGTAACTTACTGTGAATAGGTAATCTTCTCTTGGCCTGTATTTTGTTACAATTCACATTAGCAGTTAAAAAGATAGGGTTTTTCGATTTCTACTTCAATAGGATAATAGTTTATTGATCTAAGGCATAGCTGAAGGCCAGGATAAATTTACTCTGACAAGTGATTATAAATTCATGAAAAGTTGAGATAGAAGTCTCAGATTAACATATTGGTAAAATATTTTATGAACACTCAACTAGAAAACCCTGGTTCAAGTCTTGCAGACTCCAATTATTATATTTTTTTCTATTTAAACTAAAAAACAACAGAAATCAAACCACTGGAAATAAAAACATAAATGACCTATGGATAACAAAAGTGGCATATTAAAAATGGAAAAAACCTAATTTTGTAGTGACAAAATTGTTGACAAAATTTGTTGAGGGATGTTTTGGGAAATTTGCAGCAAGGTTGCAGAGAGTTTACCAGAAGTTTGGGAGAACAGTTGGCTGCAAACTTGCGGCAAACTGTTTGCGAGAAATATCATTTTCATAAGAAAAAAAAATTGGCAGCAAAATTTGCCACAAATGTTTGCGACAGCCGATACATTTTGATAAGGCAGGTCAACAAGGGTGTATGCCTCCACCCGTCATTCATGGGTATTTTTGGGGCATGAGTTAGTGTGGGCACATTTTTATAGATTACAAATCAGACCACAAGCATGCATTCAGCTTACGGAATCAAAATTTAAAATAAAAGAAAAATTAGAGGCGCTTCGCCTTGAGTGCCCGATTCACTCCAAAGGCCTGAATATCCTGATAATGATTATTAGAGGCTGTTAAAAAAAATCATGATCAATGAATAACATACTGAAAATTGACCTCTGCCTGACCACATAATTTCATTTAATCACAATAATTTTGTGCAGTCTGATAATGGGTCACCTAAGGATTATTCCCGTGAAATTTGGTTGAAATCCAAAAAAAAAAAAAAAAAAAATTCAACACTAACAGAATGTTACTGCACAATATACAATGTACTTTTTCAGCAAAATTTTGATTGTAGATCTTTCTGCTTTTCATTTAACACTACTAAAAGGATGTTACTTCCCAATAATTGTTTGCCATCAAAACAAAATTCTAACTAATTATGATAAAAAGTTAAATAATCCAATAAATTTGTTTTTTTCTGCCAAATGCCTTGAGA
This sequence comes from Fragum whitleyi, assembly GCA_948146395.1. NCBI lineage: Eukaryota > Metazoa > Mollusca > Bivalvia > Cardiida > Cardiidae > Fragum > Fragum whitleyi. The sequence continues at coordinate 26,245,615 of OX411555.1, read as the reverse complement.
GTGCAGTCAACTCAACTCTTTCTACCTGACTCTGAACCTCAGTAGGTCTGAACAAATTTAACACAAATTGTCCTCTCTGTGCAGAGTCACCCTTTGTTCAACTAATCTGACAAATTCTCAGGGGGTATTCTCAGGCTACTTATTTCAACTAATGTTTCAATACATTTGGAATTCAACAAAGGATTTGTCCCTTCTAATCTACAATCTTTTCACCTATCTAATTTTGTAAGGCTAGAAAAAATCATCATTTAGGTGATACCCAAAGGGTGATCAAATATTCACTTTATATGTTGAAATGTCCTCTGCCAATGATATACATGCTGTTCATCTAATCAAAATATTTTTAGCAGACTGATACAACTTCGCAGAAATAAAATTCCTATGATATTTGGCTGAAAACCATCTGTTTAAACTTTGAGAAAGTTTTAAATTGGATATTCCACCATATAACATATCTGAAGAATTATGACCTCTGCCCATGAAAGACATACTTTTCATTTGATCACAATATTTTTTTTGTAGACTGATAAAGGATCACTAAAGAATCATTCCAGTGAAATTTGGTTGATATCCATCTATTTGATTCTGAGAAAATAATTTTCAAAGTTTTCAGTAAATAACATAAAGAGAAATGACCTTTGCCAATAAAATACATATTTTTCATCTGATCACAATATTTTTTAAATACTTGAAAAGGATCACTGAAGAATCATTCCACTGAAGTGGTTGATATCCATTTATTAGATTCTAAGAAAATGATTTTCTAAGTTTCCACTATATAACATATAGAGAAATGACCTCCGCCCATAAAATACCGAACTGGCAAAAACAGCTCTCAAACTTTGTCCAGTGAGGCTATTTATTTCGGTCAATTGTAAAAAACATTATTTCGTAACCTCAGCAGGAAAACCACTGAGACTGCACAGAACTGTTGAACTTATGCTTACCAAATTGAAAAGTTCACTTGATTACTTGAACTAAATCTTGAATGATAGGTCTTTTTCTAGGGAGGTGAAAACGAAACCGAAAGTAGACATTTATTATTTGCAGACTAAGGCGATATTAAAGCTCCTATTATAGTGACAGGCGATAATAATTGGATAATAATTGGTGTAAACTTATCATTTTGTCAGACAAGGTGATTAACTTTGTTTGCGATTGTTGATAAAGTCTTTTTTTAAAAGCATTTGAAAGAGAAAGTTCTAATGATCGACCCGGAAGTTGTGAACATAATAAGGTTTAGACTGGGAGTTTACCTATTTTTTGGTCAATTTGTGTTAGGCTGGAAAATACACATCTTGTCGAACGCACTTACGTTTTACTTATCTTACTCGAATAGAATTCGAGAAAAACCTATCCATTCAATACCCCTAGACTCGTGAAGATGGAAAATACATCAAGTCAAGTACAGCTACTTATTTACCACAATAATCATTGCAGCAGACTAATCCTCATCCGTTCTTAAATATTAATTAGCAAGATCATGACCTATTTTTTCGGTCATAGCTATACCACAGGTGGCAGTATCAAAAACATTATAGAAAAAAGATAAAATTAAATAATCATAATACTACATTTAAATACAGCATATAATCTATATTTTTTTTTTTTTTTTTTTTTTTTTTTTTTTGTAAAATAATGTTTGATACTGCCAATTATGAGCTATACCAACTATTGTCATTCAACGCGAAATGTCACTTTGAACAGCTATTTAAAATTTCACTTTGTATAAATCCACAAGTAAATGAGTTATCAAAGGCCTGTATATACCAGATTGACCTTTGATCATTCTCTAAATTGCGGGTCTTTACACGTATGTAATAAACCCTTACCATGCCAATTAAAGCTGTTTGCAAAATTAGACATTAATTAATCAATGCTTTAGGTCTTTTAAAGTTAAAGAGGAAATTTTCGCAAATATTTCTCTTGGAGATTAAGTCTACACATGTTTGGTATAATAATGATAATAATGATAATAATAAAAATAAAATGATAATAACGAACTGGTTGTGAAGACTAAAATCAGACTGCACATTTATATAACCTAAGCATGCTGGAATTTTTGCGGAACCTTATCTTCAAGTGAACACCAATTTAACGGCGCCGCGGAATGGGTGTTCGACAATTAAACCTCACCAACTCATTGCCGCTCAAATCGTAACCGAACTTCGGTGAAGCCGTAATCGAACTTCAGATTTTTGAGTACTTGTTCTCTAAATACTGGCCGACACTCCATTTTGTTCTCTAAATACTGGTCGACACTCCATTTAAAGAATTTTGAAAAAGAAATAACCGTAGAAAGAGCCAACTTTTTTTATCCAGAGCGAGCTTTTTCGACCCTGTAGTGATGGGCGGTTAGAGTAATTTAAATTGGAAATCGGCCAAACTTTTTGATGCAAGGATCCCATTCAACATGTGAAAAAATATATATTTAAAAACATGATTTCAATGCGCATCAACACATTGTTCAGCATAAGTACACACAGACGAACAAACGGATCGAATACTACAGAGGGACATATCTAATGCGTGATGTGTTACCGACCAAAAGTACAATTCAACAAAGTCTCTTTTTAGTTGTAGTACAATACTAGCCGAAGATCATGAAAGTTAGACGATCGCAAATAATTCTATTATTACATGTGATGTCATGCCTATAAACAGCATGCAATCGCATCGTGGTTAAGTGAGCGTCATTCGTCGAAAGTTCCGAGTGGCTGCTTAAATTACGAACCTTAAATTGAAACCACAGAAGTTAAAGTATGTTGTCTCGGCCATTATGCATCAAATACCAACAAATAGTATTTAGATCAACAGCAGTTATGATATTCTGATTATTTCATATAGTTGCACATTGTACTTTGTTAAACCTAATGCCTCAACCTAAATTTATCAAGTAGACTTACTCGATTCTGGCTTGCGTTTCGGCATGCGGCCCGTCAGAGTGTCTGCAAGATACTCTGACGGCCCGACGGTCGAAATTCATGTCCGATCAAATAATGATGTTTCTAGACAAATTGTATGTGTGTGATTCCTGCTTGACATACCTGTTAGACTAGTGATCCAATCTCAAATCTCGAGACCAGGGAGGCCCGGTTTGTAACGGATGCAGACAATGATATTTAGCTTGCCCAATATCTGAGGAACAGCCCTAGGCTTGTCTGCAGACTCACAATCCCTTCTGTGGGTCATTACAGAGGTCAAAGGTCATGGAGTACAAAACAATAAAAATTCGTATTAATGCACATATATTTTATGATATGATCAAAATAAAACCAGGCTTTTGGTATTTTTAAACTGTAAATATACAAACGATATTCAAATGATTATATACTTGAAAAATGGCAGCAAATAAGTCATAAATAAAAGATCAAAGTACTGAAAGTACTGAGTTACAAACGGAGAATTTTGGGTAAAAGCAACATATAATATAACTTTAGCATACGGACAAATTCATGTGATACATCTTGCATATTCAACTCTCAAATATAAATTTATATAAGGCTGTCCATTTGGTCTATTGCTCGAACATAACTTTGAACTCTAGGCAGTTGGAAAACAAAATCAACATTTTTGCCAGGAATCAAGCAATGAAACAAACCAATTTTGGCGTACTTCAATCTGAATAGATGATTTATTCATACCACAGATATGAGAATCATTTGTTATTTGTAGATGGCTTCAATGCAACACATGACAACATCGTAGAATGAGTGGTCGATTTCGTTAAAACGTTCTGCAATTTGAGACCTATTGAGTTTACATTTTTTTCCAGTCCGATCAGTGCGAATTCATGCGCTTGTCGATATGCTGCTAGGTTTCACAATAGTTTGTGACGTATCGTACATGTGATGAGGTGCACAGCTTTTGAAGATTTGCAATTGTGTGAACGTCATAGTGTAGTTACATTGCCAAGATGCGATATAAAAGTCTGCATGCCTTCCATGATAATGCACATTTGACACATTGGTGTTTTACAACATACAGAATTTCTGAGAGAGTCATTGGTAGCAGCAGTCCTTAATTTTGCTTTAACAAGAATGCCTCGAAATGACTTAGAATCCGAAGGTTCCGGCTGCAAGGAATTTAAACAACGTTTTCCTCGAGATTGGATATTATTTTTAAATCAAATAATATAAGCCATTACCTATGAAATTACAGTATCGTTTGATACCTTTTTCAAACTTAGTTTAAATTTTCTCCTTGAACCGATGAGAAAACCTGCCAGCAGGCTTAGAAAAAAAGGTATTTTCCCCAAATTTAGCGTAAGTTTTTGTATACAAAATTTCAAAGATAAATTAAAAAAAATTCTAAAATTTTCTTACAAATTTTCACACACTTTTTAGTGCATTCAAATCAAATCTAGTTCGTATGAAAAAAATAGCATTTCCCCCATTTTTGAGACAACTGTGGGGATCCAAAACGCTAACAAAAAAAGGGCAATTGACAATATCGTTTCGTGTTTATTCGCATCAATAACACTTCATACTTAAATATTTCACGTCGGTCACACTCTTTGCAGCTTTGTATCGCTGTAATAAAATGACCTTTACAGACCTAAGTAGTTTATTTAAGCAAGGTAAATGTCTTCTTATACCTTTTTAGAAACATCTTAATTTTTTGAAATCCAAACATTCAAAATAAGTGTGTGACACTTTCAATATATATATATATATATATATATATGTTCTTTTTTAAATTTTACTCAACATGTTTCAAAAGTATTTTCAGAGTGATATTCTGACGTCGTCGGAATCAATGTCAATAGTTATATTATTTTATTGTTTTACCGCCATGATAGCGAGCATAACATTTACAAAGTACAAACATTGAAAGAACATGAAAAGTGACAATTTGACAAACAAGACAAACATACATTGTAGAGAGAAGAATAAAATTTACATTATATATACAGGTCTTTCTTTGCTATGGAATTGGTCTAATAAGCGATAAAAAAGAAAAGTTCAATCTCTTTCCATGAAATTAATTAAATATTCTCACAAATCAAAAGAGAAGTATCAAATGAAGTCTTGGTGACAGTGAATGAAATTAGCAGTCTAAAGAAATTCAGTGATGAATTATGCTTTTGTTAGTGAACAATCTAAGAAGAATGGATAATAATAATGTTTATGTATATATAGCCCCTTTGCTTATCCGCAACAGCTAACTGGGGCTATTGAAAAGGTGAATGTTGTAATTAAACGATAAAGACCCCACATACTGAGAAGTATGTATGTTGCAGATAGAGAGGCTATATAATACTTAATGTTACTTACAGATACAGTTATGAACATCGTGAAGTTGACAAAGTGAATGATTATTGATCGATTTTGGAATGAAATTGAATGAGTGTGAGGAGTGATAAGTGGAGTGGAGTATTATGTAAAAACCAATTCAAATCATCTTTAATACTTTATACTATCAGTAAACATGATGAATAAATGCAGGCCCTATTTGGAGTCAGTTTTGCAACACTCAAAATGCAAACAAACTTCCATGCCTAAAATGTCAGTACTTTCAGTACTTTGATTTCAAAAAAGGCTTCAAAGTCCTAAATTTCGTTTGTGTAAACATTCGTTTTATAGAATTGAATCATTTTCAAACCATTTCAGTCAATTATTCATCGATCAAAGCTGCATTACAGTCAGTTTAGAATGAAATATTTCCATAATAGCATAAATGCACTTGATGACCTTTGACCCCCGTAATTTGCATTATATACATTTTCTGGACTGCAGACAGGGCAGATTTTGTTTGGCAAAGGTTGATGAACAGTTTCCACTATATAACATTGCATTACATTTCGGGCCTCCCTAAAGTGATTTCTAGAGGTCTCCTGAAAAATAGTTACCTGTCTATGTAGTTTGCCAAGCCGGAATCAACCACGGTCATTCGCTGGATTTTCCCGCAACAACAACAATAACATTACAACACAAATTTACCGAGAAACTTAGTTGTGAAAAAATCAGTACCCCCTCTAACCATTTCCCATTGTTGTACCATGTATGTACCTTGGAGAAATAAAGGTTATGTTGTTGTTGTTGGTAATGCAACTACTGTATCTAATAAAAACACACTAAATTCTTTCTTAAGCTTAAATTTATTTCCGAAAATGATTCATTGGCAACCCTGTATCAGTCTGAATAAAAATTCTTATGTTTACATGCAAATCATGCCTTTTATGAGTGGAGGTCAATTTCATATACATGTAGTTTATTTGGGTTAAATCCTTTCTTATAAGCTATTTAAAGCATGCATGGATATCATCCAAATAGCACAAGAATTAACTCAGGGGACCCTTTAACAGAAGGAGTATACATTATTCTAACAAAAATCTCCCTTTGAATGAGCAGAGCTTGTTTCCATATATGAAATATATTAGTATAATTTATGAAGCCTATGGCTATTCAACTATTTCTGTCTGCTTACTGTACGAACAAGGACGTTCACCTCCAGCACTCTCATTGCATTGATTACTAATTAATGTGTAATCAGTTTTCGAATTTGTACAGTATCGTTATAATTTTAAGAGTAATTTCTTTACTCGTGGGTGTAAAGACAAAATAACAAAACCTAAAACACCAGGTGTGACCCTGTTTCAATGACTTAAAAGCTAAAGGTAGAGGACCCGTAATAGTTCCCTAACGTTTCCTGAGTAATGAACTTTAAGTGTTAACCGAAGTTTCCTAATGAATTTCATAAGGAAACCTCGGTCAACATGGTGAAAGATCATTAGTTCCGAAATGTTGCGGTAATATTCCGGTTCAACTACCTTAACAAAGTTATCTCTTGGACTGACCCTTTTCCTGATAAACACAAGATTTCGTTATTAATCCCTCAGAATCTTTCCGACACCCCACAGACCGGAATTTGCAAGGGCGCGTTATCATGTAAGTGTCTTAAAATATCAATGTTACCTGGTCGAGGTTGAGAGAATTTATCAAAGCCTCGTCATGATAATTTCTCGCAGCCGAGACCAGATAACACTGATATTTTAAGATACTTACATGTTATTATATCAAGCAATCACTTTTCAGCGCTTAATTATAATAAACCCTTAAAAATATCCGGGTGAAAGTGTATGGAAATTGTTTCTAAAAATAGTCTGTCTGATATCATGTTATGTTATCAGACAGGTGATAGCAGGTCAATACAGGCTTCATTGCATGATAAAGCTAAATTCTTAGACGTTTGACCTTATTTTTTTTACAATATTTCAATCATATCACTGGAGCACCAAATCCGAGGTTATTGCGATTAATCACACCCTCACAACAAAAACTAAATGGCATGTCCTATTCTCCCGACACTCAACCAACTAAGGCGATTATTAAACGTTAGATGAAAGGATAATAACCATGATTTAGTCTAACGCGCTTCCGAATGATGCATGGCTGCTTTTTGCATATGTCTTTCACACGGCTTAGTATCTGTAAATTCTAATTACTTCGACAAAATTGTCATCTTGTGAGTACGTAGAAGTTTTGTTATAATGCAATATGTACTCGTTACTTTATTACATCGATATTCTTTTGTTTGAATTAATTGATATCTCACTCTTTTTTTGCCTGTTATGTCACAATGCTTATCGACAGAAAACACATGTCTTATCTTAATTCACCACTGTAACAACAATACAGGTTGCACAAGAGCCATTGCTGTTTTAAAACTCCTCTGTCAAACAACCTATGAAAAAACATTTTTTCCCTAACGGCGGCTCTTATCCTTTGCGACTAATTGTCTCTCACCATTGGGTTGATAATTGCAGACCAATGTGAGATAGCATTTGGAGGCTAAGAATGGAGGTGGTGGTTGTACTGGCGAGAAAAATACCAGCAATTCAATGAAATCGGGTGATGCGTGTTAAAATAGTTCGGATTTAAAAAAAAATATTCTTATAAATTTTGCTAAGAGTGTGTTATAGTTTCTAATATTACATTTCAAAATATCGGTTTTGAATTTTGGTATGCTCGTAGATGAAATGTGCCAGCGAGTAATATATCATAAAGAAATAAATTTAAACTGAAAATGATTTTACGTAATACGAGATTGAAAAAAATGTCTGTTTATATTGTTTTATTGATAACATTGATCAGATTTCCTGTTATCCGCGGTGTTAAAAGTCAATCTCGTTACCGATTTCCGATTGGCAAAACCAGACCAAAACAGTACAAAACGTTTGCAAATTAAATCACACTTTTGAAGTGCACTTGCGTGCAAAGCAGGGTATAATTAGTAAACCGTTTTGTCATCCTTAATGTAGCGCTGGATGGGATTATCCATCTTATTAATTTCTTTCACAATCGATGTAAAATGTACAACACATGTACTTTTCAAGTTTTCAAGGTTTACTTGTTTGAAAGTATCGCCTGTTTTTTTAAGACAAATCCATCGACAATTTCACATAACCGGCCGAAAAATAAACGCCTTTTACACGTTCCGACGTCTTCATAGCGGAAACTTTTTAATGACCCATCACACGTCAACAGGGACTTTTCGGGACTGTTTGAAACTAATAATTTACCTTCTCTTACCTTTTAGGACGAACAGTCATTAGAGATACAGTAAACAACATTGTGAAATTGACAAGAATGAATTAGAAATGATTCTGGAATGGAATTGAATGAGTGTATGGAGCGAGTTTTAGTTAATTTAATGGGAGGTAATCCAATATCGCAAATTTTGTTCAGGATGAACAAAATTGGCATTATTAATTACCTACCTTTAATAAAATATGAATACAAGTTTTATAGATAGCTTCATATTTCTTCAAGAGCCAATCACACGCTTCCAATTTTAGTTATTTCAGTGAAATCGCGTTTTTTTTTCTAGTTATAATAATTTTTAATTTAGCTGTTGATTTTGATTGAAATGGCAGTCAATTTCACGATGTTACTAGCTGTATCCTTATACAGAGATCAGAGATCATTTACGGGAGGACCAGAATAGCCCTAAAACGCTCACCTAAATTTTATTGATACAGTTGATGGTACTGTCACCCAAGTGATATTCTTGCAACGTTTTATTCAAATTGCCTTGTGGGTGAGGAGGAGATATTTTTTCCCAGAATTCAAAGTAAAAATAGGCCTCGCCCTGTCACGCCCATACCAATGAGCTTTCAGGGTGTCGTGGACAATTTTCAAAGGACCATCAGAGGGACATTTTTGGAAAGTGGTCCATTCTTTTAGGGGATGTTTGAGATTGAAAGTTACAAAAAGCCCCACCCTGCCACACCTATATTTATGAAAAATTTCGCGAAACTAGTTTAAAGTAAGAACGACGAGGAACATCAAAGCAGAGTTTGGTTGAAATTTGCCCACCGGTTTGAGAGCGGAAAGTCAAAAAATAGCCTGACCATACTACGCCCATATTTGGGGGGTCAATCAAAATCTCACGAACAAGTTTTGAAAAGGAACACCAAAGAAACGCTTCTTCATAGTTTAATTGAAATTGTCCAATTGGTTTGGGAGAAAGACTTTTAAAGAATTTAACGTCAAAAACGGACACGCCCATATTTGGAGGTTTGTCAAACTTTCTTGAAAAAGATTTGAGAAGGGAAGCAAAATGATTATTTCCGCCAATTTTGGTAAATAATCCCCACCCTGCAACGTGCATAATTGGGTTTCGACTACAATTTTACGAATAAGTTTCAAGAAGGAACACCCAAGGAACATTTTTAAAGATTATTTAAAGATTCCGTGGTCTAAATTTGACCAGTCTTGCCAAGCCTATATTTGGGAGTCAATCAAAATATCACGAGGAGGGTCACCCAAGGCCCATTCTTGCCAAGTTTGGTTGAAATCCGCCCAATGGTTACAGAGATATTTAAAGAATTGTTGACGACTTTCGACGGACAAAAGTGAGCTAAAACTGTGTTTGTACTCAAAGGAGGGTTCGTCCCAACTTCAAATTTAAATAAATGTTTCAGCTCAACTTTAACATACAAAATTGATAAAAAACCCATCAACTAATATTGTCTTTTATCTAATAACTTTACAAATATCTGTGTGAAAACAACCTATATGATATGTTTTACGATTCACATGGATATTTTTAAAACAATGACATAATGCGAATATTTTAGAAACTTGCATTTCTGTTTAGAAACACCAGCAAAAACAAGGCAGATGGGGTTATAAATTAAAAACACTACGTACTAATTGTATGAAAAATATCTAACTCGGCTGTGGAAATAGATAATTGTCTTTGCAGAGTCTCGACAATTATCAAGTCCCCCAACCTCGTTAGATATTTTTTCATACAAAACACTAGGTAGGTGTTATATATTTATTTTCATGCGTACTTCATAGCATTATTGCATAATTATATCTTTCATCTAAAACTAAACTTTGAGCAAATTCTCTTGCAGGTACAAAAATATTTTGTAATTTTCGGATGCGGTCTTAATAGAAAATCTCCTCACAGATCCTATATAGAAGCGACCGCTAATCACAGATCAGTAAATGCTGTCTGTGTGTATCTATAATTTCGCAATTCCCAGATGGCTTGTTTTCGGTCATATTTGTAGTGCTGAGATTTTAACCGGAGCCTCTTGGGCGCCTGATTCGCTCCACAGGCCTGAATCTATTGAAGTGATTAGGCTTAAAATTTAAGCGGTTTTTTTCCTTGTTTTCCTTTCTTTCTTTCTGAAGGAATGATAAGCCACTTGCTGAAAAATTCGGCAAAGAAATATGAATGATCGATAAATAACATACAGAAAATTGATCCCTGCTAGTTTAATCAAAATATTTTTTGTAGACTAATAAAAAAATCACTCAAGGATCAATCCAGTGAAGTTTGATTGATATCCATCCGTTAGATTCTGAGAAATGTCACATATTACCATATTTGGAAATTAGCCACATCTATTTGATCCGTATTTCCATTGGATCAAAAACCATGTACAAATTTTGGTAGGAGGTCATCCAAGGGCCACGACCGGACGCACAGGCGTACGTGACGGACACAGCGCCATGACAATAGTCACATTGGCTTTCGGCCAGTGGAGCTAAATACTTTTTTTCTTATCTAACTTAAAATTTACTCTAAAGTGAAACGTCTTAAATCAACTTCAATGTCAAACGTACACCAAATTCCTAAGGTAACGTATTACAAATATGATTATCGATTTCATGAATGTATTATAACATTTCATAAGAAATACAGTTTTAACCCGGAGTAAAAGTTTGAATTAATTCTTAGGCAAGTGTGAAGAAACTTTTATGATATAGGGATCCAGGTGTATGTGCAAGTTTTGTTTTTCAGTCTTCGCAGATGTTATTTGTTTCTGTTCTAAACAGTGTAAAGGGTCTTCATTTTTGTGTGTATCTATTGTTAAAGAACTTATTTGTAAGATCATATAACTATTTTCTTTCCTGTTTACCTTCAAAGTAACCGGTATTGGTATTTTACCGAAACAATGAACCATTCTTTGTAATTGACATGAAGTTTGGTGGATTTATTTAAATCTGAGGTAACAAGAAAACTAGTTTTCTTCTTCATAGAAATTTGTTTTCAGTGCACTTTCATTAGTTACAGTTCACAGGTTAGAAACTATTCGAACCCATTAAATTGAAAGACTACGGATAGATAAAAAAATAATAATAACACACACATAGGAAAGTTGGTTCTTTTCAAAATATCACTTTACTTTAGTGTAGATTTATGCAAAAAATATTACCTAGAATCCAAACTCTTATTTTTCTGATACGGTAAACAAATCCTAACATTTCAAATCTAAAATGTATGTTACAATTGTTTTTCTATTGTTCTTTGTAAGAAACTATATAAATTCAATAATCGATTCGTATCATTCTACTTTCGTTTTCCTTTCAAACCTATTTTATTCTTTTATTTTTTGGAAATCTTAAAATAGCATTATCTGAGATCCTTTTGTTATGATTGAGATTCTTAAAACCTTTGAAAATTTTAATCGCACGGCATGGTAGAATTTCAATTGATTGCGCGTGATATTCCGATTACACATCTTAACAAGACCACCGCCTACGGGAGCAACGCTTTGCTGCAGGTGCCGGATAAAATAAAAGATCTAAGAAGGGTCATAACTCTCACAAACATGCTAACAGAGTTGTTTCCTTGATAGTCTGGATAGCTCTTGTGGTGGTGAACGCACATGTCAAGTTTCATGGAGATGTCTTCAATAACAAGAGATATGGCAAAGGTTAAAGTTCTTCATGCCAACGCCAATACCTTTGCAAACTACGCCAAGGTGATCTGAATACCTCGAGTTTTCTCCGAATACAGCCGAGCTAAAAATCTTAATCCTAACAAACCTTCGGTAGCCTACAGTACTGTCTGAGAATAGTACCCAGGAGCAATGCTATACTACCCAATTTAGGTGAAGCATAAACGTCACAGATGTTGGGAGAAATTCACAGAAAGCGAACTACGTAATTTAGCATGTGGGTTAAAAGAATCAGCATTTGCGCTACAGATGGCGTTGAGTAAACTAGAAAGCCATAAATGGCTTTAATCGCACCACGAGCCTGAAATTCTTGTAATAGCAAATCAAAGTTTTCACTAGATTTTAGATATTTTGGGTTCTACTGATGTTGAAAATGATTTTCAAAGTTAGCACTATATAACATATAGAGAAATGACCTTCGCCTACAAAAGATATATTTTCATCCAATCACAATAATATTTGTCTTCATGATGATGGGTCACTCAAGGGTCATACCAATGAAGTTTGGTTGATATCCATCAGTTACGTTCCTAGAAAATGATTTTCTAAATTTCCACTATAGAACATTATAGAGAAATGACCTCAGCCCATAAAATTCATATTTTCATCCGATCACAATAATATTTTCTTTGACTAGTAAAGGGTCACTCATGGATCATTCCAGTGAATTTGGTTGATATCCATCAATTACATTCTGAGAAAATGATTTTCAAAGTTTCCACTATATAACATATAGACAGGAGGACCATGATGGTCCTAGATAGCTCACCTGAGTCTCTTTGATCCCTGGGACATCACATTTATTAAATAAGCAGATGTCAACAAATGTGACCCCAGGGTCTTGATATGAACAAACTTGGTAGAGGTTAGATTAGATTAGATTATGCTACTAACTATATATGAAAGCTGTCTGCATTCTGGTTTCAGAGAAGAAGATTTTCATTTTGCACCCATTGTGCTCAGATGAGCTAAAAGGGATGCGCCCTGGTGGAGCCGAAATATGATACCAGGGTCTTGATATGAACAAACTTGGTAGGGACCCACTTGGTGATGCTACATACCAAATATGAAAGCTGTGCACCCTCTGGGTTACAGAAAAGAAAAAAATTTTTGCTCTTTGATTCAATGTAACAAGAGTTGTCTGCGGACAACGTAGCTCGCCCAAACAGCTGCTTGTCACAAACAGCGCTTGACCGAAGTTCAAAGTGGTTTCTTTCAATGTTAAAGTTCATGATCTAATATATATCTGTTTGAGTAGTAATTAAGAAATATAAAAACTTTCCTGTTCTAATTGCATGTATAAGGTTAGGGTAAAGTGAAAGCCTACAAGCAGATGAGGTTACCAATGGAATTTCTTTGTATCAAACATGAAGGTTTTCTTTTAAATTTTTCTAAGTCCACAAAAGGTCAAGATCAAGGTCAAATTGTGAAGGACCTTGGTCTCTGTAGAAGCCTATCACCTAGTGAGTATGTGTATGAAGTAATAATGTCCCTGAGTAAAGCATTTAGAAAATATAAGCAAGGTTAAATTTTTGGTTAAAGTTTTTCAGTTTAAGTTTTTCCAAGTCCATTAAAGGTCAAGGTCAACTAGTCAAGGCCCTTGGTTTCTGGTGAAAGCCTTTCATCTGGTGACTATGTATATGAAGTAATGATGACCTAGGTTAAAGCATTTAGAAAATATAAGCAAGGTTAAAGTTTTTGGTAAAAGAATTTTGGTTAAAGTATTTTTAAGTTCATAAAAGGTCAAGGTCACATTATCAAGGACCTTGCTCTCTCACAAAAGCCTATCACCTAATGAGTATGTATATGAAGTAATGATGTCCCTAGGTTAAACCATTCAGAAAATAATAAGCAAGGTTAAAGTTTTCGGTTAAAGTTTTCAGTTAAAGTTTTTCTAAGTCCACAAATGGTAAAGGTCAAGGTCAAATTGTGAAGGACCTTGGTCTCTGGTGAAAGCCTATCACCTGGTGAGTATATATATGAAGCTATGATGTCCCTAGGTTAAAGCATTAAAAAAATATATGCAAGGTTAAAGTTTTTGGTTAAAGTTTTTTGGTTAAAGTTTTTCCAAGTCCACAAAGGGTCAAGGTCAAGGTCAAAATGTCAAGGACCTTTGTCTATGGTGAAAGCCTATCACCTAATGAGTGTGCATATGAAGTAATGATGTCTCTAGTTTAAAGCTTACAGAAAATATAAGCAAGGTTAAAGTTTTTTTGGTTAAAGTTTTTGGTTAAAGTTTTTTTGAAAGGGTCAAGGTCACAGTCTAAAGGTCATTTCGACATGGATGTTTGTCTCAAATGAAAGCCTATGCCCTAATGAGTGTTTCTGTAAAAAATAAAGCCTCTAGGATAAATATTGATAGAAATAAAAAAACTTTAACCTAATGTGGACGCCGACACCGACGCTGACGCCGACACCCAACATCCGAGGGTATGACAATAGCTCTTCCGAGACTTTCGTCCCGGGCGAGCTAAAAAGGGGTGGAGCCCAAATATGATCCCAGAGTCTTAATATGAACAATCTTGGTAGAGGCCCACGAGGAGATGCTACATACCAAATATGAAAACTGTCTGCCATCTTGATTCAGAGAAGATTTTTTTAGATTTCCACTCTTTGATTCTATGTAAAAAGGGTTGCGCCCGGGTGGAGCCCAAATATGACCCCAGGGTCTTGATATGAACAAACTTGGTAGAGGTCCACTAGATGATGCTACAAGAGCTGTCTTCCTTCTGGTTTCAAAGAATTTCATTTTTGAAGATTTTCATCATTTTTGTTAAGGGTAAAGGAATAGTTAAGGTCGGATTTCGTTTATTTGAACAACTTCGGTACAGCCTGACCCAAGTAACATCCCTGCCAAGTTTCATCGAGATTGGCCCACTGGTTTAGGAGAAGAAGATGTTTTAAGAAATTGTGGACGACGCACGACTGACGTCGGACATTATACGATCACCATAGCTCACCTTCAGCACTCCGTGCTCCAGTGAGCTAAAAAATGACCTCTGCCCATAAAATTCTTATTTTTCATCTCATCACAACAATTTTTGGTAGACAGATAAAGGGTCACTAAGTGATCATTCCAGTGAAATTTGGTTGATATCCATCAGTTCGATTCGAGGATATGATTTTCAAAGTTTCCACTAAATAACATATAGAAAGATTACCTCTGCCCATAAAATAATTATATATTTTCCATTTGATCACAATCATTTTTTGTAGACCGATAAAGGGTCACCCAAGGATCATTCATGTAAAATCTAATTGGTACCCACCGATTAGAATCTGAGAAACTAACTTTTTACTATATTTGGATATTAGCCACGCCCATTAAATCCACGTTTTTCATTGGATAAAAATTTCTTGACAACTTTGAAAGAGGGTCACCCAAGGATCATTCCTGTGAAGTTTGGTTGAAATTCAAGTAGTTTCTGAGGAGAAGATTTTTAAAGAAAAAGTGTACGACCGGTTGCATGTGACAATTATATAGCGCTAAGTGGATCTAAAAATGGGCAGAGCTACATGTATACACAGTTTAAGCACATGGCATATGAATTTTAATGTCAAAAAAGGGTCTATTTAATATCTCCTTATTTCATATATATATGCGTTTTACGCCATCTTGTTATAATAGATTTGAATTGTTAGTTTCCTTGCGAGATTGAATTATATTTCATTGAGTGTACAACAAAAGCTATATTTTCACTAATTAAGCTCCACTTGGAAAACGTCAGACAGGGTTAAATGATCAAGAGCCAGTATAAGTTATTGATAATTCGACTGGTTAGGCAGTGAGTTTATCAAATAATATTCTATCATTATTTCTAAATAATCCACCGAAAGCATTAAGGAAATAAAATATATTTTAGTAATAGGAAATCACATTTCGAAATAATTTTAATTTATTGCTATTCATTTCGTATACGAAGATTTGTCTTTATGTTTTGTAGATTAAACCCAACTCAAGAATCAGCAACTGAATTAATAAAATGAATTCACATACTGACAGTCAGTTATAGTCCAAGGTTCGGATGTCAATAGCTGAAATGGGTATCTCAGACTCATCTTTGGGGTCATTAGAAGATGGTGAGTTTATGTTAATAGATCTGGGCCCGTTATACTAAACTTCTGACGAAAAAATTATTCCCAAGTCAAAATCACAAACCGTACTTGGTGTTTTCATTCATTGTTTGATTCTGTCTTGCAATATCTCATTTGAATCGTCTTTAACAGACGATTCTTATGAGGAAATTGCATAGCAGAATTCAATATTTAGTTACTACTGTGGATTAATGTTGAATTATGCAAGAAAGGATTGTAAGATGTAAAGTAAAACACCCCCCAGCCTTTTACCAATTCAAGCCATCCTTGTACATATTCACTGTCAACATATGGGCTGTAGCAATTTGACCAATTAACCATTGCCATCCCCCAAACAAGAGGACCATGATGGTCCTAGATTGCTCACCTGAGTCTCTTTGATCACTGGGACATCACATCAATTAATAAAAAGGCAGATGTCATAAAGAAGATAATTTCTACATAAAACCAAGTTTCACAAAGTTTGGGCCATATTTGTGGCAATAAGAGTTATTTCATGTAAGTAATCATTATGACTCCTTTTCCTGTAATATGGCATGAATCCTTCCCATTTTCAAAAGAGTTCATCCTCATGACCTCACAAACATTCTGACCAAGTTCCATGATGATTGGACAATATTTATGGCTTCCAGAGTGTAGCAAAAAAAGGTTTAAAGACCATTGGACCATATTTGTGGCCACTAGAGTGTAAACAAGACAAGAGGACCAAGATGGTCCTAGATCACTCACCTGAGTCTCTTTGACCCCTGGGACATCACACCAATAAAATAGGTAGATGTCATAAAGGATATAATTTCTACACAAAAACCATTTGTTTCATGAAGTTTGGGCCAAAATTGTTGCTTTTAGAGTTAAAACGAGTAAATAATCATAAGACCCCTTCTCCCGTGATATGGCATGGATCTTTCCCAATTTCAATAGGATTCATCATTGTGACCTAGTCAACATTCTGACCAAGTTTCATGAAGATTGGGCCATACAAATTTTGTGACCTCTAAAGTGTAAACAAGAAAATTGTCTTTAAGGCCCCTTTTCCCATGATATGGCATGGACCCTTTCCAGTTTCAATAGGGTTCATCCTTGTGACTTGGCCAACATTCTGACAAGGTTTTATGATGATTGGGCCATAATTGTGGCTTCTAGATTATAAACAAGAAAATTGTCATTAGGGCCCCTTTTCCCGTGATATGGCATGGATCCTTCCCATTTTTACTAGGATTCATCCTTGTGACTTGGCTATCATTCTGACCAAGTTTCATGAAGACTGAACCACATTTGTGGCCTAAAGAGTGTAAACAAGAAATTGTTTTTAAGGCACCTTTTCCCGTGATATGGCATGGATCCTTCCAATTTTCAAGAGTTCATCTTTGTGACCTGGCCAACATTCTGACAAAGTTTCATGAAAATTGGGCTATATTTGTGGCCTCTAGAGTGTAAACAAGAAAATTATCTTTAAGGCCCCTTTTCCGCGATATGGCATGGATCCTTCCGATTTTTACTAGGATTCATCCTTGTGACTTGGCTATCATTCTGACCAAGTTTCATGAAGACTGAACCACATTTGTGGCCTAAAGAGTGTAAACAAGAAATTGTTTTTAAGGCACCTTTTCCCGTGATATGGCATGGATCCTTCCAATTTTCAATAGAGTTCATCTTTGTGACCTGGCCAACATTATGACCAAGTTTCATAAAGATTGGGCCATATTTGTGGCCTCAAGAGTGTAAACAAGAAAATTGTCTTTAAGTCCCCTTTTCATGTGATATGGCATAGATCCTTTCCATTTTCAATAGGGTTCATCCTTGTGATCTGACCATCATTCTGACCAAGTTTCATGAAGACTGAACCACATTTGTGGCCTAAAGAGTGTAAACAAGAAATTGTTTTTAAGGCACCTTTTCCCGTGATATGGCATGGATCCTTCCAATTTTCAATAGAGTTCATCTTTGTGACCTGGCCAACATTATGACCAAGTTTCATAAAGATTGGGCCATATTTGTGGCCTCAAGAGTGTAAACAAGAAAATTGTCTTTAAGTCCCCTTTTCATGTGATATGGCATAGATCCTTTCCATTTTCAATAGGGTTCATCCTTGTGATCTGACCATCATTCTGACCAAGTTTCATGAAGATTGGATTATATTTGTGGCCTCTAGAGTGTAAACACTTACATTGTTGACGGAGGACGACGGACGACGGACATTCAATGATCACAAAAGCTCACCTTGAGCATGATGTGCTCAGGTGAGCTAAAAATTGTCATTTAGGCACCCTTTCCCGTCATATGGCACGGATCCTTCCCATTTTTCATTCAAGTTCATTCTCATGACCTAACAAACATTCTGTCAAAGTTTCAAGATGATTGAACCATATTTGTGGCTTCTAGATTGTAAACAAGAAAACTATCATTAAGGCACCTTTTCCTGTCATATGGCATGGATCCTAGGGACCACCCAAGGATTATTTCTGCCAAGTTTGGTTGATTTTGACTCAAAGGTCTAGAAGGAGATGTCGTTAAAAGAAATTGTTGACACCTTGACGGACAGACGGACGCCTGACATTGATAGATCACGATAGCTCCCTTGAGCACTTTGTGCTCAGGTGAGCTAAAAAGTCCTGGTAAATTTCAAAGTTAAATCAAAGGGCTGAAAGCACTGCATGGACTTATTGTGAGTCTGTTTTATTATTTTTAAACAAGAGTGCCATCGTCACAAAATACGCCGCCACATTGCTGCTGTTTCACAGAAATAATTGTAGACACTACTTATTTTGACAGAACCAAATTGAAAATGACCAAGTTTCATTTAAATCGAGACAAAAAGTTAGGAGGAGTTGCCTTCACATGGCTGCAATTTCAATAAGCCCCAGGCACTAAGTTTTAAGGGGGCATAATTCAGGGAAATAAATGAGCCATAAAATCCTTGATCCATGTACATCTTCAAATTATGGTGATGACATTGACCAAGTTTCATTTAAATAAAGACAAAAAGTAAGGAGGATTTGTGTTCAAAAGGCTGCAATTTCAATGAGCCCTAGATACTAAGTTTTTAAGGGGCATAACTCAGGCAAAAATCAACAAACCATAAAATCCTTCCTTCATGCACATCTACCAATTGAGGTGATAACATTGACCAAGTTTCAAGAAGATCCAGCCGGAAACTTAGGAGGAGTTGCGTTGACAAGAAAAGTGGACCCAGAGACTAAGTTTTAAGGGGCATAACTTAGGCAAAAATCAATGAACCGTAAAATCCTTCCTTCATGAACATCTACCAATTGAGGTGATTACATAGACCAAGTTTCAAAAAGATCCAGCCAGAAACTTAGGAGGCGTTGCGTTGACAAGAAAAGTGGACCCAGAGACTAAGTTATCAAGGGGCATAACTCAGGCAAAAATTAACGAACCATAAAATCCTTCCTTCATGCACATCTACCAATTGAGGTGATAACATCGACCAAGTTTCAAAAAGATCCAGCCAGAAACTTAGGAGGAGTTGCGTTGACAAGAAAAGTGGACCCAGAGACTAAGTTATCAAGGGGCATAACTCAGGCAAAAATCAATGAACCGTAAAATCCTTCCTTCATGCACATCTACCAATTGAGGTGATTACATTGACCAAGTTTCAAGAAGATCCAGCCAGAAACTTAGGAGGAGTTGCGTTGACAAGAAAAGTGGACCCAGAGACTAAGTTATCAAGGGGCATAACTCAGGCAAAAATCAACGAACCGTAAAATCCTTCCTTCATGCACATCTACCAATTGAGGTGATAATATTGACCAAGTTTCAAGAAGATCCAGCCAGTAGTTTAGGAGGAGTTGCGTTGACAAGAAAAGTGGACGGACGTACGTACGGACGGACGGACGGACGGACGGACGGATGGACGGATGGACGGACGGACGGACGGATGGACGGATGGATGGACAGACGGAGAAGATGACGCCAATATACGTCCGCCTCCGGCGGCGTATAATAAAAATTGTCAGACTACACATCATGTGCAGGCTGATCTTCATCTATAATTTCTACCAAAGCAAGAATTTTCCAGTATAGAATGACAAAGGTTTAATATAAAACCAAACTGGTTAAAGGAATGAAAAGTATTTTCTAGACAGCATAAGTTCATGTTCAATTTGAACCATTTGCTTGTTTGTACGAATATTTGATTTCACCTAAAGCCCGGGTGATTGGATTAGCCCCCTATTCAACAAACAGTCGAGATTAAAATTATGTAAAGTTTTTTTGTATGTGCTTGACCTAAAGGGATGTTTGGTGGTAATCTGATGGATTGTTTAGGAGAAGATTTTTAAATAATTGTTTCTGGACTGACAGACAGACGGATCGATAACAGACATTCATTCCACACAAAAGCTCGCCTTGACATCTTATTGCTCAGGTGAGTGTTTAAAAGCCCGAGAAGAAATTGACAAAGAGAAAGTTTAAATTTCTTTCTTGAAATAGATATTAAGATATCCAACAACACCTATGGTTAAATAAATAATATGTCTGGTCAGAAACATTCTAATGACATAAATAAAAATTTTCGACAAAACACTTCCTTTAAAACAGGGGTGTAGAAATACAGCTTTCCTTGTCCATTGAGAAGTAAAAGTCGATTTCCTTCTTGTCCAGGATCAACTTGCCCGAAAAAAGAATTGATAGATATTGAGAAAATATTGTTTTTAACTTTTCATTAAAGACAATGTTTTCGCCCCTTTGATACATATAAAAGAATGACTTTTTCCTATATATTTTAGTACTGTTACAAGATATGCTCCAGTATTCACTTGTCTATGGACAAGTCGTCTAGAAAAACGTACTTGCCCGCAAGTAATAAAGCACGTGTCTGACAAGTCAGGCATGGGAATTCCACACCCCTGTTTAAAATGATTCTGCTGCTTATTCTAAAATACTCAGGAATTTGCTAGCTGCACTAAAAACAGATCAACCTGCACTTACAAACATTCTTATATCCGTTACATCAGAAAAAGGATTAAATTTCATTATCAGAATATTCTTCATGGGAGCTGTCATGACTCTCAGAATCTTTGTTAATTGTTTCTTCTGTTATTTCATTTTTCCCTTTTTCTGGTTCATTTATAAAACTGTCCAGGAGATTTTCAGAATTCACATTTTTTATGTGCTTCCCTAAAGATCTTTTCAATGTTTCCAGCTCCAATTGCATCTTTTCATGTGCCATTTTTGCAGTCTCTTTTTCAATAATTGCTCTCTCTTTATCATACACTGCCTTTTCTCTTTCAAGAACTAACTTATCAATTTTAGTTAAAAGTTTTTGTTTTTTCAGCTCTAGAACTTCTTTGTTTAATTGCATGAAATCATCTGTATACATGTCTCCATTTAAAGGCTCAGGGTTTTGGGTTGTTTGAAATTCTTCCTCACTATTTTCATCAATACTGACATCGTTACTATTAACACAATTTTGAATGACATCACCTTCATTGCAAATAACTTTATTATCTACCACATTATCACAATTTTCTTTCACTTTTATTTCACTTTGAACACTATTGATATTGTTGCTTTGAACTTCATTTCCTAGGAGGAAAATATTACTTGGGATCTCATTTTTCAACACAAGATTCTGAACAGGGTTACGGGGTATTGCAATTTTGATAGGTGCACTGTTATTAGGAAACACACTACTTATTCCTAAAATGTTTCCATTGGGAATTCTTCTTTGCCAGCAATCTGAATAATCATTCAAATTTTTCTTGCCTTTCTTTCTATACTTTCTTGGTTTTTTATGGCTCCATGGTCTAGGGGATAGTTTGGTGTCATCCCCTATGGAATCAATTTCACCACCCTTTCTTTTGAAACTGGTCTCTTCGTTAGAGTCTTGGTTTTGCTGATTGTCTTCCATATTTTCATCAGATTTATCTACATTGAGAACTAAATTCAGCCTGAAAAAAAAAATCATTAAAATAAATGGTACGACAAACAGATGATGGGCTCAGCTTCATATGCAGTCAAACAATCAACAAGAGGACCATAGGCCCTATTAGGCTCATCTTGGGCATTGTTTTCAAATGATTCACTATGCCAAGTGCTAGTGTCTATTTCAAAAACCAACTGTTATAATACAAACATTTTTACCCAGTTTAGAGATGTTTAAAATCAAACATGTGGTACCTATGTACTGAAAGTATGTTTTAGTACAAATGTATATATAAAAAGTTTTACCATGTTACCTAGCTTTTGACCAAACATGAACCAATTTCAGACTCACCCTTACCTGGAGGCATCACTTCTGTGGTTGGATACACATGATTCAAGTTTCAGGTGAAAGTTGTTTTATAATAACTGATATTATATGCAAAGATAATGTGTGTCATTATGTCCAGGGTTTAAAGGATCTGAGACACATAAATAAGTAGCCAAATATTAATATCCTTCTATAAAGAAAGGGCCCCTAAAGTCGCAATGATTGAATCCTTTGGACCCTATTTAATTGATTTCAGACTAAAACCCTGGTGTCTTAGGGATGACAGGGTGATATTACTTTCCTCCAAAAACAGCCATGCTTATTAACCCTTGTCATGCTGCACCCACAACATTCCTGTCTTGGTAGGAGCTATAGACAAACATCAGCCTGCACAAATGCAGTCTGATATTTGTCTATGCCACCTGGCTTTCCTTTATCGAAACAAGAAAAGCTTAAATAAAAAAAAATTGAAATGACTACCAACTCACATTTAGTGCAACCAGAGCTTTGAGCACCTTGACTTCGTTGCAATTTTGACAAGAGCTTTAATTCAGCTTGACAAGGGTTAAAAGATTGATTTGTGAATCATTAAGTGTTTTTTCTCCCTTGCCAACAAATGACTTGGAGTAATTTATCACTGTCACTCTGAAATTCAATGACAACCCTGACCTTTTATTAGCATAATATTTGTACTTGACATTGTTTTATTTTTAATTCATAAAGATGGAAAAAGTCCTCTGAAAAACTTAGACTGAAAATCAAGAAACTTTGTTTATTAATTATTGACCATATTTCTAAATTCAAACTATTTCTTAAATATATATTTATTTAATATGATGTTGTGCACAAGCTATACCCATTTAAAATACAATAGAACATACTCGATTTTTAAAATTCTTTGAAATTCTTTAAAATTTTGTAATAGGTTTCATCCGATCAAGACAAACAATTAACTGGGGTAATAACACATTCATATGTGTTATGGTGATTAACAATAGTGATATAAAAAAAAAAACCCTGGTGATTTTTAAAAACTATCTAGGCACTCTAAATACCTCATACAGGACTCAATTTCACAGACTGAAAATGCAATAATGTTTCACAACTTTTTCCATTACCAGTACTTTGAAATTCCTTAACACTTTCCTGTTTTACAAAATTTTGGACCTGTCCAAATTCAAAGGCTTTGCAGACGAAAATTAAAAGTGGATTTAATTTGAAAAATAACAATTCAGTAGGGTAGAAAATAGTGTGGAAAACGAAGAAATTGCTTGTCAGAAGCAATTTCTTCTTTTTTCACAATGTTTTCTATATAACAAAATCACATGCACGTAAAAAGCAGGGATTAAACAGCAAAGGGTTAAATGGCTTCATTGTATTGTTCCAATTAATTTTACTATAAATGGTCAAGGTATTAATATGCAGTGCTCTCAATAAGCGGACGTCGACGTAATATACGTCCAGAATTACAGAAATTACGTCCGGAAAATCAAACCCGGACGTGAAAAAACGTCCGAGATTCGAGGAAAACGTCCTGTAATATGACCCCGGACGTTTTACGAATTTACCTAATAAAGGATTTAACGTAAGTCTACACGTGCAAAAAATCGATAATCAACGCGAGCATTCACATTACAACTGACCAAAACAAGCCATGTGTAACTCGCGGGGTATTAAACTGTCGCTATAACAACCAGTCTCTGATTACGCAATCTTGTCGGGTTAGCGACGCGTCATTACCGCTTCTGTCATTATCTTTCTTAGTCGGATACAAACCGCGAGGGTCCTTTGATAGGATTATTGAAACAAACAAAATTCAAATCAGGGGAAAATTCGTTATATCAGACGTAGTTCATGCAGCTCAGACCGATAAATTTTCGAAATATCGCTTCCTAAAACTCTTGGAATAGATCTACGAGTAATTTATCCGAAGTGAAAAAGACGCTACCGGAAAACATTTACGAAAGGTCATTCGACTGTCCTCGTTTAAATACGTGTAGAATCGGCATCTTCGGAGAACGTGGGGAAATCCCAATGACGTCATTTAAGATGTCTGCAACATGTCTGATGAGAGATTTGAAATGACGATTTTTTTTTGACTTCTGCTGTTTGGACAATTCTGCGTAAGTTTAAATAGGCTTAGAACTTTAAGTTTTATTGGCACACTACCTAGAACGTTCGCCACCTTTGGAACGACAGGCCGAGGAAAATTAAATCTGCATTAATTACCGTAATATCGCCGGATACCAAAACATCGTAACTAAAATTTGAGTAAGCCGCATTTCCTAGGCCCACCGCGGCAGATATAGCTAAGGACCGATTCCAAATAGAAAGTCCACATTTTCTCATATTAGTTTCCATAATTTATTCAATGAAAGTAATAAAAGGGGATGTGAAACCAAATCTCGTCCCTACAGCTTCAAGTCAAAGCTACAAGTTTTAAGGCTTGGAAGTCGTTTATTCTTAGAGAACCAGCCAGAATCATGAACTTTGGGAGCAAAATTTAACTTACATTTAACAAGGAAACGAGCATTTACAAAGTGTACAGAAAAAGGAAGGTGTGTGTGCGGGCGAGGCGGGGGGGGGGGAATAGCAGGGGGAGGGGTTAAAAATTCCTTACTTCGTAAAAAAAAATTCCTGAAATCCCAACATGGAATTACAAAAATTCCCGATTTTGGCCCTTATTGAGAGCACTGAATATGCCTATGATGTTTAAAGCTATGGTGGCATATTTCTGCAAGATCGCAATATAATGATAATTTAAACAATATCAGGATAAGACAAAGTTTCCAGGAAATTTTATCTCATGAATCAAAATTTTCTCAATTATACTATCATGATATTTGTACCGAGTATCTTGATATCTTAACATCAAGATAAAATTATCAAGAACCAAAAACTGACATTTGCTGTATCTATTTTTAGATTACAGCTTTAAAATTTACTTCTTTATTATCTTTCGGCTTAGAGTCTTTTTCAGTTTTAACATACAAGAAAACAAAGTAATCTGAATGAAGTTGGAAATTCCATTGCAATAACTTTATATTTAAATACGAGGGTTGATCCAAAAATTCGTATAATGAGGTTATAAATCTACAGAAAAGCTTACTATCAAAATAAAAATTAAACAGTATTTTAATACATCATCTGTGTGATAAACATGCAAAATTTTATATGCTTACATTCAATAGCGGCTGTAAAGGGTATAAATCAAGACAGAGACCCTGCATGTAGACGGGGGAGCAAGAACGTCAAATACGACGTCATTATTAACACTCTTCTACATAGCCTCTGCTAACTCTTATTCCTTTCTGTGCCTGATGAACAAACTTACAGAAATTATCAACATAACATTTGGAACCAAATTAGTTTACATTTTCTATATGCATGGTATCTCTAGTAAAGTTGAGATCCAGATACAGGGCCTTTATTTTGGAAAATAAAGAGAATCGTTTGGGATAAGCTCGTACGTTCAAACCCACTTACACCATTCTAAATCCTTCTACGAAGCCTGGCCATCTTTTAATATCTAGAATAGCTGTACGAAAATCTCTCTTCTGCACATTTTTATCATTTTTCTAAAACATCTGAAATATTTGGGTTGGTGAATAACGTAGAACAAGAGAAAAAAATCGGAAAATAAACGGCATCCATATTTTGGTTTTGAGGTCTTGTCATTTTTTATCGAATAGTCTGTGTTATTAAAATATTCTGTGTCCGTAAAAGTCTCCCAACAAGCTTTAAAAAATAACCAATAATTTTCTATTAACATCTTATTTAATCTAGCCAAGGATTTTTAACTACAGTTTCATAAAACTTACAGAAAACTTGATTTATTTAATGATTTTCAATATTTTTTCAAGCTCGCCCGTCTAAGCATACATGTGTTACTATGGTAACGTATACGTAGGTCCCTAAAGAAAATTCTGCAAAAATAATACTATTCATAAACTCCACAGTTACTAAACTGCTAATTCACCAAATGATATACTGAACAAGCGAGAAATGCGAAAGTTATTAGCCCATTTTACGAACTTCTGGATCATCCCTCGTAAATGTCAGTAGTGGGCATTATTTGTTGACAAGGAGAAATAACAGATATCAAAATCATAATCATTTTATCACGAAAAAAGTTATGATCACAATGAAATTTCTTGGAAACTTAATTTCATCATGATTATTTCAAAATTATCAAGATACTACTACCTTGTTTCTCGTGGTGTCCGTAGACTTGAGGTAGAGCGTCATCCTCTTGACCCAAAGGTCCTGAGTTTGGTTCTTTCATTGGCCCACACATGTGGTGCGGGTACACGTGAATTTTCCAGGAAGCAGAATCAAGAGGGATTAATCTAAGTTGTAAGAACTTGTTTCCCAATCTATGTAAAATAAATAAGTTTAAACCAAACCTTGTTTCTCGTGGCAGAAATATGCCACCATTTTAGGCAATAATTGCAAATTGTTTATTATTTGTTTGATCGATTGATTGGTTGAATGATTAGGGTTTAACCCCCATGGCTGTCAAGCAAAATTTCTGAACGATTTCAATTAAGGGTCATCAATAACATTCATGTCAATTTACACTGAAATTGATTAGTTAGAGAAGATTTTCTAAGATTTTAAAGTGAAACAAGATGTGTTTGTGAAACACGAATGCCCCTGTAACGGCATTTTTTTTCCAAAGTTAGACCTTGACAGATGACCTTGACCTTGTCACATGACCTTGACTTTGGTACCTGCGGATCATTGAGATTTATCATCATGCCAAATATTAGCTTTGTATCTTGAATAGGCTTGAAGATATTGGCAGGGTTAAGTTTTTGGGTTAAGTTTTCAGACAGATGGACGGACGGACAGACGGACATAAGTAAAACAAGATGCCCCCGATCTCTCGATACGGGGGCATAAAAAGCCCAACACTGCTATGTACATATTTTGGAGTCCATAAAAACCTATTCAACAAATGAAAAAGAGGGTCTCCCAAAGAATTATTCTGCCAATTTTCTTTTGAATCGGCCCATTTGTTTGCAAGATGATTTGTAAAGAAAATTTTATACACACATGGATGGACACATGCATGACAGACGCAACACCATAACAATAGTTCGCTAGCCTTCAAGTGTCTACTTTTTTACCAATTCAAACATCTTTTCTCAAAATTTAACAAGACATTATCAAAATGAACATAATGGACCTAATTTTGAGCCCTTGATAAACATAGTAATAGCTGCATGTTGTCTATCTAGTATCTAAGTGACCTTAACCCTTTGCTGTTTAATCCCTGCTTTTTACGTGCCTGTGATTTTACGATTGAGAAAATATTGTGAAAAAAGAAGAAATTGCTTCTGACAAGCAATATCTTCTTTTTCCACACTATTTTCTACCCTACTGAATGGTTATTTTTTAAATCAAATCCACTTTAAATTTTCGTCTGCAAAACCTTTGAATTTGGACAGGTCAAAAATTTTGTAAAACAGGAAAGGGTTAAACTCACATGTACCATACATATAAAGGTTGTGGATGACAAAAGTGCTAGAATATTCTCAAAACAATCTCTAAAATTATGATGCCAGATGTTTAGCTTCTTTACATGTTTAAGGAGACAAATGGTAATATAATCTGATATCGTCAATACCTTGATACCAATTGCAGGCTCAATATAGAAGCTATAAAGCATTTTTTTATGACAATATACATGTAATCTTTGTTTTTGAATGCTCTCAACATTAACTAAGCAAGGGAGGTTATAGCACTATCTGCAGGAATGTGTACTAACAATAATAGCTCTACTCCTTAAATATTAGACTTCACTTACTCTGGACGTGGGGCAATATTCTGGAACTTGTTACTTTGGTCAGAGTCATCTGGTATTTCTGGTAAAGGCTCCCTGTGATGCCGGTGTTCATTAGAAGAAGATTGAGGTATGGGGCCTAGAACCTCATCAAGGTCAAGTTCATCATCCGTATACAAAATAGTACGCACTGCTCTAGATGTTCCACATATACTTGCTTTAGGATTCCCTGTGAATAGAAGATGTTAAACTTATCTTTTAAAGTAGTTGACCTGTAATAGTTCCGAAACGTTTCGGAAGTCATAAACTTGAAAGTGTTAGCCAAGGTTTCCTTATGATTTCATTAGGAATCTTAAGTTAACATTGTGAGGGATCATGAGTTCTGAAATGTTGCTGAACTTTTACAGGTCAACTACATTTATTTTCTCAAATTATGATTTAATTGTGCACTAATGAATTGAAGAGTAATTTACAGCATAAAAATCTTTTATGAAATATATCTACTCATTTTCTTAGGCTTTCCTTTGTAAAACTGAGATTTTACATAGATTTTGTGGTGGGTTTTTGCTGATAATACTATCAGCCAGTTAAATGTTTTTTACAAGATTATTAGAAAACAAAATCAGGAATTTTTGTAATTCCATGTTGGAATTTCAGGAATTTTTTTTCGAAGTAAGGAATATTTACCCCCATTCCAACCCCCCACCCACCATCATTTTTTTGCACACTTTGTAAATGCTCGTTTCCATGTTAAATATAAGTAAAAAATTTTATTAAAGTTCATGATTCTAGTTGGTACTCTAAGGATAAACAACTTCCAAGCTTTAAAACTTGTAGCTTTGACTTATAGCTGTAGGTATGAGCTTTG
Organism: Fragum whitleyi; assembly: GCA_948146395.1. Lineage (NCBI taxonomy): Eukaryota > Metazoa > Mollusca > Bivalvia > Cardiida > Cardiidae > Fragum > Fragum whitleyi. The sequence goes on along the minus strand of OX411555.1, from coordinate 26,216,445 downwards.
GTTTCACAATCATCTTTTATTATTTTCATTGAATAAGTTATGTAAACTAATATGAGAAAATCTGGAGTTTCTATTTGGAATCATTCCTTAGATGTATCTTGCGCGGTGGGCCTAGGAAATGCGGTTTACTCAAATTTTAGTTATGTTGTTTTGGTATCCGGCGATATTACGGAAATTAATGCAGCTTTAATTTTCCTCGGCCAGTCGTCCCAAAGGTGGTGAACGTTCTAGGTAGTGTGCCAATAAAAGTTCTAAACCAATTTAAACTTACGCAGAATAATCCAAATAGTAAATTCGTCATTCCAAATCTCTCGTCAGACATGTTGCAGACAACTTAAATGACGTCATTGGGATTTCCCCCAATTCTCCGAAGATGCCGATTCTAAACGTATTTAAACCAGGACTGTCGAATGACCTTTTGTAAATGTTTTCTGGTAGCGTCTTTTTCACTTCGGATAAATTACCTGTAGATCTATTCTAAGACTTTTAGGAAGCGATATTTCGAAATTTTATCGGTCTGAGATGCACGAACTTCGTTTGATATAACGAATATTCCCCTGATTTTATTTATTTATTTATTTATTTTTTTTGATCCAATAATCCTATCAAAGGACCCAAGCGATCTGTATCCGACGAAGAAAGGTAATGACAGAAGCGTTAATGACGCGTCCCTAACAAGACAAGATTGCGTAATCAAAGACTGGTTGTTATAGCGACAATCTAATACCCCGTACGTTATACATGGCTTGTTTTGGTCAGCTTTAATGCGTATGCTCGCGCTGATTATCGATTTTTTGCACATGTAGACTTACGTTAAATCCTAAATTAGGTAAATTGGTAAAACATCCGGAGTGAAATTACAGGACATTTTCCCCGAATCTCGGACTTTGTTTTACGCCCGGATTTGATTCTCTGGACGAAATTTTTGAAATTCTGGACGTATATCACGTCGACGTCCGCTTAATGGGAGCACTGAGCCTTGCCCACGTCCAACTGCATTCTGACTATAAATTTGTGTTGTACCAGACAACATAATTCAGTGTTTTCAGAGCCAGGGTTTCAACAATAAAGACCATTTAAAAGATTCTTTTTGTGGTGATAGTTCAGGATTGAATCGGGAACAGGTGGAGCACCAAATCATGGATTACTAGTATATCTCTTACCAGCACTACCACAAGTTCACAACATCCTTTTAAGCCTCCCAAAGGGCTGGCGCTAGTGTTTCAAATTGAACAGTCATTGACTCCTTAAGTTAACCATAAAATTTTTGAGGTCAAAACTTATTCTAAATGGGTCAAAACTCTAGATTATGCAAATTGCCGGTAGAATTTCCTAGGTTTCAGTCTGATTTGACCTTTTCATGTAAGAATATAAAGTTAGACATTAAAAGTAGAGTTCTAAATAGTATACAAAATACAGCATTGAAAAATTGAGCCATGAAACTCAGTTTTGACCTTTATAATTTTCTCACAATGGGCTAAAGTGATAGACTTCTTGGGATGTATTTCTAAGGGCCAAATAAGGATATTTTGATGGTCTTAACCCTGGTCTAAGGGGTAAAACATGAGCCCATATCAACCAATGGATAGATGAAATACGTGGGTTAGGATGTGTGCTGCTGTGGGATATTAAAATTAGGACGCCAAAATTGGAGTCTGATATTTAAACATGGTAGGAAACGCTTGACTGAATATTGACCTCTGGACCATTGGTAAAAAAATAGGTCAAGCGAGATGTGTTTGTGAAACACAAATGCCCCCAAAATGAAAATGGCATTTTTTTAAAAGTCATGACCTTGACTAATTACCTTGACCTTGTCACATGACTGAAGACCTTTACCGTAGTATCTGTAGATGTGCAGTATAGAGATCATACAAGATATGAGCATTGTATCTTGAATAGCCTTACAGTTCAGTAAAATGTGTATTCAGGGACCACTTACAGGACCACCAAAAAGCGGTTGTCAAAGACAATGGTCCCTTAGTGCATGTTTTGTTAACAATTTAAAAACCAAGTTTTGATTGAAAATGTATGCAATTGCGGATTTCTCATCAATCCTTTGTTGTTAAAACTCAACAAAATTGTCTCAATTCTAATGAGTTTTACAACATAGGATTAAATCACAATATTTTTAAGACCATTACCATCTACATTTTGATTTAAAAGGGGAGATTTTGATTACAGTCTCTTGATAAAAATGGTCCCTTGAGAGATGTGGTTGCTCGAGCAAGATTGACTCTAATTGGCAATGATAAGTTTTTTGGTTAAGCTTTTGGACAAATAGATAGACAGACAGACTAACAGACAGACAATGGTAAAACAATATGCCCCCAATCTTTCACTGCAAAGGCATAAAAAGGGGAACAATGGATAGAAAATGCACTTTGAGTTAACCCCATCTTTAGTATGGATCATAAAGACATAGTATTTTTATGGAAATGGATAGACATTGCAAATTTGTTTTAAAAGTACTGGGTAAACATGTGAGCAATGATGATGAGTCAAGAGAAGATCTTTATCAACCTACTTTTCTGTATGGCAAATTCATTCTTCATTTTGCTGATTAAGTTTACCCATTTCTTAACCACACATTTGACAGTTCTTCTTGAACACTTCCCACTATCTGTGTCACTCGCTCCACCATGAATTGTATTGATGGTCTCAGTTATTGTTTCCCAGACTTGCTGCTTTTCTTCCTTAGATTTTTTCACTTTCAGGTCCTCTGCAGCAATCAATGTTCTGCTCACCATCACATCTCTGTATCTGTCACATTCTTGTAGAAGTGTTCGAACTTCTGCATCTGTCCAGTGAGGTTGACGCAATGGAATGCTGTTCCTTTGACTTTGTTTTGGGTTCTCGCATTGACCTGTGGTTGGTTCATCTTGAGCAAACTTAAGTAATGGTATAATAATATTCCTTTTTGGAACCAAGTTTTTGGGAGCCAAACTCATAACTTGTTTTCAAGGATCTGGAAAAAAATAGTGTTGAATTATCAATATCAAGGTAGTGACTATAATTTAACAAGAGTGCTGTATTCATAAATTATGCTGCTGTATGAAAATTCTACCCATCAGAATGCACAGTTCACACACACACATACATATAATACAAGGAATATATTGAGAAAGTTGCATGGTAAACCCTGAACAAGAGTGCCATATTCACAAAATACACCGCCACTTTGCTGCTGTTTGACAAAAATTATTGTAGACACTACTTATTTTGACAGAACCAAATTCAAAATGACCAAGTTTCATTTAAATCGAGACAAAAAGTTAGGAGGAGTTGCCTTCACAAGGCTGCAATTTCAATAAGCCCCAAACACTAAGTTTTAAGGGGGCATAATTCAGGGAAATAAATGAGCCATAAAATCCTTGATCCATGTATATCTACAAATTATGGTGATGACATTGACCAAGTTTCATTTAAATAAAGACAAAAAGTAAGGAGGAGTTGCGTTCAAAAGGCTGCAATTTCAATAAGCCCCAGATACTAAGTTTTAAGGGGGCATAATTTAGGGTAAAATTAATGAACATAAAATCCTTACTTCATGCTCATCTACCAATTTCGGTTATAACATCCACCAAGTATTATTTAGTTCCAGCCAGAAACTTAGGAAGAGTTGCATTCACAAGGCTGCAATTTCAATAAGCCACAGAGACTAAATTCTAAGGGGGCATAACTGAGGCAATAAGCCCCAGAGACTAAGTTTTTAAGGGGCATAATTCAGACAAAAATCAAAGAACCATAAAATTCTTCCTTCATGCACATCTACCAATTGAGGTGATAACATTGACCAAGTTTCAAGAAGATCCAGCCAGAAACTTAGGAGGAGTTGCGTTGACAAGAAAAGTGGACAGATGGACGGACAGACGGAGAAGATGACGCCAACATACATCTGCCTCCGGTGGCCTATAAAAATGAAGGAGGAGATGTCGTTCAATGGTTTGGGCTCAAAATATGCCTGGCTCTGCCACACCCATATTTATAGGCCAATCAAAATTTAGGGAACAAGTTTTGAAACGGGTCACCCAAGGAACATTCTGGTAAAGTTTCATTGAAATCAACCCAGTGGTTCAGGAAAAGATGTCGTTCAAGGATTTTGCCCTCAAAATATGTCCTGCCCTGCCGTGCCCATATCTATGCGCCAATCAAAATTTCGCTTACAATTATTGTAAAGGGTCACACAAGAAACATTCTGGCAAAGTTTCATTAAATCAGCACAGTGGTTCAGGAGAAGAAGAAATTTTTAGGATTGTTGACGACAGATGAGGGACGACGCAAGACGGACTCAGGGTGATCGCAAAAGCTCCCCTTGTCTTGAGCATGTTGTGCTCAGAAGAGGGGGTTTGAAACCCATGTTGTTGGTACTCATTTGAATCTTCTTGATGAGATGTTTCAAATGAATACCAATAACATAGAATTTAAGTAAGGAATAATGTAGGGATGGTAACGAGTACCAATTTTACTAATCGATTACTGTAGTATAGTAGTTTGATATGGTTTTGAAATCAACAGCAAAACGAAATTCATTGAGAAGTTAAAATTTTTCCAAGTATTTGAACAAGAGCTGTTGGAGGACAGAGAGACATGACTATTCCTAGTGTTGGATGAGAGCAAATCAATGTTGACATTGGAAAATTACAGTAACATTAAATGAAAATAAGTCTGAAGAGCTGAGGGTTAAAATTCCATTAAATTCAATATCAAAAGAAGTGAAATTTTCTCTAGAGACTGATTTTATGGTCACAGAAGCATGTGCAAAGTTTCTGAGCAATAACTGTAGTAGAAACAGATGAAACAGATATACAACAGTTGCACATAAAAACTTAACCAAATCCGCAAAGGTTTTGAATTTCAATAAATTAATTATCAGAGAAATGAATCTTTGTCTAGAGACTGATACCAAGGGCATAACTACCATTACACAAGTGCCTAATAGAAATAAACGTCGTAGATGAATAATCGTAAAATTGGAACTATAGCTTATTAAAGCTGTAGTTACAATGTTTTGATTATTCACCAATGCTCAAATTATAAATAATAGGACCATTGTGGTCACCTTTGAATCTTTGTCTTGATTAATATTTTCACATTTTTCAGCAAAAGTAAATTTTTTTTTTTTGTAATTGTAATTGTAATTGTACTTTTAAAATTTGAGGCCTCTAATGTGTAAACAAGAAAATTGTTATAAAGGCCACTTTTCCTGTGATATCAAATATCTTTTCTAATTTCAATAGGGTTCATCCTTGTGACCTGACAAACTTTCTGTCCAAGATTCATGAAGATTGGACCATATTTTGCGGTCTCTAGAGTATAAACTTCTTTTACTAGGCACTTCGTAACAACACAACCAATTCAAAATCAATTGGTTACCATTCATTCAACACGGTCCATTGAATAACTCTGCCCAAATATATAGTTTATATAGTAACATTGCTTATTTTTTCATAAAATATGCATAAGTTTTGCACAAACAATGCGGGTTGGCCTAAAAACGAAATGGACTGCCTTGCACGAAATGGGGCGAAATGGACCTTCTGATGGCAAAATGAACTTTGATATACGTCATTTCATGATTCAATTTCTACTTTTTATGAGACAATTGATTGCTTTATAGATTATTTCACTAATTACAATAAAAAAATTAAAAAAAAGATGCATTAATTTTGTTAATGTTTTGCTCCAGATTAAACAACTCATCGTCAAAATGGACTTCTTTATTAGCAATGATTAAACTATCCAGATTTCTTCAAAAGATCTAATCAACCTCATATATCTTGGTTTTATATTGTCACGATATTTCAATACATTCATAAGATAATTTTCTGACAAAAATAGTAGACACATTTATGATAGGTTCCTTCATGATAATGGCCATAGAATAGCACCGAGAAATGCACATTTCGGATGTCGAAATGGAGTTCAATTTGGACTAAAATTTTAGGTTAATAGCATGTAGCTTACTTTATCTTGAAGTAAAATAGCCTCATCAAACAGCAATTGCATTTAATAAATTATTCATAAAAAAGTGTAATTTTCTTTAATGCCAAAGTTTGGAGTCAAAGAATAGCAGCGAAATGGACATGAATACGACGAAATGGGCTTCAACATTTGACGGAATTTCTATTATCTGATTAATAAATAATAAATCAATCAATTAAATGATCAAATGAATAATGTTGTGAAAAAAACAACCAATTATTGTCCATATTTTGAGTTTGTTTCATATATAAAAGTCCATTTCACCGTGAGAATATCCATTTCGCTCCATTTCGTGGTGACAGGTCCATTTCGTATTTTTGGCCAACCGCAAACAATGCTATACTACCTTACTTGGTTTATTCTTTATTTCTAAATTTTCTTGTCTTTAAGAAATATTTTATCAATTCTTAATCGACAATTCATAGTTAGATTATGCACAATTCTATGAATGATGCTTGAATTTCAATTTAACTTTTCAATTTTCTGATGCATACTTTATTCCTTAAAAGTTAAAACTGAATGAAAATTGAATACTTTTCTATTTGTAATTAAACCCCAATAAACCAAAATTAAGAAGGTTTTGGCATAAAATGAAATTGGGGCCAAGTTGCCAATAAGCAGAGTTGAAGATGGGCTAAATTGTCCAATCACAAAAACTATTAATCTTAACAAACAGGCCAAATCATACTTGGCACGCAGACTCAACAATTTGGTCCAAACTATGATCCTTTTGCCATTTGGTCCCAACTTTTTTCATTTGCTAAAAAGGATGGCCAAAACTTTTTTCAAGCCAGGGTGACTCCTTCAGGTTTGACCTATTTTGGGCTGGTTTGACGGTAAAGCCTTTAAGGAAGGTTAGTTTGAGCTTCAAGACCTTAGAGCCAGAGAACAGTATAATGGGTCCAAATTGAAGCCCTAGAATCAGGCTTGAAAATGCAATTGATTTAACCAGTGTTTGGATAAAGACAGGTTTTTCAAAATCATTGTTATAGAATTGGCAAATTGTGGTAAAACTAAATCGGCCTTGATACAGTTGTTTAGGCAGTAGCGGATTTTGGGGTATAGCAGATAGGTTGTTTCTAAATCGATCTCTTTATTTTTTTACGGAATATTTCAATAAAATTAATTTTACCACGACATAATTTAATATTCAAGGGATTTCTTAGCCAAATTCTCTTTTGTTTACATTTGATTTTGTACTTACAATTCGCTGCAACCAAAATGACGTAACAGGAAGCAGCATTTTTCAGGTCCAGAGTAAATGCAATAGCAGGCGCTCGGATGTGTAATGTTCATGTAAATCAAAACCAATCAACAAGTTCTTGGTATCATTTTGTAGAAAACCCTATTTCCCACTATATCAACACATCTGGATAGACATTTGTCCAAAATTAACTAAAATATAGCCGAATGAAAACATCTCCCGATTCGGGCAGAAACGGATAGTTCTTGTGAGTGGAAATGGTTTCATGGGGGGTGTCTCAAAGTGAACATCAACAGCCATAAAACAAAATCATGATTTAGATTTTCTCAATGCATTGAAAAAGGCAAATATAAAGTATGAAACAGTCAGTTCTTGCTAAAGGAGTTATTCTAAATTTTATCACAAATAATGTTATGCATCAATACACGGCTTGGGGTATGCTGATTTTTTAAGCCACTAAAATCCAACAAATTACGGTGAGCACTTAAACATTTACTGTAATCAATTATTTTTTATGACAATGGAACTCACAAACGACTTCTTCTCTTTAAGTATTATAGCTGTTTAAGATTAAGACAAACATAAAATGAATGCGCTGGCTAATCTTTGTCTAAAGCCCAAAAAAATCTTGAATATTCTCGATTTATTACAGTATGACAAATTTTATTCTTGTGACATCAATGTTTAACCTTGTCCGCATCTTTGAAGGTCAGTGACAATTGTCAAGCTTTAGAAATCCGTTTCGGAGTGAAGTTCTATGAATACATTTGTGGTACTTTTTGCCTATATCTTTATTATATTAATGAATTATCTTTTGCATATCTATTTCTTTTGCATATATACCGGTCTCAAATGACCGTTTGGTTATACAGTTTTTGCCATTTTTTATTTAATGAAAATGAACATGAAAAGAAGGCAATCCGATCGGCTCTCGAAGCAGCGTTTTCCTCCCAGACCCAAGAACTTGCCCCGCATCTCTATCGGTCGCTAGGCAGTGAAAGGGTCCGTCGAGCCATTATTTTGGACGGCTTAGCAGCCGTAGCTAACCGGAGATCTCGCTCCCAGACCCCAGAATTTGCCCCGCATCTCTATCGATCGCTAGGCAGGTTACCGGCCCTCGAGCGGCGTTTTTGACGGCTCAATGGCCGTCGCTAGGCCGGCATCAACGGTTGGCTGATCACTCGGAGGCGAAATGTTGACGCGAGTGAGACACTCGATGCAAGGCTCAAATCAATGGACCGATCCCTAGGTTGTAGGTACCATTGTTTTGCTCTATTCAAGCCCTTCAATTGTGGCAGGTTTGGTGAGGCTGGGGCAGATGAGCGGCGGAGCTAGAGCGATTCGCGCTTGAATCGCGCCTCGCACCGAATTTAGCGGCGCAGTGAATGAAGCTCGGCCTTAGAGCAGTGTTTTGCTCCCAGACCCCAGAATTTGCCACGCATCTCTATCGATCGCTATGCAGGTTACCGGCCCTCGAGCGGCGATTTTGGACGGCTCATTTGCCGTCCCTAGACCGACAGCAACGGTGGGCCGATCGCGCCGAGGCGAAATGTTCATGCAAGTGAGACACTCGATGCAGGGCTCGAACCAATGAACCAATCCCTATGTTGGAGGTACCATTGTGTTGCTATATTCAAGCCCTACAATCGTAGTGAGTTTTGTGAGGCTGCGGCAGATAGAGGCGGAGCTAGAGCGATACGCGCTGGAGTCGGGCCCGTGATTTTAGCGGCACAGCGAATGCAGCTCGGCTCTTGAAGCAGTGTTTTGCTCCCAGACCCCGAAATTTGCCACGGATATCTATCGATCGCTAAGCAGGTTACTGGCCCTCGAGCGGCGATTTTAGACGGCTCAGTGACCGTCGCTAGGCTGGCAGTTGATCGTGCCTGGGGTCTGAGTAAAACACTGCTTCGAGTGCCTCGCCTAGGATAATATGTTGCTCACTGTACTTATCACCAAACAAGGCATGATACTGTATGTGTTTGCTTAAGAGAATACTTGAATATGAGCTTTGACCGAAGCCGAATCTTTTTTTGGGAAACTGTAGGCTGCGAATGCATCTTGATACAGATATTTCTTTGAGAAGTTATAGGCTGGTGAACATATACATTTGTTTTTCGGAATTTCTGGTTATCCCTTTTTTTGTGAGATATGCATCAAAAGTACGATCGTTAAAGCAGTATGTTGTCGTTCTAATTCTAAAATTAAAGAGCTAAATAAAAATTGCAGCTACAAGCTTGTAGGATCAAACCAACGATAATTTTTTCTGCTTCACCAAAATGTTTTCAAAGTCTGTTAACCTGCCCATTTTTTCAATAATATGAATTTGCTTAAGTTCTGTCTGAGTTCGATCTGCGAGCTTTTGTGGATCAAAATCGCTTTCAGCACATCAAAACGGCAAAATAGTGTCATTGTCACTTTTGAGACATTCCCTCAACTACCTATCCGTTATTACCCGAACCTATCCGCTATTGACCTAATTAGTGCTGTGTGCAGAGAGTGTTTATCTGACGTATAAACAACATTAGTATCCAAAAATCGGTTTCAATTGAAAGAATACAGATTTTCCTACAAATTGGTATCACACAATATAGATTTTGTTTTGTAATAGAAACATATACTGCGATAATTTCGTTAACTATCCGCTACTGAACAACTGTACGAATCATGGAATGGTTCCAAGCAGTGGCAAGAAAGTGACTCAAGATTTTTTTAAGGTGGGGGGAAAAGCCAAACACAATAGAGTTTTGAATACGAAATAGTTTTTTGTAGATACATATGTGAAAGTGATAGAATACCTACGAATACTATTGATATTCGGTATTTGTAATCAGTTTGTTTTTGTTTCAATCCAGACAGGAAGTAGCATAAATTTTAGACTGGTATCGCAATAATCGAAATTCATAGACTGAAAAATAAGTGCTACAAAATTTTCTTCGTCTCAAATTCTCAATAGACCTACATTAAAGGATTAGATTATTCTCATTTTTAAGTTTTAAGTTCAAAAATATCAAAAATTGAAAATCATAGTACCTTAATCAGCGCGTAACTGTCTACCTTTTCATCAAGTAATATTCGCCATTTGTACCCTTGCTGCATTATAATCAAAGTACACCTAATAAATTAACGAATTGTTATCTATTGCTTTGATTATCTTTCAAACAAGATAAGGTTTTTCGGATCCGTAAAAAAACTTTTTAAAGTTAGATTTTTCATTTTAGGCCGACTAACACATTGATTTTCAACGTGTTCAATAACATTCTAAAGTTCAAAGTACGTCGAAAAATCAAATGGAACACATATGAAATGAAAATAATGAGGTTACCTTCTTTTCTTTGAAAATTGCGATTTTCTGTTTGAATGAGGTATATCATGTCGAAGATTACACATAACTTATCGAGTGTAGTTTAAATGATGATAGTGGCCCAAAAAGGTGTCAAATGGTATTAAACTCATGCTTGGTTGCTTCTGATTCTTTAAACGGGCCCCCGAGCCTGCGTTGAGGGTAAAAAAATCGCTATTTCGTGAATATTCTTTGAATATTTTTTTCAGTTAGTCTTATAAAAATACAAATCAATTGACAAACGATGGCTTTTTCGTGAAACGCATAATCTGCCGTATACAATAAAATGTGTAAATAAGATTTTGGTCACGTGAAATACGCCCACGTGCAGGAGCGGTATTCAAATTGGAGACTGAAATGTTGCGGGTCATAAATATTCATCAAGTTATGCCTATTTTTCGATCATCGCCTCATAATCATTTGTATTGCCGAATATTAGAATAACAAATTCAAGCTTATCTTTGAGAACATGATAAAAGTCTAGTTTTTGTGCACAAAGTCGTCTAGGATCATTGTCTTGCGTTTCGGAAATGTTCACGAACACAGACGGGGGCTTTAAAAGAAATGGCTTCTAGGTATAAAGACCCTTTATAAAGGTGAGAAAATCTGAATATAAAACAAATTGCAAGTACTATTTAGAAAACCAAAATTACCTTAAATATAATACGAAAATTTACTTATCTATGGTTAAATACTCATGCACATCGCAAATCTGGGTTAACCCACTAACAAAGATTTGTCATCACTTTAAGCAGTGATAGTATTTTCTGCCCATTTTGTCACAGTATTGAAGATTACAGTTTCACAAACACGCTTTTTAAGTGTGCAATGCAATGATGGCTCGGCCAAACTTTTATTTCCCAAGACAAAGAATGCTGTTTTAAAACAAATAATAAACCGTACCAGCGTAAACCATCAATTGCAATGAAACATATGTCCATGGTCTCGAAGTTTACAAAAAGTTATTCTTGCAGCTTTTAAATTGATAAAGCTTGACCCAAGGAACAATCTGCCAAGTTTCATGAAGATATACCCACCAGTTTAGAAGAAGAGGATGTTTGAAGAAATTGTAGACGACGCACGAAGTTCGACTGACCACGGATTCGGACGGACATTGGACGCCCACAATAGCTCAACTTGAGCACTAAGTGCTTAGCCTGAGCTAAAAACGGAAAAAATGACATGATGAATGAATTTTGCAATGATTATAGAACGAAATTGAATGAGTATGTGGAGCGAGTTTCGAGTGATTTTCAAGGGAGAAAATCTAATATTGCTTATTTTGTCCAGTTAGACGAAATAATCATTATTTTTTACCTCCTTATACGCACTTTTCTGTTTGTGTTTTCAAGGACAAATCAGACTTATAAGAAACCACACAAGCCAATAAACATTATGGAATAATTTGATCCTTTTGAATTAAATGTTGAACGTCTTTGACGATTTCGAAATATTTCTTATACTTCGGAGCGATTTGTTTCGATTTGAGTGAGTGTTAGGAATGACTGAATGGAGCGCTGAGTTAGCGATTTAGACAGACATTGATCGAGATGAGTCTCAATCTCACAATGCTTTAAACTTTAACACTAGTCTTTGCCTGTCTGTCACCTTTTTTCTGACATGTATATTTTGAGATAGGTAAATTTACATGTACAATTATAAAAAATACTATTTCACTGTACATGAATCTAAATTCTTGAAATATCTTTTCTGCCATGAATTTTAATGATAGAATTATGTGTACTTTATTATAACTAATTCATGATTCTGAATTTTACCTGAGATTGATGCTGGTGAGAATTCTGTAACAGTGGACAGTTTCTCCTTTAATAGTGTGCAGCCTGAAAAGGATGTTGAAGCTCATCATACTATTCCAAATCTTGTGGATTTGATGGGACTGCTGAGGTTCACACTATTTCGTTCAATTTGATTAAGTTGCCTTAATATAGGTGCAGGTACCTACATCGTGAAATTGGCAAGATTAATGAATTTGGAAAGATTTTGGAATGAAATAGAATGAGTTGAATTGAAGCGAGTTTTGAGTGAAATTAAAGAGGTAAGCTTATATACGAACAAAATTAGCAACATTTATTATTTATTTATAATCCCTTACTATGATAAAATATATGCAATTTTCTGTTTGTCTTAAGCACCAACTGGACACTTTGAAATACACATCAGCCAAAAAAATCGTAGAATAGTTAGATCAATTTGAATTAAATGTTGATCGTCTCGGTCGATTTCGAAATGTTTTCCAAAGATTTTAGAACGTATTTGATTGATTTGAGAGAGTGTTTGGAATGAATGAATAGAACGCTGAGTTAGCGATTTAGAGTGGTTTAGATCGGAATGACTATCAATTTCACGATGTCATTAACTGTATCCCCCCTACCAAGCTGCAAAAGATTAGAACAAATCTTCACTCAGGTCCAAGTACAAAATTTTACCTTAATGACTTAGGGCTAACTTATTTCTGACCCTGAGTGGGTATTGTTGCCCGCTAAATCAGAGTATCTCTCAGACAGCGGGCTACCAGCTGTAGACTGGTCCAAATATCGACTTTTAGAATAGCCTTCTCTAGGCTTTTTTGATATTTGAGGGTGAGACCAGTCTACACCCGACCCGAAAGCGGGCCGGAAATAAGTTGGCCTTATATAAACAAATAATTGAAATAGGAAGAATAACAATTCCGGTTGACCGAGACTAGAGATACAGAAAAAATTGCCCATAGTTAATGTTTCGAGGGAGAAATTGTTGACAAGTTCATTTATATCAGAGTATAGATGGCGATGCTGATCAAATACCGCAAATGCAGTAACGAGAGCTTGACGCCATCTTGCAGTTTCAATTTTTTTTTCTTCTTTTTTTCAATTAAGAGAAAATTAAGGAAATGACAATGGCAAATATTTTAATTGCTAATAATTATATAATTATTCACAAATACCAATCATCTGTGTACAGTGTGTCAATAATACATGTTATACTATTATATAACTAATAATGACATGTCCTATGTGTAGGTAAAATACATTTGTTACCATCAGTTTGCTTGAAACTTTTATAAAAGTTATTGTTTGATAACGGTAAACAAATCTATTCTCTTTTTTTAAACAATCTTCAATCTATCTCTTAAGATTATTTTTCGGCTAATGCCTTCTTCAGAAATGAAAGTATATTTCAATTCTATGTTTGTTGAAAAAACTTTCTTGACTATGTTTCTACGTCGATATACTTTTATCATTGAATGCTTGCCTAAGTTAGGTTTAAATAGTTAGATAGAAGTGCATATGTATTTTTAAAGGTAAAATTATTTTAGCAATAAGCACACTACAGTGCGATATGTGCGGAAGAAAAATCCTGCACTGTACATTCCAGACGTGTTGCACAAACTACCTTGTGCACACACCATTTAAACGATGTTGCCCCCCTCCCACCCCACCCCAAAGAGTGGTACAAAACTTGAAGATCTCTGTTTACGGTACTGATTGACGAGATACCCTTTTTATGCAAAATCATAACTAATGTAGTATCCTTAGAAGGCTTGAAGTCATTTGCATTGTTTACGGATACACACACATATATATAATACGTATTTAGTGTTTTGTATGAAAAAAAGAAAATCTTCCGAGGTTGGTAGAGGCAATTATTAATTCCCACAACCGAGTTAGATATTTTTCATACAATACACTAAGTAAGTATTATATATATTTATCTTATAATCTCTTTTTGCCTTGTTTTCGTCGATGTTTGTAACAGAAATGCAAGTTGCTAAAAGTGACCGCATTATGTCAATGTTCTGAAAATATCCATATGATATCATAAAAAAATATCATATAGGATCTTATCACACAACAATTTGTATAGTTATAAGATAAAAATAGTTCCATGTTAATGTTCGCCGTTCCCAATTGAATTTTCGCTTGTCGAGAGGGTGGATTGTCGACGGACCGGTGCGAAGAACAAGAAGGCGACAAAAAGACAAGCTGCATGCGTGGATCCAGATTTTTTTCAAAGAGGGTCAACTGATAATGTAATTTTTTCAGAATGGGGAGCTTTTTCCCTGTAGGCGAGCAAGATGCCCTAACCTCAGCTCGTCGAAGCTGTAGAAAGGATATTCTATTTGCCCACTGACCGAATGATTGTTTGATTTTACAGATTCTCTAAACTTGAAAATCATATTTTGTTTTATAAAAAAATCTATAGAGGTTTTTGGCGCGGTCGGATCGCTAGAAAGTTTTTATTGTTAAACCAATCTTACTCGAAAAAGAAAAGAAAAAAAAACAAAACAAAAAAAAAAAAAAACGATTGTTCCATTTCTTTAATGCAAAATTAAGATAAATGATTTTCAGTATGTTATTACTGTCTTTGCGGCCACCTGTATTCAGCAAGCAACCTGTCTTAAACAAGCAGCCATCATGTTCCCAAATGAACCAATTGTCCTGTAATTGACCTGGATTAAGCAAGCACCTGTCTTAAGCAAGCACTTTTTGAACGTCCCGTGTATGCTTTCTTAAGACAGACTGTACATGTATATTTGTCTAACTCCAATCGAGTTTGTTTGATAATCATAGACCTATGTGGGATAGCAGCTGTAGGCTAGGGAAGGATGTAGTAGCAGTGCTGGTGTGAGATATACTAGGAATCTATCGTCAAGTGCACCAGCCGCCGCGATATGACTGAAGGATTATTGAAAGCGGAATAAAACCTCATTTAAACAAGCAAAATCCATTTGACTTTGTAGACCTTTTACACAAGAAAATGTCGAGTTATCTGACACAAAAGTCAACAAAAAAATCACAAATAGTTTAGATGGTTTCACAGTTATTAAATTCATATTTTGATCTTTTAATTTTCAGAGACATCCGAAGTTATCTATGACAGACAAAAATTCGCCGGAGGATACACCGACGGTAAAACAGACACGGAAATGACTAATGAAACAGCACAGACAGATTCTAAAGGTAAACAATAGCAACACATACACTGAAGGACTGAAGGACTTAAGAACCGTATTACCCACCACTTTTTTTTCTGAAAATAAAACTGCCATTTTCCTATGACAAATTAGTCAAAGATAGGTAAATCAGCTACTAAAATTTTGATTATTTGACATCGGAATTCACAACTTTGTCTTTGATAATGTCCACTAATACAGAATTGGATAAGCCAATATTATAGTATAAGGCTTACTCAAGTCATTTAATATGTAGGGGGAGTATATAGGTTAAGCCTCCACCATATAGCCTTTAAAGGTTAGTTTACTAATGAGAACGAACCTTACAACAAAAATTTCGACTGATCTGAAGATTAAAATTTGTTTCGTATATCAAAAACATCTTTTATCAAACGATTGTCAATTGATTGACATATATTAAATCATGAAATTAGTTATTGCGAGACTTTAAAATTAATCCCACAGCAAGTGCCCTGGCCCCTTTCTCTCTCGATTACTATGATTGTCTCCAAATGATAGGAAAAACACGCCGAATAAACGTCAGAATCATTTGATTACGTAAAAAGAATGATCAAATGACGCCATTTAGCACCATGGGCGATAGAAAAGTGCTGATTATTAGAAAAAATTAATATCCGATAACTAACCTTACAAAACGAACCTTACAAAATGATTTTAACTATTTATTCCGTGACTACTGCAATGATAAAATAGTTCTTTAAAGCCCACGTAAGAGTGTGTACGGCTAATAAACGTTATGGTCATAGTGGTATAGAATTTCAGAATGATCGGTAACAAACTTACACCCTTAAACCTTTCGGCCTGACAAATTAACATTAATCTATTTTCTGTGTAAATATCATTTTTCCGATAAGCTTTCAGAATGTTTATTGGTTAATTTCACGATTCTGAGCGCAAACTAAAAATACTTTGACAGATTTTAAAGCACCCTGTTTCATTTTTATTCTGTATTTTCCTCGATAAACGTTCAATTTAATTATTTCGACGACAATTTTAAGATCATTATAGACATATGAAAAACGTAAATGGAACATAAAACATAAAATAATAAACTTTTTGGATGGTTCTTATGAGCATGCACAATTGCTTTACTTGAAATACTTGAAATAGTAACCTACTCCAATTTTCTTTCAAATAATTAAGTTATCAATATTTGATTCCATTTGGCGACAGCTACGAAGCTTACAAATGCTTACAAATGGCTGTCAGCGAAAACAAAATCTGCAGTGCTGATGAAGCACAATTATATTGATAAAGTCACCAATTGTCGCTCTATCATTACCCATAATAATTCAAACCTTCAGGTTCTTTGTTAAAATCTTCGACGACAGCAAAAAGTACAAATGGCACATATTTACCGAGACTGCGTGAAAAACGAGGCTGTGCCGAGTTTTTATCTGTTTTAGATGCTGGGTTTAATAAATTTTGTATTTTATGAGCACAAATTTATATTCTATGTGACCCGATTGTGTGCGAAAAATTGTCGACATTCTTGAAAATTTTTTGATCGTTTCCACTACACAAACACTGCACATACGTTTCGAAAATGGCTTAGCACCATTTTTAACTATCACGGGACGATGAGCCATATGCAATAAATTTGTATGTAGCTTTGCGCACATTTGAAATTGTTGGAAATGTCGCACATATGTATATTTCTCATGAACAAGTAACAAGTCTGCTTTGGTCACAGCTAGAGATGAAATGTCATAATCAACGTTACTTATTCAATAATTCTTAAGAATTCGTGTTTGAAAAAATCACAAATTCAAAATTTATTATCATTTTAAAGTGGTAAGCCACAACTCCTAAAACATTCAGGCAATTAGATTCATGAATCACCATGGAAAAACTAAATTCAGTGTTGGTTGCTGTGACAAACTGCGATCCAAATCGTATTGTAATTCGATACCAACTTGTTTTGAAATAATAAAAAAAATGATGTCAAAAAGCAACATGTTTTGTCATGCTTTAAACCACAACGACAACACTAACAACGCCAATCAACAAAAGATGCTATATAATCATTTGAAAAAAAAATATCTCAAAACTCTCTTGGAAAGTGGCTGTATCATTGGCTGTATCATTGGTTTATTTCAATAATTTGCGAAGAATATTTATCAAGGTCTATAAAAAGGTTTTGTGTTTTATCTTATAACTGTACAAATATCCGTGTGATAACATTCCATATGATATATCTTTATGATATCACATGGATATTTTTTTTAACAATGACATAGTGTGGTTATTTTTAGAAATTTGCATTTCTGTTAGAAACATCGACGAAAACAAAGCAAATAGAGGTTATAAGATAAATATAATACATTCTTCGTGTATTGTATGAAAAAATATCTAACTAGGTTGTAGGAATAGATGGTTGTCTCGGCAGAGCTTCGAAGTTATCAATTCCCCAAACTTTGTTGTTTTTTTTTTATACCAAACACTTAGTAGGTATATGATATATACGTACTTGATATATGAATCCCCCTCCCGAATAACTAATTAAAATAAAATGTACAATTTCTCATTACATTTCAATGATATACTTTAGTTAATTTCAATCGGGGCTATTTGTTTAACAAGAGAGACTGATTGTCCCTCAACCGCTCGCCTGAATTTTTTTTTTTCAATGGATCTCACAAGAGCAATTTTCTTGTAAAGTTTCATATAAGTTTACCAAGCTGCAGAGGAGAAGATGCTATTTAAAGAATTCGGAGCAAAAATATTCTCCACCCTGCCACGCCTATATTCATTGCCCAATCAGAATGCCACGAGATTTTTTTGTTGTTGTTGTTGAAAAAGGTCATCAAAGATACATTCTGGTAAAGTTTCCATTAAATAGTCTAAATAGATAATATGGTCAAAACTGGCCCGGCCTGCCAAGCCTATATTTGGGGGTCATTTCTGAAAAGAAGATATTCGGGAACAAAAACTGTCCCGCCCTGTCATGCCCATATTTGGAGGCCAATCAAGAGTTCACGAGCGAGTTTTGAAAAGGATCATTCGTGGAGTATTTCTGCCAAGATTGGGTGAATTTTGACTATCGGGTTTTGAGGAGAAGGTGTTTAAAGATTAAAGGTTCAAAACTGCCCCACCCTGCTATGCCTATATTTGGTGGTTATTTGATATGTAATGAACACGTTTGAGATGGGTCACCCAAGGATCACTCGTGCCAAGTTTTGTTGAAATCCATCAAATGATTACCTAGGAGAAGATGTTTAAAGATTTCAGGGTAAAAAATCTTCCCGTATTTCGGGATCAATCAAAACTAACGAAAGAGAATTGAGAAGGGTCAACTAAGCAACATTTCTGACCACTCTAGTAAAAATCCGCCCATCGGTTA
Source organism: Fragum whitleyi (assembly GCA_948146395.1). NCBI lineage: Eukaryota > Metazoa > Mollusca > Bivalvia > Cardiida > Cardiidae > Fragum > Fragum whitleyi. Next base: position 26,197,598 of record OX411555.1, on the reverse strand, counting down.
CTGAAGAGAAGATGCTAAAAGATTTTAGGGTAAAAAACTGCCAAACCCTTCAAAGACCATATTTGGGGATATATCGGAATTTCCCGAACAAGTTTTGTGAACGCTCAACCACGGATCATTTCTACGAGTACCAAGTTTGGTTGAAAACATTTAAGCCAATGACAAGAGGTTATTGCGATAAAAAATTTTAAAGAATGATGTAAGATTTTTTCGTTGAAGAGATTTTTTTGAGATTCGACTCCAAGTATTTTTACATTATTTTTGTATTTTTTAAAACGGGCTGTAACAAGCTCTACCGGAACCGATGTCTTGTTCAAATACTTATATTGCGGCGTTCCTAGAATGTCCTGTTTTGCCCGACAGCTCACATTCCCATGTCAAAATGATGATCTGTATATTTACTTCAAATCTATTTAATTCCCTTTTCAAGTTATCTATCAACTTCTTTTATTTTCAAAGTTTTTATCAATTTTTCAGCGTTTTTATTTTTCACACACAATGATTCGAAAGAAAAAACGAATGGAGATACAAGCTCAAGTAAAGATATGATGTATAGGCAAATGTTTTTGGAAAGTGTAAGTATATATTTTCTTATACCTTCGGTCATCCTCATCAAACTTTTTGAAATTTTTTTTCGACCGTGTATAGTGCATTCAGTAACTCTTTCTTGTATTTAAGGTAACTTGATAAAAAAAAAAAAAAGAAAAGATTTCTATCACAAGCAAAAAGGCTTTTATTATCTTGGTCAACTGATAAATGTACATAAATATCAACATTTCTTGCTTTTGAACTTACCTGCAATGGTTGTTATAACAGGAAACCAAGAGGGTCCAAATGGCCCTAAACGGCTCACTTTAATTTTAATGGTCCAGTGGATGTCACCCAAGATAAATTCTGGCAAAGTTTCATTCAAATTTGCATAAAGGTTGAGGGGATAATATATATTTCAAGAGTTTAAAAGTAAAAATAAACCCTACCATACTTTGTCCATTTTTATGGCCCATTCAGAATGTCTCAAAATATTTGAAAAGGGTCACCAAAGGAACAAAGGCAAATTTCCTTTAAAAATATTCTACTGGTTTAGGTCATGGTGGACACAGATTTCATTGTAAGGAAATGCCCCACCATACTACTTCCATATTTACGGACCGAACAGCTATTCAGGAGGCCGATTTTAAGAAGAGAAGAACAATCATTCCAAAACAATTAAAATTAATTCTATGATCGGTTTTGGAGAAAAAAGTGATAAAGATGCCCCCTGCTACGCCCATATTTGGGGGTCAATCGAAATTTCACAAACAACTTTTGAGAAGGGTCACCCAATTAACATTTCTTCCAAGTTAGTTGACGATTCCCTACGCACGACGGACAACGGACGATTTAGTTAAGGTAATCATAAAATCTCACCTTGAGCACATTTGTGCTCAGGTGAGCACATTTTGCTCAGATGAGCTAAAAATGGCGGCCTTGCAACACTATGCGAGACGAAAAGTAGTTCCTAGAATTCTTGCTCAGGTGAGCTATCGTGATCCTTCAATGTCCGGCGTCCGTCTGTCCATCCGTCAAACAACAATTACAAAAGAACCTTCTCCCCTAAAACTTACAGGGCAGAATTCAACCGAACTTAATAAATATGATCCCGTAAACATGTTTTTTCAAAATACTTCAAAGATTTCGAATCGGGATCAAAAGGTGGTCAAAAAGGGGACAAAAGACAAAATCTTTTAAAAAAAAATATCTTCTGAAACTACCAGAAAGAATTTAAACAAACTTCACATATATGATCCTGGAGACATGCTTTTTCAAAACACCTCAAAGATTTTAAATAAAGGTGGAATGGGGACAGAAATAAGGTTATAAATGGATCAAAAGGTCAAATCCTCAGATAATCTATTAATCTAATGACAATTAGTCTGAATTAAACCAAACTTCACAGATATAACCTTTGGGTCATGCCCTTTTGAAATGCTTCAAAGAAGTTGAGCCTAGGTAAAATGGGTGTTAAAAAGGTGCAAAAGAAACCCCAAATCTTATGTTTGCTCTAGATGTCGTAATTTTTGTCCAATCTTTTCCAAACTTGTCCAGGATGTTTGTCTAGGCTTAAGAAAGACCCATATCGACAATCCGACTTGTGTCAACGGAAAAATTGCCTTATAGACAATTGTCTCGTTACCACTCTAGGAGTGACAATGTTTGTTATGGTATACAAGGCAACAGAAATGACGGTGTTGAAAAATGGACCTATAATTGTCATTTTATTATAATTAGAGACAAATCACTTTAGTCAAGCAGGAGTCAAAGAGACAAATGTGAGTGATATAGGAATAGCGTAGTACTATTGTTTGCATTTTATCTTATAACTATACAAATATCCGTGTGATAACAACCCGTATGATATCTTTTATGATATCAAATAGTAATTTTTAGAATAATGATATATTGTTAGTTATTCTTAGAAACTTGCATTTCAGTTAGAAACACTGACGAAAACAAGAAAAATATGGGTTATAAGATAAATATAATACGTACTAAGTGTATTGTATGAAAAAATATCAAACTCGGTTGTGAGAATTGATAATTGTCTCGGCAGAGCCTCGACAATTTTCAATTCTCCCAACCTCGTTCGATGTTTTTTTCATATAATACACTAAGTACGTATTATATATATTCAACACCTGCAACCGAGCGTTGGCGCTCGCAGTCGATGTTCTTGTTCTTAAAGAACGACCATTATCCTCTTGGTATTGTCAATGTTTAGTTGAAATATATATCTATCTTTTATAGATGGATGACGACAACTATTCAAAGGCATCGTCACATCTTTATAATGTGATGGAATATATAGGAGCATCAGAAGAAGCAAGAAAGTTCGCACAAGAAACAGCTCTGATACACGAGATTCAATACACATTTGTAGAAAATGAGCTGTTTCATCGGTATTTGTCAGGATATTTTTTCGGTAGCTACAGCGAGGGGTCATTTACAAGCGAACTGCGGTCCGACGTAGATATGGTTATGGTAGATGAAGATCTCCTCATAGGAGAAACTATAGCTGACAACACACCATACTTAATGGTATCAGATAGTCTCACAAAACCTGGATATGTAAAACTGCAAAGACGAATTAAGACGTTTCCTTTAAAAGAATATGAACTCGTGCTAAAAAGACCCCACCAACTAGATGGAAAGGGGAGACTATTTCTTGAACATGTAACGGTTGGTCACGTTGACCCAACCTTAGAAAGACATGGACCAGCAGAAACAAAAGAGGGGGCTTTTGGGATACGAGACTTTGATATAGTACCAGCATTTCGTTGTAAATGGGTACCCACATTTGCCAAAGACTGGATAGAAAGAGAACACCCATATGATTGGCCATCAAATCAACAACTTCAACAAATGAAAGCTTACGGATGTTTTCTCGTTGGTGTGGGACATCCAAAAAGTACAGAAAACTAAATCGAATGGCGAGTTTCATTTTCGTTGCAGGAAAGGGATCTGATGTTTAGCTTAAACCCAACACAACATAAATGTTATATACTGTTGAAGATGATCAAAAGGGACATTATCTGGGCTAAAGGCGGACAATCCATATCATCATACCACATTAAAACAGCTTTGTTCTATACAGTTGAAAACTCAAGATCTGATATTTGGGTTCCAGATAATCTGATAAATTGCACTATACTGTGCTTGAAACAGATACTGAAGTGTTTACAGGAGGAACACTGTCCAAATTTCTTCATTCCAGAAGAGAATATGTTTGAAAGGTTAGAACGTGACGTGATGAGACAAACGGCTACTATTATTGAGGAAACATTGAATAACGGGTGTACCCTCATTTCATCTCTCAATAGCCATGGTGTCGGAGAACTTACGGTTGACAGTTTGAGAGGTAAAGCAAAAATTTCTGCTGGGGAGAAAAGCATCCAGGCCTCAGTCTTAATAGGGGGGCGTGTTTTAGACAGACAAAATACATCTCTACATACAGTTAATAGGATTATTCGTGGACTGGAAGAAGACATGGAACTGCGCGTTTGCTTGGAAGTATCCCTAGAGAAACTATGCAGAATAATTGCACTTGGCATTAAGATAAATCAGCACAGTAACGATAACGTGCAACTTGCTTTAGATGACCTCCAACCACATTTGTATATGCACATTGCACTATGTGAAGCGGTCGAAAATATTCGTGTCCTTGCATCCAAACAGACATGGGGTAAATTGAACTATAAACTTGAGATGGGGACTGAATATGACGCCATTTCAGGAGAATTGGTGAAAGCTAGTATTTATTTCAAAACTGGCAAGTACGCAGAGTGCTTGAATATTTTGGAGGGCTGTCATAGTAAAATGTCAGAAGATATTATTTCTAACTGCGCGTGTTATGATAGAGGAAGACATAACAAGAGTTTTGCCAATAAGATCAAGAATCAACGTATGACCTATTCGCATGCCACGAAGTACATTGCAGCATGCTTGGTTTTCCACCGACACCAAGTCAATATAGGTCTCGGTGTTTTGATATACGAGAAATATCGTTCTGCGTTTGTTCCAGATGACATGATGAAATCTTCTGAAAAGTGGTTCGGTTCTGTCGCAGTAGATTCAAAAGTTTATCTTTATTTCCTGAGTTATATCATCTACGGTGAAATTGGGGTAGACGAGGAGAAAATTCGAGCTGTAGAGTGTTTAGAGTACATTTTGCAAACAGATGATACACTCGGGCACCCCGAAACAGGATGGAACTTATTGGGATGGATCTATCTGAAGGAAAAGAAGTACTTGGAGTCCATGGCATGCTTCAAACATTCTTGGGATCTGAGGCCAGAATATAACGCTGCTAAATGGCACGCTCTCGTTCTTATATTCACATTCCAAAAAGGTATGTTTCCTCGATAGATGTTGTTTGTTATCAAGATAAATGTGATCGGATTGCCAATCTAGAACTGCCACTCATTAAACATACTAAAAGAAGTACAAACGGTTTTACTTTTAAATTTCTTTAAATAATGATTGAAGAATTAAAGCATGAATGTCACCGACATAAACTATGTATGCAGGAAACTCCAATCAATCAGATAAATAATCAAGCGAATTTTTTCCCCAAAATAACATACTCAGCTTAAAATAGTGCAGTAAAAAGTTATCATTCTATTTTCTTAATAAACTGAACTGCATCACGAAGGCATTTTGTTAGCATGACTATGTTCCATGCATCACGAAAGTTTATAGTATTTTATGATTGTGTACATGTGATATTAAAACATCCGGTTTTTACTTAAAGTAAGCGGAATGAAAAATTGTGCTATAATTTTCATTGTAAAGAATGGTTTTACAACGTTGAATTTTTTTGTTTGAAAGTTAATTGGCTTTGCCGTAAAAATTATCATTATTGTTTGTAAGATGTTTACGCTGCCTTGAACAAATCTGTCAGCTATATATCACGAGGAAGTTAGAACATTCATGTGATGGATTTGTATCATAATAACTTAACAGATGATTTGAAATATCTTACGAAATGATTGACACACGGCATGGTCGTAATCTTAACACCAATTTCCATTTGTTCGTGGTGATCGAGTCTTCCGTCCTAACCACTGAGCCACGTTGAACCCCACATAGACGCCAATAGAAAATTGTATCGGTCTAAATCTTGTAAAAGTGTCAAATTTATGAACTATATTAACGTCTAGTACAAAGAGAGTGTGTTTTATACTATGAAGCCAATATTGAACTGACTTCACCCGCCTGAAAACATAAAATGATTTTAAGAATTTATTTGCATATTCATGATCTTCACTATGACCTTTTTCGTCCTATTTTCCCCGCGTTTAAAGGTGAAATCAAATTTAAGCTGTAGAAAAATGATTGCATGATAACAAATGATATATAAGTGTCTAAAAAATTCAATTTTATCTGGTCTCGGCTTCGAAAAATAAACATGACTCGAGAAAGTCTCGTCATTATAAAGTCTCGACCAGATAACATTGAAAGCGTAAGAGACGAAAATTATATTCTATATATCTTTCTAAATATTGATGTCAAAATCAGAAGAAAGCGTATTTTCGTGTACTTTCATAATAGCTAATTGCTATCTCAGATTCGAGTGTGAGATATTGTGCACTGCCATCCTTCTATATCAGAATATTTGTTCTTCGCCGTAAGCTGAACAACGCGTTTTGAGGCTGTGAACAGAACGATTATACTAATGATTATGTTAAGTTCTCAGCGTTTGGTGTGAATACATAGAAAAACCATCCTGCCTGTGTAAAGCCGTATTTATACAGAAGAAAAAAACACATAAAAACCATAGCATTATGCAACTTTGTATTGAACAATTTTATACGCACTTCTAAATTATCCTTTATCTCTTTTTAAAGAATGACGTAACCACAGCAGTCCTTTTCCATCTGTTAAAAGTCAGAATGAATTTTAATATATCTAGAGTAACGCCAACGGATTCCCACGCTCGGCTGTTTGGTGGTTGATAGTGTATGAAGAAAATATTTGTTGCAAGAGAGGCACACAGAAGTTTTCCTTTTTGATAGTAAAGATTACTCTTTTTGTCGCGAACAAGTGTGCTAATTTACAAGTGAATACATTTACTAATACCAGAGTATCGCAAAAAGTTAAAGTCGGCGAGTTGACGAAATCAAAGTTATAGCAATAGGGCCTACCTTAGGTTCTTTTCGAAAAGAGTCAAGCTTAAACTAATAACACCATTCTTAATCTTGGCCATAATCAATTATTTGCAACTTGTATTGTAGAGTCTGTTGAAGTTATCTACACTCGCAAGAATTTCTCGGAATACAACACAGAGGAGACAAAAGGCAACGGGATAAGAGGTACTTTGCCTATCTATTTTGGAGTTTTACTTTTAACGTAGAAGTGACAGGTCTTAATTAAACTAAATTTTGGTTATTTTAAAATGTATCAACACATTAATTAGAAAATGTCGAAGTGGAAATTGTGAAATCGATATAGAGAAGAAATTAAAAAACTTATATAAAAGGACAAAGGCCTTGTCCGATTTCGTGAAGGGCTTTTTTATGTGATATCGAACATCAATAACTGGGGATTCTTTCTAAAGGGTACCTTTAAAGATATAAGCTAATTTTCAAAGCTTTTATGAATGTCCTTTGAAATAATATATCAAAAGACCAAACAAGTAAGAATGGGTAATTACAACTTGGTCTTATCTAAGCAATTGAAAAATGCAACTAAACAAAAACGTTTAAGTGTATACTTGAACTTGAATAATTGCAATCCAAAACAAAAAAGAAGGGAATTTGGATTGGTTTAATTGCATCACGTGGGGTAATTCGTTGCACCTTATGTCTGTATAAAATGCAAGAGGTATTTCGGGAAAACCCCCGACCATCAAAAAAAGCGTTCAGCTGAACGTTCGATGGAATTCATTCAGTAGTTTCTTAGAAGATTTTCAAAAAAAGAACGTTCACCACGATGCACACGGAAATACTAACACTCCCACGACACAGCCCTTAATGGCTTTCAGCTAGTGCAGCTAGAAAAAGCAAAAAGGCACTAACGATTTTTGAAGTGGAAATAACGTTTCTGTTTGAAAACCATACCTCTAACAGACCTCTTACAATATTTGCGCTGTCTTTGAGTTGGATTGTCAATCCATAATCGATTTCATACAGCACTTTGCTTTAATATTTCCTATACAAACTGAAATGTAGAGCGTTTCATAATTACTCAATGAGTTTTAAGACAATAATCTCGGTGTTTTGAAAGAAATGGGGTCGATACATACTATCCAGCATTTTTTCGTTATCTTTTAGAAGTTTCGGATATTATTGAATACAATGAGCGTTTTCGAGTCGTTATAAGTACAAATTAACGGAGAAATGAGAGAAAACGTGGATTAATCAGTAAATTCACGTGCCGTTGTTGTCAGGCTTTTTTCGCTTAAATATCCTCGATCTGTATCATAAACACTTCGATCAGTATACTAGATTTTTTTCTGCAAAATGTCCCAAAATATTAACAAATGCATACTGTTAAAAATACTGTATAAGTTCAATTTTGAAGAGTGCACACATGCTGATCAAAGTAAAATACCTACAAATTATTGATGTCGTACATTTATAACGCAATTGTTCTGATATATTCGTTGGTTTTAAACTAGTTTTAAAACGATTCAATAAATTATTTTGTTATTCTGTTTGAATAAATACTCCAGGCAAAATAAGCGTAACTTCTCTTTTAGAATTGGGTACATTCATGTGAAACTTTCACAGATTAATCCCATTTCCAGGGACTGTGTGAATCTGTGGTTGTTTGGTTATGTACCGCGTCATGATAAACGGAGCCTTTATGTATATTTATTATACGCCCGAAGGGTCGTATTATGTTATGGCCTCGGTCGTCCGTCCGTCCGTCCGTCTGTCCGTCCGTCTGTCCGTCCGTTAGCAATTTTTTGTGTGCGCGACTCCTCCTAAACTATCAATGGGAATAAGCTGAAACTACACACAATAACTCCCTATGATGTCTAGTTGTGCATAAGACCTTTGAATTTCAAATCGCTCCAGTCATTCCTGAGAAATCTTGAATTATTTGCCCTTTAATATAACAAAAAACACTGTTTTTTGTGTGCACAACTCCTCCTAAACTATCAATGGGAATAAGCTGAAACAACACACAATTACTCCCAATGATGTCTAGATGTGCATAAGACCTTTGAAATTCAAATCGCTCCCGTCATTCCCGAGAAATCTTGAAATATCTGCCCTTTAATATAACAAAAATCACTGTTTTTTGTGTGCGCAACTCCTCCTAAACTATCAATGGGAATAAGCTGAAACTACACACAATTACTCTCTATAATGTCTAGTTGTGCATAAGACCTTTGAAATTCAAATTGCTCCCGTCATTCCTGAGAAATCTTGAATTATCTGCCCTTTAATATAACAAAAATCACTGTTTTTTGTGTGCGCAACTCCTCCTAAACTATCAATGGGAATAAGCTGAAACTACACACAATTACTCCCTATGATGTCTAGTTGTGCATTAATCCTTTAAATTCAAATTGCTCCCGTCATTCCTGAGAAATGTTGAATTATCTGCCCTTTAATATAACAAAAACCACTGTTTTTTGTGTGCGCAACTCCTCCTAAACTATCAATGGGAATAAGCTGAAACTACACACAATTACTCTCTATAATGTCTAGTTGTGCATAAGACCATTGAAATTCAAATTGCTCCCGTCATTCCTGAGAAATCTTGAATTATCTGCCCTTTAATATAACAAAAATCACTGTTTTTTGTGTGCGCAACTCCTCCTAAACTATCAATGGGAATAAGCTGAAACTACACACAATTACTCCCTATGATGTCTAGTTGTGCATAAACCCTTTGAAATTCAAATTGCTCCCGTCATTCCTGAGAAATCTTGAATTATCTGCCCTTTAATATAACAAAAATCACTGTTTTTTTGTGTGCGCAACTCCTCCTAAACTATCAATGGGAATAAGCTGAAACTACACACAATTACTCCCAATGATGTCTTGTTTTGCATAAGACCTTTGAAATTCAAATTGCTCCCGTCATTCCTGAGAAATCTTGAATTATCTGCCCTTTAATATAACAAAAATGGGAATGAGCTTAAACTAGACACAATTACTCTCTATGATGTCTAGTTGTGCATAAGATTTTTGAAATTCAAATCGCTCCAGTCAATCCTGAGAAATCTTGAATTATCTGCCCTTGAATTAAATGAAAATCACTGTATTTTGCGTGCAACTGCTCCTTAACTATCAATTGAAATGAGCTGAAACTAGACACAATTACTCTCTATGATGTCTAGTTTTGAGTAAGGCTTTTCAATTCAAAATGCTCCAGTTATTCTAGAGTTATCTTGGATTATCTGCCCTTGAGTAGATGAAAAACAAAAATTCTTGTCGGCTCATTTTCTCCTACATTATGGATGGGAATGAAAGGAAACTTGCCATAATGACTCTGTAGGTTGTCTTTTTGTGCTTAGGACTAAATATATTTTCATATTTAAATGTTATTGCACCAGTTGTCTGTCTGTCTGTTTGCAATATTTTTAGCTATCATTCAAGCTCACGCTACTGACAAGCCAAGGTTACTGACAAGCCCCTTAGGGCGTATATGCGCCGCTCTGCGAAGCTCTTGTTAATATTCACACAACTCCTTTATTAATCACAGATTTTCATTAAAACATAACAGAAAATTAAAAGAATATTTCTCATCATATGAGCATGGCCACGTTTATTTTTCCATTTGGTGATATGCCAGGTCACGGAAAAGGGGGTCTTAATATTAACTTCCTTGTTAACACAACTCCTCTTTTGTTTATAGATAAATTTCATTGCAAAAAGGGCTTTACGTCATATTCATTATCTATTGTTTACACTACTGCTTCATTTATGCATGGATTGTCATGTTTAACAAAATATTTCTCATGTGACCATGGTCACAACTTTGCCATTTGGTCTAATAATGCGGTGTCATGGGGAAAGGGTCTTTAAACAAATTTTGTTTTCAACCCAACTCTTTCTTGATTTATGGATATATTTTCATGAAAATTTTTGCTTGTTATATTTTGAATAGCACTATCAAGACATAGCTTTTGAAAGAGTCAGTAGAGCGGTCTCAGGCCCTCATGGGCCTCTTGTTTTAATTTTTGAACTCATGCGCAATCATAATCTCTTTCACTCTTTTATAAATGGGCAGCCATCTTAAAGTTATGAAGTGTATATCTGAAAATTGGATCTACGAGGCAACTCTAGAACAAACCTTATCATTTTGCATGATTTGGATCTTAGCGGTTCACTTTCTTATATAACCCAAAAATACCAAAATGATTATGCGTTATCAAAATGATATTGAATTAAGGCTGAAACAGGCAATTTTCTAGAGGGATGTGTTAAAAAATTTGCTTTTACGAAACAACCATTTCAGGCGTCCGTTTGCTATGTTGAGAAAAGAACTAATTAATTCTCCGGACAAGTGGCCCCCAAGATATTTGACAAGTGAAGAGTTGAAACAAACATTGTAAACAATGCATGTAACATTACTATTCGTACTTGATTTAAGCTTTTGTTTAGTGCCAAAAAGAATACATTCAGTTTTACCAAGATGTAAGGATAGCTTATTGCCAATTAGCCATCATCTTACAAGGTTAAAGTCCTCAGAATCTATTAATAATTTGGGAAGCGCGCGAAAATAAGCCGGGAAACCGTATATCTAGAACGTGTTTCATTTGGCCACATCGACTTACACTAGTATTCGATTCTCTAAAGAGTATTTTTTCGTTGCTTTTAGTCGATTTCCTTAAAAGATGCAATACCATCTAGTACATTGAGCAAATAGACTTAGATGTTAAAAGGCTCACATGCGTTATCACCTCAAAAGGACTGGAGTCGTGTCAGAAAAAAAGAAACTATAAATTGAGATAAGGAACATTTCTGTCAAGTTTGGTTGCAATCCGCCTATTACTGACGAAATATTGTTGCAGGGTAAATAACTCTCACTTTTTCCATTTTTTTACAGGAACGGACAGATACTGGTGAAGGCTGACCAATAAAATTTTAACTTACTTTTCTGGTGCAATATAACATAAAGTGACTACTAAATGATGTGCTCACAGCACCTGACTTTAAAACTTTACTTGTGTATGAAACTTGAACAATTTCAAAAGATTGAAATCCACAAAGATTGAGAAATTCTAGATCATTGGTTTAACATGTTTCAATTGAGATAAATGAAAACATACCAGAAAATCTTTAAGTAAGAAATATTTTCAAGTTGAATAAATTTAAACATCAGTGTCAAAATATCCTAAAATATATGTTTCATACTTGTAAGCTAAAAGGTGTACTACTACACAATCAGATTAACAAATACTATAAAAGTTCGATTTTCGAACCATCTTTATGTTCACTGGTATATTCCTAATTATTTCCTTTTTATATCTTCATTTAGATTCTGGTCAATTAAACAATGAAGAAGAGGCTAGGTCACTTTTTAATATGAATGAAGAACAAATGCGATTCGTTTTGCAAACTGTAAGTACATGTAATTTAACTAGGCAAGTTCTGTTGGTAAATAATACTAACATTTCGATACATCTTTAAAAAGCTAAATCCAGCGGGCTTTTGTCATGGTCCTTTGTGAATCATGCGTCCGTGCGTCCAACCGTCCGTGGGTATGAAAATATTTCTTCAATCATCTTCTCTCAAACTATTGGTCATAGAGCCAAATTGCTCAGAAATGATGCTTAGGACATGCTCTTTCAGATTCCCTCTTTTGAAAGGCTGATCAGGCTGATAGCTTGGACGCTACGGTTTGTCGCGTCATCCAGAATTTTGCCCCTTATGATAAAATATGAAAAAATATCTTCTTCTATGAAATTCAGTCAGAATTCAGTCAAACTTCACAGATATTATGTTTAGGGCATGCTCTTTCATAATCATTCTATTAATCCTGATAAGGCTGATAACTGTTTAATCACCAAAACAGGCCTCTGATGGTAAAATAAAAAAAAAAACCTCGCTGAAACTACCGGTTAGAATTCACAGAAATTATGTTTTGGACATTCACTTAAAAATCCCTCCATTTAATTCTGATCAGGCTGATAACTTGGGCGCTACAAATTGTCGATGCACCAAAGCAGACCCCACTTTTCTTAAACTACTAGTCAGAATTCTATGAAAATTCACAGGAATAATATCTCGGATATGCTCTGTCAAAATCCTGCTTTTTATCCTGATCGTGTTGATAAATTTTGTACCCTGGACAAATCTTAAGAAAGACCCAATAATGCAAAAAATATAAAAAAAAAAACTATATTCTTTTCTGATACTACCGGTCAGAATTCTACCAAATTGCACAGGAATGATGATATGGACTGATTCCTTGTTTAAGTCCAGCCTAAGCTGATTCTGTAACAGGCAGCTACGTCATCCAAAAATGGCTCAGTATGACAAAATATAAAAGGAGGTCTTTAACAAACTTCACAGGAATGATTTTTGGGTTATATTTTTTTTACATATTCCTTCTTTTTTGTTTCTTTCTCTTTGTTTGTACTGGAGAGAGAGAGAGAGAAAAAAGGGGGAGAGAAAGGGGGAGATGAAGCGAGATTTTCACTGACATGATTAAAACAAAGTAAAATTTAGCATATCTAGTTAGATACAAATTAAGCTTATTAACGTCTTTTTCAGATGAGTGATGACAGACAAGTGTCTTCACATCTTTATCGAGCGATGGAATACGTTGGGGCATCTGAGGAAGCAAGAAAGGTTGCTCAACAATCGACATTGGTTCAGGAGATACAATACATCTTTGTGGAAGATCAGCTATATAAATGTGCCATGTCAGGATATTTTTTCGGGAGTTACAGCGAAGGTTCTACTACGTGCGACTTGCAAGCCGATATCGATCATGTGAAGGTTGATGAGCAGTTTCATAACGGTGAACTAATAGCTGGAAAAGACCAAGATGAACCATACGTAATGGTAAGGGATAATCACACAAGGCCTGGGTATGTGAAACTTCAGAGGCTCGTTGAAAAATATCCTATAACTGAAACTGAAATCATGTTGAAAAGACCTCATACCTTGGATGATGATGGAAGATATTTCTTAAGTCACATAACATTCAACCATGTAGATCCGACACTTGAAAGACATGGACCAGCAGAAACCAAAGATGGGAAGAAAGGACTCAGAGATTCGGACATCGTACCAGCATTACGCTGTTCTTTGGTACCAACATTTGCCAAAGACTGGATAGAAAGACAGCACACTCATAATTGGCCATCCGACCAACAATTAGCGCGAATGAAAACATACGGATGCTTTTTGGTTGGTGTGGGACATCCAAAAAGTACAGAGAGCCATCTTGAATGGCGAGTTTCATTTTCGTTACAAGAACGAGAACTGATGTTCGGCTTAAACCCAACACAACATAAATGTTATATCCTGCTGAAGATGATAAAAAAGACATAATTTGGGCTAAAGCCAGAAAATCCATCTCATCATACCATATCAAAACAGCTTTGTTCTACACAGTCGAAAACACCTGGTCTGAAATTTGGGTTCCAGATAATCTGATATATTGCACTACACTTTGCTTGAAACAGATATTGAAGTGGTTGCACGAGGAAAGATGTCCAAATTTCTTCATTCCCGAAGAGAACATGTTTGAAAAGCTGGAGAGTGACGTGATGAGACAAATAGCAATTATCATAGAAGGGATAATGGAAAGTGGTTGCAAATTCATCGCAAATCTCAGATGCGATGATATCGCCAAGCTTACTGTAGGAACCATTAAACTGAATGCAGAGAATGTAAATGAAACGAGAAGCGTTAGAGCTGCAGGAATTATTGTCAGTCGTATGATAGACAGACAAAACGCATGTATGGTCAGAGTCAACAGCATAATATCAAGGCTAGAAGAGGACATGGATATGCTCAAGTGTCTGAAGTTATCATATGACAGAATAAGCGAAATACTTGAAAACCGAGAAAAGATTTGTGAACATAAAGATGAAAATATTAAAACTGCACTTTTGGAACTGGGCGCACTGTTGAACCTACATATAGCAATATGTTCAGCTGTTGAAGATATTTATGCCCTCAATTCAAAGATGAAGATGGCTGTGCTACTCATACGAATAGAGAGAGCTAAATCATTTGATTTTATGTCAGCTCACTTGCTGATAGTAACTGTTCATCTGAAGCTGCGAAATTACATGGAATGCCTTTCCACTCTCGAATGGGGGGACGAACAGATGTCTGACTCCGTGATGTCTAACTGTGCTTGCTATGACAAAGGAAGACACAACAAGAGCTTAACTCATAAATTCAAGGACCTGAGTTTTTTGCCTAAACATGTCATAGTGTTTGTTGCATCATGCATGGTTTTCCACCGACATGAAGTAAATATACTTCCTGATGCACTGAAGTATGAGCAATTCCGTTCTGTTTGTATTCCAGATGGAAAAAGTCAAACTTACCAGACCTGGTTCAACACTGTAGCCGTAGATTCAAAAGTATACCTGTACTTTCTCCGTTATATTGTGTACGGAAAAGTACTCAAGGGAATGAAGAAAGAAATAATGGATGAAGCAGTCAAATTAGAACGCATTCTTCTGACTGATGATAATCTCGGGCATGCTGAAACGGGTTGGAACTTACTAGGATGGGTATATCGACAAGAAGGAGAGAACTATAAATCTATGAAATGTTTTCTAAAGTCGTGGAAAATCAGACCGGATCACAATTCGGCGAAATGGCATGCTCTTTTACTAATCTTCGATGTTTGCAACTTGGAGTTGCCCTAAAAGTGAAGTGTTGATAACAATACGAAAGACAAATAATGGCAGTGAATTTTCCTTTATAAAACTACTGGTTGGAGACCAATTCTCGCCAAGCTGAAGAAGGAAAGGAAACCATTCTAAATTACAAATTATGTTGACAAGAATTTCTTTTAATAAGAAAATAAATAATTGTGAATTAATATTGCGTCTTTACTGTGAAAATATTCAGTTGGCGAGAACAGGTATTTGGCGAGAATTGGTCTCTAACCAGTACACATATTATAGATTTTGTAACATTTATATCATTTTAAACATGTTTCTTTGTCATTTCAATATTTCTTTGAAACTTACTATAAAATGTGTCTGTGTGGGTGCATAGATATCATCATAAAAATCATAAGTCATTCCTTCCGTCACTTATCTTGTTTGTAGCATAATTCTTAAAGTATAACTGCTATCAACTTGAAACTTCATACGGTATATATCTCAATGAGGTGAAATGAAGTGCACATGAAGCACATCTCGTGTTACATAATTGCAGTGTTATTGGCCTTTGCTATTCGAAATACAAAGATTTTGTTCGTAACATATTTCAGAAAGTATAATAGGTATCAACTTTAAACGTTAAAGGTCGCAAATTCACTTGAAACACAACTCTTGCTTGCTTATTTTAATCATTTACTTTGTTGTTATTATCCTTTCTTAAATCAAGGTTTTGATTTATCCTTATCATATCGCTATCAACTTGAAACTTAGTTGGTGGATCTCACCAACGAAAAATATAGTGCACAAGAATCACTTATCACTTGGATTATTGTCCTTAGTAATTTAGAAGACTCGCATTTTTTCCAGAGCAAATCTATGTAAGTATAGGAGCTACCAATCCAAAATATGATAGGTGGATAGATCCTCGGAAGGTGAAGTACGATGCGAAAGAATAGCAATTCTTGGCAGCTAGATTTGCTGCTTCAAAGAATTTCCTATTACTTAAAGACTTTTGTGGCACAGCTCAATTGTAATATTTGTCTACTTCAAGGATACCTTCGTAATGACACTTTATTGTCTCATAAAGGTGTTAAATCTTCAATCCGCTTACATTTTTGTCACACATTTTTATGCTCCCCGAAGGGAGGGCATATAGCCACCGCTTCGTCTTTCCGTCCGTCCGTCCGTAATTCCGTCTGTCCGTCCGTCCCCACCTATTTATCCATAACCATTGGGCCACATCAAATGAAACCTACCATGTGAACTTCTTATGATACAGTTTTGATGCATCTGTGATGGTTTTTGGATTTGAGGCCTCGTCACGGGAAAAGGGGACATAGGGTAAAAACAGTTTTCCCCAAATTTCTCCTAGTCTAACAGTCAGAATTTAGTGAAATTTTCATATTTGAGTAGGGGTAAAAAACAGTTTTCCCCAAATTTCTCCTAGTCTAACAGTCAGAATTTAGTGAAATTTCATATTTGAGTAGCAAATCAGATGCCCTTTACTTACAATTAGAAATTAACGTAGAAAAAATCTCATGGAAAAAGGGGGCTTTATGTGTGTTACCTTTACGTTAGCGTGTAAAATACAGTTATTCTTTCATTTCTCCTAGTCTTATGCTCAGAATTTGATGAAATTTCACATTTGAGTACCAAATCAGATGCCCTTTACCATAAACTATTTGAAATTTGTGTCTAAAAATATGTCATGCGAAAAAGGGGGTTTAATGTTTGTTACCTTTATGTTAGCTGTGTAAGTTTTTCCCCTTTGTTATTTTTGATACATAGATTTTGTCTGGAGCATATCTCCTTAAATATACTATCTATCAACTTGAATCTTTATGGGTGGATAGATCTTATGGAGGACAAGTGCAATACACAAGAACTACAACTCTTGCTTGCATAAATTTGGAGTTATTGCCCTTTGTTTTTTTAATACTTAGATTTTATAGGAGGTATATCTCTGACAGTATAAATGAATCTTTAATCTATCAGGCTTCACTTTACTATCAAGCTTCCGTGGGGGGGGGGGGGGGGGGGTGTCCATGTCCAACATGGCTCTTGTTTTTATGACAATGCCTTATTCGGGGAGCATAACCTGTCTTTGACCGCTCTTTATCATCTAATTGTGTTTTTAATGTCTTTTTTTTTTTTAAAAAATTAAATCAAAAATTTAAAATATATGTAAACGGAAAACACAGTATGAATTAAAAGGAAATTTTATGCATCAAAACAGATTTATCTTTTCGAAAAAATCCTTACAGGAAGTCTAATTCGTCAAAAAAATATCACAGGAAATATCGCGAAAGTGTCGTTGGACAGATCCTGGGCCGTTCATTATTCAGTTACAAAGCATCCTCAAGTTCATGATACGTTCAAGGACATTTCATTTGGCTATCTCCTAATTTAACCATACCATAACCCATGAAAGGTCCCTCTATGATAATCACAAGAAATCAATTTAGCTGTGTACATTTTGCTTTTGTTTTTTGAAGAGGTCTATCATATCTATAACTAACCATAAACAAGAGGACAAGACTCGCCCTAAACTGCTCACCTGAATTTTATAGATTCAGTGGAACTCATCCAAAAAATTTTCTGACAAAGTTTCGTTCACATTTTCCTAATTGTTGAAGACGCTATGTTATTCCAGGAATTTAAAGTGAAAATAGACCCTGCCCAGCCATTCTTTACTGACGCGACTCAAAATAAGCCCCCCCCCTCCCCCCCAATAATGCCCATATGTATGTGCCAATCAAATTTTTTCTAACTAATCTTGAAGAGGGTCATCAAAGGAACATTCTGGTAAAGTTTCAACAAAATCGGCTGAGTGGTCCAAGAGAAGATTTAGTTCAAATATTTCGGGCTCAAAATAAGCCCCATCCTGCCACGCCCATATTTATGGGCGAATCAAAATTTCAGGAACAATTTTTTGAAAAGAGTCACCCAAAGAACATTCTAGTAAACTTTCATTGAAATCGGCCCAGTTTTTTCAGGAGGAGGTGTTGGTCAAAGATTTCAGGCTAAAAATAAGCCCAAGCTGCCACACCCATATTTATGGGCCAATTAAAATTTGGCGAACAATTTTTGAAAAGGGTCACCCAAGAAACATTCTTATTAAGTTTCATTGAAATCGGCTAAGTGGTTCAAGAGAAATGTCGTTCAACGATTTGGGGCTCAAAATAAGCCCCGCCCTTCCATACCCATATTTATGGGCAATCAAAAGTTTGCAAACAATTTTAGCTCACCTGAGCACAAAGTGCTCAAAGTGAGCTTTTGTGGTCACTTGATGTCCGGCGTCCGGCGTCAACATTTACCTTGTAGACACTCTAGTGGCCATGTTTTTTGCTTAAACAACCTGAAAATTGGTCAGTATGATTGTCATAATGCAATCTAGGACAAGTTCGAAGTTGGGTCAAGTGGGGTTAAAAATGAGGTCAAGGGGTAAAATTTTAGGAAAACCTTGTATCCTCTATAGAAGCAATATTTTTGCTCAATCATCGTGAAAATTGGTCAGAATAATTGTCTTAATGAAATCTCGGTCAAGTTCAAAATTAGGTCAAGTGGGGTCAAAAATGAGGTCACAATCTCAAATGAAAGGAAAACCTTGAAGACACTCTAGAAGCCATATTTTTTGCTCAATCATTCTGAAAGCTGGTCAGCATAAGTGTCTTAATAAAATCCCTGTCAAGTTCAAAATTGGGTCAAGTGGGGTAAAAAATGAGGTCACGGGGGCAAATTTATGGAAAACCTTGAAGACACTCTAGAAGCCATATTTTTTGCCATAACATCCTGAAAATTGGTCAGAATCAATGTCTTGATGAAATCTATGCTGAGTTTGAAATTGGGTCAAGTGGGGTCAAAAATGAGGTCACGGAGTCAAATTAAAGGAAAACCTTGTAGACACTCTAGAAGCTATTTTTTTGCTCAATCAACATGAAAATTGGTCAGATTCAATGTTTTGATAAAATCTCGGTTAAGTTCGAAATTGGATCAAGTGGGGTCAAAAGTGAGGTCACGGGGTTAAAGTTAAGGAAAACCTTGTAGACGATCTAGAAGCGATATTGTTTGCTCAATCATCCTGTCAGCATCAATGCCTGATGAAATCTAGGTCTAGTTCAAAATTTGGTTAAGTGGGGTCAAAATGTCACAGGGTCAAATATTAGAAAACCCTTTCAGACACTCTAGAAGCCATATTTTTGCTCAATCAATCTGAAAATTAATCAGATTAAATATCTTGATAAAATTTGGTCAAGTTTGAAATTTCGGTCAAGTGGGGTCAAAAATGAGGTCACAGGGACAAATCTTAGAAAAACCTTGTAGACACTCTAAAAGTCATATTTTTTGCTCAGTCATCCTGAAAATTGGCCAGAATCAATGACTTGATGTAATCTAGGTCAACTTGAAAATTTGGTCAAGTGGGTCAAAATTGAGGTCACGGGGCTTTAAGGAAAAACCTTGTAGACACTCTAGAAGCTATATGTTTTGCTCAATCATCCATAAAATTGCTAAGATTGATTGTCACCACTCTGCCACGCCTAAATTTATAGGTCAATCAAAATTTTGCGAAAAAAAATTGAAAAGCGTCACCCAAGGAACATTCTGGTAAAGTTTCATTGAAATCGGCCCGATGGTTCTGGAGGAGATGTCAAAGATTTCCAGCTCAAAATAAGCCCCACCCTGCCTGGCCCATATTTGTGGGCCAATCAAAATTTTACAAACCATTTTTGAAACCGGTCACCCAAGGAACATTCTGTTAAAGTTTCATTGAAATCGGCCCTGTGGTTTAGGAGATGTTGTTCAAAGATTTCAAAGTGAAAAAATGCCATGCCCTGCCATGCCCATATTTATAGGCCAATCAGAATTTGGCGATCAGTTTTTAAAGAGGGTCACAACAGGAACATCCTTGCAAAGTTGAATTGAAATTGGTTTTTTGGTTCAGGAGATGTCGTTCAAAGATTTCAGGGCGAAAAAATGCCACACACATATTTATGGGCCAATCAGAATTTAGCAAACAATTTTTAAAGAGGTTCACCCAAGGAACATTCTGGCAAGGTTTCATTGAAACCGGCTGATTGGTTCAGGAGAAGTTTTCAAAATTGTTGACGACGGACAACGGACGACGTCCGACAGACTAAAGACCACCCTAAAAGCTCCCCTTGAGCACATTGTGCTCAGGTGAGCATAAAATAAACGCACAGGTGGGATTCTTAGGGTTTAGAGATAAGTTTTCACCCAGCTTAACGATAGCAGAGATTTGCATCTTAAGGTAGTGGACATGTGATAGTTCCACAACTAATAAAGGTCCACTACCTTAAATATGTATAAGGAACTTACCAAGACAGGGTACGTCCTAAAATGCGTGTAGGTAGCCTTCATAGCGCAGTGTTAGCTTATCTAACTATGGTTCGATAGGTCCCGGATTATTGTCTTATTGTCTTACCCCAATGGTTTGATAATCGAAGACCCCTGAGGGAAAGCAGCTAGAGGCTTGGAAAGGGTGAAGTGGTAGTACTGGTTTGACAAACACCAGGAATTCATTATTAGGTGCTCGAGTCCCCGCGGTATAACTGCAGTAAATATTAGCCAAAGGAACATCCATTAAAAGTCTAATTGAAATCGGGCCAATGGTTTGGGGGAAGGAAGATTATTAAAAATTTCATAGTGGAAATAACTCCCGCTTTGCCACGCCCGTATTTGGAGGTCAATCCAAATTTTTGGAAGACCTTGAGAAGGGGGTCCCCAAGGATCATTCATACCAAGTTTCATTGAAACAAAGGCCATTGATTCGGGAGGAGAATTGAAATCGAGCCAAATGAATTAGAGGAGAAGATTTATTAAGATTTCACAGTGAAAATAAGTCCCGCACTGCCACGCCCATATTTGGGGAGTTTATTCAAATTTTCTTGAACAATTTTAGAAGAGGTTCACCCAAGGATCTTTCATGGCAAGTTTCATTGAAATCGGGCTTATGGTTTGAGAAGAGATCTTTAAAGATTTCATAGTGAAAAGGCCCCGCCCTGCCAAGCAAATATTTTGGGGACAATCCAAATTTGTTGAACAACTTGAGAAGAGGGTAACCCAATGAACATTTATGCCAAATTTTGTCAAATCCACACACCGGTTTAGGACAGATGTATATAGAAAAGTTTACGAACGCAAGCATGGACGCAGGCACAACGGACACACCGCCATCACAAAAGCTCGCTGGCCTTTGGCTAGTGGAGCAAATAACAAGAGGGCCTGTATCACTCCACTAGCTTTAAATTATTAAAACTTTCATTAAGTAAAGCTTACTTTAAATGAATACATTAACACTCCAAAATCTCCTAAGACCTATTTAATAATGATTAATTGGTTCTGGTCCATATTGCACCAAAATACTCAATTAAAATGAACCTGCAACCCTTTACCGCAGGCACAACGGACACACCGCCATCACAAAAGCTCGCTGGCCTTTGGCTAGTGGAGCAAATAACAAGAGGGCCTGTATCACTC
Source organism: Fragum whitleyi (assembly GCA_948146395.1). Taxonomy (NCBI): domain Eukaryota; kingdom Metazoa; phylum Mollusca; class Bivalvia; order Cardiida; family Cardiidae; genus Fragum; species Fragum whitleyi. The sequence continues at coordinate 26,175,802 of OX411555.1, read as the reverse complement.
CACTAGCTTTAAAATATCAAAACTTTCATTAAGTAAAGCTTACTTTAAATGAATACATTAACACTCCAAAATCTCCTAAGACCTATTTAATAATGATTAATTGGTTCTGGTCCATATTGCACCAAAATACTCAATTAAAATGAACCTGCAACCCTTTACCGCAGGCACAACGGACACACCGCCATCACAAAAGCTCGCTGGCCTTTGGCTAGTGGAGCAAATAACAAGAGGGCCTGTATCACTCCACTAGCTTTAAAATATTAAAACTTTCATTAAGTAAAGCTTACTTTAAATGAATACATTAACACTCCAAAATCTCCTAAGACCTATTTAATAATGATTAATTGGTTCTGGTCCATATTGCACCAAAATACTCAATTAAAATGAACCTGCAACCCTTTACCGCAGGCACAACGGACACACCGCCATCACAAAAGCTCGCTGGCCTTTGGCTAGTGGAGCAAATAACAAGAGGGCCTGTATCACTCCACTAGCTTTAAAATATTAAAACTTTCATTAAGTAAAGCTTACTTTAAATGAATACATTAACACATTTAATAATGATTAATTGGTTCTGGTCCATATTGCACCAAAATACTCAATTAAAATGAACCTGCAACCCTTTACCTATCTGATTAAAACATAAGGTTCAGAAGATGTCATTCAAAGATTTGGGCTCAAAATAGGCCCCGCCTGCCACGCCCATATTTATGGACCAATCAAAATTTCTTGACAATTTAAGTAAATAGTCACCCAAGAAAATTCTGGTAAAATTTCATGGAAATTGGCTAAGTGGTTCTGGAGGAGATATCGTTCAAAGATTTTGGCCTCAAAATAAGCCCCGCCCTGCCACACCCAAATTTATGGGCCAATCAAAATTTAGCAAATTATTTTTGAAAAAGAGACACTTAAGGAACATTCTGGTAAAGTTTCATTGAAATCAGCCAAGTGGTTCAGGAGAAAATGTCATTCGAAAATTACGGGCTCAAAATAGGCCCCGCCCTGCCACGCCCATATTTAAGGACCAATCAAAATTTCTTGAACAATTTAAGTAAAGGGTCAACCTAGGAACATTCTGTTAAAGTTTCATTGAAATCGGCCCAGTGGTTCAGGAGGAGATGTCATTCAAAGATTTCGGGCTCAAAATAAGCCCCGCCCTGCCACGCCCATATTTATGGGCCAATCAAAATTTCTTAAACAATTTAAGTAAAGGGTCATCCAAGGAACATCCATGCCAAGTTTCATTGAAATCGGCCCTATGGTTTGGTAGAAGATTTTTAAAGATTTCAAAGTGAAAAAATGCCACGCCCTGCCATGCCCATATTTGGGGGCCAATCAAAATTCTTTGAACAATTTAAGAAGAGGGCCACCCAAGGATCATTTCTACCAAGTTTGGTTAAAATCCGCCCATTGGTTTTGGAGGAGAAGATGTTAAAAGAAAAAGTTTACGCACGGAAGGGTGGACGCATGCACGGACGCACAACGGACACTCCACCATGACAATAGCTCGCTGGCCTTCAGCCAGTGGAGCCAAAAATCAACACAGAAAGTACTTCGATGTTGGAATGCTTCTATTATTGGTCCGGTGGATCTCATCCAGGTAACTTCTGGCAAAGTTTCATTCACATTTGCCTTATTGTTAAAGAAAGCTTTAATTCCAAAAATTCAAAGTGAAAATAGGGCTGCCCAACCATTCATTACTGAGGAGACTCATAATAGGCCTCACCCTGCCACGCCCATATTTATGGGCAAATCAAAATTTTGCGAACCATTTTTAAAGAGGGTCACCAAAGGAACATTCTGGTAAAGTTTTATTGAATAAAGCCAAGTGGTTCAGGAATACATGTCATTAAAAAATTAAAAGGTTTCGGGCTCAAATAAGCCGTGCCCATATTTACGGGCCAATCAAAATTGTGCAAACAATTTCAAAAAACAGTCACCCGAGGAACAATCTGGTAAAGTTCAATTGAAATCAGCCCATTGGTTTAGGAGGAGTTGTCGTTCAAAGAATTCGGCTCAAAATAAGCCCTGCCCTGGTACGTCCATATTTATGGGCCAATCAAAGTTTTGCAAACAATTTTAAAGAGGTTCATCAAAGGAACATTCTGGTAAGTTTCATTGAAATCGGCCCAGTGGTTCAGATGTCATTCAAAAATTTTGGGCTCACAATAAGCATAATTATGGGTCAATCAAGAGTTCGTGAACAGGTTTTTAAAGGGGTCACCTAAGGAACATTTTGGTAAAGTTTTATTGAAATCGGCCTAGTGGTTCAGGAGGAGATGTAATTCAAAGACTTCAAAGTGAAAAAAAGCCACGCCCTGCCACACCAATATGGAGCCCAAATATGACCCCAGGGTATTGATATGAAAAAACTTGGTAGGGGCCAACTAGATGATGCTACATATCAAATATGAAAGATGTTTGCCTCCTGGTTTCAGAGAAGAAGATTTTTGCTCTTTGATTCTAGGTAAAAAGGGTTGCCTCTGGGTGGAGCCCAAATTTCACCTCAGGGTCTTCTTATGAACAAACTTGGTAGAGGTCCACCAGATGATGCTACATACCAAATATGAAAGCTGTCAGCCTTCTGGTTTCAGAGAGGAAGATTTTTGAAGATTTTCTTTATTTCCCCTCCCTGCTCAGAAGAGGCAAAACGGATGCGCTCAAGCAAAGCCCAAATATGACTCCATGGTCTTGATATGAACAAACTTGGTAGAGGCCCACTTAATGATGCTCCATACCAAACATGAAAGATGTTTGCCTTCTGGTTTCAGAGAAGAAGATTTTTAAAGATTTTCGCTCTTTGATTCTTTGTAAAAAGGGTTGCGCCTGGCTGGAGCCCAAATATGATCCCAGGGTCTTGATATGAACAAACATGGTTTAGGTCCACTAAATGATGCTACATACCAAATATGAAAGCCTTCTGCCTTCTGGTTTCAGAGACTAAGATTTTTGAAAATTTTCCTTTTTTTACCCTTCATGCTCAGAAGAGCTGACATGGGATGTGCCTGGGCAAAGCCCTAATATGGCCCAAGGGTCTTGATATGAATAAACTTGGTTGAGTCCCACTAGATGATGCTACATACCAAAAATGAAAGCTGTCCGCATCTGTATTCAGAGAAGAAGATTTTTGCTCTTTGATTTTATGTAAAAAGGGTTGTGTCTTGGTGAAGCCCAAATTTTACCCCAGGGTCTTCTTATGAAAACTTGGTAGAGGTCCATTGGATGATGCTACATACCAAATATGAAAGCTGTTCGCCTTCTGGTTTCAGAGAAGAAGCTTTTTGAAGATTTTCCTATTTTCACCCTTTTTGTTAAGGGTAAAGGGAAAATTAAGGGTGGATTTCATTTATTTGAAAAACTTTGGTAGACCTTGACCCAAGGAACATCCCTGCCTAGCCTCATCAAGATTGGCCCACTGGTTTAGGAGGAGAAGATGTTTAAAGAAATTGTGGATGGTGAACGACGCACGAAGGACGACGGACATTGTATGATCACAATAGCTCACCTAGAGCACTTTGTGCTCAGGTGAGCTGCAAAAAGGAGAAAAACTGTTTTCATGTTGTTCCTCTTGATGATCTGGATAGCTAATGTTATGGTGACCTTATCTCCAACAATCAAAAGAGATGGGTGAAAGATTAAAGCTTGTCATGTCTAGGCCAACGCCAACATGAACAAAGAAAAGGTGATGGTTATACCTCAAGTTTTCTCCAAATGAAGCCCAGCCAAAAGGCAACAACTTCCTGGCCAGGAAAAAAAGTTTTCTGAAATAGGTGAAAATTATTTGAGCAGTTGTATGATATTTCCAATTCATATTTGCGCAAAGTAAAGACTCATATCAGCCTGTTCAGGTTCGTGAAAACAAGAGCCATGTTGAACATGGGCATAAGTCCCCTACCGGCTTTATTTGTCTCAATGTTTTCCCACGCCAATTCTATCAGGGACGTCAAAACCAGGTCTTGTTAAAGGGTTAAACAAGACTTACATGAGTTGTTGTCTCTGCTGTGCCCACTATACAATTCATGGAAGCAATAGACAGATGCAAGAAATAGTATCAATAACAGTTACCTTGTCTGATCCAAGATGTTTTTCTTCAGTCTTGTTGGTAAGAAATGAGAACTTTCACTGGAGGTGATTGTTACTGCTGCATCACCACCCTGACTAACATGGCTTATAATTTTTTTTACATTTTAAAACAGGTTTCATCAAGTTAGCTTGCTTAGTTATTAAATTATTGCAGGATCCATTTTTTGCCATATTTTCACTATTTTTGTTACCATAGCAACCGCACTTTTTTGTCAAAGAACAAAGATAAAATGATGTGCATAATTTACACATTGCCATCTAGTCATATACCAAGTCTCATCAAATTAGCTTGCTTACTTATTAACTTATCGCAGGATCCAATATTTTTTGCCATATTTTCACTATTTCCGTAACCATAGCAACAACAATTTTAGTCTAAAAACAAAAATAAAATGATGTGCATAATCTACACATTGCCATATAGTCATATACCAAGTCTCATCAAACTAGCTTGCTTAGTTATTATCTTATCGCAGGATCCCATTTTTGGCCATATTTTCACTATTTCTGTAACCATAGCAACCTCAATTTAAGTCGAAAAACAAAAATAAAATGATGTGCATAATCTACACATTGCCATCTAGTCATATACCAACTTTCATCAAAAACTTAGTTATTAAGTTATCGCGGGATCAAGATTTGAGCGGACAGACGGACAGACGGACGGACGGACGGACAGATAGACGGACGGACAGACGGAGGGCAAACCTATAGTCCCCTCCGGTGTGAACACCGGTAGGGGACTAAAAAAAGATGGTATTCTTAAATTTTGAAAATGTTTATTGTGTCTGTGGGTGAGATTTTCAAGAATTTCATATGTGCAAAAAATAAGAACCTAACCAGCCTGTGCAGCTGCACAGCCTGTCAAGAGTCTTTGCTATGCGTTTTGTAGATAGATGAGGTGTAAGCCACTCTTTCAGCTATCATTGAATACTCTAATTGCATTGGGTGGTTGTCTAAGCTTCAAATCAATGACTATCACACACAAGGGCCTAACTACCATTACCCAAAGGGGTAATACAAATAAAATCCTTTTTTCAAAAAATATTTGTTGGTGAATGATCAAAACATTGTAACTACAAGCTGTACAAGTTTTGATTATTCACCAACGCTCAAATGATGAAACAAGGGGGAGTATTTATGGCGTTTATATTTTGTCACAGTCTACCTATCACCTTTATCCTATATACGTATATTCTTTTGTGGTTGCTGGCTTCTGAGTGCTGAAAAATTTCAAAATCCTAGTTACGCCTATGCTAATGGAATTGTTAGAAATGTCATACAAAGGCTCAAATATTTCATATGGCTTTCCCGGCTGCTCTAGGTGTATTGCTTGAGCATTTAAATTGTTTGAAATGTCATGTAATGGCTCATTCATCCTGGTCAGACTGCATGGAATTACACTTTTGATGGATTCACTTTTTCTGTGCTGATCCAGAGAGGTATAAACCTATTTATTTTACATAGATTCGGAAACAAGTTCTTACAACTAAGATTAATCCCTCTCAATTCTGCTTCCTGGTAAATTCACCAGTACTCGCGCCGAATGTGTGGGCCTATTAAAGAACCAAGATCGATTGGAGCTCCTGGGAATCAAACTCAGGACCCTTTGGTCAAGAGGCAGAAGCTCTACCTCTAGACCACGGACACCACACCGAGAGGGGTCAGAACCTCCTGTTATTTTACCACACTTTCAATTCTCTGATAAGTGAATACAGGGCTTGGGCTTATAAAACTTCTCTCATTCTCATTTCAAAATTTTCTCAATTTTCAATTTGAGATTAAAGCCATAATTCTGTTTTTTAACTTACTTTAATGTATTATCATATTAGATGATATTAATAAGTTGTTATAAATAACAACTTATCAATATTATCTTTTATTTTCATACATTTATTTGAATTAAATAATTGAGAAAATTCTCAGTTGAGCCTGAGAAAATGTTTTTAACCTCAGGCCCTGGATGTCAAAGTATCACATTGTCAAGGGACAAAACATCAAAACTGTTGGACTGATAAGCCCACTGATAATAGACAGGTACATGATCTGCCTAAATGACAATAGAATTGACAATACACTTACATGCTTTATTATTCATAAATCAAGATAAAATGTATAACAGTGGAATCCTCTCAATTGCAATACTGATAATAGCAACTCACTGCTTAATTGCAATCCTGATAAAAGCAACTCACTGCTTAATTGCAATCCTGATAAAAGCAACTCACTGCTCAATTGCAATCCTGATAATAGCTACTCACTGCTTAATTGCAATTAACTCTAAGCACAAATGATAGAATTAGAGAACAAGCTCCTGTTAAGGTAGTGGACCCGTAATAGTTCTGCAACATTTTGGGCCACATATTCTTTCACAATGTTAACCAAGATTTCCTAATGATTTTCATTAGGAAACCTTGGTCAACATTGTGAAAGTTAATGAGTTCCAAAATGTTGCAGAATTTTTACGGTTCCACTACCTTAACAGGATTACACTGTATTTCAAAAAAGAACAAAATGATTTGAACCTGTTTATGTAACCATTTCCACAATCTGGAATTTTTATGCACTGAAGGCAATAAAAAAGGGGTAAAATTGAGGAGAAAAAAAAAGAGATTGCAATATTTTAAAACCTCTTTTCAGTTAAAATGCACATTTAGTTAAAGGTTGAATCTGGAATAGTCTACAATCATTTGGTTTGTATAAACTAGGCAAGAGAGCTAAAAAAAAAAGAGATAAATTGACATCATTTAGGTATTAGGTCATCTAGGTCATATTATTGATTTTTATCTTTTATGGTGATTGGGAGTGTTTTGAATGAGTGTGTAAAAAATAAAAGACTGGAGATTTGAGTGAGTAATTAAGAATGGTTTTGATTTGAAAGAGGGTCAATTTCACAATGTTCTTAACCATACCCATAGAAAAAGGCCTGACTCTGTCCATGTAAGTATGTCGTCAAATGATTGTTTAACAGAATACCCTTCAAGTCCCTAATAGTAATTTAGGCCACATAATCATTTGATGTATACTTTTGGCCGACTTGAAGAAAAAAGTCAATTCTGCAGACAATAAACCTCAAGTCATCTAGACATTAACTGCTGCTTGTCATGACTTTTCAGAATCATTTAATGATTCTTCCACCTGATTTGAGTCTTTCGAGTCTGCATCTCCTTTGTCCTTGGACATTATCTTTCCATATTTATTTATCGGGTAATTTGGATCCACTCTTGTGTTTAGCACTCTCTCTAATTTATCATCTAAGTTCTCTGGTAAAATGTAATCAGTGAAATTCTCCTGAAATAAACATGGAAATTAAAGTGAAACTTGTGTAAAATGACATAAAGATTTAAACAAAGATTTTAGAAAGCAAGACTCGCTTGAGAAATGAGTTCTAACTAAATAAAATTATGAAAATGTCAAAGGTGACTGAAGTGTGTAATACAATTTGCTTTGTATTTGTCTGTTTATCAAAGACTCATTTGAAAAATTTGGTATTTAACCCTTGTCCTGCTTTGGCAGGAGCTATAAACAAACATCAGCCTGCACATATGTGCAGTCTGATGTTAGTCTACACCACATGTTTCTCACTTTCAAACCAAAGTTGTTAATAGAATTAGTTTTTCAAATAGAACTTGACCGATAGTTGGTACTTCCAGTGCTTTTTGCCCTTCGATTTTGAGGCAATTTTTTGGGTAAAAATTATTCAGCATGATAAGGGTTAATGACCACTCCTTTTACTATTCTTCTGCAGTTCACAGGAGTTTTCTGCTATCATAATATGAGGCTTAGGCTGACAGTAAAGACACTCAGTCTTCTAATAGCCTACACTACATGCTTTCTACTTAATTAGAATGGGAAAAAAATAAAGCCAGACTGGCTGAAATGTCACAGAATTTGTCAATTTGTTTGAAGCAAGATGTAAAATCAGCAGGATAAGGAATCATACCCTTTTTATAATTAACAAGGACTCTGTTAGCAAAACCCCACAGAATTTTGAGGGACTCAAATGAGTAGCCTGGACCCCTTAAATTATCTGATGAAAGTCTTAATCTATCTAATGAGAGTCCTCAGGACACTCTATGGATTAATTTCAAAAAAGAATTGAAGACCGTTTAGAACAGTCTTCAATTCTTTCCTGAAGTCAAACCCCAAATAGTCAATTTACGGTATGTCAAATACTCTCTATGGCTTTAACCTGGGAAAAGCTCTAAATTTATATTAGTAAATTGCTCAAAAGAAATAATCTACGTGTTATAAAGGGACTCCCATACCTTAACAAAGTGCCCCTAAGATCCCAATCAGTGAGTCCTTTAGACCCCTTTTTGTTGAAGTCAGACTAAATCCCTTGCCATTTACCTGTTCTTTAATTACTCTTTCTTTAGCCTTTCTTTTCATTTCTTCTCTCTCTCGTATGTCTCGTAATACAATCTTTTCATTGATCAGTTTTTGTGTTTTCTGTAATTCTTGCATTGCAGCTTCCCTATACATAAAAGAAAACCACTCAGGTGTACAGTTTGATAGATGTTGTTCAACCCCTTTTACAGATGACAAAATTCTTGACTCGCCCAAATTCAAAGAAGTTGAAGACAATGATTCAAAATAAATACACGAGCACCGGCTTCTATTGCCTATGCTTGGCTGTTGAACCGGTGCCAGATAGTGGATATAAAATCTTAAGTCCAAAAAGGGGCATAATTTGGATCAGCACAAATGCATCTACAGCTATTCCCCTTGATAGTATAGGATCCTCCTTTGATAGTGAACATGTCTGCCAAATTTCAAGTAAATGCTCTGTAAAAGATAGAGATATTACAAAATTTCAAACCTTTTGCATGACAATCACTATATAGCATAATTATATAGGCACAATCATTCTAAGCAAGTTTGAATACAATTGAATGACAAGAGGACCATGATGGTCCTATATCGCTCACCTGAGTAAGTCAACTCATAACTTGTCAACAATGTTATAAATACCAGAAATGATGTACATTTAGGGTGGATTTAAAAGAAACAGACTTTAATTTCTTCCTACTGCAATTTGATTTTCTTTTTAATTGCAAACAAAGTTTTTGATTGAATTGAACTCAAGTTAAGTAGACCTAAACCTTAAGAATATCCCTGCCAAGTTTAAGATATGCCAAATAGTTAAGGCGAAGATTAACCTTCTCTGATATTTTAGGCAATATTTTGACATTTCCAATACCATGTAAACCAGAGTTTTTGATTGAATAAAATTGTTTTTTACAATTTTAGTAGAGCTTCACCCAAAGAACATCCCTACCATGTTTCAGCTTAACTAGCCAAGTGGTTTAGGAAGAGAAAAAGTTTTTCTAAGATTTTCAGCAATTTTTGTCCATTTTTCAGCCTTTCTGTTACCATGCAAACCAGAGTTATTCATGAAATTAAATTTTTTCAACAACTATTGAAAAACTTCACGGAAGAAACATCCCTGCCAAGTTTCAGCTTGATTGGCCTAGGGCCTTAGGAGGAGAAGAATTTTTTTCTAAGATTTTCAGCAATTTTGGGCCATTTTTTAGCCTTTCCTTTACCATGGAAACCAGAGTTGTTGATGAAATTAAATTCTTTTAACAACTTTTGAAGAGCTTCACCCAAGAAACATCTCTGCCAAGTTTCAGCTTGATTGGCTTTGTGGTTTGAGAGGAGAAGATTTTTTTCTAAGATTTTCAGCCATTTTCGGCCATTTTTCAACCTTTCCTTTACCATGGAAACCAGAGTATTTGATGAAATTAAATTTTTTCAACAACTATTGAAAAACTTCACAGAAGAAACATCCCTGCCAAGTTTCAGCTTGATTGGCCTTGTGGTTTAGGAGGAGAAGATTTTTTTCTAAGATTTTCAGCCATTTTTCACCCTTTCTGTTACCATGGAAACTAGAGTTTTTGATGAAATTAATTTTTGTAAACAACTTTTGAAGAGCTTCACCCAAGGAACATCTCTGCCAAGTTTCAGCTTAATTGGCCTAGTTGTTTAGGAGGAGAAGATTTTTTCTTAGATTTTTGCGATTTTCACCCTTTCTGTTGCCTTGGCAACCAGAGTTATTTATACAATTAAATTCCTTTAACAACTTTTAAAGAGCTTCACCAAAGAAACATCCCTGCCAAGTTTCAGCTTGATTGGCCCAGTGGTTTAGGAGGAGAAGATGTTTAAAGAAATTGTTGAAGGACTGATGGACAGATGGATGGATGATGGACAGATGATGGACGGTAAGTGATCACAATAGCTCAACTTGAGCACTTTGTGCTCAGGTGAGCTAAAAACTTTGAACTTAAGAGTGTTAGCTATGCTTTTCTAAATACTTTTTTCAATTATTTCATATAGCCGCTTTTCCCATGAGGCTTGAAAAATTGGCCCCATTTTCGAAAGGAACAGTCCTTGTGATAGTACAATCATTCCAAACAAGTTTAAAATTAATCAGATGAAAACTGTAAGCTTTAGGGCGTAAACAAGGACTTTCAAATCAAATTTTAACTAGGCACCTTTTCATGTAATGCTTGACAGATCTGTGCTCAGGTGAGCTAAAAACTTTGAACTTAAGAGTGTTAGCTATGCTTTTCTAAATACTTTTTTTCAATTATTTCATATAGCCGCTTTTCCCATGAGGCTTGACAAATTGGGCCCATTTTCGAAAGGAACAGTCCTTGTGATAGTACAATCATTCTAAACAAGTTTAAAATTAATCAGATGAAAACTGTAAGCTTTAGGGCGTAAACAAGGACTTTCTAATCAAATTTTAACTAGGCACCTTTTCATGTAATGCTTGACAGATCTGATCTTTTTTCGAAAGGAATCATCTTTGTGATGGTACAATCATTCTGATCAAGCTTAAAGACAATTGGATGAAAACTATGGACTTTACAGCATTGACAAGGATTTTCTAGTTAATTTTTCAACTATTTTCATATACCCCCTTTTCCTGCAAGGCTTGACAGATCGGGCCCATTTTCGAAAGGAACAATTCATGTGAAAGTACAATCATTCTGAGCAGGTTTAAAATCAATCAGGTGAAAACTGACTTTAGAGCCTTAACAAGGATCTTCTAATCTAAATTTTAATTAGGCTCCGTTTCCCGTAACTCTTGACAGATTTGACCTTTTTTTCGAAAGGAACCATCTTTGTGATTGTGATGGTACAATCATTCTGACCAAGCTTAAAGATAATCGGATGAAAACTATGGACTTTATAGAGCCTTTATGAGGATTTTCCTAGTATATTTCAATTAGGCTCCTTTTCCCACAGCATTTGACAGATCTGACCCATTTTTGAAAGGATTAATCCTTGTGATGGTCCAACATTCTGACGAAGAAAATTTGATAAAAACTGAACTCTACATTTTGGAAAAAATGTCCCATTTTTGCTTTAGGAACAGGCCCTTTTTAGGGTACCCTTCAAAAAAGGAAAAAAAAATGCTGCCTTGAAAGTTGACCTTGACCTTTACCTTGTCAGATGAATTACACTTTGATTTCAAAAGATGCAGGTTGATGAGAGGAACCAAATACAAGAGCTGTTTGAGGACAGGGATCAATACTAACTTTTTTGAGTAAGGAGTCCAATGGACTCCCAACTTCTGAAATCGAGGAGTCCAAGCTCAAAGTAGGGAGTCAGAATTTTAATAATGGGAGAACATTGTTGAAAAGAAGAAATTGCTTATTAAAAGCAATTTCTTCTTTTCCACAATGATATCCCCCAGAGTAAATATTATTTTTTTCAAATACTAAGTACTAGATGCAAGCAAAGGTTATTTTCCACGAGTTTTGAAGTAAAAAAGGTCTACAGTTTGAAAATGTTTGTCCTTGAACAGACAACGACCGTGTGTATTCTGCTTGTTAGAATACTCTCATGATCCTAGGAGTCCACTGGACTCCTTACTTTAGAAATGAAGGAGTTCCAAATGGTAAACAAGGAGTCACAGACTCCTGGACTCCCCTTAGTGTCGAACCCTGGAGGACAGCAAAGCTCAACTATTCCTAGTGCTGGATAGAAACAGCGAATCAATATCAACATTGGAAAATTCCATCAATTGAAAGTCAAGAGAAATGAATTTTTGTCTTAAAGGATGATATGATGGTCATAAAAGCATGTACAGAGTTTTCAAGCAAAAAGCTTTAGTAAAAACAGGGATACAACTGATGTACAACTGTTGCACATAAAAACTTAACCAGGAATTTTAAAGTCTAAAAAGGGTTAAAATTACACTAAATTCAATATCAGAGAAATGTGACCCGTCACGCGAAAAGGGACCATCCAGGAACTCCGTAAAATCAACATTTAAAAAGAGATTGGGTCAAGCATAGGTCAACCAGAGGTCGCATTTCAGAAATTCATTCACTGGACGGTAGAATAAACATTCTAGATTCAGGAAATAAGCACAGTGCAAAAAGTTTCGACCCTAGTCAGTCTGCGCAGTCTGACTAGGGATGACACTTTACGCACTTTCCAGATGGTCCCTTTTCGCGTGATGGGTCACAAATAAATCTTTGTCTACAGGACATTATTATGATCAAAGAAGCATGCGAAAAGTTTCCAAGCAATAGCTGTAGTAAAAACAGAGACCTTGCAAATATACATCAGTTGCACATAAAAAGTTTTACTAAGAATTCCCAAGTCCGAAAAAGGGTTAAAATTCCACAAAATAAGATATCAGAGTTATGAATCTTTGTCTAAGGGCTGATATTATGGTCACAGAAGCATGGGCAAAGTTTCCAAGTAACAGAAGAAACAGAAATATTCCTGATAAACAACAGTTGCAGACACTAAGAATTTCCAAGTCTGAAAAGGGTTTAATTCCACTAATAAAGATATCGCGTGATGGGTCACAAATAAATCTTTGTCTACAGGACAATATTATGATCAAAGAAGCATGCGAAAAGTTTCCAAGCAATAGCTGTAGTATAAACAGAGACCTTGCAAATATACATCAGTTGGACATAAAAATTTTACAAAGAATTCCCAAGTCCGAAAAAGGGTTAAAATTCCACAAAATAAGATATCAGAGTTATGAATGTTTGTCTAAGGGCTGATATTTTGGTAACAGAAGCATGGGCAAAGTTTCCAAGTAACAGAAGAAACAGAAATATTTCTGATAAACAACAGTTGCAGACACCAAGAATTTCCAAGTCTGAAAAGGGTTTAATTCCACTAATAAAGATATCACAGTAATAAACCTTTTTCAGAGGATAATATTATGGTCACAGAAGTATGTGCAAAGTTTCCAAGCAAAAGCTGCAGTAGAAATAGAGATAATATAACTTATATATACAACAGTTGCATGTAAAAACTTAACCAAGAATTTCTGAGTCCAAAAAGGCTTAAAATTATAATTAATCAATAACAGAGTAATGAAATTATTGAGGTTGATATTATGGTCACAGAAGTATGAGCAAAGTTTCAAAGCAATAGCTTTAGTAGAAACAGGAATTTGAAAGACATGCACTTAAAACCTTAACCAAAGCATTACGCCAAGGCTGATGCCAACACTCGGGTGACTGGAATAGCCTCCCTATTCTACAAATACTTATACATGTAGTTGAGCTAAAAAGCAATTAATAGTGTTAAAGCATGGAAAATGTTTAGTTTGCAGGTTATGTTCACAGGTTTATTTTTTGCAGACAGACACTCTATTACCAGTAAAGCAATATGCCCCTGATCTTTCCATGGAAGGGCTTAAAATTGTATGGATACATACTAATTTCAATCAAGGTTAAAATAATGAAAGAAACAAACCTAATCTTTCTGCTCTGAGCATTAAACAGATCATTTTTCTCTTCAACTTCTTTGAGATCTAAATGTTTTGGTTTCAAAGTTTTTGTTGTACCAATTTTACTTGTGTAATCCACCAAGTAAGACCTAGAATAAAAGTAAGAGGATTGTTACAAATTTTGTTGATTTTGTTTGTACAGTAAAACATGTCATTGTGTTATGTATCACTTGCAGGAACATCAACAATGATGGTGTTGGCCCATCAACAGTGAATTTTAGATTTATTTTCCCTCTTGTGCAGTTTCAAACTAGTAAGTTTTACTTACTCTATCTTAACGTATGCATCTCCATTTTTTGCTTTGAATAATAATTGTTTTAGTTGATATAGCTCTCTTAAATAGGCTCGGTTTCTCCCTATCAGTTTGCAGTCACTCAGAACGTTTAAAGCATTGTCAGATATTAAAATTGAATTTCTTATACAAATCTTAAATCAATCTACATTTTTTTCTCTGCAGTAACTCATTCCAGCCCATCCAAACAGAGTGTGTGGTTCACATAATTTGCTTTGCATTTGGAAAAGTAAATTTACTTGTATTTCATAAATCGTTTGCAGGTTGGGGGTCAAGAAATTACGAGTATATTCAATAACTAAATATAGGAGTGTATAATTGCCTAAAGACAATTTAGTTTAAGTTCTAGTTACAAAGTTTGAATCCTGTTGAAGGAATATTTGAAGAAATCCACTGATTTGTTTTTCATAGCAGTTTTGACATTACTTGGCTTCTGCATTCTTTCCCCAAAAGATTTCAAAAGTACAAACATTGATTGTTACTAAAGAGCAGGGTTGTGTGGAAATGGATTAACACCCACACTTATATCTTGACACCTTCGGTTAAAATAACCAGAGTGCCGCGTCATGAATGACAACTTCTGTTGAATTCTGAATTAATTTTGAAGAGTACTGTCCCTTTGAACAACCGTGTTCTGAGTTGGAAAAAAAATGTCAAAAAATGAAAATAAATGCATTTTAAAAATTCAATATAAAGCCATATTATACACACATATATCAATATTTAGTAAGTATTTAAGCAATCAAATGGCATGTCGCACTTTGAAGTGGTAGGGCGTGGTGGCAAAACTCGATCAACTACATCGGGAAATATTTTCACTAATATCTAGCTTATTTTTAAGATAGACAAATGAAACTTCAATTTGTGATCAATATTGGGTTTTCCTATTATCAAAAAATCATAAAATGTCCCCTAGACACTTTTCCCAAACCTGTGGGGCGTACTTTAGAACCGTAGGGCATAGTTTAATATGACTGATAGAAACTAGAGATTCTGATAATTTTTTTTTATAAAATTGTAGCAAATTTTCAATGGTACAGACCTATTTTGTTTGTTTTTAGCAATATTTCCAATGGCATGTGTTATGGGAGACCACTCTCACCACTTCCCTGCGGGTGCAAGCCAAAACGGCCCGAGGTCAAAATGGCCCAGAGTCAAAACCGACCATATTTTGGTCAAAACAGCCCGCAAGTAAGTCAAAACTGCCCAAAGCAGATTTTTCATTTGGTCAAAACGGCCAAATTATATCTTTTCACAAAAAAATCTCTGAAATACAACAGATTACGATTTTTTTTATTTTCAGACAACAATTTTTATCACAATGTTTTTCAGATAGTTAGATCGATGCTAGTTTTCTTAAAAGATAAACTCTTATTTAAAAATTAAATTAAGTTTATTTCCTACTATGGATATTTAATATAAATTATCGAAAAATGAAAGGGGTTCTTGTAAATTATATATATTAACACTTTGGCATTTTAATTAGAGTTCAAAATGATTCCATGATGGATTCTCTAAGTCTTGTGATAACTTTTTGACAACTCCCTTTGAAGCTTATCAGTTCTGTACCATGTCTATTTTAAACAAACATGACGAAAATCCTTTGATATTTAATTGATATGTAAAATATAGTATGACTTAATTCATACAATTTCATTTAGAAATTTTTAAGGGCCATATAAGTACTTTGCATTTTAGTAAAGCATATTTAGAGTTTTAGTTTTGTGCTTAAGTGTGATCGCATGTAAAGCATTGCAATTTCACACAAAATCCAAACCATTTCAAGTTTGGTGGTAAATATATTCATTCTTTTCGGTGCCATTTTAACACATTTGCATTTGAAGAATATTTCATTATATACATAGTGGCAATACAAAATACAATTTTTTCCTTTAAAGAAAAATAATGATTTTAAATCGAAATAAGAAAGGAAAATGAAGCAAATTCTATGTTTGGGCTGTTTTGATCCATTGTCCTAACTGGTTTGGGCTGTTTTGACAAAATTATGGGCTGTTTTAACTCTGGGCTGTTTTGACTTTGGGCCGTTTTGACTGTAAAACCTTTCCTGCATAGCTTCGTAGTTTAAATACAATGTTTGACATCCCTGTCAGGGAAGTTCTTCTTTCGTTCAGTGGTTAGGCAACTGGACTTGTAAACAAAATATTACTTGTCCACGTGGGTTTCGACAACGGCATTCATCAGTAACTTTCAGATATACTTAAGTTGCGAACGGATGGTTCATATTAGTATATGTTTTTAAAAGAATTATATTTGTTCGATCTTGAGTGTTGATATATATGCAAACTTAGTCCCTGATTTGCACTTTAGGGATGACATGAGTGTTAGGAACCTGTTTCCTGCTCTGACTTACCAATTTTGGCAACAATTTTATATTTTGATGTTTAAAATGCCTAAAAACAGTGTTCTCAATAAGGGTCAAAATCAGGAATGTTTGTGATTCAATAATATGGGATTTCAGGAATTTTTTTAAGAAGTAAGGAATTTTCAACCAGTCCTTAGATGTATCTTGGGCGTTGGGCCTAGAAAATGCGGCTTACTCAAATTTTAGTCACAATGTTTTTGGTACCCGGCGATATTACGGAAATTAATGCAGCTTCAATTTTCCTCGGCCTGTTGTTCCAAAGGTGGCAAATGTTCTAGGTAGTGTGCAAATAAAAGTTCTAAGCTTATTTAAACTTACGCAAAATTATCCAAATAAGAGAAGCCAAGAAAATTTGTCAGTTCAAATCTCTTGTCAGACATGTTGCAGACAACTTAAATGACATCATTGATTTTTCCCCACGTTCTCCGAACATGCCAATTCTAAACCTTTTTAAACGAGGACAGTCGAATGATCTTTCGAAAATGCAGCATGACCACTGGGTTTTCATTTTAGAGGTACATGTAGATACTAAATTCTGAAACCCACAGCTGTGAAAAAAAATAATATCGCTTTTACTATATAAAAAATCGCCAAAAAGCGCATGTAACGCTTAACATGCTTCTTTTTTAATACATGTTCAAAAAGCTTTAAAATCGCGGATACGCTCTTTATCATCGTAAAATTTTACATGCAGATACCTAGAATACTAGTCTTTATGCAGTGTGAATTTTAAAAAATTCAAATATAATATTGCGAAAATCTCTTCACGTAATTAAAATAGGGGAAATTGTAACGCTGCTAAAAATGGAGCAAAAAATGACGACTAAAAAATTTTAACGTACAAATAATCACACGAAATGAAGGAAATTGTTAAATCTAAAAACATTTAAGAAAAATGGTCAGACGTTTATTTCTTCAATTTGAATTTGGTTTATTTGCGTGTTTTAATTAAATACAAATTTTTAGTGTGAAAAAGTCTGAAAAAATGTCACGCTTTTTGAAATTATGTCATTTTTTTCGCACCATTTTTGCGAGGAATAAATAAACTCTTTTTAAACGTCGATTAAATCAAATAAAAATTAAACTAGAGAAAATGGTCAGTCCATTATTTTCAAAAATATATAACAATCTCTATTTTGTGAATGTAACGCTAAATGCGAGAATACTGAAAAAGTCTGAAAAAATGTCACGCTTTCTCATTTTGATGACGTTTTATGTTGCGAGTTTCGCGTTTAATAGATTATTTCGAAATTATTGGCAGAAAAATGATACAATAACCGGTTTAATTCAAATAAGAAATTCTCCTAGGTTTAGATGAGTTTATAGTATAGCAAGACCAACAATCAGGGCCTTCTCTGGACTGAAATTTCTTTTCGCCAACACTTTCGCCAAATCAAAAAAATTGGAGCCAAATTTGGATTTTAGGAGCCAAATTTGAAGCCGTTTTTCTTCTAAAAAAAACTCTGCTTGAGAAATTCTTATGTTCCTTTCATAATTTTTATAGCCTTTCGTCCAGGGGGGGGTTGTATTTAAATGTCAATTAACATATATTTGGAAGTTTATATTGTAAACAATCACAGAAGTGTTATGGGTAGCCAAGAGGTTACTAGTTGACACACATGCCTCTTGCCTCAATTAATTGCCAGTCTCTTGTGAGAGTGTCTTAACAATATCCTCTCAGCCTATGTCAAAATCAATAATCCCCGATGGGTCAAAATTCAGATTTTTTTTGTCGCCAGTCATTTCGCCAATTTCATTTTTTTATCGCCAAATTCATTTCATTTTCGCATTTGGCGACATTGGCGACCCCCAGAGAAGGCCCAGCCAACAATACCAAGTCTTTCATCTTTTTTATATACCTTTTTAGTTATTCGGAAATTCAATGATTTTGTTTATATAAAATTGATTTTGTCACGTAAATAAAGAGCATCTACATCCTGAAAAAAGTTGATACAAACCTGAACATGATAGTTATTCACATTTTTAATCACCCCATTTTGATATGATTCAGAATAAGGCATATGGTTGTTTCAAATGAAACGCGTTTGTTTTTTCTCAAATTTTACGCTACAAAAATAATGTCAAATTACGTTACGCTTTATAGCCTCAGTTCGCTGTGACGTCTCATTGGACTCCTAACACATGAAATCAAGGAGTCCAAGCACAAAGCAAGGAGTCCAAATTTTCATAATGGGAGAACATTGTGGAAAAGAAGAAATTGCTTGTTATAAGCAATTTCTTCTTTTCCATAATGTTCTAGCTAAGAAGAGATTTTTCTAAAAATAATACAGGATGCAAGCAAATGTTTTCTTCAACAAGTTCTGTGCATTTGTTTTTCATTTAAAATATTTCCTTTCACCCTTGGAGTCCAGCAGACTCCTTACTTGCAAATCAAAGGAGTCCAACTGGTAAACAAGGAGTCTCGGACTCCCGGACTCCCCTTAGTGTCGAACCCTGTACAACTGATAATCAGGCATGCAAACCAGATACTCTTTCATTCAAAACCTTCACGTAATGGTAATTATCTTTCTATGTTAATCTATTATTCTTTACGTGCTTGCACATCTGGCCTATAAACCTGTACGTGAATTGATGTATTTCTACGTGAATTACGTACTGTAGTACGTGAATGGACACCCTGAAATGTTTTCTGGTAGCGTCTTTTTCACTTGACAAATTACCTGTCAATCAGTTCTAATACTTTTAGGATGTGATATTTCGAAATTTGATCGGTCTGAGCTGCATGACTTAGATATGATGTAACGAATATTCCCTGATTTGAATTTTGATTGTTTCAATAATCCTTTCAAAGGACCCTCACGATCTGTATCTATCGAAGAAAGGTAATGAAAGAAGCGGTAACGACGTAGCGCTAACCTGAAAAGATTGCGTAATAAAAAAACTGGTTGTTATAGCCACAGTCTAATACCCTGCACATTACACATGGCTTGTTTTGGTCAGCTATAATATGTATGCTCGCGTTGATTATCAATTTTTTGCATGTGTAACCCTCCTTTGAATCCTTTATTAGGTAAATTCGTAAAACGTCCGGGGTCAAATTACAGGACCTTTCCTCATATCTCGGATGTTTTTTACGTCCGGGTTTCATGTTCCGGATGTAATTTCTAAAATTTTGGATGTATGTTACGTGGGCGTCCGCTTATTGAAAGCACTGTCCCTGTGATCTTACATATGGCTATCAACTAGTCTTGCGAAGTCCCTGCTTTGATCCTCACCTTAGAGACTTCATTTCTGTATTATACTTTCTGGTCCAGTCCTTCATGAGTTCATATTCCTCTTGATCTATAGGCTTTTGTTCACGTACAAGAAACACCTTACTGTCGGCTTTGCGTTCGAATCTAGGTTTCCGGTATCGAACAAACTCGAGACTACCACAAGCACTGACTCTTTTAATCTTCTGTAAACACAGACTTGACCTGAAATAAACTGTTCTTAGTGACATTTTCGATTTTGTGTCGAAATTTTTTAATAGTTAATGGTTTGATTGCTTCAAATACGAAATGAAGTTTTGGAATATATTTGCAATCTACCAATTGGACTGAAATTTAATCCAACATAATTCAATTATTTACTGAGAGACACATTTCAATATCTAAAATTTTATTTCTTTTCTTCCATATTATAATTTTGATACCACTTTTTGTTTTAAATGTATTCGATTGAAAAGAACAAAACTTTTCAATCAAGTAGTCAAAGTATTGATAAGAGATATGTTTTGGTTGGATTAATTGTCTCAAAAGAAGCCAATCAAATTCTCTGATACGGAAAGAACTAGGGCGTACTACAAATATGGCCGCCTACATGAGATTTTGACAGATGATATTGTGCAATGTTGTAACAATTGCGCCATTATTAAAAAAGAATGCTGTCAACTAAAATCATCTTGTCAGCAACAATCTTTAGTGGTAAGGCATGCCAGTAATAATATGAAATAAGGCAAAGCCTTAAAAGTGATCGCAGCTGAAATATTGTTTGTTACAAGAGATAGAGAGAGGGAAAGAAGAGAGAGAGAGAGGGGGGCACATGTAATTTATAGTTTATTGCGAATGTATTTAGTAGATTTATAAATGTTTCTGATGCACAGTCTATTCCTCAGATACTTCGTGATCCTTTCATCATTTAGGAGATGAAGAGTTTATTTCTCACATTCACCGATGTATGAAACTGATAAACCAATCAGACTGTATGAATATGTGATGCAGATTCACACACAATTTGTATTTGATTAAGTTTTGAGTTTCACATCACTATGAAATCAAGACATAACTTCTAGATAACCTTAGATTTAATTGCAAAAATGTGAAGATTTATCAATAAAAGTAGAAATTCTTTATGGGGCTACTTTCCACTGAAACAAACTTTCAAGCCAAGAAGAAAGTATAAACCTTATTAACATAACTGGAATCAAATTAGCATCTTTCAGAAATAAAGGGTTTTGGTGACGGGTTCACGTAGGCGTACCCAACAACAAAATCCTTACACAACTACATAAACTTTACAAACACGCATTTTTTTCTTTCCCACAATGTTTTCTCATGACCTAAAATCAACTAATTGTAGACAACTAGGGTCACTATTTTCTACATTAAACTCGAAAAAAAATCGCGAGAACAGTGTTGCATGTATTTACAAGTTCACTAGTCTATGATTAAACTGTTTAAAGTTCTAGACTATAGTATTCGTGACGTCATTAGCCATCAGTGATGACGTAAATTATTTGTTGTCATATTAATCTTAACATGCATGCATCATGTAAATCTGAGGTTTTAAACGTGTTCCAGGCCGTATATGTGTAAGGACTAAAGGTAGGGATGTTGTAATTAGCCTTGTCATTCCGATAGCGAAAACTAATAAACATTTTGTGGGAATTTCCGCGCGAATTGCTTCGGTCGGCCTCGATTTTGGCTTTGTTTATGTTGCTTCCGGTAGAAAATAAAATCTTCAAAGAAACATCGTTTTTTGGGGATAGCTTAAATTAATTTTCAATTTTTAAATCTTTCCTTTACGACGGGTACGTTAAGGTATTTTTTTCAAAACATTTTCTAACTTTTTTTCGGCCCTGCAAGTGAATTCACTCCGGATGGAAAATGACACGTTTGTTTCGTTTGACAGTAGAATAGAATAGAATAACACACGTTACCATAAACGCTCGCTTCGCGCTCACGGCCTTCGGCCGTTCGCGAGCTGCGCTCGCTATAATGATAGGTTTAACCTATAGACGGGAAAAGTAATTTGACTTTTTACTTATTTTCAGAAGAGAAAATAGGTTATCTATCAAAATCGATCGCTATTTTCTTTATTTCTAGACTGAATCCTCAGTCACAGCCATTTACTTATTGCCAAGAAGAAATTAACAGAATATACATGAAAAATACTCATACAATTTTTATAGTTTATACACTGATTTTTTTCTCAGTAAAAACGTCAGGGAGGGGGGGAGGGCTTTAAATATGGGCGTACGTATTATAGCAACTGCGTCAGGTCAGTGACTCTAAATAAACATGGGTCCGTGGTCTGGTCTAAATCCTAAAGGATGCGATTCCGACAATATTTTAGCCGACAAAGATTTAGCTAAAATAGCTTTTAGAAATCAAACTACGAATACTGCTGAATATTTCACCTCTTTCAAGTCTTAACTGCGAATAATGCAATAGATTTCATCTCTTCTCAGTCTTAACTGCGAATATTGCTATAGATTTAAACTCTTTCAAGTCTAATCCGGCTTTTTACCGCGACGTTAAAACGCAACAACAATGACGTTGTTTTAGCGGGAAAAAGTAGTGTCTTATTTCCCCAAAGTGTAGAATGACGTCATTTGAGGAGGGTAAAAAGTAAACGTCATCCAGATGAGATTCTAAGTATAAACTTTTTACATGTAAGGCTGATTCTTATCCAAATTTAACGTTCACTACAATCTAAATTTTGATAATGATCAACAGGAATAAAATCGAAGAAAAAAGTAGATAAATAAAAAAAAGTAATAAAACAAAATGGCGAAATCTCGCGAGATCATCATCCTCCATGTAGGCCGCCATTACGACACAAAATTAATCTCTGATGGTATATGTTTTTCATTTTGATTTTGATAATTTAAATGTTTTACATGCGTTATCTAGAAGCGGGAAAAGCCGCAAAGCACCTTTGCGTTACTTTTCCCGTAATATGCGAAAGGGGAGTTAGGCAATATGGATGGATGGATGGATGGATGGATGGATGGATGGATGGATGGATGGATGGATGGATGGATGGATGGATGGATGGATGGATGGACGGACGGACGGACGGACGGATGGATGGATGGGATGGGGTGGGTAGGTAGGTAGGTAGGTAGGTAGATATTGATAGAGAGAATTTAATAGCGAGTAGAGCTCGTTTACATCCGTAGGCAGTGAGCGCGAAGCGAGCATTTATGGTAACGTGTGTTATTCTATTCTATTTTACTGTCAAACAAACCAATCATGTCATTTTTCACCTGAAGTGAATTCACTTGCAGGTTAGAAAAAAAGTAAAAAAATGCATTGGAAAAATAACCTTACGTATCCTTCGTAAAAGAAAGATTTAAAAATTGATATCAA
This sequence comes from Fragum whitleyi, assembly GCA_948146395.1. NCBI lineage: Eukaryota > Metazoa > Mollusca > Bivalvia > Cardiida > Cardiidae > Fragum > Fragum whitleyi. Next base: position 26,152,673 of record OX411555.1, on the reverse strand, counting down.
TTTAAGCTATCCCGTTAAAAAAGGTTTCTATATAAGTTTTTTGTCCTACCAGAAGCAACAAAACAAAGTGAAAGGCGAGGCCGACCGAAGCGATTCACACGGTTATTCCCACAAAATGTTCATTGGTGTTAGTTATACAGAATGACAAAGCTAATATTAACTGCCTTACCTTTAGTCCTAACACATATACGACCTGGAACATGTTAAAAAAAAACAGATTTACATGATGCATGCATGTTTAGATTAAATGTCAACACAAACATTCTTGACGTCATCAGTAATGGACAATGACGTTAGGAATATTCTAGTCTAGAAATTTAAACATTTCAATTATAGACTTGGTGACTTGTTATGCATGCAAGATGGTTCTTACGATTTTCAATGAGTTTTATATAGAAAAGAGTGACTGTAGTTGCCTTGTAATAACCAAAACAGGGAGTTATAACCGTTTTGCGCTTAACCCTCGAAATGCTAGTTTGTAAAGTTTATGTTAACATGTTTGTCTTGTGTTGTTGTTGAGGTCAATGCCTGTACAAGGACCCGTTTTCAAGAGCATTTTATTTAATCCTGAAGATAATATAATAGTTTAATTCCAGTTATGTTCAAAAAGTTTATGCATTCTTATTTGCCCAAATGAAAACAATTTTGAGTACACAGTTTTTTATTAACTTCTGCGGAAAGTGGCCCCATGAACAATACTTGCTTTAGTGATAAATCTTTATGTTTTTGCTAAATGTGAACTGAGCTTATGAAGAAGTCATGTCTCGATTTCATAGAGGTGTGAAACTTAATCTCTTAACTGATGAAAAGATCACAAAGTATTGGAGGAATAGAATATGCATCAGAAACAAACATCATGATCTACTCAATACATTATTGGTGTTGTGAAATGGTACTTAAATCTAGTGTTCATTGATTTTTCCTAGAGTTTTTTTTTTTTACAATTTGGGAAATTTCATCCAGTCAAGAAATAATGGTTTCATTTGTCTGTTGTCCACATAAATTTACACAATGATTAAGTTATTTTCAGTCTAGTATCTGTGGTGACTTCAGCTTTTACCAGCAGATAAATTACAAAAGGTTTGTTTTTACCAGAGAATGAAATTGAATAAAAGGTAAGGTTTAAATTGATTTGCGAAAATCTTATGTCACTAAATTTGTTTTCAGTTAGACATAACAGAATGAAATGTGCAATAATTGAAAATTAATTTCGGAAATGATAGATTCTTGGATTACACACTAAACTATGAAATACATATGTTCTCATATGTAGGAAAAGTAGTTTTAATTTTACCAAGTTAAGCTACTGACCTAAATAAGAAAGCATCTACTGACAAAATGGCCCAGTGTACAAAAAGGCCCAGTGACAAAAAGGCCCAGGTCAAAAAGGCCCAGACCAAAAAGGCCCACAATGAACAATGACCAAAAGTGCCCACTGTCAAAATTGAATAAAAGAGGGTTAAATGTGATGTCATAGAGAGTCAACTTTTGGTTATTGGTTAAAATGAAAAAGAAACACAGGTATCAGAGCCTGGGAGATATCATTTTGATAAATGACAATGTATATATTGCATGTCTTCTGCTTTGTAGCATCATTCCCAATCCACACATCTGTTTAACTTCGTGTCAAACTACAGTTTTTTTACTAATGCATGATACATGTACCTGACAGACTAACATGAAACCGTTAATCATTTCATGATTGACATAAACAAATGTAAAATTATATTTATCAATTTAGTGTTCAAATTGAAACTAAAAGTATAAACAATAGGATATTTTTAGAGAAAAATTATTTTAATTGATTTTAAGATAATGTGTAAAAGTTATCAACAGGAGTATATATCTAACAGGTACTTGAAGCATTGCAGGTCAGTATTTGTGGGCATATTTTTCACATTCAAAAGTGGGCCTTTTTTTGACTGGGCCTTTTTGGTCAACTGTGATAGTTGGCCTTTTTGACGCGGGCCTTTCTGACCCAGGCCTTTCTATCACTGGGCCTTTTTGACCCGACACCTATGGAAAGTGGTCTGATTAAATCTGATCTGATAATCTTTGTTTCTATACATGTATATAGGATTTGCCATCACTTTTTAAATTTTCAATCATAGTTCGGCAACCGGATCTGGTATTTTGTCTAACAAATTCTATCATTTTGTTCTTTCCTAGCCGAGTCTGACCTGATTTTTCCACTTAGGTAAACTTCAGATCCACTCTCTGACCCATGATCGAAGACCCAAGTTTTGTCTAAAGGGTTCCTAGATCTATTTAGTGGTAAAAAGCCATTGGCATAACGTAAAAGCTAAACATGAATTAATGTCTACTTAGAAAATAGTACCAATGGAAAATAAAAGAGTAAACTGTTTAAAAAACATTAAGATGTGGACACAGAAGGTTGTTGTGCGACATAGTTTAAACTTAAGAGATGTAGTTGCAAGGATTTGAAGTCAAAAAGCGCATATTGATTATGTATTTCATTCGAAATGAAAAAGATTTTCTTAGTGAAAATTTAAGAGGGTGGGCCACTAGAAGGGAGGCCGTTCATCAAGATTAAAGTATTATTAGTTGTAACCAAAAATGATGCAGAAATGGCAAGTTGTGGCAGGAAAGCTAAAAGAAACTGTAGCAATAACGTTTTAAGAGAAAAATGCCAATTTTCTAACAGATGTCCTATCTTTCGAGTCTCATCCAATTTTTTTTACCCCAACTTTACTTAGCAAAATTTTAATAGAAAAACTAGCGTTTTTTTTCTTCAAATGCTTAGAATGACATCATTTGTTCAAGGTATACAAACGTCATTTGAGCAAGATTATAGGAACTCATGCTTCTTTTCAAATATAAGACTAATTCTTATCTATATATTTTTTGCTATATTTTCATTTACAAGAATGAATGTTTTGATATAGATCATTAAAATATCAATGATATAAAAAAACAAAACAAAATAATTAAAAGAAAAAAAGATAAAATAATAAAAAATGTGGTGATCTTGAGAGATCATGTCATGTAGGCCGCCATTGCGAAAACGAAATGAAACTTCATATATGCTTTGCTTTTTATTTTTGGTTATTTCAATGTTTCACACGCGTTATCTAGAAGCAGGAAAAGCTGCAAAGCGACCTTTTCAAGTAATAACTAATTTATTGACAAATAGATTTAGCGATTTCAAATTCTGCTTCCTTTTCAGTTCAATCTGTAGTAATCCCTCTTTCTCATCAATGCCTTCTCATTGGATTTTGGCATGTTATAACTCTATGTTTATCATGACTTTTGTATAACAATCTTTGTGTAAAGTAAAATTGATGAAGTTCAGTGTTTCCGCCAGAGAGCATTTTTTCCGCTCAGGAATCATTTTGGTGCAACCAAATAAGACAAGTTTGTTTTGAGAGATGCAACAATAATTATCAGTTGATTTTATTGTTGAAATTTGAAACTTTGGTTAAAAAAATTCATTAAGATTTTACCAGAGATCAAATAAGTTTTGGCTTAGCATAATATCTGGGTCCAAAGGATCCATTCATCCACTCTTAATTACGAGTAAGAAATCTCGGGGGCAAGTGGAAATGTTAAGGTAGTTGTCTTCTTGGTTGAGTGAGGAATGAATGGTATTTAATAATAATGTCTAGTGTCAGGGTAAAAATGGACGCTCCGTAAAAAATTAGCGGTGATTGTAGTTCGCAACAATTTGATCTGTAAACAGTCATGTACTTTGGTTTCTATTAATAAGCTTGATATAACCATTACCCAAATGGTGTTGATATTAAGCGCACTAAAATAATCGAAAATGAAAAAATGTCAGTTTTATTGGTTTGTACAATGTATAGTGGAAACTTTGAAAATCAATTTTTCAGAATCTAACAAATGGATGTCAACCAAATTTCACTGGATTGATCTATAAATGACCCTTTATTGGTCTACAAATATTTATTGTGTTCTGATGGGAAATGTATCCAAATTTTATATAGTGGAAACTTTTAAAATCTTTTCAGAGAATCTAACAGATGGATAGCAACCAAATTTCACTTCAGTGATCCTTTGGAGACTCTTTATCAGCCTACAACAAAATATTTTGTTCAGATGAAAAATATGTCTTTTATGGATGGAAACTTTGAAACTCAATTTCTTACAATCTAACTGATACATATCAACCAAATTTAAGTGATCCTTGGGTGTCTCTTTATCAGATAACAAAAATTTAATTTGATCAGATAAAAATATGTCCTGCATGGGTTGAGGTCATTTCTCTAAATGTAATATAGTAGAAACTTTGAAAATCATTTTCTCAGAATCTAATTGATGGAAATCAACCAAATTATAGTTAAGTGATCCTTTGGAGACATGCTTTATCATTGAACAACATCTCCTCCTGAACCACTGGGCCAATTTCATTGAAGCTTTACCAGAATGTTCCTTGGATTGCCCTTATCAAAAATTGTTCATGAAATTTTGATTGGCCCATATATATGGGCGTGGTAGGGTGGGGCTTATTTTGATCCTGAAAGCTTTGAATGACATCTCCTCCTGAACAACTGGGCCGAGTTCATGAAATTTTGATTGGCCCATAAATATCGGCCTGGCAGGGCGGGGCTTATTTTGAGCCCAAAATTTTTGAATGACATCACCTCCTGAACAACTGGGCCGATTTAAATGAAACTTTACCAGAATGTTCTTAGGTGCCCCTTTTCAAAAATTGTTGGCTTAATTTTGATTGGCCAATAAATTCAGGTGTGGCAGGTTGGGGCTTAACCCTCTTCAAAATTTTTTGCAAAATTTTGATTGGCCCATAAATATAGGCGTGGCAGGACAGGGTTATTTTGATCCTGAAATCTTTGAATGATATATCCTCCAGTATGACTGGGCCGATTTCAATGAAACTTTACTAGAATGTTCCTTTGATGACCTTCTTCAAAAATTGTTTGCAAAATTTTGATTGGTTTATAAATATTGGCATGGCAGTGCGGGGCGTATTTTGAGTCTCAGCAGTAATGAATAGGTGGGCAGGGTCTATTATCACTTTAAATTCCTTGAATAACATCTTCTCTTCAACAATAGAGGTATTTCACATAAGTCTGCGCATGCGCGGAAATTGCTCGACTCCGCCCCTTTTACAAACGAGGGGGCATGTCATTTTAGTCCAGTAAAAATTTATAGTGAAATAGTATATTTCAAACCACAAAATACTCGTCGTAATACAGGTTATCAAAGTTATTTTTGCACATACAATAAAATTTAGTTTTAATGCTTAAATTCTTCATGCCTATTTTTGTCATTTTTCTTTTTTTGCTTTTGATTAACTTATCTTAATCTAACTCTATCTAGCGTGCCTGACCTATGAAGAAGTATTACGATTTCTTGTTGGCAATAATATGCTGACTTTTTCTTAAAACTTTGTCATTAAAGTTTCTCTAGGAACTATTTTTATTCATAAATTATTCCCTTTTTTATTCAGATCTTGTCATTTATTTCGCTTTTCATTAAAATCACTATATAACTAAAAAAAAAAACAAAAAAAAAACCGAAGTCTACTCAATTATTTGTTTATATAGTATTATATAAATGTCCTTGTATAAAACATTAATACAATCACATCGTAATCAACACACTGAGACAAGGAAATGTATAAATGCAAAAAGAAGAAAGAATAAGAAAAAAGGAAACATATAAATCGTTGAACGCTTATTCCAAACAAATGCACCACCTCGTTGAATAAATTGTTTGTGATATTGCGATTTTGAAACTGCGTGACAAAATAAGAAACACATTGACGATCTTTCACTTTGTGAAGCATGATTTCGGAAATGTAGACCCGTGTGATTTTTTGACCTTGCAATAAAACTTTCTTTGTGTAAAATGTTATTTATTCACAACAGCGTTTTTTTTTTTTAATGATAATAAATACATAGAGATAAATAAGTCGTATTTTGTAAATAGCACAGAAAGACCAGACTTAGTTAAAGTTAGATCCATGTTCTTCATGGTGTAGGGGCCATATATCAGATACTCATTTAGAATCATTAAAATATTTTAGGATAAGTCCCTTGTAGCACTGTTGTTTTTCATATTGCTTGATAAAACTTAAGTGTTAAAAAACCATGTAGGGTTGAGTTTAATCTTCTCGTGTGTGTATGGTTTTTGAAAGGTTTTTTCAATATACCATAGACCCCAGATCAAAGAGCGGTCAAACACTAAAGCAGAAGTTATAAGTTACAACACGTGCGCTAAATAAACACTGTCGTACGTGACATATGGTATTACGTAATCGTATTTAACTTCTATCACATCTTCATAATGAAGATATATCCATAAAGGGGTGTTCTAATTATGCGTTCAATAATTCATGAATTTGGAAAATTAAATGGATTCGTAAGAGGTAAGTGTTAAAAAAAAGCTGCACAAAAAGAAAGATATTTAAGTGAAACTCAGAACTACAAAATCATTAATTTTGAAACAGAGAAGTGCGCAATTTCAATGTATTTAAAAGCCCTTCCAAATATAAGCATGTGTTCAAATTTGAATAATTACCAAAATGAAATAGGGACTCGTAAATAGCTGCGATGGAATTATTTCTCCCTTTTTTAAATTGTCTCTATCTCTCGATATGTTTTCGTCTTTTATTTTTCACTAGAGTAAAACATTATATCTATGTTTAACTAGCATTCTGTCGTATGTCGTTTTTGTTGTCTGGTTTTATTAGCTCCACTGGCCGAAGGCCAGCGAGCTATTGTCATGGCGGAGTGTCCGTCGTGCGTGCGTGCCTCCGTGCGTCCGTGCGTAAACTTTTCCTTTAAACATCTTCTATTCCCAAACCGATGGGCGGATTTTAACGAAACTTGGTAGAAATGATCCTTGGGTGGCCCCCTTCTTAAATTGTTCAAAGAATTTTGATTGGCCCCCAAATATGGGCGTGGCAGGGCGTGGCATTTTTTCACTTTGAAATCTTTAAAAATCTTCTCCTCCCAAACCATTGGGCCAATTTCAATAAAACTTGGCATGCATGTTCCTTGGGTGACCCTTTACTTAAATTGTTCAAGAAATTTTGATTGGTCCATAGATATGGGCGTGGCAGGGCGGGGCTTATTTTGAGCCCGAAATCTTTGAACGACATCTCCTACTGAACTACTGGGCTGATTTCAATGAAACTTTATCAGAATGTTCCTTGGGTGATCCTTTACTCAAATTGTTCAAGAAATTTTCATTGGTCCATAAATATGGGCGTGGCAGGGCGGGGCTATTTTGAGCCCGAAATCTTTGAACGACATCTCCTCCTGAACCACTGGGCTGATTTCAATGAAACTTTGACAGAATGTTCCTAGGGTGACCCTTTACTTAAATTGTTCAAGAAATTTTGATTGGACTAAAAATATGGGCATTGCAGGGCGGGGCCTATTTTGAGCCCAAAATTGTCAAATGACAAATTTCTCCTGAACCACTTGGCTGATTTTAATGAAACTTTACCAGAATGTTCCTTGAGTGTCTCTTTTCAAAAATTATTTGCTAAATTTTGATAGGCCTATAAATTTGGGCGTGGCAGGGTGGGGCTTATATTGAGGCCAAAATCTTTGAACAATATCTCCTCCGGAACCACTCAGCCAATTTCAATGAAACTTTACCAGAATGTTTCTTGGGTGACTATTTACTTAAATTGTTCAAGAAATTTTGTTTGGTCCATAAATATGGGCATGTCAGGTGGGGCCTATTTTGAGCCCTAAATCTTTGAACGACATCTTCTGAACCTTATGTTTTAATAAGATTGGTCAAGGGTTGCAGGTTCATTGTTATTGAGTATTTTGGTGCAATATGGACCAGAACCATTTAATCATTACTAAATAGGTCTTAGGAGATTTTGGAGTGTTAATGTATTCATTTAAAGTAAGCTTTATTTAATGAAAGTCTAAATATTTTAAAGCCAGTGGAGCGATACAGGCCCTCTTGGGCCTCTTGTTTTTATTGTTATTTATTATATTTTATTTATTTTTTGCAATTTTTTAGTTAATCATTTACGATCGATTTGTGTCGAATAATAATGCAATTACTATTGTGGAAATAATGAAAATGAATAGTCAAAATGAAAGAATTCCAGATAAACTTATCAAATCAAAGTGATTTCGCAAAACAGTAGATTTTAAGTGAAGGATATCTGTTTCGACCAAAAAATATGAATTCATCAAGTAGAAAACTCTGAAGAGATATCTCAGCGATTTATTCACCCAACTAAAATCAAACGCCGCTTTTTTAAGTATTTCAAATAAAAAAATCCCAAAGTCGGTCGAAATAGTTTCTAATGACATTTAAGTTTTTTGTTTTGAGTGATAAAAGTTTGATAATCTATTTCATTAATAGTTGAAATCGACTGATTCATCCGGATAAATTTCAATGAAATAAAGAGTGGAGAAAAGAAGGATGCCCCCTCGTTTGCATTGTTATGTCCCTTTGACTGAAGAGTACGCAAGGGAGATAATTACGTGAAATACCTCTATTAGGCAAATGTGAAAAAATGGTCCCATGCAGTGAAATAGGAAATAATTTACTGCTCTAGAAATAATTATTAAAAATGAATGAGTTTTGCCTGATTTTTGCCAGGAAGGGTCTTCAGATTGACCTCTTTCAGAATTCTTTGTATTTGGCATTATGATGCTGTGTCATGGAAAAAGGGGCCTCTTCTTAAAATTCCTTGTAAACTTCCATATCTGACCGAGTTTCTCATTGAAAGCCAGTGGGGGGATACTGGCCCTCTTGGACCTCTTGTTTTCTCTCTAGACACCTAGATGACTCGAACACTGGAGTAGAGATGCCTAGATATTTAGGATTTTGTAGATTTAGGGAAGAAATAAAGGATCCTCTCCATGTTTTGTATAGCTCAGGAATGTGGAAATACAGACAATGATTCTGAAATACATGTATTTTGAAAATCTGCTAGTCCACAGACAAGTAACAATCACAAACTGGCTTGTCCGTATATTAACCTAAATTGTCCGTTGAATTTTGAAGAGTCTGCAAAATATTGAAAACAAAATTGAGGTACTAAAACAAACTAAAATATCCTAGAAATAGACTTACTGTTGAAATTGGATGAGGTGGAATATCAGAAAACGGCTAACTTTTAAAAAAATATTTTTCTCTGAGATTTTTTCACTTGTCTACAGACAACCTAGCTATGAAAAGCTGCTTGTCTGTGTAATTTAATGGACAAGACAGACAACTCAGGCAGCTTATTTCAGAACCACTGACAGTGTTTCTCCACTTGTCCCTGGACAAGTAACAGCCGATTTCTAACTTGTCCAGGATCAAAATGAACTCATCCACAAAAAAATGGGTATATAGAAATTGAGAAAATATTGTTTCAAATGAAGAAAATGCTGTTACTCAGCATTTTCTTTATTAAAGACAATGTTTTCTTCCCTCTGATACAAAAAAGGGATGAATTTTCTCCAAGAACTTTTTAGGACTGTTTCAAGATTTGCTCTGGTACCTAGTTGTGCACGTACAAGTTGCCTAGGCAATTGTACATGCCCGCAAGTAGAAATACCCGTGTCAGACAAGTGGGACATGGGAATTCCACACTCCTACTAGCTTCCAGGAAAACCAGATTACTCTGCAGGAAAAAAGTGTTGAAGCTCAATGTACCATGAGGGCAATATAATCCTTTGCTGTTTAATCCCTGTTTTTTACGTGCCTGTGATTTTATGATTGAGAAAACATTGTGAAAAAGGAAGAAATTGCTTCTGACAAGCAATTTCTTCTTTTTCCACACTTTTTTCTACCCTACTGAATGGTTATTTTTGAAATTAAGTCCACTTTAAATTCTCGTCTTCAAAACCTTTGAATTTGGACAGGTCCAAAATTTTGTAAAACAGGAAAGTGATAAGAAAATAGGGTAAAGAGGTCCTACCTATAACTCTACTTAGATTTGAAATCCAAAACAAAGATTCTTTTTATGCAAAAATTATTTTAGAATCTTCAGCCTAGTTTGGCATCAGTCATTCTGTGATCTTTGTTTTGCTTGCAGGTGCTGTTGGAATTTTGATATACAAATATTTGAAAAGTCACAGAAAATACTTACAGTTTAGAAAAAGATCAGACAGAGATATTCGGTTAATAACTTCAGCAGAACAATGGGATGAAGTTTATCCATTACTCTCAGAGAGATGCAAAACTATAAAGGTTACAATTATAACATTTCTATTATTATATTATGATGCAACATCATCCAGATCGTGAAACATGAAGCTAATATGTAAAAGTACTAGTTGTCAAAATGATATACAAGCTTTCATGAAATCTGCCTTAACCATGCCAATTTTTGCAAAACCATATCAAGATGCAAATGAATAGGAATCTTAAACAAGAACTGGAATTGAGATAATTTTTGGATTAAAATCTTTTGAAAACTTTGAAAAGTATTTATTGCTAATTTTTAAGTGACATAGTTTTGAATAATTAGTTAAGTAAATTCACAAACTGATGGCTCAGCGCAAAACAGTTGTAACTGTCTATAAATATCTATGGGCAGTTACAACTGTTTCACGCTGAGCCATAGAAACATGCGGGGCTCGTGCTAGTAATTGAAATTAACGAGTCATTAACTCCTAAACCATGAAATTCTTAGGGTCAAAACTGATTCTAAAGGGGTCACAACAATTGGAAGAGTAAATCTTCAGTAGAATTTACATACTAGAGTCGAATTGATCTTCTCTTTTAAAGATATGCAGTAAGCAATTAATTTGTAAAATTGAAGGTAGTAATTAAGATATATAATGGAACATTTTAGGGATAAAAGCAAGTTTTCACTCTAAGAAATTTCTCACAAGGGGCCGGAAAGAATCATTTGGAAACCTTGGTTAAGTTCCACAACGTTTTGGTAGTTATTAACTTTAACAGTGTTAACCAAGGTTTCCTAATGATTTTCATAAGGAAACCATGATTAACATTGTGAAAGATCATGTGTCCGAAATGTTGCGGATGATATGGTTCCACTACCTTAATTCAGGTTGTAGGATTTGACTGTGAGTGGGTATTTTGGGGTATGAGATTACCTGTGGCCCTGATACAGATTGCTTCACATGATGGTTTGTGTCTACTTGTTCGAATCTTTGAGTTTGCTGATGACATTCCACAAACATTGAAAGATTTTTTACAGGATAAAAGGTACAGTTGTTTAAAGTTTATACACTATTCCCGGTGTGTATATCTTGCCTAAGAATGAATAATTCTGACATTATAAGGCTTATTAAAACCATTTTTATGCCCCTGTATCTAGTTATTGGAGGCATATTGTTTTACTCATGTCCGTCGTCTGTCCGTCCGTCTGTCCGAAAACTTAACCAAGGTTAACCTTAAGCCAATATCTTAAAGTCTATTTTAGATACAAGGCTCATATTTGGCACTATGATAGATCTCAATGATCCGCATCTGCTGATACCAAAGTCAAGGTCATGTGACAAGGTCAAGGTCAAACTTTGAAAAAAAATGCTGTGACGGGGGCATTAGTGTTTCACAAACACATCTTGCTCTTTAACTTGTTTAATACCATGGAGAATATTTTGATGGCTCAGTGCGAAACAATGTAACTCCCTATAAACATATAGGGAGTTACAACTGTTTCATGCTGAGCCATCGATTTAAGACTGGTCCAAATTTAACGGCACATTCTTTCTGACATTGGTCTCAGCAATGGTTGTTTATTGTAGACCTATGTGGGAAGCAACTCAGAGGTAGGACAGTAGGACAGGATGTAAAATGGGGAATTTCAGGAATCTATTGTTATGTACTGCAGCTGCTGGAATATGACTGAAAAATTGTTAAAAGTGGCCTTAAACCAATTTAAAAAAGACGCTGCATGCAACATGTCAGAGTTACATGATTTATATAACTGCCATATAGGGAAGGAAACATTTAAAAAAAAGATCTGGTATTTGCTAGATAATTAACAGCTACTATAAAATCACTGTCTCCTGGTCCTTTTGTCCAAATTATCTTGCGTTGTCTGTTAAACACTGCAGATTTTACATTATATTTATACAAGGAAATGACAGAAAGCCATGGTCAGGTGCAGCAATTGCCATATGATTACTGATACTCCTTTTAAATTCCTGTGATGATCAAACATCATTGGAAATTCTAAATTTGTAACTAAGATAAACATTGAACTGATGTATTATATCAAAATAGGATAAAAATGAATGGATAGCTGCCCCTGACCCTTGATAAATGACCTTTGTAATTGAAACAGCTATTTGATGGCTCAGCGTGAAACAGTTGTAACTGCCTATATGTTTATAAGGATTTAAAAAAAAACCAAAAGAATATTCTTTCTGTAAAATACTCAAATGAGACAAAATGTGAAAATCCAATGATGAATTCACTTGAATTGCACCAATTCATACATTATTGCCTGGCAATGTATCAAGGTAATGTGTATAATGGGTCCCAATAAGATTATGTAAAATATTGTTAATCTTTTGATAATAAGTTGCCATTTGCTAAGTTATTTTCTAACAAGAAATTTTGATAATCCACAGCAAAAAATTTTAACAATGTCACACACTGAATAGATAATGATCAAAACTATCTTTCCTATTGTAGCATTTTAAAAGTTGGTATATCTGCTAAAGATGATGGTAAAAAATTGTTAAAAGATTACAGATTGATGGTCAATGGTTGTGTGGATTTGAGGTTCTTAATTCCAAGGGTGAGAGGATTCAACTGGTAAGACGTTACAAATGAGGACACATATGTGCATGACATTTCCAACAATTTGAAATGTTCATGAGGTGCAAACATTGAGAAGTCTAGACAGACACAAACTGTAAATATAAAGTTACCCCATTGTCTACAGATACTTTGAGACCTTTGCTATCTACTGAGCGCAGAGTGAAGACTCTGGTCAGACTGTGCGAATGCACAGGCTAGTCAGAGTCTTTGCTTTGGGCATATTTGAAATTGTTGGAAATTTGTCGCACAGGCTGAAATAATTTCATTATACTACATGGAGTTTTAGAGAATATTGTCCAACAATACACATCAGTCTTATTCTATCCTTTCCAAATGACTTCAAAATTTTACCAACACCCCACAAAAAAAGGGGAAAAAAAGCCATAATATTCTCACCTACTTCACCCCACTTAAGATACAAGGTTCATAAAAACAATAATGATATATCTATCATTAATGAGCTTCTTTTTATCTTATCTGATATAATATAAGTATATCATCAGGCCTTAAACTTGTAAAGGTGTTGTTTAGACGCATTTTAGTTTTATAAATATGTCTTATTCTCTGATAATATCAGGAAGACTGATTGTTAAATAATTGGTTACCATCAATTTAAGATTTACTGGTGAGCTACATCTACATATGTATCACTGCCTTTTAACACCTGGCTTCTATCATTTAAATGTTACCTGTTATGCAAAAGTGGTCATCTGTGAATTTTTGAAATGCAAATATTTAAAATGATTGATCAGAGAATTGGTCAAGTCAAGTAGGTATCATAGAAATGAAATCAAATAGATATAAAAGAAATTGTCAAAAAGCATAAATCATGATTCAAGATCACTGTCAGCATACTTCATACTCCCATTGTGACGTTTTTTGCTAGTTGGTACACACATGACTGAAAGATTGCTAAAAGAAGCATAAAACACAATTTCAAATTTTTAATTCTATGCTCTATGAAACTTAATATTCAATCTCTACACACTTTAACCCTTTGCTGTTTAATCCCTGCTTTTTACGTGCCTGTGATTTAATGATTGTAAAAACATTGTGAAAAAAGAAGAAATTGCTTCTGACAAGCAATTTCTTCTTTTTCCACACTATTTTCTACCCTACTGAATGGTTATTTTTCAAATAAAATCCACCTCTAATTTTCGTCTGCAAAACCTCTGAATTTGGACAGGTCCAAAATTTTATAAAACAGGAAAGGGTTAAAATGCTACAGACCTCTTCTTCCAATAAGTTTATATCTTAATCCATATAACTGAGCTACCTCTCGTAACTGTTAATTGTTGTCATGCTGAGCCTTGAATATACCTACTATGGCAGGAGGTATAGAAAAAAAGATCTGCCTGCACATACCATGTTTCCTCTAATAATAGCACCCTCCCTAATAGTAGCACCCCTACATTTTTAATTAAGAAAAACCAAACTCAAATACCTAATTTTTAAGAACTTATTGAGACTTCTCTAATTTGACATAAATTTCCTCTAAACAATAATTAATATGATTGTTTAGAGGAAATTCACCTCAAATGAAAGGGAAAAGGGCCTAAAAGACATCAACTTTAATGATTTTTTAAATCAGAAAATGCAAAATAAATAAAAGCTCTCTGACCATGTTACATTTAGCTCCTAAGCAGAAATACAGTATATGCAGTCTTATCTTCATAATACCTGATTTTCTTTTTATGCCCCCAAAACTATGGTTAGGGGTTTATAGGAGTCGGCTTGTCAGTCAGTCTGACAGTCCATCAGTAGATTTTTCTTCTCGGCTCAATTTCTTAGCAACTAATTGATGGATTTCATTCAAACTTCACACATGTGATCAGTATCAAGCAGATATGTGCAAGTCATATTTTGGTTTAGATCCATTGACCTTTGACAGAGTCATGGCCCTTTGATGGAAAATAGCTTTCAATATGGACAAGCACTTGTAGGGTGGTACTCCACTTTGCAACAGTCTAGTTTAAACCTGAATAGTTAAACAACAATGTAAAAAAATAATACTGACTCAATTATTTTCTTACAGCACAAGTCTAGGCCTTCAGGGTGTTGCCCAGGGTGTGTTAGGTGTTAAAATGACAAAGGACAGAAATGTTCGGTGTGGGAACTGGGAAGCAGAGATACTATCTGAAGAACAAGTGAGTACATGACAACATTTCAGAATGATCTAGATTGTACAGTTCAAATTAAGGTTTGCATCATCTTTATTGTGGGTTTTCTTTAATTTTGCAAGTTCCTACTTGTATAATAACTGTTTTGATTTCTATTTAAAAGAGCTTGTACTGAAATTTATTTGAATTTTAGAAATAATTTATGATTAACATTTCAAAGGCTTATTTTTTCAACATTTCTGTGACAATGGAAGTTTATCTTAAATTTTCAGTTAAACTATGCAGCTGACGATGCTCTGATAGCAGTTGATATATTTATGCACCTTGTTGCTGTAAAAATGTATGGTAGGCATCGACGGAAAAACTTCTATGGTTGTAGTGCAGATACGGATGATGCCTCATTTTGGAAGGTTGCCAGGTCTTTCTGTCAAGGTATGACCTGTAATCAACAGGAAAAGAGTAGTTATAGGAAGTGGATCCATAAAAATTTCTCAGTGCTTCAGAAGTCATGAACTTTAATAAAGCAGAGTAAAAACCCCATTTAAACAAACAATAATCAAAACCTAAATAAGGCTCATTAAGTTTTTGTAAGCTGCCAAAGGGTGACATGTATATTGGTATCATCATCTCTGCCTGTTCGACTATGCCGCCACTATATAACTGAAAAAAAAATAAATGTTGAACGTTGCGTAAAACTCCATTCAAACAAACAAACAAAGCCTGTACGACTATACTTCTACCACTTGTGACCACAATTCCTTCTTCAATAATTCTTGGCTTTTCATGAAACTTTCACAGAATTTTCCTTACTATATGACCTTGGCATACTTTCAGGGTTGGTTGTATTCTGTAAATGACAACGCTCTTACTTATGCATTGATGAAGCTGAATCAAAATTGATTGTATTGATATACAGGACTTGATTTTGACCCTTTAACCATAGTTTTGACCCTGAAAATTCTGAAAATATCATATTTTGACCCTTAACAATTCCTCCCAAGGGGGTCAAAATTAGAAAATTCTAAGGATCAAAACTGGGTTTCATCACTCAAATTCAATGTTGTATCTTGTAAACAATTTAGAATTATATTTTGTTAATTTCCGATTTCAATCAAGCAGAAGGTAATCTTATTAATTGTTGAAAATGTCCTAAATAGGCTCATTTTCATTCAGGTATTGTAGATGTTGTGTACAAAAATCAGACTACAAACCTTTTACTCACAAATGGATCAGTCCAAATTGGTTGTAATGATGATGAGGAGGATGAAAATGATGATGATGTTGATGGTGATGATGATGCTGAGAACACTTTAGATCAGCCAGGACCTTCAAGGGGCACAAAGGTTAATATAAATGTATACAACCCTTCCATAACTAATTGTTATTTCTCAAGTGGTCTGTGCAAGTCAAATGCATGCTCTTTTAAAAAACAATTGTCACATACAACAAGTTTTATTTCTTTTATTGTCGATAATGGGGAAATAGCGGTGGATTATTTACCAATCCATAGAAATAACCATAAAATTGTGATGCATCACGCGAAAAGGGGCTAGCGGGGAACTCTGTAAATGAATATTTCAAAAAGAGATTGGGTGAAGCCTAGGTCAACCACAGGTCGCATTTCAAAAGCTCTTTCACTGATTGATCATTCTAGATTCAGAAAATAAGTACATAGCAAAAAGTTTCTGCTTTAGTCAGCCACAGTCTGACTAGGGTCAACACTTTACACACTACCCAGCTGTTCCCTTTTTCACGACGGGTCACAATTAAACTCAGCTTTTTTTCATTTCACTCTATTTGATATTATCTAAGCAGAACCAAATTAACAAAAGATGTTTTTAGCTCACCTGAGCACGAAGTGCTCAAGGTGAGCTTTTGGGGTTACTTGATGTCCGTCGTCCGTTGTGCGTTGTGCGTCGTGCGTCGTCAACATTTACCTTGTGGACACTCTAGAGGCCATTTTTTTAGCCCAATCAACCTGAAAATTGGTCAGAATAAATATCTTGATGAAATCTCGGACAAGTTCGAAATTGGGTCAAGTGGGGTCAAAAACTAGGTCACAGGGTCAAATCTTAGAAAAACCATGTGGACACTCTAGAGGCCATATTTTTAGCCCAATCAACCTGAAAATTGGCCAGAATAAATATCTTGATGAAATCTCGGACAAATTCGAAATTGGGTCAAGTGGGGTCAAAAACTAGGTCATGGAGTCAAATCTTAGAAAAACCTTGTGGACACCCTAGAGGCCATATTTTAAGCCCAATCAACCTGAAAATTGGTCAGAATGAGTATCTTAATAAAATCTTGGACAAGTTCAAAATTGGGTCAAGGGGGGTCAAAAATTAGGTCACGGGGGTCAAATCTTAGAAAAACCTTGTGGCCCCTCTAGAGGCCATATTTTAAGCCTAATCAACCTGAAAATTGGTCAGAATGATTATCTTGATGAAATATCGGACAAGTTGAAAATTGGGTCAAGTGGGGTCAAAAATTAGGTCACAGGGTCATTTCTTAGAAAAACCTTGTGGGTACTCTAGTGGCCATATTTTTAGCCCAATCAACCTGAAAATTGGTCAGAATGAATATTTTAATGAAATCTTAGACAAGTTGAAAATTGGGTCAAATGGGGTCAAAAATTAGGTCATGGGGGTCAATTCTTAGAAAAACCTTGTGGACACTCTAGAGGTCATATTTCTAACCCAATCAACCTGAAAATTGGTCAGAATGAATATCTTGATGAAATCTCGGACAAGTTCAAAATTAGGTCAAGTGGGGTCAAAAATTAGTTCACAGGGTCAATTCTTAGAAAAACCTTGTGGCCCCTCTAGAGGCCATATTTTAAGCCTAATCAACCTGAAAATTGGTCAGAATGAATATTTTGATGAAATATCGGACAAGTTCAAAATTGGGTCAAGTGGGGTCAAAAATTAGGTCACACGGTCAAATGGTTGAAAAACCTTGTGGACACTCTAGAGGCCAAATTTTAAGCCCAATCAACCTGAAAATTGATCAGAATGATTATCTTGATGAAATCTCGGGCAAGTTCGTAATTAGGCCAATTGGGGTCAAAAACTAGGTTACGGGGTCAAATCTAAAAAAAACCATGTGGAAACTCTAGAGGCCATATTTTTAGCCCAATCAACCTGAAAACTTCTCAGAATGATTATCTTAATGAAATCTCGGACAAATTCGAAATTGGGTCAAGTGGGGTCAAAAACTAGGTCATGGGGTCAATTCTTTGAAAAACCTTGTGGGCACTCTAGAGGCCATATTTTTAGCCCAATCAACCTGAAAATTTGACAGAATGAATAATTTGATGAGAACTTTGACAAATTTGAAATTGGGTCAAGTAAGGTGAAAACTAGGTCATGGGGTCAAATCTTAGAAAAACTTTTTTAGATTGTTAATTCAGGTGAGCGATTAAGGGCCACTATGGCCCTCTTGTTATGTTGCATAGCAAGCACATACAATTTGACGCGGTTCAAGGAAATTTATCCCTTAACCCTTGTCATGCTGAATTGCAAAATAACATTAAAATCAAAGTGCCAAGAGCACTTGATGCACTTATTGTGAGTCAGTATTTAGTTTGAAAATGTGACATTTAAACTTTCCTCTGTTAAAAAAGAAAATCAGGAGGTATGGATTAAAATCAGACTGCACATGTGTGCAGGCTGATCTTTGTCTATACCTTCTGCCAAAGCAGGAATATTCCGGGTTCAGCATGACCAGGGTTTAAATATTCATATTCTTTCTCACTTTTGCTTTGAATAATTAGAAAAAGCAAAAGTTTTTCAAGAAACATCAATTAATATTTCTGGAACAACAAAAGCTATGTTGTCACTCCTGGCTTTGCAACTCATGAAAATAATGCTTTTGTTGTTCACTCAATAAAATATATAAATTAATCTTACACTAAAACAAACAATTGTCATTTTTGTAATAATCTTTTAATTATGTCTTCTTACAACAATTGTTTGCCTAAAATCAATAATTATGGGTTGAAACTTCTATGGCTATTTTGTAGGTGAAAAGCTTGTTATGAAAAAATATCATATTTTATAGTAAAATGACTTCAACTCAAGTACTTACTGTTGATAAACATTTTTTCATTTCAGTCAAAATCCCCTGTTTTAAGACCAGGTCGGTTAAAAGATGGTAAGAAAGCGTTTATGGCGAGAAAGCGCCCCCTGTATTATAACTGTAGAATTCTAGCACCAGATGGCACATGTCTCACCACCTGTGATATTAGGAAGGCAGAATGGTATATAGATAAAGGACTAGCAGGTAAGTCATAAGTGTTAAAGTTCTAGACCTGCCCTGCGTTCAGGATGAAAACATAAGCAAAGCAATTTCGAAATGATACCCTGCTTTGCTCGTGCACATATGTGCAAAACGGGGTATCATCTCAAAGCACTTGCGAAACGTTTTTACATCTTTAACACAGGGCACATTCACCCATACCAAACTTAAACCAGAGTTTTTGTGAAAAGGAAAAATGAATTAATGAATGATATTTTTATTTCACTATGAGGGAATTTATTTTTAATTTTGTAGAAATACAATCTGTGTCTCATTTTGATATACATGTATTTTCAAAGTCTATTCATTTACTTTTGAAAAAAAAAGGCTTATAGAAAAGGAGGCATTCAATCAAAATATAAGCTGTAGCTTTTCCTCAGCCTAACTTGATATTATAATGGTGTGAAGTTGATAATTCATTTTAGATAAAAAGAGAATATCTGGATGGCTCAGTGCGAAACACTTTTAACTCTCTATATGTTAATAGGGAGTTACAACTGTTTCATGCTGAGCCATTGAATTCTGTTCTGTTGTTGTCATTGAGATAAGATGCAACCTCATTGTAATATATGTTTAAACAACACTGAAATGATTAAATAAAGAAAGTTTTTTGTACAGTACCCCTTTAACACATTTCTTATTGAACTAATTTATCACAAGCATGCAAAACGGTTGCATTCAGAAAACATTTGATATGGAGACAACATATAGTGAGAATAATTACTGATTCAATATTTTGATTGACTCAGTCAATTTTAGAATAAGTTTGTTATATGATTTGTAATTTCTTCTCTGTTTAATAGATAGAGTCAACACAGAAGAAAATACTCCATTGACAATCAAGTTACGGTTTCAACCTTCTGGCAAACCAGGGTCAGATCGCGATTATTATCTACAAGATAAAGACAATATTTGTGTGGTGTGTGGATCAAGGGAAGATTATGTCAGAAAACTTGTTGTACCAAAAGAATATAGAAAGTAAATTGACCTTTACCCATACCCTGCTGAATTAAAATCCCCCCTCTGCATTAAGAGAAAAAAATCGCTATTTCATGAACATTCTTTGAATAATTATTCTTGATTCAGTATGATGAAAGATGAGTTACCTAAAAATACAAATCAATCGACAAACAGTGACTTTTTCGGGAAATGCATAATCCGCCTTATATAGTAAAATATGTAAATGAGATTTTGGTCGGATGAAATACACCTAAACGAAGGAGCAGTAAAGCGCATATTTCAAATTGGAGTCTGAAGTGTTGCGGATCATAAATATTCATTAAGAAAGGCCTATATTTAGATCATTGCATCATAATCATTTGCATAACAGAATATTGGTATGACAAATTCAAGCTTATATTTGAGAATAAAAGTCTAGTTTTTGTTTAGATAATTGTTTAAAATCATTGTCCAGTGTTCGTAAATATACATGATCACAGTTGGGGGCTTTAAAATCAGTTTGAAACAAAATTCCACTTTTTGTGACATTTCAACCAGACTGGCTGAAGATTTCCCATAATGAGAAAGTAGAAAGCAGGCAGTGTAGCCCAAGATCAGACTGCACATCCATGCAGGCTGATTTTAGTCTATACTGTCTGCCAAAGCATGTAATGGGCGTATATTGTGACATCTTGTCACCTTGTTGAATAATAAAGATTTCATATTTGGCAGGTTGTGTTCAAATTAGCTTTTCAATCCAAGATGCTATAGACTTAAGCTTGGAAAAAAAAACACCTTATCATATAGATGAAGAAGGGGAAAATCGGGACTAAAGAATGTATATGAATGAACCCATACCTACAGTCAACAACACCGTGAAATTGACATTCATCTCAGTCAAAACCATTCCAAATACCTCACTCTACATTCCAATCATTCATTCCAAACACTCACTCAAACCATTCAACTAAATGCTCCAAACCCACTGAAAAAGATGTAACAACAACCTCATTTAAAATAAATCTACTGAATTAATTGAAATTATAAGTGTCTGATTGGATCTTGAAATAATATGAAGTTATCTATGGAACATATATATGTATTTTTTTTTTGGAGGAAATGAATATCGCTAATTTTGTTCATCCTGAACAAAATTTGCCATATTGGAATCCCTCCCATTAAATTCACCCAAAACTCGCTCCACACACTCAATCAATTTCATTCCAATTTCATTCCAAAATCATTCATCTTGTCAATGTCATGATGTTGTTAACTGCACAAACCACCTGCATGCAAACCACCAGCGGTTTACTGTAGTTGTAAATATTTTGATTGCTATAACTATTTCAAACAGGATATGACTTATTCAGATGAAAGAGTGAACTTAATTGGCACAGTGCTTTTTAAAAAGGGGTCGTTTTGTGTAACGGTAGTTGACCAATAATAGTTTGCAAGATTACAGAAATTATTAAGAAACCTTGATTTACACTGTTTAAAGTTTATGACTTCTGAAATGTCGAGGAAATATTTTGAGTCCACCATCTTAATCAGGGTCATTGTTATTATGTGCCCACCACTTTTGTACATTGAACACTTATTATAGTAGGCATGAAAACAAAAAAATGCTGTTTTGGGGTCTTTGCAGTTCCACAAACAAATCTTGTTCTGTTTAAAAATAGTCATAATTTTGTATATTTTCAGATATTTTCCAACGTTAATGAAGGACCATTCCTCACATGATGTTGTGTTGTTGTGTATAACATGTCATTTACAAAGTGCCGTATATGAGGGGATGTTAAGGCAACAATTAGCAGCTGAATGTAATGCTCCACTTGACTCTGGGAAGGACTCTAAAAGAATGCAGGACCAAGATTTAGCAAAAGTTGTTTCTGCTTCAAAGTAAGACCTCTTAACCCTTGTCATGCTGAATAAATTTTGGCAAAAAATTTGCATCAAAATGAAAGGGCAAAAATGCACTGAAAGTTCCAACTGTAGGTCAACTTACAACTTTAAAAAAAATTCTTCTGATAAAAAGTTATTGACAACCAAGTAAATTTTGCATGGTTTTCATGAACGTTTTATTGACAGAATTTTAAAAGATCTGTTACATTTATCATGTTCCTGAAATTTTTCCACCTCCTTGTTTAAGACTGAATTCAAATAAGTCATGTTTTGACAGAATTATTGACAATTTTCTAAAATTGCTGCGTCACTTGACTCCCCGCGCTGTTTCTCTCCAGTCATTTTAAGATCAGAAATGTTCTCAGGTAAACTTAAGAATTTAACCATCGTCATGCTGAACCTGGAATATTCCTTCTAAGGCAGGAGTTCTAGACAAAGATCAGCCTGCACATATATACAGTCAGATCATAGTCTATACCAACTGATGATTTTTTCTGAACCAGAAAAGTTTTAAAATGCTTTCAAAACAAGTACTGTCTCTAAGTAATTAAAATCAGTGCATTCAGATTTAAAGCCATTTTTGCCAAAGTTCAGCCTATGACCTACTTTGCCGGAGTGAAATAACCCTGTTGTATATCTTTGATATTACACATGTGTTATACAAGTGGAATGAATATGCAAATGAGCTAAGAACGAAGAACAACACTGTATTTGTGTTAGGAAAATGCATCATAATGGATCTGCTGAGGTCATTTTGTAAACAGCGGTATATGTTTAGTGGAATAACTCAAATAGATAAATATTGTAATTTTCTAGTATTATCACCAAAATTCAGGTCATATTATAAATAGAATATCAGATTTATGCTCATCATCATCTTTTAACAGATAAAAACTTGAAAGAGCCTCGTTTTTATCTGTTTACATCATGACTTGTTTAATAAATTCGGTAATCAATGACCACTCATTCAATATCCTCTTTATATCTTACAGGGCTTTGTTAAACAGTAGAGGAAAGATTCCAGAGGCTCGTGTGATAGAACTTGAAACAATTGTGAAGAATTATTATGGTGTGAAAAGTTTATCAGAAGATTTGTTACATCAAGCAGTAGACATTGATTATACGTAAGTCTTTCTTAACAGATTCTTCATATAAATTTATTTTAAGTTCATATATAAAACCGTTATGTTGAAAATTGTAGTGTGGTTCAATACTCTTGAAATCAAAATGGGATTGAGAGATTAAATTAGTTAAAAAAAAAGAGGCACGCAATCTTTTAACTTTGTCATGTAAACAGTGGGCTTGGTTATATCTTACCCCCCCCCCCCCCCACACACACACACACCTACATAGAAGAGGAGGGTATTTTGGATTCACCCTGTCTGGATGTCTGTCTGTCCATGGGTTTGTCCATAGACCTTTTTTTGTTTCTAGATTCTAACTCGAGAATGAAGTGACCTAGAATCATGAAACTTCATACAATAGTTGCTCATGACCAAAGGAAGTGCCCAATTTATTAGGGTCACGAAGGTCAAAGGTCAAGGTCACAATTGATCTTTGTCTGAAAACTGTTTACAAAACTGGGACAAAGCACTGGTGGGAGGTTTTAGTCCTCTTTGCAACAGATCTAGTTGATATCAGCAAGTAAATAGAGGATAATGGTTTGTTTCAGTGTAAGATCCATTTATATTCATTTAGTGAACAACAAAAGCTATATTTTCATGAGTGGCGAAAATATATATTTAGTTGTTCACTAAATGAAATATTAATCAATCTTACTCGATACAAATGATTAATTCTATTTCTTTATTGCAAAAATGAGACAAAATGTGAAATTGCTAGGACATATTTTCGTAAAGCGCGTCATTTTGCACGTGATTGCCATGCAACATTCATTGTTACATCACTTATTTTGCCCCGCATAGATGCCGTCAGATAGGATGAAATGCACAAAAGTAGGGTATGAGTTTTTGATAATTTCACTGCTACATGATGAGATTATCAAGTGATAATCTACTGTTATTTCTTGATAAACCACCAAAAAGCATTAAAGAAAAATTAATATTCATATATAAACATGTATTTTACTTTACATATTTTACTGCAAAGGCTATTCATTATTCAATTTTCTTATAGGGTTCAGAATGCCAAATTTGTGCCTCATGGAAAAAAGGTTGTAGACTTCTACATGAACAAAGATGGTGGCCTGTTGGAATTTGAGAAAATGTGGCGACGTAATTTTGTAGAAACGATGAAACCCCAACATCTACCCACCTTATGGTCAATAGAACATAGACCAGAAAAAATGGAAACTAATATTATTTGAGTTTGTGCGTGAAATTTCCAACAATATCCTACATGTGCACAACGTAAAGTCTCAGATCAGCCTATGTGGCCACACAGACTGATCAGAGTCTTCACTTCACGCTCAATTGATGGCCAAGGACCTTAATTTGCTGTTAACGTGCCAAAATTAATTATAATGTTCTGTGTGATTGCTCACATTATATCTATCAGGCACATGTGAAATTGCTGGAAATGTCACACTCAGGCTCATATCATAGCTGTGATACAATAAGGTGTTTCAGAGATTACCTTTATCTGCCATCAATAAGATAAGGTATATTGTTTTACTGGTGTCAGTCTCTGTTGAAATCTTGAAGCCTATTCAAAATACAATTCTCCTATAATCTAGTGGTCACAATTTTGGTTCAATCTTTCTCAAACTTACTGAAAATGTTTGTTTGATCATAAGACTGATCCCTATAAATTTTGGTGGCATTTGTTATGGGGAAAGAGACCTTAAAGATTTTTTTCTTAATACCACTATAGATTTCTTAATTTTGCTTAGATCTTTGACATTCATGCTGCTAACCATTATTATGTCTCAATAATTTTCACAATAATAGTAAAAAACTTTGATAGATTGTTATAACTTTGTTAATGAGCATTACAAATAAATATTTGGAAGAAAATCACAATTTTTGGTGGTTCATTTTATTCAGGGCAAAGACAGTTGAACTAATATATCCTCATCCGTGTTTCAGCTACACACTATAATTAGGAAGACTTGATAATTCAATGAGTTCCAAAAGCAAAGACTGAATATAAGTATTAATGAAAGATTTAAATTTAAAATAAAAAAAAAACCCTCTATCTGTAGCTCTAAATAATCCCCTTTTGCTTTTTCATGTGTGCTTAGTTTTTCAGCAGCTATTGTACTGATTTGATTCAAAATTCACAGAAATGAGCAGTACCAAGCTTGTACTAGCCTGGCTCCCAGGCTGTCAGTTAGTTTTAAAATCACTAAGGTAGACCACTCATGTTTAACTATTATATTTCAAATTACCTCCCATTCTCTCAAAAACTGACAGCCTGGTCAACTCTGCAGAGCTTACTCCCAGAAATTCCTGGAAGAATTTGACCCCTCGGTCAGGTCACAGTTTTACTGATGTAAGAGAATGATAAGCCAACCCTAGTGGGAACTCTAATGACCCCTTAACAACCCTTAACAAATAACACAGACTGTACCTGGTCAGATATTTATTGCCAGAAAAAAAGTTTAGAAAGAATAAAATAGTTGATGAAATCAAAGTACTGTAAGCACTGTAAATCAGTCATCACTGAATGGTTTGACAGACTTTTGCATTTCAAACTTTAGAAATTTGATAAACATCTTTAAAAAAAATGAAAAATCGAAACAATGTTAACCTAGCAAAAACGGACATTCAATGATCACAAAAGCTCACCTTGAGCACAATTTGCTCAGGTGAGCTAAAAGAATCAGCTCACTTTCTCCTACATTTTGGATGGGAATGAAAGGAAACTTGCTACAATGACTCTGTAGGTAGTCTATTTGTGCTTAGGACTAAATATTTTTCACGTGTTAACCCTTTCCCAAACAAGACCTGGATTTGACGTCCCTGATAAAAAGGGCTTGGGAAAACATTGAAACAAAAGAAGAACCTGCTGATAACCAGCAGTTTCTCCTTTTGTCTCAGTATTTTCTGTGTCATATTTTACACAAATCCTGTCTTTAATAACATCCATTTTGTCAATTGTGGCAGTTTTTGACGAGGATCGCCTTAAAGTTTTGTTGTTCGGGAAAGGGTTAAGTAGTTCCTGATTTATCTGCCCTTTACTTCACAAAATAGTTTAAAATTACAATTTTTTTTTCGTGCACAACTCCTACAAATTTGATTGGATTGAAATGAATCTTGCCACAATGTAACCCTGATATTTGGTTGAACTTAAAAGACTTCAGAAATTCAAAAAGCCTGGGTCTTTCTTGTATTATCTGCCCTTGAAATGTTTTAAATTCACTATATTTCTTTTGTGAGCACCTGATCACACTTTGAATTGGAATGAACTGAACTTGCAAAATGACTGTTTGGCGTATAGTTGTGCATAAAACCTTTTTTCAATTTACACTCAAAGGGTCAAACTATGTTTTGGCCCAAGTCGTCTGTCTGTCTGCAATTTTTCTAGCTACCATTCAAGCTCACGTTACTGACAAGCCAAGGTAACTGACAAGCCCCATCGGGAGTATATGCGCCACTCTGCGAAGCTCATGTTTGTAAATCTATTGTCCTTTGACGGCATTTCTTTTTTGGGAATTTAAATATACAAGCCAGAGTTATAGTTATTGTGCACTGCACTCCTCTTCCATGAGATCTATCCTCCCATAAAGTTTCAAGTTGATAGCTAAAATACTTTAGGAGATATGCTCGGGACAAAATCTAAGTCTTAAAAATAACTAAGGGCAATAACTCCAAAATTATACAAGCCAGAGTTATAGTTCTTGTGCACTGCACTCCTCTTCCATGAGATCTGTCCTCCCATAAAGTTTCAACTTGATAGCTTTAATATTTTAGGAGATATGCTCCAGACAAAATCTAAGTCTTAAAAATAACTAAGGGCAATAACTCCAAAATTATGCAAGCAAGAGTTGTAATTCTTGTGCACTGCACTTCTCCTCCATGAGATCTATCAGCCCATTAAGTTTCAAGTTGATAGCTATTTTACTTAAGGAGATATGCTCTGGACAAAATCTAAGTCTTAAAAATAACAAATGGCAATAACTCCAAAATTATGCAAGCAAGAGTTGTAGTTCTTGTGCACTGCACTTTTCCTCCATGAGATCTATCAGCCCATTAAGTTTTAAGTTGATAGCTATTTTACTTAAGGAGATATGCTCTGGACAAAATCTAAGTCTTAAAAATAACAAATGGCAATAACTCCAAAATTATGCAAGCAAGAGTTGTAGTTCTTGTGCACTGCACTTTTCCTCCATGAGATCTATCAACCCATAAAGTTTCAAGTTGATAGCTATTTTACTTAAGGAGGTATGCTCCGGACAAAATCTAAGTGTTAAAAATAACAAAGGGCAATAACTCCAAAATTATGCAAGCAAGAGTTGTAGTTCTTATGCACTGCACTTCTCCTTCATGAGATCTATCCACCCATAAAAATTCAAGTTGATAGCTATTATACTTTAGGAGTTATGCTTGACATAATCTAAGTGTTAAAAATAACAAAGGGCAATAACTCCAAAATTATGCAGGCAAGAGTTGTAGTTCTTGTGCACTGCACTTCTCTTTTATGAGATCTATCCACCAATAAAGTTTCAAATTGATAGCTATTATACTTTAGGAGATATGCTCCGGACAAAATCTAAGTCTTAAAAATAACAAAGGGCAATAACTCCAAAATTATGCAAGCAAGAGTTGTAGTTCTTGTGCACTGCACTTCTCCTTCATGAGATCTATCCACCCATAAAGTTTCAAGTTGATAGCTATTATACTTTAGGAGATATGCTCCGGACAAAATCTAAGTCTTAAAAATAACAAAGGGCAATAACTCCAAAATTATGCAAGCAAGAGTTGTAATTCTTGTGCACTGCACTTCTCCTTCATGAGATCTGTCCACCCATAAAGTTTCAAGTTGATAGCTATTATACTTTAGGAGATATGCTCCGGACAAGTTTAGTGACGGAACCTCGGAAGGACGGAATGATGGAATGACAGAATGACGGAATGACGGAATGACGGACGGAGACCATTACTATATCCCCTCGCCGAAAACGGCGGGGGATAACAAGCCTGGTAACACAACAGTTCCAGAAATCGTTACTTTAAGAATATTGTATTAGTTTTTTTTTCTGGAGATTTTTCTGTCCAAAGTTTTACATGAACATGTTAGTGAAACGTCTGAAACTTGGGTTTCTTCTTTGTACAAACACTTGCATAAAAGGGGAATGTTTTAAATGTCCTCTACTATTAATTTGTATGTTTATAGAGATGTTATTAATTTTGATAACTGCTCCCTAGTTTGAAATGATATGCTTCTCACATTGCAAAATAAATTTCACATAAATTTAGAAGTCTTCAGACATTCATGCCAGGTGAGCACTTCAGATTTATTTTCACCTGGTTCAGACTGTTTATTAAAAAAAAAATTCTCAAAATGTTATTTTCCATGACATGGGCCTGGGACTGTATTAATCACTTTCTGTGATAGCTCTGATTATATTTTTGATATTTTAATTTTATTATCTTTTATCGAAATCTAGCTAAGATTTTATTATAATTCAAATCAAAGTCTTGGTAAAATATTCTAGGTAGTCAGTAAATCGAGTATATTTCCTTCCTAGAGCCCTGTCTAGAGTTTTACATCAAGATGACCTTACAGATTAAATAATCCAATAGAAAATAGAAAATCAGACCAGAAAATGATAACAATCTTGTTATTGTAAGACATTCCATGTCCCTATATTGACCCTTGAATAACCTGCTAACTGTAAACCTGTGCATGGGGCTCTGCAGAGTTTACCAGTCCCACTGATCGGCCAGTCAGAGAATATAAGCTGATAAGAAATTATCTTTCTCTTGTTGAATTTGGCTTATTTTTTCACAATACTTCAGATCAGTGGGACGGGAGCCAGTCTAAGCTTGTACATACATGTTGTATTTTTTTCTTTTTTTGACAGTAATGGTCCCTTTATTGTAAATCTTCTCCGGCTAATTTCTCGGCAACTATTTGAGAGATTTTATTCAAACTTCACAGATAGACTCAGAGATGTGCATATTTATACCCCTGCAAAACGAATTTTTTCGGGGGTATATTGTATTCAGTCTGTCTGTTGGTCTGTCTGTTGGTCTGTCTTTCTCTATGTCTGTCCATCCCTGTCCATCCCTCTGTGGACATACTAGTAATTTGGTGTTGCGTTCTCGTTTCCTAGTTTCTCAGGCTTTCTTTTTAAAAGTTAAGAAACTTTAACCTCATTTTCTGCTAAAACCTAGTAACTGCAGCTAGTTTAAGGCTTTGATTGAAAGGTTTTGGAAGAAAATTGACTGTTTATATATATATATCATACATTTAAATTCCCCGTTCTATTGAACAAATTTCCGTGGTTTATGAGTATCTTAATACTATGAAAGCGCTTGCGGGGGTATTAAGTCACAACCTGTGACAATCTCTAGTTGATTATGGGTCAGGTACTCCAGATTCTGCTATAAAACTGAGTTACAGGTATCAACCCCCATTCACATACACGAAATATTTCACCAATTTTCCAGCTCCAAATATCCGAGCATTACCAACGGCATGTGTTGATATCAACGACATACATATTTGTAACCCTCAGTCGGGATTCGAACCAGGAATCCCACTATCCCAAAGCGAATGCCATATCACGTCGCTGTAAAAACTAGCTTGTACGACAAAGCAATACAAACACTCCCTATACACAACAAGGCTGCAATAGATTTGTCATATCGCATCCTAGACAAACTTTTCTGTTAGCTTTTTGTTAAGATTCATTGTCATCGCTAATTCAGCATTTGACCAGAAGGGATACTACTCAAGAAATATGTATGAAAGAAAATACTAGGAGTTTTGCCTTCTTGTGCAACTTGCTTATGTGTAACGCTTGCCGTTATACTTAACCTCGGTTTAACGCCCCGCCCGAAAGACAATTACAAGTCAAATGTTGCATTTTTCAGCCTGAAATGAGTTATATTCAAGGTTTGAGGTAGTGTCTCTATCTAACGACCTAATCGGTTTGCTTATGCAAGGCTTGTCCTGCGTTCAGAATGACAAACCGGTGCAAACTGTTTGAAGTTCTACTCTGCTTTGCACGATTACTTAAGAGCAAAGCGATGTGTCATTTGCAAAAACTTTGCAGCGTTTGTCACCCTGAACACTGGGCTGAATTTGGTCGATCAGCGGCCCGTCCCTTGACCTCTTACTAGGGTTTAAGGTTTATTGGCGGGAATGGCAGAGGTCATCTGATCACTCCTTCTCTTATTTGTTTGGAAAATCGATTTTTGATTGACTTTGGTGACATTTACATTTGTATCCTTCAATTGGTGTTCATGCTCATATTGTTCCAAGGGTTGCGAATGTTTTACTTGTCGAGAAGAATCTTCTGATTCGATACCCTTTGACTCATGAAGATGGCTCACACTTTGTAGTGACTGAGCTTATCTTTACTAGAACTTAAGCTAGCCTTTTCAAAAGTCATTGATCCTTTAGTCATGGAATTATTGGAGTGGAAACTGCTCTACCACCAGGATACAAAAGCCGTATACAAACCGTATATAAAGTATTCAAATGTTACCCTGCTTTATAAATTAGTGCTCGTGAAAGCTATGCGCAATATCAAACGTTTCGTGAATGTTTTCTTCCTGAACGCAGGGCAGCTTGTAAAGTTTCAAAAAAGAAAGTCATTAGTTTGTATTTGAATTATGAAGTGAGACTTTACTTATACTCACTCAGAAGGCGACCACCAGAGAATTTATAGGATAAAGGCAATATTTGGACTGGACAAAAGATGAGTGTCCTCTGTCTGCTTCCCTTTTTATGATTTCAGCATTGCTGAATAATCAAAACATCGTAACTACAGCTTAAATAAGCTTTAGTTCTGTATTATGATCATTTTAAGGATTTATTTCTATTAAGCTTTTGAGTAATGTGCGTAATTGGAGCTACGCCCTTTTCTTATGCATTCCAAAAAATTTAAATATTAAAAATGACACGCATTTCCGAAGAATTTTCTAAGGATCAAGATACACAGTAGGATATTTTTACAACATTTCGCTAACGTTTACATCTTGAAAGCAGTGTCGGTTTAATTTTTAGCTCACCTGAGCACAAAGTGCTCAAGGTGAGCTATTGGGATCGTAAAATGTCCGTCGTCAGTCGTGCGTCGTCCGTCGTCCGTCGTGCGTCGTGCGTCGTCCGTCGTGCGTCGTCCACAATTTCTTTAAACATCTTCTCCTCCTAAAGCAGTGGGCCAATCTTGATGAAACTTGGCAGGGATGTTTCTTGGGTCAAGCTCTACCAAAGTTGTTCAAATAAATGAAATCCACCCTTAACTTTCCCTTTACCCTTAACAAAAAGGGTGAAAATATGAAAATCTTTAAAAATCTTCTTCTCTGAAACCAGAAGGCAGACAGCTTTCATATTTGGTATGCAGCATCATCTAGTGGACCTCTACCAAGTTTGTTCATATCAAGACCCTGGGGTCATGTTTGGGCTTTGCCCCGGCCCAACCCTTTTTACATAGAATCAAAGAGCGAAAATCTTTAAAAATCTTCTTCTCTGTAACCAGATAGCAGACAGCTTAAATATTTGGTATGTAGCATCACCT
Source organism: Fragum whitleyi (assembly GCA_948146395.1). Lineage (NCBI taxonomy): Eukaryota > Metazoa > Mollusca > Bivalvia > Cardiida > Cardiidae > Fragum > Fragum whitleyi. The sequence continues at coordinate 26,121,053 of OX411555.1, read as the reverse complement.
AGTGGGCCTCTACCAAGTTTGTTCATAACAAGACCCTTGGGTCATGTTTGGGCTTTGCATGGGTGCATCCCTTTATCTCTTATGAGCACGAAGGGTAAAAAAATGAAAATCTTCAAAAATCTTCTTCTCTGAAACCAGAAGGCAGACAGCTTACATATTTGGTAAGTAGCATCAACGAGTGGACCTCTACCAAGTTTGTTCATATCCCGGGCCCAACCCTTTTTGCATAGAATCAAAGAGCGAAAATCTTTAAAAATCTTCTTCTCTGTAACCAGATGGCAGACAGCTATGATATTTAGTGTGTAGCATCACCTAGTGGGCCTCTACCAAGTTTGTTCATAACAAGACCATTGGGTCATATTTGGGCTTTGCACGAGTGCATCCCTTTATCTCTTATGAGCATGAAGGGTAAAAAAATGAAAATCTTCAAAAATCTTCTTCTATGAAACCAGAAGGCAGACAGCTTTCATATTTGGTATGTAGCATCATCTAGTGGACATCTACCAAGTTTGTTCATATCAAGACCCTAGGATCATATTTGGGCTCCACCTGGGCGCAACCCTTTTTACATAGAATCAAAGAGCGAAATCTTTTAAAATCTTCTTTAATTGAAACCAGAGGGCACTTTGCTTTCATTTTTGGTATGTAGCATCAGCTTGTGGGCCCCTACCAAGTTTGTTCATATCAAGACCCTTGGGTCATATTTTGGCCCCACCCGGGCGCATCCCTTTCAGCTCATCTGAGCATGATGGGTGAAAATGGGAAAACCTTCAAAAATCTTCTTCTCTGAAACCAGAAGGCAGACTGCTTTCATATTTAGAATGTAGCATCATCTTATGGACCTCTTCCAAGTCTGTTCGTATCAAGACCCTGGGGTCACTTTTGGGGTCCACCCGGGTGCATCCCTTTTTACATAGAATCAAAGAGCAAAAAGGCATATCTGTCTTGCTCTTCGCTGAAAACGTTCCATGCTTTTGATCTTAGGCAATTATCTTCTTTTTGACATCTGCCTATCTATTTAATGTGATGTCCCAGGGGTCATAGAGACTCAGGTGAGCGATCTAGGACCATCTTGGTCCTCTTGTTTTGGCTTTCTGTAGTGATTGCTAATGAACTGTCCAGATAAGTCTTTGCTTTTATCCATCCGAGAACTTGGATATAGCCATTGGGACCTGTTTTTAGCTCACCTGAGCACAAAGTGCTCGAGGTGAGCTATTGCGATGGTAAAATGTCCGTCGTGCGGCGTCCGTCGTCTGTCGTCCACAATTTCTTTATACATCTTCTCCCCCTAAACCAGTGGACCGATCTTGATGAAACTTGGCAGGGATGTTCCTTGGGTCAAGCTCTACCAAAGTTGTTCATATAAATGAAATTCATCCTTAACTTTCCCTTCACCCTTAACAAAAAGGGTGAAAATATGAACATTTTTAAAAATCTTCTTCTCTGAAACCAGAAGTCAGACAGCTTTCATATTTGGTATGTAGCGTGATCTAGTGGACCTCTACCAAGTTTCTTCATATCAAAACCCTTGGGTCATATTTGGGCTTTCCCGGGTGCAACCCTTTTTACAAAGAATCAAAGAGCGAAAATTTTTAAAAATCTTCTGCTCTGAAGCCAGAAGGCAGACAGCTTTCATATTTGGTATGTAGCATCATCGAGTGGGCCTCTACCAAGTTTGTTCATATCAAGACCCTCTGGTCACATTTGGGCTTTGCCCAGGCGCCTCCCTTTTAGCTCTTCTGAGCACGAAGGGTAAAAAAAGGAAAATCTCCTTTGAAACCAGAAGACAAATAGCTTACATATTTTGTATGTAGCATCATCTAGTGGAATTCTACGAAGTTTGTTAATATCAAGACCCTGGGATCATATTTGGGCTCCACCCGGGAGCAACCCTTTTTACATAGAATGAAAGAGTGAAAATCTTTAAAAATCTGAAACCAGATGACAGTCAGCTTTTATATTTGGTATGTAGCATTATCTAGTGGGCCCCTACCAAGTCTGTTCATATCAAGACCCTGGGGTCATATTTGGGCTCCATGTGGGCGCATCCCTTTTAGCTCATCTGACCATGATGGGTGCATCCCTTTTTACAAAGCATCAAAGAGTGAAAAGGCACATCCTTCTTGCTCTTTGCTGAAAATACTCCATGTTATTGATCCTATGTAGAAATGATCTCCTTTTTGACACCTGCCTATTTAATTAATGTGATGTCCCAGGGGTCAAAGACACTCAAGTGGTAACTAAATATGGAATTCTGCCTTGCAATATCTAAAGACGATAAGACGATTCCAATGAGATATTGGAAGGTAGAATCCAACAATGAATGAAAACACCAGATACGATTTGTGATTTTGACTTACGATAATTTTTGTCGTTAGAAGTGTAGTAAAACAGGGCCCTGGTCACTACATTTATAAAGAAAAAATATCTGACATCAGACGAGAAAACGTTAATTTGTAAATTAATCAGGTTCATTTCCTGGAACACATTTTAAATCTTTATAGATCTGCAAGGGAACTGCGCTGTTACAAAACACCATAAGGCGATTACAATTACGTTAGAAATCCATTAACTAGCTATTAAAACACCGTGTTTGTGAGTTGGAATTTTATAGGAATTCTTTGCCTTGTCTCACCATCAAATAGTTCTATGTGACGTGAAACTACACAATTAATATTTATTACTTTTCGCTGAAAGTTCATATCGTACAGTTAGTAGCATCACGAAATTGACATTCATCTCAATCAAAACCATTCTTAATCGCTCATTCAGCGCTCTATTCATTCATTCCAAATACTTACTCAATCAAACCATTCAAAAACGTTGACCATTGAAAAATATAGAATGAACAACGCCATTTAAAATAAATTTGGATAGGGAAAATCGCAATTTCACTGACGTAATTAACACTGTAAGCGCCTAATAGGTTCTTGAAGAAATAGGAAGGTACTTATAGAACTTGTATGCATATTTTATTAATAGGAGGTAATTAATTCATCTTGAGAGTTTTGCCAACAAACACGCCTCGGCAATGTAGAGGCTCGAACCACGGACCTCCAGGTCATGATTCGAGCACCTTTGCCACCGAGACAGTTTCCAAAAAAAAAAAAGAAAAACAACAACAGATGCCGCTCAAATGAGTGCGCGTGTCAGTTCTGTACGCCTGTCGGTTTAAGATATTCGCTTAAATGACGTTTATTGCATTCTTTCTAGAACAAAATGTTATAATCCCCCCCCCCCCTTTCAAGACACGCAAGTAATGAAGATTTAAAAGACAGGTGCCATATTTAATTCGCTATCCCAACTTCCGCATTAGTAAAGCGGAACGTCAATAATCGAGCGACACTGACCTAAGCATCATCGGAATCGTATTAATAAGACTCACTGTCAAGTCAGCATGAACTTCATATTTATGCTTATACAATGGGGCCATATATCGCAAAGATAAGTTGAATGTAATATAGCCGTTTGGCTGAAACTGGACACCGATTGGAAGAGCCATCGTCGTAGCGCAGTCGATAGCGCATCATCCTCCAAAACTTTTGATGGTATGGGTCGATCACTAGTGACGGCACCCATCTTTTCCCATATTTGTCTCCAACTAGAAGTTTGATAATCGTAAACCTAAGTCGGATGCAATGTAGCAGCTGGGTGCTAGGAAAGGTGTTAGTGATACCATAAATACATTGTCCATGTGTTCCAACCTTCGCGATATAACTGAAAAAAAGTGTAATGAGCTGCGTTGAAGTGAAATTGCAAAAGGGGAAATGATTGTTTAAAGCAATGTAACGCAGCCCTGTAGGTGACATGGTCTACACATTTTCTTATTTCGTTAAAACGAAAAAAAAAAGTTTTAAAAAATTACTAAATCGTTAGAATGAAATTATTATTCATTAAAACGAAATACCAATTCGTAATAACGAAATTCTAATTCGTTTTAACGAAATGATATTTCGTGAAAACTAAACATTTATTCGTTTTATCAAAAAGTTATTTGGTTATAACAAAATACTAATTCGTTTTAAAGAATTTGTATTTCGCTTTTACGGAGTGATATTTCGATAAAACGACAAGAGCACTGTTGAAATGATTGTCATGTAGTTGTCTCTCTTAGTGTGGATTATAATAAGCCCTTTTCGGCTCGAATTTGCATATTGCACAAATTATTGACTCGGTGAAAAATCTCGACCCCTCCCCACCCTCCAACACGCACATTGAAGAACATTGATGAAAAAGAGCCCAGATTAAAAAGTCCCTCGCGGACCGGAGTTTAGCTGAAGCAAGAACAAAATTCTCAAAGTACAAAATGGTAAACACCGAGCAATGTAGACAAGTACGAAAAAAACATTACGCACATTCCGTAAGTGCGTAATAGAAACAAATCCTCTTTCGAAAAATGTCGTTGATGAATAATCGAAACTACAGCTTATTCAAGCTGTAGTTATGACGTTTTGATTATTCACCAACGCTCAAATCATAATAATTTGTCGCTTTCTGAGTGCGTATAAACTTCAAAACCCCAGTACGCCTATGGTAGAGTCTACACTGGCAGAAGTTAACGATTAAAAGCTTTGTCGAAAACGTGTATAAGTCTCTCACACATGTAACAATTAGAGAGTACATAACGTGGCTTCATATTTCGAAGGATAACCACCGAGTGTTCCGAAGGATACTATTTCGTTTTAACGAAATCGTGATTCGTTGAAACGAAAAAGCATTTCGTGAAAACGAAATTATTTTTCGATATAACGGTAACATGTGACTTTTCTCGGAATATAACCGATGTATATTAATCAAATTTGACTGGAATAATCCTTGATGTCATTTCTCAATATGTTATATTGTGGAAACTTTGGAAATCATTTTCTCAGGATCCAACAGGTGAATATCAACCAAATTTCACTGGAATGTTCCTTTGATGACCCATTATCAGGCTACACAAAACTACTGTGATTGGATAATAAAAAATGTATTTAACAGGCGGGGGTTTCACTGGAATGATCCTTGGATGATCCTGTATCTGTCTACAATACATTATTGTGATCAGAAGAAAAATATGCCTTTTATGGGCGGAGGTCATTTCTCAATATGTTATATAGTGGAAACTGGGAAAATCATTTTCTCATAATGTTACTGATGGATATCAACCAAATTTTTATGCAAGTTATTCTTGGGTAAACCTTTATCAGACTACAAATAATATTGTGATAATATGAAAAGTATGTCTTTCATAGGCGGAGGACATCTCTCTTTGTGTTAAATAAAATTTGAAAATCATTTCAGAGAATCTAATAGATGGATATCAACTAAATTTCACTGAAATGATCATTAGGTAACCAATAACCGAACTGCACAAAACTATTAAGACCGGATGCTAATATGTCTCTTATAGGCGGGGTTCAATTTTCTTTGTTATTCATCGAAAATGATTTTTTCAGCAGGTGTCACTTAAAAAAACACTTATTTAGTTGAAACAGACATTCAATCACTTAAATTCTTGTGAAATTAAATCAGTAGATTCAGGCCTGTGGAGAAAATCAGCTGCACAAGCAGCTCTAGTTGTAGTTGTATCGCGATGATAAGTGCAGCTACCAGTGGATTTCTATTGTTTCTCCTACAAGTATAACCAAAGCATTTCATACTTATAAGCCACCAGCTGCCCATCTCAATTAGACGTTCTACTTATCATAAGCCCATCTGTGGGAGACTAATGACGCCAAAATGACTTGTAGAAAGTCGGATAAAAATTGTCCGGACCGGGACTCGAACTTACGTTCCCAGGACTGATGGTCTAACGCATTACTGGGAAGCTAGCCGGGCTCGGCTGTTAGAATGCGAATAATGCTTAAATATCATTTGTACTTTTGTTTTGCTGCAAATATTCGACTTAATTAAAAGCGCAAAATCTTTAGAATTTACGTTTTGCGACCAGAATTCATTAAAAAAAGCTCATGTGCCCCAATATAAGAGTCAACTATACTGAACCGCAAAAGAATCGTTTTCCGTTGCTTAAAGCTTTATTTGTCATAAAATGATACAATATTTGATATTCTCCTTTAATGAAGTATTTAATGAATGATTTTGAATGAACTCGCTGTCAAAATCCGGGTACACATCAGTTGAAACTGCTGGAAATATCGCATCAATCCAGAAATCTTTCAGATATTGCAGCTCCAAACATTGTTTAGATGGAATGAAAATATGACAGCGATGCGACATATACGCGAAATTATTTTTAATATTACACTGGAGTTAAATAACTGGTGAAATAGCTATGCAAATGAGCTGATAACGTATACGTGGCGACGCTGTACTATAACTGTGAAATGACATCATGATGCGCGCGATAATGTCATTTTAAGCTCCACTGGCCGCAGGCCACTGGGGTTATTGTCATCGCGCTGTGTCTGCCGTGCGACCGTCCGTGCGTCCATGCGTCCGGTCGTAAACCTTATCTTTAAAAATCTTCTCCTCAGAAACTACTGGATGAATTTCAACCAAACATCTAATGAATGATCCTTGGGCGACACTCTTTCAAAAATGTTCAATAAATTGTAACCCAATGAAAAACACGAATTTAATGGGTGTTGCTCATTTCAAAATATAGTAAAAAGTGACTTTTCTCACCTTATTGATGGATACCAATTAAATTTTACTTGAATGATCCTTGGATGACCCATTATCAGCGATCAAATGAAAATATGCATTTTATGGGTAGAGGTCAATATGTTATATAGTAGAAACTTTGGAGATCATTTTCTCAGGATCTAACTGATGGATATCAACCAAATTTCACTGGAATGTTTCGTTGATAACCCATTATCAGGCTACACAAAATTACAGTGATTGGATAAAAATATGTAATTAATAACAGGCGGAGGTCAATTTTCTATAAATTATTCATCAATCTTGAATTTTCTTTGCGGAAATATTTCAGCATGTGACACTTAAAAACACTTATTTACTTGATTTAAAATTAATCAATTAATTAATTAATTAACTAATTATTTCATGCTTTCATTCCTTCACTGAATTTCTCACCATATCATTGATTCTGGCCCGTAGAGCGAATCAGCTGCCCAAGCAGCTCTAGTTTCTAAAGGCGTGAAAAGTTACGCTGAAAAATTAATCACTGAACTAAAAGAATTTTTTCGTTGATCACAAAAGATATGGCCATCTTATAAAAAGAATATCCAATTTGTCTTCTTAAATACCAAAATTAATAAAACTCGTCATCTAAAACAGACAATAACTCGTCAAAGCCACGTTTAATAAAATTTGGGAATTCAAGACCACTTATTAAATATCATCTATTTTGTTACGTAAAGGTATAGTGTAATATCTAGTTTTGATTGTTTAGAATGACGAAATCTGTTTAACGTCACAACAGTATCTTTTGTGCGAGTATAATATTCTTAAAGAATAAATATATTTTTTACTCGACGTTTCGCTTCTTTTGTTTTGTTTTGTTTTTCAGTATATTTGCAAGTACATTGGGGTAAAGAAAATTGACTTCCTAAACATCTGCTTTTACCTAATAGCGGAATACATTAGGTTCTAATGTTTCTAATGTAAACTTAATAGTTGTGCTTCGGATTACCAGTAAAAAATGATGTCATTAGGTACCTTAAAAATTTTCGACGAATTAATAATACGCCTACCAAAATTAAAAGAGGTTGCATGTGGCAACCAAAAGTAGCAGAGACATTAATGTGTGGGTGTATACGATCCTATTTATAGAGTTATAGCCTGTCCGGATAATTATTTGATACGAAATTAAGATTCATGTAAAGTGTTTGAGACCCAATTTTAGGGGCATTCATTTACCAAGAAAAAGCAGTATGTCCATGTTTTATGAGTTCTTTTCGTTAACTCAAGATTTATATTCCACAAACAGGCATTCAAATGAAACAAACGAAAAAAATAATAAAGGTGGAAGCGAAATCAGCACTATTTGGACAGATGACATTTTTCCAAAAATTGGCACGAAATAAAAGTTCCTTGTCCATGTCTTGCTAGGCTCCCGATAGTATTTATTATTAATGTTAAAACTATATGTACAAGTACATTTTGTAGACATTTAACTCAAGATACAGATGTTGCATTTAAATTTGAGAGTATCCAACCAAAGGTCAATATCTGTATCTGGAAGTTCTTGTGTAAAGGGGTAGTTTATTTGTATCAACCATTATTATACGCCGCCAGAGGCCGTATATTGGTATCATAATCTCTGCCCATCTGTCTGTTTGTCCTTTTTTTCATTTCATTGTGTTCCATAATTTGTCACCCTGAGAGCAGGAATGGAACCTTGATCTTTGAAATGTCCAATATTATTTGCAATAATCCAAGCTCCCCAGCTCACAGCAGGCTAATGGGAGGCTTTTATATTCACGCTATGTTTTTCGTGTTTCCTAGATAATTACTATGAGCTTATCTGAAGGACGTTGGTCAGGCTTATATAGGAGTTTGAGCCATAAAAAGCGTCTGCGTTGTTTGTGAAGTATATCTAATGCAAACTGTTTATGCACGCAGTAACATTAGTTGTTGACAAAACACAGCAATGTTAAACTTGTATGAATTTCCCGGCTTACTTACTTTTTATTTAGCTATGTTCGTGTTTTGTTTTGTTTTGTTTGTTTTTTTAAATCGGGTTCACCCGATTTATACAAACTGTTTTCCAAACATCGCATCAGTTAGACACATTACATTTTTACCCTTATCCGCTGAACAATGTGTTCGAGCCAAACTACTTGTTTTCAACAACCGAAGAAACGGCCTTTTCAATTCTTATGTGTTTGTTTTATCTTGTTTTGCTTTGTTTTGCCTTGTTTATAGCTCTATTGGCCGAAGGTCAGATGAAATATTGCGATACCGGTTTTCCCGTCCTACGTCCGGCCGTCTGTTTGTCCGTCCGTCCGTTAATTTTTGTTTGTTAACGCTAGAGTCCACAGTTTGTATCCGATTGTCTTCACACTTGGTCAGAATGATTGGACCATATCAAGGACCCTTCCTTTCGTAAATAGGTCAAATCCTTCAAGCGTCAATGGAAAAGTAGTAAGAAAATATAATAGGAAATCCTAGTTAACGCTGTTTCTAGCCGATTGTTTTCAAACTTGGTCAGAATGATTGTGCTATCACGAAAATTTAGCCCATTCCGTCAAGCATTACGGGACTAGGCGCCGAATGAAAATAAATCAAAATTTTAATTAGAAAATCCGTGTAAGCGCTCTTATGTCCACTGTTTTTATCCGATTGCCGGTCTTCAACTTTGGTCAGTATGATTGTACTATCACAAGGATGGTTCCTTTCGAAAATGGGGCCGATCCGTCAGGCGTCATGGGACAAGGGGCCGAATGAAAATGAACAAAAATATAAGAAAATCCGCGTCTACGCTCTAAAATCCACTGTTTTTATCCGATTGTCACTCATTTTTTCTGACTATTTGTATCTTTAACCTATCGGTTGATAATCGTAGACCTATGTGAGATAGCAGCTGAAGGCTAGGAAGTTTGTAATGGTAGTCCTGGTGAGAGAAATACCAGGAATCCATCGCTCCAGCCGCCGCGATATAATTGAAAAATTGTTTAAAGCGGCGTAAAACTCTATTCAATCAATTAACCAATCAAACATTGTCAGAGTGATAAGAATCGTTCATTTGGGTCAGATCCGTCAAGCATCATGGGAAAAGTAGCCCTATGAAAATTTAAAAGAAAATCCTCGTTTTCGCTCTAAAGTCCACAATTTTCATCCGACTGTCTACATTTTTTTTTTTCAAAAGGATGGTTCTTTTCGAAAATGGACCTTTTTGACTAATTTTCCGGTGTTTTCTGGCGGGTCATCCCCATTTGCAAGAAACAATTATTATAACCCTTCTATTATCTTGTGAAAATTGAAAGAGAATCCAATTATTTTTTTGGACTTTGTCGCTAGTACAAGGTTGCATTTATTGAACTTCTTTATCTACGCTTTTCCAATTTCTTTAAGCATTTGTTATAAGAAATTTCTGGATTCTTGTATTCAGATTCGATTTGACGTCATAAAACGTCAATTAGTAACCCATACACGATCTAAAGTATTGGTAATACTATCATACCAATATATCGATTGATTTCAGCTTGGCCAATACACGACAAATTTTATTGCCAATAACTTTGATTGACAAATAAATTTATCGTGTATGGACGATACTTCATCATATTTATCATCAACTATATCGATTGTTCCAGTGTATCTTAACTCTGAAGTTTTAGAAAATAACCTTTTGTTAATAATGAACAAAATATTTCGTGATTTCATGGTCTTAACCTCGGATGAAATATCTGGTTTTCGTGCAAATTTATGTAATTTTTATTGAAATCGAATAACTCCCTGCACAAACAAGCCTAAATTAGCTTTTCATGTCACGGAATCAAAATATAATGGAATTAATTTTAGAGAAATTTGAGATTTCGATTTAATTATTGACAAAACATGACAGAATTCTACGAGATTTTTTCTTATTTCTACAGAACTATTTATTCTCAACAACGTGCTTAATCTAAGTGTTAATGATTTTACAGAAAATAGCATTTTAAATCCTTCTTGGTTATTCTTCTAAGTCACACCCAGGCAATACTTCGAGATCTGCTCTGCCCTCAGAATGTTAAAACGTTTGCGAATGTTTTGTTATCATATACCGCTTTGCACGTAGATGGACGTTTCACGAAGCTTTTAATCCTGAACTCAAGGCAGATCATATCAACTGTCTGTTGACTGAATTTATACATTTTTATGCTCTCACATTGACAGGATCGGGGGTATATTGTTATACCAGTGTCCGTCTGTCTTTCCGTGTTAACGCTCTGAAGTCCGCGGTTTTTACCGATTGTCTTAAAACTTGATCAGAATGGTTGTTCTATCACAAGGATGGTTCCTTTCGAAAATGATCCCGATCCGTCAAGCGTCACGGGACGAGGGGCTGAATGAAAGTAAATGAAAAATTTAATAAGAAAACCCGTGTCAACGCTCTTAAATCAACTGTTTTATCCGATTGTCACTCATTCTTTCAGACTATTTGTCTCTTACCAATCGATTGATAATCGTAGATCTATGTGAGATAGCAGCTGGAGGCTTGGAAAGGATTTGATGGTAGTACTGGTGAGAGAAATGTCAGGAATCAATTGCTCCAGCCGCCGCGATATAACTGAAAAAACTGTTGAAAGCGTTGTAAAACTCCATTCATTCAATAAATCAGACTTTGTCAGAATGATTGAACCATAACAATAATCGTTCCTTTGGATCAGATCCGTCAAGCGTCATGGGAAAAGTAGCATTATGAAAATTTAATAAGAAAATCCTCGTTTTCGCTCCTAAGTCCACCGTTTATCAGTCTGACTGCTCAGATTTGGTATAATGATTAATACATTTTTATGCTCCTATATTGACAAGATCGGAGATATATTGTTTTAACGTTGTCCGTCTGTCTTTCCGTCTAATTGTCTGGCTGCTCATATTTGATATGTTGATACATGAGCCTGTGCTTCACATTTCCAACAATTTCAAATGTCTGCCAAGCAAAGACTCTAGCCAGCATGTGCATCCGCACAGTCTGTCCAGAATCTTCACTTTGCGCTTTATAGATAGACAAGATCTTAAAGTATCTTTAGACAGACAGACAATCTTCTTATTGCTTTAAGTGTCTGTCTAGGCTGTTCAATGCTTGTAACTCACGTTTATGTCAAATCGTTGGAAATGTCAAGCACAGCCTAATATCTCATCGATAAGCATCCGCAGTTACCAAGGTCAGGGCCATGTGACGAGGTCAATGTCATCTGTCGAAAATTGCTATTTAAGGGGGTAAAATTAGAAGTAACGCTTTATATTTTAAGATGAAAACCGACGCCTCAATGATTAAAGGTCGGAAGTACTCACAAGAAATCATGATTTGTACAGGGTGGAGCAATACGTCAACCGCAAGCCCTCGGCGATTCTATGGAATAGACCTCGGGAACAATGATGGCACAGCTATGAAACGCGCTATTTCGCACGTAGGTTACTTTGCGTCACAATTTCAACCATCCCGCAAGGAATGAAGTTGCAAAGAACGAAAACGAAAGAATAAAAGTGGGCATGTTATAATTTGAAAAAAAATGCAGTGTTTCACTGCGTTTTGTCATCAAATTATGATATGCCCAAAAGATCTCCATAGACTACCAGAAAGAAAAAAAACAATATGTGCTTTTCTTCAAGCGTATTACCTGGAAAAAATGACTCAAAATGACTAGACTTACGTTTGAAGTTCTTTCCCGTCCAAGAAATGTTCCGTATGGCCAATACATACGTCAGGCCCGTAGGCAGGAAACTCAACCGACGCAAACTTTATCCGATATACAGTACTTTACATAAGAAACCACATCTGCAGGCAATGAGTTTTGGTAGTTATGTCTATTTCCTACCTTACTTTAAATCCGTTGTTTAACAGATTTCGGACAGATGAATCGATAAAAAAAATCTATAATAATATAATAATTAAAGTGACTTTGAAAAGCACAAGCACGCGTGTTTCTTACTTTCTTACTATCGTCAAATAAATAAGGTGAATGGTTATAGATTGAATTCGGAATGAAATTGATGAGTCCTTTTTGAATGATTTCGAAAGAAGATTATTGCCTTTTGCTCATTTTGTTCTCTAAATTGCCCCCCCCCCCCGCTTGATAAGATAACCGTTCTGTGTATAAAACGCTTTGCGTATCTTAACTGGCGTATCAGTTCTTTCCGGGAATTCAATGAATTGATTGAGACGTGTGAATGAAGTTTTGGAGCATTTGAACGATTTAAGATCGTTTTGAACCTTTTGTATAATGGTATGATAGAGCGGTGAGCGAGCGCTAGAATGTAAACAGAATCATGCGAACGTTTCTTTCTTGATTGAACCATTTCCTTAAAAATCACCATATTTCTAGCCATTTTAAGATAAAGTGATCATGGAGACAATGCCGGAAATATTTTTTTTATCGTTGTCCTCAGCTGTGGCGGTTGTTACCTTGAGTGTAACCTGCTAACATGTAATTCGAATTTCGCGTGTCACAACATGAATCGGTTAAATTTTGCATAAGGACAGACCAAATGCTAATGGCCTAAAAAAACACCCTGATGCAGCACTTGTTTGTGTATGTTAAACAAAAGTCATCGTATCAGTTACGATGACTTTCTTTCAACATACACATACAAATGCTGTATAAGGGTCTTTTTAAGTCCATTAGCATTTGGCCTGTCCTTATTAGCATTTGGACTGTCCTTATTTTCATTTGGTCTGTCCTTATTAGCATTTGGCCTGTCCTTATATTCATTTGGTCTGTCCTTATTAGCATTTGGTCTCTCCTTATAAACATTTGGCCTGTACTTATAAACATTTGGTCTTCCTTATTAGCTTTTGGTCTGTCCTTAATAGCATTTGGTATGTCCTTATTTGCATTTGGTCTGTCCTTATTAGCTTTTGGTCTGTCCTTAATAGCATTTGGCCTGTACTTATTTGCATTTGGTCTGTCCTAATTAGCATTTGGTCTCTCCTTATAAACATTTGGCCTGTACTTATAAACATTTGGTCTTCCTTATTAGCACTTGGTCTGTCCTTGTTACCATTTGGTCTGCCCTTATTAGCACTTGGTCTGTCCTTATTAGCTTTTGGTCTGTCCTTAATAGCATTTGGTCTGTCCTTATTTGCATTTGGTCTGTCCTTATTAGCATTTGGTCTGTCCTTATAACCATTTGGTCTGCCCTTATTAGCACTTGGTCTGTCCTTATTAGCTTTTGGTCTGTCCTTAATAGCATTTGGTCTGTCCTTATTTGCATTTTGTCTGTCCTTATTAGCATTTGGTATGTCTTTATTAGCCCTTGGTCTGTCCTTATTAGCATTTGGTCTGTCCTTACTTGCACTGGGTCTGGCCTTATTAGTATTTGGTCTGCCCTTAATAGCATTTGGTCTGTCCTTATTTGCATTTGGTCTGTCCTTATTAGCATTTGGTCTGTCGTTATAACCATTTGGTCTGTCATTATTAGCATTTAGTTTGTCATTATTACCATTTGGTCTTACCTTATTCACCCGTATGCTGGTGAATTTGAATCTTGAAAAAAAGTAGAAAGCGGGAATTGTAGGCAAAGACCATACTGCATGTCCATGCAGGTTAATCTTAGTCCATTCTATCGATGAAATCTTTATTTACAGAAGGAATAGGTCGTGAATAGCATAGGAATACAAATGCTAAAGTTATTGTTGCGTTAAAAAGGCATATTTTCTGTGATTGAAAAATATAACCGATTTTATGCTTTGTCACCCGAAATTCGAATTATATTTTAGCAGTTTACACTCGAGGTATCTGACCGTTACAGCTTCTAACAGACTTCGAAACACTTAATGGATCGAAAGTATTCCTGTAATCTTACATTTATAAATTTTGGCGTGGTATCTACATACTACTGGTGAATGTCCAAAAAATGAGGGTGCGCACTTATTATTTGCAATTACACCCCAAAGATTTAAACGATTACCCACAAAATAAGGGTTATCCAAATACTTCTAAGCGTTAAGCTTAATTAAAAGGTCACATGCGTCAATATTCTAGATATGCAACCATAAATTTTAGGGGCCGTCTAGCCATAAAATTTCCGAGTGCTTATATATGTAACGAGTGAACCTCTATTTAGCTGTGCACGGTTTTTGATTGACAAAAGAATCCATTGGTACACCATAGATATTAATGTATACACGCTGATAGCATTAACGATTTTGCGGGGGCTGCATGGAGTACCTAATAATGTAATCCCGGCAATTCGCACAATCATTCTACCATTACATCCTCTCCTCGCCTCTAGAAGCTAACCCTCATGGGTTTATTCGATTATCAACGAATTGCTGGGAGACAAATAGTTTAAAAGAATTAGTGCCGCCGTTTGGGGTCGAACCCGGTACGTTTTGATTGCCAGTCTGACGCGCTAAAAACTACGTTTTGACGGCGGCTTGGAAAGTGTTCATAAGTCATTTAGAAAGAAAACAAAACTCGTTCACATTTTTCATCAATCTAATCACATATGATAGCAGTATGCAATTCAACCTCGTTACTTTTACATAAGACAAACTCAAAATAGACGAAAGAAAAAAAAAACGATAATCTTTGGTAAGTTTCTTATTTAATTTCTGAATGGTTAAGACATCATGAAAATATTCTTCTATGTCACAATGCAACTTAATTAGTGATTTCGTTTTTGTCCTTTTGTTTTGTTATATATATAAAAAAGATATCCCTTCATATGATACCTAACGATACGTACATTACATATTTCATTTTGAAACGTAAAATTGTGGTCCCCAGATTCGAGTGTCGTATTCTTTCCAATGGAATTGATGAAATAGTTGTTCATCTATATGAGACCAAAACATCTTGATTAAAGCTTGTACAAGCTGTATTTACAAGGTTTTGGTCACGATACCGTGACGTTTAAGAATAACTAAAATAAGCTCATATATGTATGTATCTAATTAAATAAAAAATATATGTATATATATTAAGATTAAATATGAAATGGCAAGATTTACAGGCCGCTTTTAAAAAAAAGACTGAGTATTTCGTGGTACTTTGTGTCATTTTAAGTAAACACTAACAATCTTGATTTATTACATGGCAGGGTGGAGCCTAAGTGACAGGTCGTTGCGTTTAAGGTTCGTTTAAAGAAGATGTTTGCGATATTATGTGGAGGCTACTCACTATCATTTAAGGTAGAGGACCCGTAAAAGCTCCACAACATTTCGAACCACATGTTCTTTCACAATGTTAACGTGAAAATCATTAGGAATCCTCGGTTAACACTGTTAAAGTTCAATACTCCTGTAATGTTGCTGAACTATTACGGGTCCACTACCTAAAGGTCAATTTAGCTAATTTGTTCGATTGGCGACCAAAACCTCGAAGTTTGAGCTAGTACAGTTAATTACATCTTGAAATTGACATTCGGCTCAATCAAAACCATTTTAATCGCTCACTAAGCGCTCCAATCATTCATTCCAAACACTCACTCAAACCATTCAAAAACGCTCAAACCCATTGAAAATATAGAATCAACAAAGTCATTCAAATAAATTTGGGTAGAGAAAAATCGCGATTTCACTGACATAATTCAATTTTTTAGCGTTTCATAGGTTCTTGAAGAAATTGGAAGCTATGAACAGAACATGAATGCATTTTTTATTAAAGGGAGGTAATCAATATCGCTAATTTTGTTCATCCTGATCAAAATTTGCGATATAGGATTGCCTCCCATTAAATTAACTCTAAACTCGCTCCACACGCTCATTCAATTTCATTCCTAAATTATTCCAAAATCATTCACCTTGTCAATTTCACAATGTTGTTAACTGTATAAGGTTGAGATACGAGGTTCTGTAATAGAGAGAACTTATGACGGAATACCAATATATTGAAAACTAAACACGCCATATGACGTCACGATTAAGTCGCGCCCTGCCATGTCAAAAATAGCGAATACAAAAACAACAATAATATACATGTAATATAACGAGAACTTGTATTGTGGTTTAGATGTACCAGTTTAAGTAAGTAATCGAATGTCAATTCTGTCTATACATGTATGCACAAATTTGACCTTTCATTACCCACATAAACTTGTATATCTTTGCTCAATCAAATATTCCTTCACACATTCACTGATTGAAATGAGACATGCTTATCATATGAGCCTATGCATGACATTTCCAACAACTTGAGATATGCGTGAGTTGCGAGCATTGAACAGCCTAGACGGTCACACAGTGCAATTAGAAGATTGTCTGTCTGACCAGAGAAACTTAAAGATCTTGTCTAGCTACAAAACGCAGTGACGATTCTGGACAGACTGTCCGGATGCACAGGCTGGCCAGAGTCTTTACTTTGCGCACAATTAAATTTGTTGGAAATGCCACGCACCGGCTCATATAAGTTATGGAATATGTATGGTTTTCATTTTCAGCAAATAACAATTTGCTTCTTGAAAGGTCAATTGCAGTATAAACGAATAACTATTGCCCTCTGCTTTCGCTCTAATCTTTTTTTGCACGTTTCTATCATGTTTTGTATATTGTTAAGTAAATAAATAATACATTATAGCAAACTTACTAGTAGTATACTGGGTTCAAAAAGCAAGTGCCCAGTATTACATACCACATTGTTATTACAGAGTTGGTTGGACTCTAAAGAGTATGATTGATGTTTTACTTTAGCTGTGGCCTTATGACAATATCAATGGTTTATTGCGAAATAACATAAAAAAAAGATACCAGCGATTTTTAATGCTATCAGATATCAAACGAGGTAATAGAACATCTCTCATATCGTTCAAACTTCATTTACTTCCTTTTGATAAGTGGATTGGGATGGATTCACCGACCATCAGATGGTTCGAAATGTACGATAAGAAATGAAAAACTTGAATCGATATTCATGAATGTGTGGTCCAACCGCAAAAAATAAATTCCGAGTGATGGGTTTAAAATGTTTTCGAATGGAATGAGCGATAATTTCACGATGTGAAGATTTATAGATAGTGCGAATCAACGACAGTCGAGAGGCAGATGTTCGGATCTCTGTATTTCGCCGTGACAACGAATGGTATTTTTAAGAACATCGTGAAATTGACAAGATGGATGTTTTTGGATTTATTTTGGAATGAATTGAATGAGTGTGTAGAGCGAGCTTTGAATGATTTTCAAGGGAGGTGAAATGAAATCGATAATTACGTCCAAATCATGTGTACAAAAAATGTTTGACATTTGACAAATACTAAGTAAGCTAGTCTAAATTGCATTGATGATGTTGCTATTTGCTTGTCCCTTTTCCCCAACACTCACAATTGGCCGAAAAATTGAAGAAGAAAATGACTGAGCCCGATTAAGGTCTATCCCAACCTATTTCACTCAACCTTTTTTCATAATTGCGCGAATTAAAAAGAAACAAAAAATATATGTCCTTATTTTTAAAATGGGATTAAGTATAGACATTGCTTCATGAAAAATGGGTACGTAATGATAAAACGCAAGTTATGATGGTTACAAGAAAGTACATGTACACTATACAATGTAACAATAAACAATCACAATACAGCACTCTGAGCCACCGCACAGTTTTTTGTGTCCGAGCAAGAACTACAAATTGACCTTGGTTTTGTCAAACATAGAAACAAAAGTAGTACGGTGAAATAAATGCACCTGGCGTAAACAATACTTTACAAACAACTAGCAAAAATGAACTTTTTTGCATAAATAATCAAAAATAATAAAGAAAGCCATTATGATATCAAATTCAAATCAATTAAATAAATACAAGTAAATAAGTAAATCAAAAGGGAAGATAAATAAGTAAATAAATAAGTATTGAAATAAAGATTTCATTTTTCATCGCTTATTCTGGATATATATTTCATAACCAAAGATGATTACACCAAAAACAATTGGAAAAGATACATTTACGTAAAAGATAAAGAGGTTCTAAGAAAACGCTTTTTAAGTCAGTGGACTACCGAAATACCGCAGTTACGATACTTTTGTCGTCCAAGGAAGGTAAATCAGAAATAGCTTTCCTATTCCGAATAAATCCCCCGAAAAGACAATGTTCTGAATAACTGCATCCATGGAATGTTTGTGTTTGTAGACATACAACAGATTATATCTGTCATGTTGTCAAATCAAAGTATTAGTCTAAAGATGAAGTGATGTCTGGCTTGTGTTAGCTGATTCGGGGAAATACGCCACAAGAATGAGACAGAAAAAAATGCAGAAGGCATTCAATGTGCCGATGTTTTTTTTTTCTTAGGTAACTCGCAATTAAAGTTTTAGTTGTGTGTAGATATATGTGACCCGTCACGCGAAGAGAGACCATCTGGGCAGTGCGTAAAGTATCGACCCTAGTCAGACTGCGCGGATTGCGCAGGCTGACTAGGTTCGAAACTTTTCGCATTTCGCTTATTTTCTGAATCTAGAATGATCAATCCACCCTCCAGTGAAAGATTTTTTGAATGCAACCTCTGGTTGGCCAATGCTGGACCCAATTTCTTTTTCAAATATTAATTTTACGAAGTTCCCAGATGGTCCCTTTTCGCGTGACGGGTCACATATTTAAACTAAAGAACCAAGAACGTTCTATTGTTACTCCTATATTTGATTTTCAAATAACAATTCAGAACTGAAAGGATCTTTATGAATAATAATAAAAATTCATTGAATAAAAATGGCCTATTCAAATTATACTATTTAAGATAGGAACACGCGTACAGCACTAAATATAAATAGTACATACAATAAAAAATATTTTAGATTTAAACTATTTACATGTTTACAGTTTCATATTGCACCACCACCCGGCCTTACCGTATGGTCCTCTCTCGTCGTTCAATGGTGTTCAGGCATAGGTCATAGGTGCTGGTAAATATTCGCTATATAAGGAATGTGTAAATTGACACAGTCGTATAGATGCGTTAGTTAAAGTTAGTAATTAAAGGTTTATTTTTGCCAATACTTGTATAGAAAAATTGATCTTAATCGCCCACTCAAGCTTGTGCATCTAAACCCTTAATGACGAAGCAACACACACACATAATGTTCTCGTTATAGTTTCAAATTAATTTTTCAATTGCCCGATATCGTAATTCAAAGTTTGATTAAATCCTATTTAAAGTTACCTCAAAACAAAAGGCTGGATGCATTGAAGGAAATGACTGAGGGCATACAATATCTTTCATTATTTTTCCAAGAAATTCTGATACAAAAGATGAAAAATGAAGACTAAACTAGATGTCACACCTTTCTTCATTTCCTATATTTTTTTTAATAAGGACATTGATAAAAAATATTCGATTTTGTGCAAGAGCAATAACGATGAAAAATGAAAAAAATGCGAAAAGTAAGGTCTCTTATGACCCTGTTCACCCACATAGTTTGATCAGAGATGAGCACTCTGTAGATATAAAATGCATTAACACCTCCATCGGAATGACAGCTATTATTCTTATCGAATTGCCCGTCTGTCTATGCTGCTCTAAGATTGTACCACGCGCACATGTTAAATTGATGAAAATATGTCGCAAAAGCTCAAATATGAAGTAATTTATTATTGTTTAAAAGTTATTGTCTATAATTTTCGCATTGGATCTTTCTTATTTTGAAGTCAAGAAGCTTCGTATTTAAAGCGGATAATCGACCATAATTCTGAACCATTTTTGACGAGAGAGACAACTCAAAGCTTATAAATCTAACAAAATACATGTAGCATTATTTACAGTTTTCACTAAAAAAATATACGTCATCTATCTACAACCTATTTCTATTTTCAATTATGTACACCAACGGTTTCCAAATGAAAGAATGTGGTGACATTTTACAATGAAAGTATCGCTATCTATGCCATAACAAAATCACCTATTAGTCGCAATCATCAAATCTGCAAAGAAGTTAGGTAAAACGGGGCCCAGCTCTGTATTCAGGACGATAAAATGTTCGCGAATGTTTAACCATGTACATACAAACTTGTTCTTCGATTAATCACTTAATAATGTGCATCTATAGTTTTCTCGAAAAAGTCAACAGTAGGCCCGTCAGTGCCTATACCGAAAACTCCTACAGGGTTTGTAAGTGACCACTTTCTCTCATTTGGATATACCAGAATTCAATACTATTTTAATTAAATTCTTCCCAATGAAACACAAAATGTTTACATAATCATTAACACAAAACGTTTACAAAATCATCAACACATCATAGGCTGCGTTACAACCAGCTGACTAGAAATCCCAAAATTACAAATATACATTAATGACAATCTCCCCACCAAATCAACCCACGCACCCACCCACTCACTCTCTCTCTCTCTCTCTCTCTCTCTCTCTCTCTCTCTCTCTCTCTCTCTCTCTCTCTCTCTCTCTCTCTCTCTCTCTCTCTCTCTCTCTCTCTCTCTCTCTCTCTCTCTCTCTTTCTAACATTTTACCACTTCTTTATTGACAATTTCCTCCATTCGTTCTTATCAATCATCACCGCGATACTCACTACCTTCAAAATTATCTACATTTTGTTCTATCTCTCGCTTTATCTTACAATCTATAAAAATACTTTATTTTTAGATGTCACTTTTTATGTACAATAGTATATTTACATGATTTGGCACATATTGGAGCTTCTATACATTACTATATTTCAATATATATACATGCACACATTTGATAAATTAATGGCCCACAACTTGTGTGTCTACTTAGGAATCAAAAAAACAGTCCCATTCTTGTTTGTAATGTTTACTTTACATTCTTTTATTTTGCCTACTCTATTCATTTGATTGTGGCGTTTTTCTTGAAAATTTGTCTTCCACATGCTTGGTTGATGATATACCTTCACTGAGAGTCCCGTCAATATGTTCAGATTCAAATACTAGCTGTTCGAAGAGGACTGGGTGTAGTTTTCTTAGACAAAAACAGTGCACATGCATCATCGTTTTAGCGTAGATGGTCGAGTTTCCCGTGTCAACCTCTTGGCTTCTTCATGGCCAAAATTCTGAAATGGAAGAAACAATTCTTGGTTACGTAATGACTGATATGTCTGCCCAACATCCATGCTGAGTATTGTTAATAATGGAACTCCGCTTTGACCGTGGACTCACTAGCAAAGCGGGGTACCACTTTCAGACTTTTTCTAACATTTTGTATCCTGGGCCCTACCATGTGTTCTGAATGACAAAACGGTGCAAACTGTTTGTAAACTATACCCCGCTTGCCCATGCACTTGCGTGCAAAGCGGGGTATAATTTTCACCTGTTTGCATCACTGTCCCCTCCTGAACGGAGGAAAGATCAGAATTTTGAAGTAAGAAGTCAACAAAATTTTGCCGTAGCTGCTGCTTAGAATTATAGAAATACACGTTAAAGAGGACAACGTATAGTAAATTTGATGAATCCTAAAATTATCGTAAACATTTTTGAGTTGAAGTCGTTGAATTTATGGAGCGCTTAGTGAACGAATAAGAATGGCTTTGATTGGAATGACAGTCAAATTCACGGTTTTACTAACTGTACCTGTCCTGTCTGAAAATTGATCGAGAATGACAAGCTCATATGTGAATCTATTTCAAGTTTCTTAATTAGAAATAAGTTATACAATTAACAACATTGTGAAATTGTTAAGGTGAATGATTTTCGAATATTTCCGAATGAAATTGAATGAGTGGGATGAGTGAGTTTTAAACAAAATTAAAGGGAGGTAATCCAATATCGCTAATTTTGTTCTGGATGAACAAAATTGACGATATTAATTACCTCCCTTTAATCAAATTTTCATACAGGTTCTATAAACAGTTTCTTGCCTCTTCAAGGACCAACCAGACGCTTAAAATTGCAATTATATGAATGAAATCGCGATTTAACCTTTATTTATTAAGCACCGCATCGATAGATCGGGGGCATATTGTTTTACTCGTGTCCGTCTGTCTGTCTGTCTGTCTGTCTGTCTGTCCGTCCGTCCGTCCGTCTGTCCGTCTGTCCGTCCGTCTGTCCGAAAACTTAACCTTGCCAATATCTTCAAGCCTATTCAAGATACAAAGCTAATATTTGGCATGATGATAGATCTCAATAATCCGCATCCGCTGGTACCAAAGTCAAGGTCATGTGACAAGCCAAGGTCATCTGTCAAGGTCAAACGTCCGAAAACTTAACCCGAAAACTTAACCTTGCCAATATCTTCAAGCCTATTCAAGATACAACGCTAATATTTGGCAAGATGATAGATCTCAATGATCCGCAAATGCTGGTACCAAAGTCAAGGTCATGTGACAAGGTCAAGGTCATCTGTCAAGGTCAAACTTTGAAAAAAAATGCCATTACGGGGGCATTCGTGTTTCACAAACACATCTTGTTTTTAATGTAGTTGTTGATCTTATCTTTTAAGTGATTTTGGAGCGTTTATGAATGGTTTTAGTGAGTGTTTGTAATGAATGAATAGAGCGCTGAGTGAGCGGTTAAGAATGGTTTTGATTGAGATGAAGGTCAATTTCACAATATAACTAACTATAAATGTACATGTATTGAATTGAATTAATGAGTTTCAAAGACCAACTTCGTCTATATAAGGATCTACAAAATTGACCTATTGTCACTCACTTAAACTTGTGCATCTATAAAGAAGTTCAATTGGATAGCTCAATTTTTATCATACATTATTTTAGTCAGAATGAGTGTTCAATCCCGTGACAAGTTATGACTGATCCAAGTTTAAGGGTACTCATGTAGAATATGGCTAATTTGTACTCCGTTCAGTAGCACTTCGGAACCCTGTTCTTATCTGAAGTGTCGTGTTAAAGGACCACTTCCACTTTAATTGCTTGCTTCCAGCTAGTCATGTATATTTCAATGTTAGCTTGTAGAGACATATCATTTACTTTTTATGTACCTTTTTTTTATTCTGATGAATTGGCAACAACCACCTCGTTTGAAAACTGCATTTCCGAGGCTTTTTCCATTAAAACGAATCGATGGACAGATTTATTCTTGCGGGCACTGTAGATATTTTGGTCAGTCTGGCGTTAAAATAAAAGAATTTCGCTTCAAATATAGATGTTTTAAACAGAAGAGACTTTCCATACCACAATGTAACAAGCCTGAACAGTTTCGACCAAGTTTAATGCGCATATCTTGGATTTCATGCACAGCTTAAATTTAGCTGTAGTTAGCTGAAAACCGACGATATATTCTACCCTATTTGACCAGGGTCGATAATTTACAACATCTAAATCTACTTTTTCGCCTGACGAATGGCAAATATTTGTATTGGGCATGTTTGATTAAAATTGGCATTTCGAAAGTTTCTTTGGAAAA
Organism: Fragum whitleyi; assembly: GCA_948146395.1. Taxonomy (NCBI): domain Eukaryota; kingdom Metazoa; phylum Mollusca; class Bivalvia; order Cardiida; family Cardiidae; genus Fragum; species Fragum whitleyi. The sequence continues at coordinate 26,097,180 of OX411555.1, read as the reverse complement.
TTTGTTCTGGTCATCCTTGCATTCAAGAAAGCAAAGCGCTCATGATAGCTCCATTTTGGAACTCATACGCTTCATTGGTGAATGAAGATAACGATTTTGGATGCTCATGGGCGATTTTTTTATTCTTTCAAACGTTGGTTAGTACATAGGGCTCCGAAATTACCCCCGACCACCATGTAGATCAATAATATAAACACATTATTGGACTATATGGTGGGGGGGGGCATTTTGGACCCCTATGGGTTAGTACATGTATGACTAAACGTTAGCGAAATAATTGTTTGGTCCTAAATGGCGATGCTTGCCTCTAGATAAACTCTCCATGTTCATTGAAATGAGTGACATGTCACACAAAAAAGGAGCATTTGGGAACCGTGTAGATTAGATATTTAAAAATGATATTTGTTCCAGTTGAGGCCAACCAGGGGTCGCATTCAAAAACGCTTATACAGGAAGGAAAAAATGATCATTCTCGATTTAGAAAATCGGCCAAGTGCAAAAATATATAACAACAACTTCGTGCATAATAAAAATTGCTTGGAAAAAATCAGGTTCAGTGAAATTATTGAAATTGTAAGCATATGATTAGATCTTGAAGAAATAGGAAGCTATTTATAGATCATACACGCAAACGTTTTAAAGGCAGTTAATTAATATCGCTTATTTTGTTCATCCAGAACAAAATTGGCGATATTTGATTACCCCACTTTAATTTCACTCAAAACTCGCTCCCTACACTCATCCAATTTCATTCCAAAATCATTCATCCAGTCAATTTTACGGTGTTGTTAACTGTAGGAATCACATTCTACTTTTCAAAAATTTGTTATTTTGATAGGAATAAATTATTAGTGAATAGAACACCTTTGAACTGAAAAGGTATCAAGTGTTCAGACGGAATTTCTTCTTTTCGTACAATGTTTGCACAAACTACCATTCTACGAGTCAAACTCGTATGATAATTGGGAAAGTTTAATAAAAAAAAATAGAATAAATGATTAACTTACATTTATTTGTGTCTTCATCTTTCAGGAACCAACTTCATCTCGACCATTCCAACATCACTAGCTGTCCTCCAAACCCCTTACCACCCTTCCCCTCACTATAGGGGTGGTGTTAAGTTTCAGCCTCACCAGTTTAAGAAGTTCCTTACCTACTCACAATCCAACTTTTAATTACTATTTAGGGGGCGTATTACCCACGTGGTGTAGTTGACTTTTCACCTTTAACCTTTGACTAATTCGATCCCCTTTGTCTTTATCCTTAAATATGATAACGGTCTTAATCACGTACCTGATACTGAGACAAGCTTTATCAATAGATATAAATGTGACCCGTCACGCTAAATGGGACCATCTTGGTAGTCTATAAAAAGATATAGGAAAAACGAAATTGATTCTAGTGCAGGCGTAACAAGAAATCACATTTCAAAAATTCTGTCACAGAATGGTAGAATGATCATTCTTGATTCAGAAAATTAGCAAAAATCGAACAGTTACAACCCTAGTCAGTCTGTTCAATCCTCACAGTCTGACTAGGGTCGACACTCTACGCACTTCCCAAGTGGTCCCTTTTCGCGTGACGGATCACAATTCAAAGTAATTTCTTTGATCATTGATTTATGTAATTGCAATACTTTTTTGTGAGTTCCCCTTGAAAAATACTTTTTGGTCCTATTTTTTATGACAATCTAGCTGTCCTTTTCTGAGAATGTTAAAATAATGGTAGATTTTGACATTTATTCGCACCCAGAAGGCGACAAACATAGGCGACCCCTTTTCTATGATTTGAGCGTTTAATAATAATAATAATAATAATAAAAAAAACGTAAATCCAGCTCGAATAAGCTGTAGTTTCGATGTTATGATCAGTCATCGATGACATTTTTGAAAGAGGGTTTATTTCTATTACGCAATTGCGTAATGTGCGTAATGATAGCTACACCCTTGCATTGGTGATAAACATTAATCGGAATGAATGTGTGCCGTGGCTGGATTTGGAATACCAACTGCTACAGTTAACAACATCGTGAAATTGACAATGTGTATGGTTTTTGAATGATTTAGGAATGAAATTGAATGAGTGTGAGGAGCGATTTTTGAGTGAATTTAATGGGAGATAATCCTGTATCGCAAATTTTGTTCGGTTGAACAAAATTTGCGAAATTGATTACCTCCCTTTAATAAAAAAAGTGTATACAAGTTCTGTGCACAGCCTCAAATTTCTTCAAGAACCTGTGAGGCGCTAACTTTTTGAATTATGTCAGTGAAATCGCGATATTGCTCTGTCAAAATTTATTTTGAATGATGTTGTTGATTCTATATTTTTCAATGGGTTTGATCGTTTTGAATGGTTTGAGTGAGTGTTTGGAATGAATGATTGGAGCGCTGAGTGATCGATTTAGAATGGTTTAGATTGAGGTGAATGTCAATTTCACGATGTTATTAACTGTACCAGCTGCGCTATTACACCGTTTTTCATCAAGATCAGGGACCCTCAATATTGAGTGTCGGTGTCAAATGATAAATTATTGCTTAAACCATTTATTTCTGGAAAGTTAAGGGCGACAAATTGGTATACAGTTACAAAATGTGTGAATGTTTCTCTAAAGTTTGTTGAAAGCCTGTCTTTATAAGAACAATATTTTCGGCGGATGACCATATTCAAACCTCGCCATTACAGCTCACTTAGCAACGAGGTTTAATTTGTCCTTGGACGGTTTATATCTTTATTTAAGCCCATTCATTTTACATCGATTTGGAAATAAATTCTCTTAGCTCAAAATACTCCCTCTGGATTCTGCTTCCTGAAGAATGAACAGGTTCTCGAACAGAAAATGTGGGCGATTTAAAGAATTAAGATCGATAACCGCTCCCAGGGATCGAACTCGGGACCTCTTGTTCTGAAAGCAGACGCTATACCTCTAGACCACGTACACCATACACGATATATATCTTGCAGAGATAAAATTCAAAGATAGATATGACTGGACATTGGTCAGATCGTACAGCTTGTTAAGACTGTTCATGGGATTCTTCTATTGCATTTGTATAGGATAGAAAACGAGTGTCGTGGTATATGGGAAATAGACACGAGCTTTAGCGAGTGTCTATTTCCCATATACCGCGGCACGAGATTTTCTATCTGGCTTAGACCACGCTTTTCTAACATTATCTGTTAATTTGATCCAAACATCTGGACAACGAAAACGAGTAAAAATCGTTGTGATATTACTGTTATTATGTCGAAACTATACTTATGAATCTATTATTGTTACTTATTGCATTTCTTTTGTATGTATACAACTGTAGAAAGTCTTTTGGAAAAGTCGATCATGTATTATGCTCGACACCTTCTTAAAATGACACGGCACACAAAATCTGTCAAGATTCACGTGCACGGCACACTTTCATTGTATATCTGTGAATACAATGCTAGGAGTTGTATCTGTGATTTATATTTTTGAAATACTGCTCTCTGATTGGCCGATTCGCTTCAAGCGTGGTCTAAATGTATTATAGATCAAAGGAACACAAACCGTCTGTACTTTCACTTCACCTTTATCCGAAATGATCTATTTCTGGTGAATGGTGATCTAATGATATGGCTAAGGCTATCAAACACAATATGGTAATAAGGTGTTTTTTTAACAAAAAAAAAATCCGATCGATCATCGAGAAATAACGGTAGATTATCATTTGATTAACTCACCGCCTTACCAGTGAAAATATAAAAAAAACTTTTACCCCGCTTTCGTTTATTTCACCCTCAAAGCGGAACCAAAAAGTGACGTTTATGAACGATACATAGAAATCACGTGCAAAATGGCGCGTTTTAGGAAAGCTTGTAATAAATGTCCTTATTCCGTCTCTTTTTTGCATTAAGGTTCATGTAAAGTGTTTGAGACCCAATTTTAAGGGCATTCATTTGCCAAGAAAAAGCAGTATGTCCATGAATATTATATATCAAAATGAAGCTATTTATGAGCACAAGCAGTTGAAAAACATAAGACTGTTATAACTATAACGGTATAGCCAAAACATTGTGGAAAAGGGTCATTTTGTACAGAACAAGCAACTGCATGACTGTTGGATAAAATTGGCTCATATTTTAACGATTATCCTCTATATCAACTATTATTCTGCTGAATTCAAATTCTGTTTCAAACAAATTACCAATATTGCGGATATTTTAACTAGTCTTGCCATAGTACTGTCTATCAAAACGTTTTATACAGTAGCCATTTTGAAGGTACCGCGAATTTGCGGTCGCCGTATGGCGCTATGGATACCGTAAGCGTAATTTGAAATAGGTTCTCGGTTTCCTCTCGCCTTGTAAAAATACAGAGAACAGCAATTTGATCTTATATCATTTAGACAATCTACTAACATGTAGTAAGAGGGATTTTAAGTTATATCAGCAGTCAATAAGTCTCTGTTTTCATCAACCTAGAAGGGGGGTTATCAGATGTCGTCAGTTTCTGTATCAAATGATAGGGTAATGTTTATCTATCGTTGCTACTTTAATAGCATTTCATTGCTCAGTGCGAAACAGTGGTAACTGACTATGTGTTAATGGGCAGTTACCTTTTTTCGCACTAAGCCATCGATTTGAAATCATTCACGACGTAATGGGAAGACGTTTATTCGTTACGGGGGTATTGCATTGGTTTAAATAATTCCTTACGAGAGCAATGGCCGTTTTTTTTTTAACGAATTTAGTAAAAAAAAAAAACCCTTACATATGCGATCTCGGATTTAAAAGTCTCACATGATTTGTTGAGACAGCACGGGACTGGAACTCAAGATTTCGAGATATAAAATTTAGTTCTTGAAAAAAATGATAATAATGGTAATAACAATGTTGATGATAATAATAATATGAATAAAATAAATAATGATAGTAAGAAATTTTCAATTTTATTGTCGACCATACATGATGAAAATATTGTCCAACGTATAGCGGCTAAGTATATTGTCATTCAATATATATTTTTTTTTAAATCTTGCATCGGACACTTTAAAGTCTTATGACTATATATTTGTGTTTTGCTTGTTAGTTTGTTTCTTTTTTGCAGACATTCAGTTTCTTAGAAAGAGTGCTATAAGAAAAGCTACAAGCGGACAATATTTGCCGAAAATAGTGTCTGTCGTATCGAACATGCCAATTGCTTCATTAAATTCAGAGGCACGAAACAAAATACCGTGCTTTAATTAAACATTCAGTTCGATATTGGACTGTCTAATCTTGAAATGTCATCCTCGCGACATAAAGTTCAAAATTCACTGATAGTGGTTGTCTTTACAAAAACCTTGATAATAACAGTGGATGTCAAATAAAAACGTGCCATCTAGAACTTAAGAAGGATACAGTAAGGAACATTGTAAAATTGAAATCCATTTCGACCATAGCCATTTTAAATCACTCGCTCAGCGCCCCATTCAATCATTTCAAAATCTCATTCATATACATGTAATTGAAACGCTCTAACGTTTCGAAATTGTTCAAAACCATTTACATTTCAATCAAATCGGTAATCTGTAAATGTTTCATTATTGACATTTACTAGAAGAAACTCCAGGAAAAAAAGAAGGGGAAAAAAACGTCATTGAAAGTAACCTTCAAGACTGATCAATCTGATTTAGTCTTTAGTTGACGAAACTTTGAAAATCTTTCTGTTTTAGATAAACATTTTAATAATAATAATATTTTATATTTTATATAATATTATTAAAGTATTTATCTCAAGAAGAGTACTTTTTATTCTTATAGATAAATATGATAGACAATAAAAAAGGTGCTTGTTTCAAGCATTTTCTTTAATTTCTACAAAGATTTCCGAATTTTTTATCTCCATGGGCGTAAAATGGGAATATATAGGAATGGGTTAAGCAATCGGGTTTGTTGTCACTTAAATTGCCCGTCCTCGGATACCCAGGGGTCTCCCTATTTGCAAATAGGGAGACCCCGGGGTATCCGAGGAGTGAATTGCCTCAAGCATTACTGTGTAAAATACACCGCATATAAGATAAATGTCCAGTTATTTTCCTGTGATAATCCTATAAGTTTATCTTAATTTGAATTATCTGATATAGGTGCAAAGTGTGCAGTTCATAGTATTCATTAACCGCTAAGATATAACAAAGTGGCAATATTTGGACATTTTAAATTCAAAGAAACGATATAAAGGCGACAAATAAGCCCTGTACCATGTATATCTTGCATTTTAATACATCTTTTATTTCAGAAATGTTCAGAAGTGTTCATTTATGCACAGCCATCCCAAGTATAGAATATACCTTAATCTGTCGGTCTCAAACCCACTAATCAGAATTTCATTTCATAATATCTCAATATTAGTTTTGGCTATCGTTATGTGAATTCTTATCGATTCTTGATAATGGCCTTACAAGCTCCTATAAATTATAAAAGCGATTAAAACAATGGGACTTCCGCGATGCATAAAGCCTGCTATTTAAATCTTTCATTTTAACATCATCTTAGAAGCTTTCAGAATTACAATGCTACCCTGAACATAACTTATTTCATAAGAAGTCCATGAATCACTATTTTGTTTAAGAACTTTATCAAAGCCCACGACCCCTGATCGATTGGGCCCTGTTCTAAACAAACCAGACATCAATATATCTTCATGGTAATTTTCTAGTAATTTTGATGGACATATTCGGTCTGCTGTATATCTAACGTATAATCGGGCAGATTAACCGGGCATCTATTTAATGTGGTATTCGGGACTCGTTGTCAAACTCACAAATCAGGGGCCCGTTTTACTAAACGTCTTACGAAAAAAATAATCGTAAGTCAAAATCACAAATCGTACCTGGTCTTTACAATGATTGATAGATTCTGCCTTGCAATGTCTCAAAGGAATCGTCTTAAGAAGACGATTCCGATGAGATATTGCATGGAAGAATTCCATATTTAGTTACTACTTTAGAAGCAACTTTTATTTTTGACTTACGGAAAAAATGATCGTTAGATGTTTAGTAAAATGGGGCCCTGGACTTCATTTCCTAATAATTCAATATTTGATTTGACTATCGAGATATTGGCGTTATGAGGGCTATATTTTTAACCATTGCATAATTATAGACAATGAAAAAGTTTCAATTTTCCAAATTGTGACATTGAGAAATGACCTTGATCTTGACTGATGACCTTGGACTTGATATCAACAGAAGGGTCTTGTTACAAGCAACCCACATGCGAAATATGCAGACTATAAATCAAAAAATATTACCAATTAAGTTTACTGTCGAGAAACAGAGAGTTAACGTAAAGCAAACAACATAAAATCCCCCTTTTCCTTGAATGCGTTTTTATGCATTTTTCAAATAGTTTATGGTCAATGTCATCCAATTTGCTACTCAAATATTTAATTTCATTGAATTCTGGAGAAATAGGAGATAAAAATCTGTTTTTTTTTGTTTTGTTTTAGTTTACATTAAAGTCCATTTTCCGTGACGTGACCTCAAATTCAAAAACCGGTAAAAACGAATCGGCATTATATCATAGAGAGTTCACATAAGTGTCATTAAATTTGGCCCAATCGTTCCGGACGGACAGACGAAGCAGCTACACGCCCCCCCCCCCCCCCACACACACACACACTTCGGGGACCATAATAAGTAATAGTTTGATCTTCCGTTGATTTTGTTTTTACTTTTCGTTATCCTTGGCGGGAGCGTTTCTGCTTTCGATGCCATGTAACCAACGTATGAAACGACACGGTTGTCTCTTCTGTAGAACCACCGAGGGTTTCTGATTGCCCCTGTTTAACACTAGGTCTGTTACGTAGACACCCAGAGGTTCTCTAATTGTTTTAAATAGTCAAATTTGTGTGTCCGTATATTTGTATATAAAATACCTTAGTCTTGACATCGAGGTTGATTTTTTTAACAAATCCTATTATATTTACGGAATACACTCAAGTACAACAGCGGAGGGTCATATGTAGAAGCATTCGGAACATCGCTGATGGTTGTTACCTCATCTTAACCCTTTCCTGTTTTACAAAATTTTGGACCTGTCCAAATTCAAAAATTTTGCAGACGAAAATTCAAAGTGCATTTAATTTGAAAAATAACCATTCAGTAGGATAGAAAATAGTGATGAAAAAGAAGAAATTGCTTGTCAAAAGCAATTTCTTCTTTTTTCACAATGTTTTCTCAATCATAAAAGGATATGCACGTAAAAATCAGGGATTAAACAGCAAAGGGTTAAGACAAAAAACGACAGTGAAAAAAAACATGTGGCCAAAGCTCAGTCCTAGGTTAGACACAAAACAGACCCTGCAAATGAATGATTAACATTGAAAAAAGATTATTTGAAAATTGTAGCAAAGCGGAAAATTTTGCAAATAAGAATCCAATTTTCTTTAATGAGGCCAATGCGCTGTATGCCTTTGATGAATAAGATTCTGTGTATAGCGTAAATATTTCTAGTCGTGGAAATATTCATGACCCGCAATTAGATTTAAACTGTGATACATATTTGTTGAATTCTTTTAAGGCTTTCTATAAATGCTGATTTATTTTGTTAAGGAATTACTGTCTCAGAGAAATTCCATACATTTATTTATTAGCTGCAGTATACACGAAAATGGGGGCACTTAAACGATCCCCTGTGCTATCTAATACGTAGATTAAAAGGAATCAGATTCATATTATTCAGACTGATTGTGAATTTGTTCAATTGGCAACCTACAATAGCGAAACGTAAAGGATAATCTTTTGTTTCAGTGTTTAGTTCGATATATATTAAATTGAGCGAACAACAAAAGCTATAATTTCTCGGGGAATGTGAAATAAAAATTCTGTTGGACAAGAAATGAAATGTTAATCGATCTTACGCGAAATACAAAATACAGTTCTATTTCTTTAAAGAAAAAATGAGACAAATGTTAACATTTTTTTGAAAAAAGAAAAACGTGAAAACGCGTCATTTTGCAACTTCATAACGTCATTTGATTTTTGCTCAGATTTATAAGACAATGACAAAAAAGGGTAAAATGAACGGTAACAGGGTAAATTCACTGGTTTGCATGTGGGGTCTTTAATTATAATCTACCGTTATTTCTCGATAATCAACCGAAAAAAATAAATGAATAAATAAAACGTTGTTACGGTTAGACGTAGATCGCTCTACTATACACGGGGCAGTTACGACCACCTCTACATTGAAGAAGACCAAGCGCTACCCTTCTTCAGAAGTTTGAACAAGTAACAAGCTACCCTTCCCAGAGTAATGTAATACACAATTTTGAGCACTGGTGGCTAAAGATTCGTTATCCTGAAAACACGACACACGTTTGAATAATCATTTGTAAGTAATTCAAATGTTGGTGCAAAAGTGTTGTTACGGACATCAGGTTTAAGGTTAAATGCAATGATTGCATAAGTGCTTACAAAAAGTGACATTGAGCAGTGGAAAATGATAGATGATTGTATTTTTATGGGTATAGTTCATCAAAAGTTCATCAATATTTTCTGCTAAAAGGACTTAAAAGAAGAAATTAAAAGTTCCACAAACTTTAATTTATAACCAACAACATCTTTTTAATTTTTATATGTCTAATATGTTAAATTATCCTTACCATAATTGTTTTGATAAGCCTTTTCTCATTTATTTCATCTTATACTAAATCAACCGTGCAATTAAATATAAAGACGACAGACCTCATTTGCGACTTATATCTAAGGTACAAGGAAACAATCCCATGTGATTTAGTCTTTCAATGAAACTTCAATAAATGATATGCTCTCTGTTGGGATGGCTAAGTTGTAAGAACTTTTGGCAAGACACATTTGCCGAAAATGTATTGTATTGTTTTTAAAATTATGTTCGAATGTAAATAATTGGCAATAGAATATGTTTAAACTCATCCATATGCTTACTCGCTTTAACCATTAAAGCCCCCGTCTGTGTTTGAGAAAATTTCCGAAACTCAATACAATTAACTTAGACGACTATGTACACAAAAACTAGATTTTTATTCTCAAAGATAAGCTTGAATTTGTCATTCCAATATTCAGTTGTGATAATGAGTATGACACAATGATCTAAATATAGGCCTAACTTGATGAATATTTATGACCCGAAACATTTGGTCTCCTATTTGAATACTGCTATTTTACCGCTCCTTCCCGTGGGCGTATTTCACGTGACCGAAATCCTATTAAAATATTTTACTGTACACGGCAGATTAAGCTTGTCACTAAAAAGCTGCCGTTTATCGATTGATTTGTATTTTTAAGTAACTCATCTTTCATAAGACTAAATCAAGAAAAAATATTCAAAGATTATTCACGAAAGAGCGATTTCATTACCCTAAACGCAGACTGGGGCTATAATTAAGTACAACATAACAAGCAGCTACATGTATGTACTGTTACGAGAAAATCTATTTATAATAAGTCTAAAGAATAAAATCTGTGTTTTTGACGAAACTAAACAAAGTTTCACAGAAGGCGGACAGTGAACTAACAAACATTTCAAGTAAAGAAAGAATGGAACCAACTAGTTTTTAACCAGCAACGACAACAGCATCAGAGCAATCTTCAAAGTTTGAATTACCAAACGGGAATATTTCTATCGTGTCATTCAAGCCACAATGCGATTAGTCGCAGACATTTCAATTTAAGTACTGTCAATTTTTCGGAATCATTGCTTTGTTTATGAAGCCGTATCCCATCAGGTGCAACCAGACAAAACTCAATTAGGTCCTTATATCATTCAGTTAGGCAGATTACTCGACATAGACTAACAGAACCAAAAGTCTGCGAAAAAGCTTTTTTCTGTTTGTGCCATTTTTTCCATTCCTGCTCCTCGTATAGCCATTGTCTCTGTTGGTATCTAGATTTCAAAGTGAAAATGTTACGTATAGTTACGCACATACTCCTCTATACTACAACTCAAGAGCTTATAAGCACTGAGCCATATAAACCTTCAATGTGTTGATTATGATAAAAAGTTTCGATATCTATTTAATGTATAATACTGCATTCAAAAACTGAAATTACAATATCATTTAATTCTTGTTTCCCTTTTAAATTGGCACGCCTGATTAAGTTATTTAGGTGCTGTGAATTTATTAATTTTTATAGAATGCTCTTTTGCCTCTATAATTTTGATCGAAAGATAGACGTCTAATTTCAACTACAATATTTTCTGTACCCAGAGAGAAAAAATGCATTATCAAGTTGAAATCTAAGTCTTGATTGACTTATGATGTATTCCTCAGAAAATTTATCAGTCCTAGACACATTTGTCAGTATTTCTCAGTTCGAATTTGACATTTGATTTACTACCTTTTCCGATTAAATATCAAGACAGTATTTAGAATAACGTGTATCTTGCACGAGTAATCTTTTAAACCTATATGATAAAGTAGTCAACAAGCCGGGGTTCACCCAATTATTGCAAAATATAAGAAAAATCAAAAAGTGAAAGTGCACACTTTCTTTTGGAACTCAGTATATAACACAACATATAAAAACAGAAATCACAGTCTCATTTCATTTTTGTATTTTTTTCAGAATTGACGACATTCCACGAATTTAATTCGATGCTGTTTAATTATGCATTCCCAGAGAATACATAATTAACAGCTTTGATTGAAGGGTGGACGTGAAATGATAAATACAATATTTTATGTACTCAGAGAGAAAGGAAAAATCAAAGCGCTGAAAGCGCTGAAGGCCTGTTTAATAACGAGGCAAGGTGACATTTGATGGCATGCACTCAAACTTTTTTTTTTATCTTTTTAGCAAGGCTTTTTAAGGCGAGGGAAACCAATGGTTCCGTTTTACCTATAGGGATCGTTAGCCACATTCCAAATTTACTTCAAAGGAAAAATGTCGAACGGTATGCTCACTATGTAGCGCTGAGTTCTCCAAAACAACTTATTCCCTAGGTATAGATTACTACGACCGATACCGCTTTGCAGACATTCGCAACTCGCGTTTTCATAATTTTAGTTGAGTTTATTGGTTTGCTACTAGTGAGTAAATTTATCCATTCGATCAATCCGTCTAACAATCGTAGCAATGCTGTTTTTGTAGGGGCACACGCTCGTCGGCACTTTTCTTTTACATTGAATCGAATTCCATAAAGAAGTTGTATTTTACTGTGGGAACACAAGAAATTTGACAGGGTCAATTTCTCCCTTTCCCACAATATGGTTCACCTTAAACTCATACCCCATTATTTTTCAATTTCTACCCTAGATAAATATCAAATTACACTCATGTTGATTTATTGTCTGCAATCTGTTCAAAGTTGGCCCAGTCTAAAATGTTGTCGTCTGTTTAAGGGTTTAAGGAAGGGATAAAGCTTTTGTTGTTTTTTTTCTAATTTAGATTAAACCAATACAAGACAACATATGATAAGACAGGTCCAAATTGTAAAGGGTTGCAGATTACATACTATATGTGGACCAATTAGTGAAATTTGTAGCAGAAAGGGTAGATTATATTAGGGAGAAAGGAGAAAGTGTTCGTAAGCAGCATTTTCTTGTTTGCCCTATTAGCAAGTATCCGTCAAGATCAAATATAAAAGCTATGTATCTTTAAAACAGCTGTGATTTTGGTAATGATAAGCAAGATAATTTTGGTATATATGATAAGTACAGGGTGAATAATCAATGTTATATTCCAGAAAATGACCTCGTGTGTTGTTTCATCTATTCAGTTCTCTCACCTTCAGTGCTATCAGCACTTTGATTTTAGCACAGCGTAGTGATATGTAGGCACTGCATTGAACACACAAAGCACTTCGTATCGCACAAAAGTTGATGACGTACGAGTATACTAGACATTTTTTACGCGCCCATGAGTACAAAAAAGCTACGGTAGTACACACAATGTTCGGTTTTTGACCCGATTATCTTTTTCCTGGGCAAATTCCAGTATACAGGGTTGTTTGCTATTGCCTGCTAAACCAAGCCAAAAATGAATTGTCAATTTTAAATGTAAGTGTTGATTGACTTTTGATGTAGTCAACAGAAATGTATCGGTCCTAGACACATTTGTCAGTATTCCTCGTTACGGTTTGACACTTGATTTATTTCCTTTTTCGATAAAGGTAGTGGACCAGTAATTGTTCTGCAATAGTTCGGAACGCATGAACTTTCACAATGCAAATCGAGGTTTCCTAATGAAAATCATTAGGAAACCTTAGTTAACGTTGCTTACGAAATGTTGCGAAACTTTTACGGGTCCACTACCTTAAATATCAATGCAGTATTAAGAATAACGTGTATCTTCCATGAGTAATTTTTTTACACCTGTAATATAAAGTAGTAGTCCACAAGGTATTTCAAAATGACTCCCTGCAGCACTTTTAATAGCAAATAAATAATCAGCATCTGTATTCTGATACGCCGGAAGAGTATTTTTTATTCATTCGTTCGGGTCAGATAAAACTTAAAATTTTTGCCAATATTGTCGAAATTGGAACCGAACATAACGGACATGTAAGGTATATGTCTGTAACAGGTATGTTGAGTGGATGTACGTCGGAAGCCTTGCCTAAAAAGTTACTCGTATATTTCTGAAAAGGGTGAAACGGTGTAATTGTAATGTTGTGACGTACTCGAGTAGTGGAAAGATCGGGTGCATATTGTACGCTAGACGTAAACAATTTTTCTTTAATGCTTTTCGGTGGTTTATCGAGAAATATTGGTAGATTATCACTTGATAAACTCACGGCAAAAACAGTGAAATTATCAAAAACTTATACCCTGCTTTTGTGCATTTCATCCTATCTGACGTCATCTATGCGGGGCGAAATAAACGACGTCATAATGAACGTTGCTTAGCAATCACGCGCAAAATGACGCGCTTTACGAAAATATGTCCTAGAAATTTCGAATTTTGTCTCATTTTTGCATTAAAGAAATATAATAATCGTTTGTTTTTCGTGTAAGATCGATTAATATTTCATTTCGTGAACAACAAAAGCTATATTTTCACTCGTGGCTCTGCCACTCGTGAAAATATAGCTTTTATTGTTCACTCAATAAAATTTAAATCGATCTTACACTGAAACAAACGATTATCCTCTATTTATTTACGCGATGCATACGCGTATATGCTAGCATATCCATTTTACTTAATTATGAAATAGTTTGCGTTTTCCTGATGATTATTTCGTCTTAGATCAAGAAGATGACGCTACAAGTTAAAATCACAACAGTGGCTCCATTGGTTTTAGAATTGAGATTCATCTAAGTATGTTAATTGAACCCAAATACGGCCTAATAGCTTTTTAATGAACAAACCTAAAAGTAGTCCACTAGATAATGCTACATACAAAATATAAAATCTCCGTGGATTCTATTTTCAGAACGACGGACAGTAACGGAACACTTGCTAAGAAGGTAATGACAATATTCAGTGTTCTTCAAAGGCGTCTAAAGAGCAAGAGTTACATAAAGATTAATTTTTCTGCCTGAATCATTTTCTCCAAACAACGATGCATTGATGAAATGACATTCAACATTTTGTGGTCCGAAATGTTCATAAACTACAAAAAGCCCTAGAAGGTTTTAGTTGAGAGACCTCGATCTTCAAAATGCTGATATAGAAATTAGCACAGATGTTTTAGAAGATAGAAAGGTCTAGAGAAAGATCCGATCAAGGCGGTACTGGAATGACGTTTAGTTGCATGAGTTGCTGCCACAAACACAAGGAACTTGAAGCGTTATCCTTTTTTTGTAGTGCAGGTATGAAGGAATGGACATAAATGATCGGAGGTCCTGCGTAGACCATGAACACCAACTGTTATTGACAAAGTGATAAGAGTATGATCACAAAGTAGCCCTAGTCGTGCAATTTTTTGGCGATATATATAATTTGGTCACTAACAATAGATGTTATTCATCTTCTTTTTCCAAGAAAGGACAGGAGTCTTCTTAGATGGTATTCGGTATCGACATGGCCAGGTTCTGTTGTCAGTCTCATTTACTCACTTAATGTTGAGCACTCTTGACTCCAAATAAATATTTTTGCATTTTTTTTTTTTTGACAAATGATATACTTCACGAATTCCTATTTTGAGTGCATACTTCAACGATATTTAAACAGATCACGAAAGAAATACCAGAAAGTCAAAATTTTAATGTAAAAAAAGATCAAGTAAAAAAAGAAAACTTAATACATTATTAAAAGCCAAAACGTTTATAAAACATATTGAATCTCTTCAAAGAATATCGAGAGGATAAAACTCATTTAGATTTGTTCGTAAAATTCCAATTTACGTGTTGATTTGTCTCGGTAAGCACCTTACTTGCATTACACAAGATTTTAACCATAAATACTTCGAAATAATTTCGTTTATGGAAGTCTTTGAAATCTCAACGGTACACAATTTGATTTTAACTGTGATGCATATTTATTGCGTCTCTTTCTAATCTTCAACAATCAATGAGATTTATTTCGAAAGAAAATCCGACCTCAGGCACTATTAAGGCCGTTTATTTAACGTCTTCAGACATTCTCATAATAGGATAACCCTACTCTCCCTGGAATCTTTTTTTTCCGGGCAAGTCTGAATTTATGAGAAGAGAGAATCTAAATCTACGTCTTATTATCGAGTTTCTTAGATGAACCGGTTGAGAAAAATTACATGATCACTATTTGTGTCTTAAAGCAGAAATTGAAGTCTGATGTAAGCAGATGAAGATTTATCCTGTCACTAGCTATAAATATCGTCTGATAAAAGGGGATATGATAAACTTGTTGATATCAGGTCAGTTGATCACGTGACAGCTTTATAATGTCACTTGGTCAAGTGACATGCCGGATCTTTTTTTTTCGATTTTTATGCCGGAAAAGCAGTCCTTCCTAACGCATATTTTCTATTATTTCGATTTATGTTATTAATATTTCCCTCGATTGCCATATTTATGAGAATCGAATCGCGACACATCGATGACGTAGTACATGACTGATGACGTAAA
This sequence comes from Fragum whitleyi, assembly GCA_948146395.1. Lineage (NCBI taxonomy): Eukaryota > Metazoa > Mollusca > Bivalvia > Cardiida > Cardiidae > Fragum > Fragum whitleyi. Next base: position 26,081,198 of record OX411555.1, on the reverse strand, counting down.
TTGTAAAATTCTGACGAAGCTTAACTTTCGTGTTTCCTTTCAACCCCGAAAACTATCAGGATTTTTTAAACATTTATCTGGATGGATTCAACATCGATTTTATTCGACCGAGGAATATTTAGAAGATAGTAGCTTAAATTTGTATCTGATCACAATCTTTGTCCAGTCTGTGATTTGATTCTTATTGCTGCAAAGAAGGCATTGAAGTGATGTTTGCTTGTCGTTGCGTGACAAAAAAACTTGAGATAAAATGGACGTATGCGTTGGATTGACTAGAAATTCGCCCGATTTACACCTTCTTAATCATGACGGTTTTGTTAGAATTGCCTAAGTGTTCTTTTGTTGTTAAATATTTTCTTACAGCAGCATCAGAAATGCTTGAAATTTTGGATTTCTTTGGTCGTAAGCGACCACCCCACCTCTTCCACCCATTCACCCTAATGATGTGGTAAATCTAGTTTTGATTAAATTTTCGTATATAAATATTGAATAGACTTTAAATATGACTGTAACAGGCAGGATAAAAAGAATAGATGATAGGTGACTTGAGATGGACAAGTTTATCGGGCTCGGCTGTGGAATTTATCCGGTTCGCCTCCGGCTAACCGAATAAATTTCTACGCCTTGTCCGATAACCTTGTCCTTCTCAATTCACCAACATAGATGATAATTGTTTGTTTAAGTGTAAGATCGATTTATCTTTCACTGAAAGAACAAAAAACCTAGCTTTTGATGATCTCAAAATAATAAAAAAATATATCGATCTTGCACGAAAACAAACGATTATTCTATTTCAAGGAAAATTAGAACGAAATGTGACGCCACTTTGCTCTTGATTTCTAGGCAACGTTATTCAAGCTTATTTTTATTCACTGGGCTCCGTTTGAATAACGTCAAAAGGAGTAAAATGAACGAAAAAAGCTAGGGTATAACTTTTTGATAATTCAACTGGTTTGCGGTGAGTTAATCAAGTGATTATCTACCGTTTTTTTTCTCGATAATCAACCGAAAAGCGTTAAAAAATGCAAAATAACACTGACAAATAAATATACCGTTCACAAAAAGTAGGGGATAATCTGTTAATCTATAAGCTTATTGTGGTTGCAAACAATTTAGGACAATCTAACTTATTCTTGGCCAACTAGCAGTTGTCTCATGGTAATATGGTAGTTATGGAATTCCCTTTTCTGCTAAACATGTCCTAAAAATTCAGCATCTAAGAAGAGAGGGGTATAGCGCTTATTTTAACATGGCGTATGTTGTAATGGGATTCTTACTTTAGTTGAGCATAACTCCGAAAAAATTACTTGTTGTTTATCTCTATCATGTATTCGAATCACATTTTGTTGGAATAATGTGGGGTCTAATGAAAGCTCACCGCGACTGAGTCAATGGTATGCTGGAAACCAGAAGAACGTGAGTCCAGACTGCTGCCAAACCCTGTGTCTCACAGTAAGATATTGTCATGATATCAAACAATTGGCTTCTTTGTTGATGATTCAAAAACGGAGCCCTGAAGATGTATGGATGCCCAATCTGACCAGAATACCACAAATCAAACTTAAGATATCCTCTACTTTTTGTGAACAGTATATTTAATTAAAGTTGATCAAATGTACGATCTTATTACAGTGACAGAAGTCGCGTTAAAAACAGAATGTTGACATTTTTGTCAAAAACGAATATGGGACACAATAGAAGAGAACAAGAGGACTATGATGGTCTTATTTCGCTCACCTTCGTTTTCTTGGCTGCTGCAAATGACAAGTAAAGACCGAATCTCAGCAGAAAAATTATTGCAACCTTATAGACTTAACAATTACAATCTATTTCTCAATATTTTGTACATTTGATTAAGGTTTTACGCCGTTTTTAACAATTTTTAAGTTATTTCGCGGCGGCTGGAGCAGCTAACATGGTTTTCTTGTATTTCTCACATTACTACCATAAGATCTTTTCCCTGCATCCAGCTACTATCCCACATAGGTCTATGATTTTTAACCCCATGGTGAAAGAAAAATAGTCCGAACAGATGAGTGTCGCCGTCGGGAATGGAACGTTGTCTGGCTCGCTGGCCGAGTGGTTAGCGTGCTCGACTTAACCTGGTGGTTGCGGGTTCGAGCCCCACCGGAGGCGGGTAGGGTATTTGGGCAGGACACTTTACAGACAGGACACTCAGCTGTAAAAGTGGGTAGCAGTGGTTAGAACCCATTGCCTCTCTCTCTATGTGTAGGATAAGATCTGGAATGAGTTAGGACCAAGATGGAAATAAGAGTCATTCGACCCTTTATCGTATTAGAAATATTGCAGACAAGTTTGGGAATGATTTAGCCAAAAATGTGAGCTCTAGAGTGGTAACTAGAGAATTGTCTAAAACGCTCCTCTCCCGTGACACAAATTAGAATTCAGCAAAAACAAAAATGGAATTTCCTTATGATTAGACAATCATTTTCAGCAAGTTTAACAAAGGTTTAGCCAAACTTTTGATCTCTAGTTTGATAACAAGGAAGTTGTCTATAGGCTTCTCTACCTGTCGGATTTTTTCAACGTAAACAGCCGTGCGTTCATGATGCAAAACGTTTGCTGACGTCTAAATCGAAAACGTATACAAAGCGGGGTGACATTTCTTAAATATTTCGCCAACGTTTTCATCATGAACGAAGGGAAGAATGTAATAGAAAGGTTAAGGTTCATGTAAAGTGTTGGGGACCCAATATTTATGGCACTTCATTAGCCAAGAAAAAGCAGTATGTCCAGGTATATTATATATCAAAATGAAGCTATTCGTGAGTACAAGCAGTTAGGCAACATAAGACCGCCATAGCTATAGCGGTATAGCCAAAACATTGTGGAAAAGGGTCATTTTGTACAGAACAAGCAACTGCATGACGGTTGCATAAAACCGCCCCATATTTGAACAAAGTACAGTCTGAAGTACCATCCAGGTAGTGCTACAACCTTAGATATAAAACTCAGTCTCAAAAGGCTCTTTTGAAACAATCAATTTTCATTTATTTTGTCAACATACATGTCAAACCGGTTTGGCCTGTTTTCAAAATACACGTTAGGTATGGCGCAACATCACACCATAATATTGTGAAATATTTTCTGCGATATATTTCAAATTATAGGTTTTTTTTAATTCAATGAACTACAATATAACTATATATTTATGATTCTGTGAAATAGAAATTGATATATTGCTAATCAACCTTACAGGTATATAAACAATTAATGTCTATTTATGTTGTGATAACACACCATACCCTAAAAAGATCTACACGTTTACAAAAATAGAATGACATATATGACATATGTGTTTATAAAATAAGTCAAAATAAATTGCTTGCATAACTACGTTTAGGGACTGAGTTTTAAACCAATGGTTGTAGCACTACCTGGATGGTACTTTAGGCTAGACTTTGTTAAAATATGAGCCAATTTTATCCAACAGTCATGCAGTTGCTTGTTCTGTACAAAATGACCCTTTTTCACAATGTTTTGGCTATACCGCTATAGCTATGGCGGTCTTATGTTGCCTAACTGCTTGTACTCGCGAAGAGCTTCATTTTGATATATAATATACCTGGACATGCTGCCTTTTCTTGGCAAATGAATGCCCCTAAAATTGGGTCTCAAACATGAACATGAACCTTAAGCGCCGCGAATAACCCCATTTCCAAAACCAGTCATTTGTCTTGATGGCACACAAAGGAAGAAATCAAAAGCATTTCATAAATGCTAAAGTAATTATCTGTCAACTTTTCAACAGTTAGTCGTAAAAAATGCGTCTAGATCAAAACCTCATCGCCAATAACAAGGCTTTGAGATGAGTTGGGAATTACAAAACCGCTGAAAAATTTCCTTTTCACTCCGTTATCATTATTGGTGTACGTTTTTGTTCACCAGTGCTACAACGTAAGTAACACACAGGAGGTTCTTAATAGTTTTCAAAAAGAAGTAGCCCATTTGGCTTCAATTTAGTATTTCTCAAGACTTTTCTCCGCAAAATTACTGTTTAAATTCTAAATGACATGATACTTGATTTTTTTTATTATGTTAATACAATGAAAGTTCATCTTTAAAATACAAAAAGAAGTGGTAAATTTTGAAAGGTCGTAAGGCTGATCCGCATAAGCAATACGGTGGCTTAGAGCTGAACAAACTGACACATACTATGTTTTGCTCTAAGCCCGGGGGCCTGTTTCATCAAAACATTTAAGACGTATTTTTGTCTTACCTATGAATTACTACATATTTAGTTCAAATATCATGTATCACAAGTCTATCAATACCTATGTTAAGTAATTGTTGCTGTTAGTGGATGGAAAGTCATCAGTAAGACAAAAATATGTCCTAAATGTTTTGAAGAAACTGGCCCCTGGTTATCGCAAGTCCCTTTGGTGCAGTTATTTACCGTAAACATGTGTTTTTAGGCCGTGACCTCCTGAACTGGCCACGGTTTTGTCTATACCGCATATTCCTACATACTTAGTAGAATTAGTAACGGAAACCAGTCTGGTGACATCCGTGAACAACGAATTAGTTTCGACTTTTATCAAATGTTTCGCAAATAATTCTAGCATGACACTTGATGACATGTCTATAAACAGCATGCAATCGCACCATGGTTGAATGAGCGTCAGTCGTCGAAAGTTTCGAGTGACTGCTTAAGTTATAAATTTCAAATAGCAATCACTTTAGGTAAATATGATTAAATGTTTATAGGCAGTTACAAATGTTTCCCACTGAACCATCGGTATGTACTATCCGAAGCATACGTGCAGGTTAATCATCAATGTAGAGCAGGTACATTATCTATTGCTGTGTACTATACTGCCAAACTAAAGTTATGGGCCGGCCTCTGATTTTCATATCTTTAAGCGAAAGTTTTTTGCCAAACCATGAAAGAAAATAGATGAAGCAAAATGTGTTTTTCTGATGCTTTACCATCTGCTGCAATAGACTAACATTGTTTTGCAAACAATGGCGTACAGCTTCAGTGCGCCTAGGGCCCTTTAAAAGATGGCACAACCAGAAAATATCCGTTGAAAGTTTTTCTGATTTAGCTGTGGAATCAGTACTGTTTGAGATTTTTACCATTTTGCAGTAGCATTCGATGATTAAACTGAAGACATTTCGACAAGATGGTAAACTAAGGGGGCTTTTGTGGCGCCGTTTGTGGCTTCTGGTCGATATGCTTCAAATGATCAAACTGGGAACATTGGGTGAAGACTAGGCTCTCAGATGGCTTCAACATGTTTTTCCAGATAGAAAACTGTCCAGGCGACATCCAATAAGCCACTCTGTCAATCAGGGGCAATATGAAAATTTTCAAACTACCGGTACAACTGGTAAGCGATCCCGGTCGGGCGGTCTAGATGTTCAGATCGAAGGGTCCGTCTCTACAATCAGCCCCGGGCTCTAGGTTACCAATCCAACACCCGCATGTCATTTATAGACAGTCTAAGCAGTGCTTCCTTCATCACCATAGGTTGTGTAACCGAGACTTGTTTCCTGCGATAGTAGGGCCTGCATCTGAGGTCAACTGTTATTCAAGATCACATCAATCAGTGTCACTTTTGGACTCCAATTTCACACTTAATTTCTCAATACGAGTCTAAACTTAAGCACAATATAGGTACAGATGAACCGTAGAGCCAGATCAACTGACTTGTTGCTGAAAAGCTAACCAGGGGATATCCTTCGCTGTCGGAAGGGGTAAAAGAACTTACACCAGCTGGTGTAAATCAGCTCTTCCATTTTTGCAGATGATGTGGATACCAACTCAAAAACAGGTGCCACAGAACCCTGGTAACTCAATGTTTCCTTGGAACATTAAATACTTTTCAGAAGATGATTTACACACCTGGTCCTGAGCTTACCAAAATCAATGATTTTTTTGCAACTTTACGAAAGGGGGGTTGGGTACTTACGGCGATTCGACTAAATTTAAAACTGCTTTGTTGGCAATTTTGATTGCAGTTCTCGAAAGTTAAATCATTGAACTCAGTTCTTGCAAAACTTAAAATTGTTCTCAGTATATTTTCAAAAAATGACAATTGATTATTTCCCTGGCCCTTAACTTTAGTTCAGCAGTATATATCAGGGTCCGAGATGATAAAATATTTTACGTACACAAGTGAGAAATCACTCAAATGTTAATTTGGAATAAACAGTATATCAATAAAAATATACTGTTAATTTTTTAAGTTAATTCATTATAACAATCTTTTGATTTTCACACATCGATATTAATATTCGACATTAAATAAACTGAATCCAACTTCTATTCGGTCACTGCATGTTTCTAAGGTTTTGACACAATTACAAGAAAACATTCGAATAGAGAATTACTTTCACAAAGGGGTAGATCAATTTCGAGAATTTTGGTAAAAATATTTTTTTGATTATCAATAGAATGGTTGTAGCAGACAAAAGAAAACACCAAGCCTACTTTGAAAAAGGCACAAAACTCGCAAAATGAAGGAAATTTTCAAAATTTCAGTCGAGAAAAAAGTAACCGAATTGTGCATTACAGATAGCAGATAAGCAATAAGTTTTGAAAACATTATTTTGGACGTATAATAGCCTAAATGAGGTGATTTTTTTTTAAATTACACCAATCACTAATGTTACTTTTGAAATTAGGGGTGCCTAAGTTCTCATTTGTTTTACATCTTTTTCCCCGAATAATCTTTCAGTGAACTTTGGTTTCTTTGTCAAGCAAGTGAATAGACTAATGGAATTCAAAAAACACATGTATCTTCAGCATTATTAAGTTATACTTTTTGTGCTTTATTTAAGTGGTCGATTAGAGATAAGTGTAAGTTTACATATGTTACCTTACACTAAAGTTCGAGTAAATTCCAAGCTGAGGGCGAAAAAGAGCATTTCAGCATGGGTTCGTCCTGCGCGATTTGTATCATTCTTTTGTTCATGGATATGTTATACTAAAAGTTTTGTTGTAGACTATGATTTGAATATCAATTGACGTGATTCAGTTTTAAAGGCATATGTATATATCTTTTTATATATATTTTTTTTTATATTTTAAAATAGCATAAACAGATTTGATTGCCCATTTTTTAGGGAAGCTTCAGGGTCAATGATAACGTTGATTGTTGTATTTTTTTTCGGACCCTAATACAATATAGCAGGTTCACGCAAGCTGTTTAGATAACCACTTATATATTATTTGTTCTTGTTTCATAAAAGATACAATACTTTTTTTCTCTATACTTTTTCCAATGCACGTGCTTTTTGAGAAATTTCCACCAATTTTAGATGAGCTTTCAGACACAGGATGTTAATCAAGTGATAAAAGAGTGACGTATCAGTTTCGCTCTCCCATGTTGGTAATATTGTTAGCATATATATTATTTGTTAAGCCTTAAGCCTGTCTACAGACATACTAATCTCAGAAGCAAATTCATAAGATTTGCATAAAGCTCTTCTGGTTGAACAATAAACGGGAATTTATTGATGAAATCGGATGGCAATGCTTTTACGAATTCTCTTTTGATTTACGTCGAAACTAGCTTCAATACTACCGCTGTAATTCTCATATTTATGAAACAAAGTTTTGGATCATACAAGTGTGTGCCTGCAAGGTAAACATAAGACATAGAAATTGATCTCGAAAGTAATACTGACGCTGTCTTAAAACGCGTCCTTTCGCATATGATGGCACACATTGCGTTGCACGACGTTAAAACGAAGTTGTGCTTTGATAACGCCCATAAAAATTAATATCAATGGGAAATTGGTCAATTGGGTCTTATAATGAGTTTTCCGTTCTGAAAACTCGGCGGAACTATCTGAAGGATAATGACAATTCTTAACTTACATAGTCAAAAAAGTTTTGCAACATTTTTCATTGTTTTGTGAAAAAGTTTGTGTTAATGACAATTAAGTGAGTTAATGATAGAGTGACGAGGTTATCCATTGGCTATCTGATTTAATAATGTTTACTTTAAAGATCAATAGTCTTTAAAGATCTTTAAAGATCACGGCGTTAATGTGCGAGTTATGTTTTTTACGTCGATATTTCTCGTTTAGACGTTAGATCTTTCCACTTTTCATGCTTTGAATATGCATTAAAACGGTTAAAAGAAAGACGCTTAAGACAAGAAAAGAAACAGTTTTTTTGCCACTATCGTAGGCTATTCACGGAAATGAGTTTCTGTAATATCAATTTGCTAAGGAGTAGAGGATGTACAAACGTTTAAATGAGACCACGAAACTTCTCATGGTCAGTTTATTTTGATCTTATCATTTGAAATGCATCGGGGCAACGATAGTTTCAGAAATTTGAGAGGCGATAGACACGTAACCACAATAAACGTTTGCAAGGAATCGATTCGTATGAGGTTGAAAGAAAACCAATAGCATAACAGCATAGAAAGCATTTGGTATAGGTAATATTTGCTTAAATGATTGTCACCCCAGGCTAAATGATTTTGAAGAAAAATACATAATTTTGCTAAACAATGGGATGCTGTGACCTTTGAAATCCGCCCCTCCAACCGATCCGGCTATCCTTAGATATTGTAAAGTCACGTTGGGAACTAAAGACTAGCATTTATCTATTGATAATAGATCAATTGATAATCGTAGAACTATGTGGGATAGCAGCTGGAGTTTAGGGAAGGATCTAATAGTATAACTGGTGTGAGAAATACCAGGAATTCGTCGCTAGGTGCTCCAGCCTCTGTGATATAACTGAAAGACTTCTGAAAACGGCGTAAAATTCCATTCAAAAAAGCAAACAAACGAAATGCACCGAAACTCATTTAGGAAAGCGACGTTCTTATTAGGTCAACGCGATAAACCTAGTACCACCTAGAAGTCTTATATTTTCCAAGATCAGATCCACCACATCAACCAAAATAACAGTTATTAAGTTGGGCCAATGAAAAAGTTTTGATCATTTTTTTTTGACGTAGTGCGTTAGGTTTTTACAATTTTACTATTAATTCAGCCCTTTTTGGTGAACGAAATTTCGTTCACCAGTGTTATATACCGTGTATGGAAAATCCTGTAGGATCTTAATAGGTTTTGAATAAAGCAGTGCCTCTTTATATTCAATTTAGTATCTCTGAATACTTCTCTCTACAAAATCACTCTTTAGTTCGTTAAATGCATGATACTAGCATTCTTTATCAAGTGAAGATAATGAAAATTACCCTTTAAAAACACAAAATTATCTTGGAATGTCTATACGAGCGAATTTTTGATCGGCGTAAGATTGTCGAGATTTGAGAGCAAAAACAAAAGTTTGTGTCTGTGCACTGTATAGACAGATACAATGTTTTTGATTTAAACCTTCGCATTGCAGCTTGTAGTAATTTGCCGGAAATGTGTGTTTATTGAGGTCGTGAACTCTTGAACTTCTACACATTCCTGATTGGCCGCACCACACGTGATGACCTACTTCGATTTTACCTGCCTTCTTATGAATGAAGTCTTTGCTTATAAGTTACGAAAGGTCAAGTTTACAAACGAATGGAATGTTCCTGCCGTATTTCTCCTATTAAACGCGCCCAGGCTCGATGCAAAACGTCGTGGGGGCGCTATTATTTCAGACTCTTTTACTTAATTAAAAAAAATACGTATTTTGGTACCTAAGAGAAGCAAACTGTTAACATGTTCGTAATTATCGATTGAAATACGTACGCTACCCAATACGCTTTTATATTTATCTATTAAGGCTATAGATTTAAAAAATAAAATAAAATGTTAGCTAATGAATTGTAATTCTGTCATTTAAAGTCATCTATCGAAATACGATCATCCTCGACTATTAATTGAAGCTTTCAAGCCGTGATTATTATTATTGTTATTATGTTATAAGATAGGAAGTTCCAGACAATGCAATATTCAATGTTCCTCTACCGATGGACAAAGCGGTCTAATAATTCATTACCTATTCACGTATGAAATAAATAATCCTGTATTAAATCCTAAAATTTTGTGATGTGTAAATGCACCAGGCACATGAAATGAAAGTGTTTCGTAGTGAAAAAACAACACGTCTGGAGCTAGCTGGGTCACCGCGTGTCGGCATCTTTTGAAGTCCCCAGATTCTTGCAAGCGGCGACGTCGCTTTTGAAGTAAGTCACACACGAGATTTTACGGGGGGTTTCCTATTTGAACAGTATAGTCGTGACTAGGATTTAATCATTTGACTCGGATATTTAGTATATTTGCAGAAGTTGAAATGATTTCAGAAATATTTTCGTAACAACGAAAGGGGATTTTGTTCGCATGTGACTTATGAAGAATAACGAGAAATAGTTTTAATTTTGTGTTAAATGTTAACCTTTCGCGCTTCCGGAAGACCGCGATTTAGGACCCGCTAGGTTTTCAGATGTTGAACGATCTTTTAATGACGCAACCAGCCTTATCCTGATAGGAATTTAAGATAGTTAACCCACAATCTTTTGAACATTACGTCGTGGAGTAGCAGCTATTGAAATTAAATTCGAGGTCGGGTTTTTCACGACGGACCGTGGACGGGTGGATGTTGTTGATCGTATAGTCAAGGGCCTGAGAATCGTATTTATGGGGGAGCGCGTTTTTTAGGGAGGGCGCGTCTAAAAGGTGAATAAGGTATATTTAGTCAACATTCTCATTGAAACATAAACACACACCACTTGACCGTGACCAACCTTGATATGAAGTAAAATTTAACCCATTGCCAGACAACTTATGTTCTCAACTACCAAATTTACACCTCTTGCTTAAATCCCGCCTTTATCTTAAAGCTTGTTGTTGCATACTTGTGTAATGTAAATATCTTCGGTTACGGGTATTTTTGTATCATATTACCCAAATCCCATTCCCTGTTTTTTTTCTCTTTTGTTTTTTTTTCGTTTCAAACAAGGCCGGAAAACAGGGGATATAGCAATCTCGGTACGATTTACTGTTAATATATGAATGTCGTAAATAGATAAATAAATAAAAGAATCAAATGTACAAATATCCCAACACGATAGACCTAATTTCAACATCGAATGGATTTTCTTTTCAAAGTACTTGACATCGTAACTACAACTGTATAGTAGCGCTTCTACCCCTCAGATGGCTCTAGAATTTTCTCAATACAATCATTCATCTATTTGTTTTACCGGAAGTATGTAAAATATTTAAAAAAAAAAAAAGAAATTTGGATTGTGAATCAATCGCCTGTGGACTGGAGCACCTTTACCTCAACATGGAAATTGGTATTTCTCGCACCAGAACTATAACTAGCATACATCCGTACGTAGCTGCCATCTTCTACCCTCTTAGGTTTACGATTATCCGCCGTTTGGTAGGAGCAATAGAATTTGAACAACGACTATATTTGGATAACTCATTAGCTTTACAGAATACCTTCCTACATTGATTTTATCGAATTGGTTTTTTTTGTTGTTGTTGTTTATTTAAATTCTTTTTTACGCAATTGCATCAGATAATTATTCTTTCACAAGACTGAATATTACCGAAAGAGTCCAAAGCCCTGTAATTACAATTACGAAACAGCGGTCTTTTATTTCGGAGGATGGGGGGGGGGGGGACCCCATTCAGGTCGTACTAGAGCCATAGCGGATAACGTTAAAAGTCAAAATGCAGAAAGACTGCTGTTTAATCTGCTAAAATATGGGTTCCGCATGTGGAAATTGAATTACCTTTCTGATTGCTATTTTTTGAGTTAAGAAAAAAATCATTAGTCTAGACACTATAGTTGCCTGTTTTCTTTTCTCTAGGCTTATCGCTCTCTGTCTATCGGTCTGTCTCTGTCTGTCACTCTCTCTACCTTTCTTTTCCTCTCTTTCTCTTTCTTTTGAATTTAGAATTTTGACGAGACACTTTCCCTTGATTATTTTTACATACATAATTTCTCTTTTCTCAACGAATTCAATACATCACTTTAGAATGCCAACAGATTCGTTCACCATCAGTACTTTCAGTGCTTTGATTATAACAGTCGCAGCTCTTTACATTGATGGATATTTGCTGTATTGCGGTGAAGTCCTTATATCTCAGACACATTCTTCAACATTTCTCTATTTGCTTCTGATATTTGATGTACTCAATTTTCGATTGAATGTCATGGCAGCATTTAGAGTTACGTGTTTCTTCTATGAGTGATTTCTGGATAATATTGATAGAAGAGACAGTGGTCAATGGAAACGATGAATCAATTCTTATAATAACAAAACAACCAACAACAACAACAAAAAATGCAAAAAGATACTATGAATTTCAAGATCTACTTACTTGTATTCGTGACATAGTCTTAACCGACACCTTTGTTTATCACAATTAAGATTTAAATAATAATTACTACGGAACTAATGTAAAGTGGCAAGGTGGTCACAGAAAAAAATCTAGTTTTAGAAACGAATATCAAAGATTTAAGAAATCAAGAGAAAATGAAGAGAAAATTGTTGCTTTCATGGAGGTATTGAAAAATAAAAATGATCACGCTGTATGAATCCGCGGAGTGTGATTAGGTTTTCAGTTTCACACCTCCATGAAATCAACACTTTCTCTCTTAATCTCTTACAATCTAAGATCATGTAGATAAAAAAGTTTTAAGATTTCTATACTGAAAGATAGTTTTTATTTGGAACTACTTTATGCGCAATCAAACAAAATAGCTTGGCACTCAAAATTGTTGTCATTGAGGAATGAAACCAATTTTTCAGCCAATCAGAAAGCACCGATATTGATGGACAAAATTAAAATTAAATTATCATGGAATATTTCATTTAGACTATTTTCGCTTCCTGTTGTACAAAATGCTTTGAAATACAGAATAAATGATGATCAGCCTGCACAGACGGGCTGTCAAATCTTAGCCTTCACTGCCTTTCCACTTCATTATTGAGCCTATGTTTGAGATTTCCTGAAATTTCAAATATGTACAAAGCAAAGATTCTGGCTAGCCTGTGCTTCTGCACAGTCTGATCAGAGTCTTCACTATGCGTTAAGTAGATATATAAGGTCTCAAAGCACTTGTACGCCATCAGGTACAGTCAATAATATCGTGAAATTGACATTTACCTAAATCATAACCATTATAAATCGCTCAACTGGCGCTCCGATCAATCATTCCAAACACTCACTCAAACCATTCAAAACTTATCAACCCATTGCTAAGCATTGAACCAATAACGTCATTCAAAATAAATTTTGATAGAGAAAATCGCAATTTCTCTGACATAATTCAAATTGTTAGCGTCGCATAGGTTCTTGAAGAAATAGGAAGCTATGTATAGAAACTTGTATGCATATTTATTAAGGGAGGTAATCAATATAGCCAATTTTGTTCATCCTGAACGAAATTTGCTATAAAGGATTACCTCCCATTAAATTCACTCAAAACTCGCTCCCCACACTTATTCAATTTCATTTCTAAATCATTCCAAAATCATTCACCTTGTTAATTTTACGATGTTGTTAACTGTAACTGTGCATTACATTTACAGTCGATGGCTGTCAACACTAATCAATGCTTGTACCTCACGAATATTTCAAATTGTTGGAAATGTCACACACAAGCTCAATTTATGTGGGAAAATCTTTAGGCAAACTGGTTGAAATATCCAATTTTGTAGTTTGTTGGAATCCGAATTTAAGTTTGGTATGCTTAAGGTTAATTTAAAAGTCTGGTTTTACGTGGTTTAAATTTTGTTCTGTTCCATTATGCAGAAGAAGCAAAAGCTTCATCAGCTTCAGGACACCGACACAGTAATTATTGAAACAACTCTCAGCACTTGCTGCATTCTGTACGAGAATTACAACAGACTCCCCGAATTAAATAGAGGATAATCGTTTGTTTCAGTGTAAGATCGATTTTTATTTCATTGAGTGAACAACAAAAGGTATATTTTCACGAGTGGCAGAGACACGAGTGAAAATATAGCTTTTGTTGTTCACGAAATGCAATATTAATCGATCTTACACGAAAAATAAACAATTATTCTATTTCTTTAATGCAAAAATGAGACAAATGTGGAATATCTAGGACATATTTTCGTAAAGCGCGTCATTTTGCGCGTGATTGCTATGCAACGTTCATTGTGACGCCACTTATTTCGCCCCGCATAGATAACGTCGGATAGGATGAAATGCACAAAAGCAGGGTATAAGTTTTTGATAACCTCACTGCTTTTGCGGTGAGATTATCAAGTGATAATCTACCATTATTTCTTGATAAACCACCGAAAAGCATTAAAGAAAGTTCCATACAACTCAAACAATTTCATTTTAAAGCTAATAATTCGTTACTTGACACCTTGTACATTGTGCCGACAGTGGGCTGCAAAGTTTAACTTAATCAAGCAGCTTTGTATTGAATAGATAGAAGGAATAATAAAGAATATGTACGAGTTTATCGTGCGTTCTTTAGTAACAGCTTTTCCTCTGACACAACTGGGAAGCAAAAAATCAAATCATCCTTTTGAAATGATCTCTCATATTTCGTCCTAAATTCTGCTTCAGTCGGAACAGCATTTGTGATATAAAGTGCCAAGTCATGAACTACGGTAAAACATTTGTCTTTTCAGAAGTTTCTTCTTTAGAGTTTCTAATTCTTTTTAAAGGCTTTGTCCTTTGCAGATTTCTTTGCAAACTTGATGAGGCAAAACCTGAAAAAGGATATTATCAAACCAAAAGCTTAATTTACTCCCGCAGTCCCGAACTTTTGAAATGAAATGTCTGCGCTAAGCGATCAAAATATGTTTATGTTGCATAAGTTCCTCTGTTATTTATGTATGTTGTAGATCCATGTAGAGACTTAGATTTTTAGCTTTTTATCTTGGAATGCGTATCAATCCAAACATAGATTTAAGAAAACAGCAAAATGAACCCAGGACAATCTCATTCCGCTTTTTTTTTCTTAACACATGTCTCTATGCCGGAATATTTGTCACCTCAACATGTTGTGGACAATTTAGTTATTATGAAAATTTTATTATTATACATGTAATTCAAATGATGTATACATTCATAAAAGACCTCCAAACATTCTCTGAATTGCTTTAACTGCTCGAAAAATAGAAGAATAAATCGTGTTTGCATTTGTTGTGTGCTTCAACCTTTTCTATATGGTAATTGCGTGATCTATGTGGTGGTCATATGATATGTACTTCCCGAAATACTTCGCGATCCTGTCAACCGTTTTGCTAGACTAGTTCTACTGTCGATTAATGTATGATAGTCGACAGTGGGACCAGTCTTCCGTTTTGGAACATGATAACCTTTTCGAAATATTTTGCCAGCGTTTTCATCCGTATCGCAGGACTATATCATAATTGCCGCTATTATCGCCTTATTTGTATTCTCGGCTACTTTGCTTCCTTGCCGAAAGCGTCATAGATTTTTCAGTCAGATCTAAGTTTTGAGTGATTTTGTTTATCTCAACCATTACAATATTGTGGGTACAGTAATTGGTCGAATGTCCTTGCCCAGTTAACTTTTGAAGAACCCACTACATAGGAGTCAGAAACGAAATACATTTGGTAATTTCCTTTTGCTCATCAAAGCTCTCGTATACTGTATAGTACAGAGTTCTGGCCTCGGAATGCGATGCTATTTTAGACATAATGAAATCTTTCGGCTTGAATTCAGACTAATAGCCTGTAAAGATGAGCAGTCTGGGCTACATATAATGCTTGTTTTGTACTTAATTGTTTGGAGGTAGTCAGTACAATGTGATTATAGAAATAGTTAGACACTTTTTTTCATGGAAGCAATCAATATCACTAAAGATATAACAATGAGAGCAAAGTATAATGTCCCTTTTTTGTATACCCTTTTTTTGGTCGTAAATCTGTATCAATCTGTCTGTCCGTAAGACCGTCCGAACGTCTGCAATTATTTTGTGAACGCAACTCCTCCAATATTTATGGTCGATTTGTATGAATTTCACAGAAAGATGTTACTAGTCACCTGACCTTGCACAAATTGACGGGGTTAGGTGATTTATCTGGCTGTATCATAGGGTCGGGGAGTCTTTATACCAACAATTTGTGAACGCAACCTATCCTTATACTGATCAGATTTCAATGAAAAACATTCCACAGAATATTTACGGTCAGCTTGCCTTAGTAGGCAGGTTTTGTGATTTTTTTACTCGTCATAGAAAAAGTGCCTTCAATTCACAAACCTTATTTCCGCAACTTTTCAGGTGTGCAAATATCTTTTGAACTCGACTTCTCCTACAAAATATATGGGTTTATTTGGATGAAACGTCCACAGAATGTTCCTAGTAACATCATCTTGCGCATATTGTCGGGCTTTTATAGTATCTTGCTGTGTTCTGGAAATAGATGCCAAAATACCGAAAACCCAAGTCAAGTCTTCTAATCTTAAGGTCAGATTTCAATATTTTTTTCATAGAATGTTCTAAATTACCTGAATATTTGCAGAATGTTGGTGTTTTGTTATATTTTGCCGCATCACTGTAATAGGGCCCTTGCAACATTTTGTTGGTTTCATACAGGCACATGTATTCCACTTGGTTGGTCTCAATTTTTTATGCTTACCACGCGGAGAAAATTTTCTTCAGCTAATAACGTAGATTGGTGTCTGAATAAAATCAACAGATTGTAAATATTTTTCTTGAAGAGCAACTGCTCATTCATGAACAGTAAAGGGCCTACAAATACGTGTACGGAAACGTCATATAAATACATACCACACTGGTTCTCTTTGATTACATACCGGAAGAAGAAGCTGATAAAGGTATGCAATTGGTTTGATCTTTCTTGAAAAACTCTGTAGTAACAAATACCACAGACGGACGGTCTTTATCCTTAAGATGGCAATGACGTTGAGATACAATGTGGTCTAAAAAGGTAAATCGATCTGGTGAACATGAGATCTCTGCGATCATTTCTTAATTTTTTACCACTTGCTAATTGTCCATAAGAGCGTTGATGCTTTTGCCAAAGATTTCGTAATCACATATTTATTAAGTTAAGGACGTTGTGAAGCTTCCTTGCAGTACAGAGGTCCCAAGCGAGCGCCCTTAGCCAACTCTACCAGATTTTCTCCTGCTTACATTTACAAGACCCAATAATTAAAAAAAAATGTTAAACTGAATTGACTGTAAGCCTAAAAACGTTGTACAGAGATAGACCTCATTTCAAGTCCACAAAAAAAAGAGGCCAAAGAGGGTCTGTATCGCTCTACTGGCTTTCAGTGTATCTATCAATAAGAAATTCCTAATTTTCACTGGGAGGTTTTGTATGTATGTCAGTATAATTATAAACAACGATGTATTTGAGTGAACTTAAGTCATTGCTTTTCTATGAAACTATCTTTTTTTCGGTACTAGTAATTTTTTTCAAATTACAAATCGTTTTTGTCTGTCAACCAACGTATAACTCCAATACGCTACTGTGACTTGTGATTACAATATATTTGTTTACAATCGACAAGTCAAAATAGAGAATTCGACATAAAGAAATATGTAACATAAATAAAAAAAAATGCGACATTATAATTTGACGTATTCATAAATAACACATTTCAAGACGTGTATCTTTTCTTTCTTTCAGACATAGGTGAAAATTCATAACTTATATTTGAAATATATGATACATACTTAGTGTTTTGTATGAAAAAAATATCTAACGAGGTTGGGAAAATTGAAAATCGTCGAGGCTCTACCGAGTTTGATATTTTTTTCATACAATACACTAAGTATGTATCATATTTATCTTATAACCTATATTTATCTTGTTTACGCCGGTGTTTCTAAATGAAATTTAGGTTTCTAAAAATAACTGCATTATATCATTGTTCTAAAAATAACTATGTGATATCATTAAAAATATCATACAGGTTGTTATCACACGGATATTTGTATAGCTATAAGATAAATTCTAATCATGTTTGATGTTTGCATGTGGAGAGTATAAACGTTATCTAAAAAAGTGTACGATTCTTATTCCAAATGTATTTTGGTACTCGGATCCCTTTAGTTGAATGTTTTTCAGAAGATATGTTAAGAGAAGTGTAACACTGTTCATGGTTTGATTATTATTTGTCTGCGAGAAAAATACAGACGTCCGAAGTTAATGTAGCATACTGTTCAGACTATTTCATTAAAAGCAAGTTCTGTGGTAATAATGAAATTATCCGGAAATCTCCTGTAACTTGCGTCTGCATTGTTTTCACGTCAATATAACACTTTCTCCACAATGTCCATTCAGTGAGAGGTATTCAGCACGTCTAATTCTGTATAGCTTATTGTATGATTTAATCGATTGCAGCATATGATTCTAATTAATCATGCTCTTCCGTGTGTATCAATTGAGACGTTCAGACCACAAAAATTCTGTTGGCATTTACGGATTTTACAGTATACTATGAGCTGAGGGAGCTCATTCACTCACCCACAGTCCCAATGTCACCTGTTTGAGCACAAAAAAAAAAAAACAACAAAAAAACAACGATTTCCAACTGTTAATTTTGAAGCAATATGTAAGCCGCTGCCTCTCTCTGAGGGTCGTGAAAACATCTTGATTGATTGTTCGACAGCGAAGCTATAAGCATCAGCATGCGTCGCAATCGAGCTAAATGAATAAGTATTAACTGTTTGTTTCGTGAAACAAATATAATGCCCTATGAATCATCTGAAATATTTAAGTTGTGTCCATTCGGTACATCGCTCGAACTTTTCTGCGATCAACACTGTACCTCGGACGTAAGTAATGTGTTAATGAAAGACAAAATTCTTTAATGGTTTTCGGTTCTCTATGAGGTCTTTTTTGCATGTTATAATTCGATGACAAAACGCAGCAAAAGGCTTTTTCATTGCTTTTGTTATATTTATTCAACGTACATCTAAGCGGGATCATTGATGTTGTTCGAAACGACGCGCTGCAATCTTTTTGGTTCCGTGGTCTATTCCGTAGAATTTGTCCCCTGAAGAAATATTGACCTATTGACCTAAACAACTACATTCAAAACATACTTAGCTAGAGATAAATCACGATTTTACTGATTTAATTGAAATTATAAGCGTCTGAGATAGGAAGAATTTGTTTACATACCATATTATAGGGAGGTAATGATTATCGCTAATTTGTTAACCCTGAACAAAATTAGCGATATCGGATTACCTCCCGATAATACCACTTTAAAAATTCACTCAACGCGCTCCAATCCAATTTCATTCAAAAACGATTCTAAAATCATTCACGTTGTCAATTCGTTAAAAGATTTCTAAAAAAAAAAGAAAAGTATATGTGTATTTTCTTCAAAACATATAGATATATCAAGATGTGTGGTATAAGTGTAAGTTTTAAACATCGTTTTCTTTGAATTGGGTGAGCGGTAAAAACAAATCCTTTATTAACGTGCAGAAAATCTTCATTCAAACGCAAACAAGCTTCTAATTTTTCACTCATTCACGGAGGTAGTAAAATACATTTCTAATGGGTTTCAAGACATATCAATAAAGCAATATCCAATTTGCAAAGAAATCTTCTGTTTGACTTTACTTCAAAATTCCATTAGCTATCGTCTGTTGTAGAATATAAATAAGATTAAAGTCACGATTTCTTTATAGTTTTAGCTTTCAAAACAGTATTATCCAGTTCTTCTACAAGAATTTTAGCCATTATAACTCTAAACTTATAATACTACAGTCATGCTAAATACCATCTCGAAAATTCCGCACAAAATTGTAGAAACTTACATCATAGAAAGTTGATTTCACTGTCAATCGCTTTAATTCTTGATATGTCGATGGTTCTGTTTCATGGGTAGAGAGATATAAGAGTTAATTGAGTGGTACTGATAGTATTTTGGTATATCAAATTCAAAAGTCACTTTGGCCAGTATTAAGTGACGCATTTGAGAATCGGTCTATGATGGATATGTTGCTTAATAAGACGTATGGCAATAATATGATACATACTAAAATGAATTGAATAAGAATTTTAAAAAGTCTAGTTATACAACTGCTTCATTTTTTCAGTAGACAGTTGATGAGTAGGGAATGCATGCACGTATATTTGAATTTTACTTTGCAACGACATATCAATTGATAAAAAATTAAGTGGAGAAGAGATTTAGCTAGCTCGACAATGACCATTCTGAGCTTACCAAATCATATTTAGGGGAGGTTTTTAGACTTTGAAATTGCATAAAACGTAAAGCCTATTTTCAAATGTCAAAAAACAATTACTTCATAAGCTATTTACTTCGGCCGAGTATGGATGTGGTGTTTTATGAAATCTTAGAATTCTTCTGGTAGCCCTAGTGCTAAACTAAATAGTTATATATAATTTTATCAGCTAATTAAGGTCGTTTTTATTGAACTTATACTGGTCCCTGATTATTAGTTGAATAATGATCTGATAATTCATAATACGTCATGCTCTGTTACAACCCGTTTTGAAAAAAAAAGTTTTGAAATAATCTATTTCAAAACAGGTTTTTATTTCAAAACGTGTTGAAACAATGCTTTCACAAGAATATGATTACGTTGAAAGGTACTGAATGTATAAAAACATTTTGTAAATTGAAAAAAAAAAAAAAACCCGTTGTTTATTGATTACTCAGATCTATAAGCATAGAAGTCAAGCTCATGTCAAATAAGCCAAGCGATTCCGAGAATTGTATTTATGTGATTTAAAAAAATATGAGACTCGGTTCATAAAAAGTAACCATCTGGAAATTTCGTTAAATGAATATCTTAAAGGAGACTGGTTCCAGGTCAACCGAATGTCGCACTTCAAGAATTGGAATTTAATCAACTGACGTGGGTTCCACTTACAAAGTCGTCGCTATTTCCGGCTAGGAAAGTAGTGTAATCATTCTAAGTTAAAAAAATAAGCTTAGTGTGAAGAATATTGACGCTATTCACCCTGTGCAGTCCTCGCAGACTGACTAGAGTCGACAGTTAACGGATTGACTAGATTGTCTCATTCGGCTGAATGTTCACTTATTTTTTAGAAATTATCATTTGACCTGCGATTGTTTACCATATTACACCCCAAAACATCGATTCTATCTAAGAACGAATCCTGGTATAAGGATATTATGATCTTGTACTAGGTATATCACTGTCATCCTACAAACGATGCATCTTAACAAATGTGTCTGGTGCTGATAGCCTTTGCACCAAATACAACGGAACGTAATCCAGAAAAAAACAATATCAGTGTCGCAGACAAGTAAAATCAAGTTAATCATTTGTTCTTCTCAAATCTTCACTGAATCTAAACTATCTAGATGGTTCATTTTAAATATCGTCGGTTTTGTGCTAAAATCTCGTAACTACAGCTTGTTCAAAGCTGTAGTTACGAGGCTTTGGTAGAAAAACTTCGATATATTATCTACACATCACTCAATCACTCTTTACCTTTCTAAGATTCGTAGAAAATCGTAAACTGGATTGTGGCTTCTCTTATATAGGCTTAATCACCTTTATCATACAATATTTTCAGGGAAAAGTACAAGACATGTCAGATACCTAAACATATTTTACTTTTATGAAGATGAAGAATAAAAACTAATTGGTTCCCTCGAAAATACTTAAGTCTTTTAAACAGAAATACATCAACATTAATTAGGATGATATTTTCTTAAATTAAGGAGACTTTCAAACTTTCTACACCTGCGTCACATATATCTTTTGAAACAGAATTGATCTGTGGAACGTAAACAAAGTGAAGTAGGGCCGAAGTAAAATGATTACTCGGACAGATTAGTGCAAATATAAATAATTATATTTTCCTCAAAACGTCGACAGTTTTACATATGAATAAGAGACCTACGAGAGACAGTTACATTTAGTTACATCGCGAAATAGGCATTCGTCTCAATCAAAACCATCCTAAATCGCTCTTTTAACGCTCCATTCATTCATTTCAAAATCCAACTACAAAAAAAAAAAAAAATCAATAACTTCATTCAAAATAAATATAGATAGAAAAAAAATCGGGACTTCACTTCACATTGAAATTGAAAGTGTTTGATTAGTTCTTGAAGAAATATGAAGCAATTCTTATTATTTGCATGCATTTTTGTTAAAGGGAGGTAGGAAATATGGCGAACAAAATTAGCGATATTGAATTACCTTCTTTAATTTCTCTCAAAGCTCACTCATCGCACTCATTTAATTTCATTCCAAAACCATTCACATTGCCAATTTCACGATTTTGCTAACTGTTATCACATATCCCATCTCAATCGACACATTTTGAAATCGCTCGCTCTGTTCTCCAATATTCATTCCATGCACGCACTAAGATCACTCAAAAACGCTCCGAAATTGTGCAAAATCGCTTTGAAATCGTTCAAACTGAACAATATATATTACATTCAATACCGTTTGTTATGTATTCCTATGAAAACAAGTGCAAAACCTAGTAGGAATAATCAGATTTTAATCGTCTAAATAGCAGGGGTTAGATTCGGGTCAATGAAACCGAGCTTTACTAAATACATGTACTATAACATAGGCTCATTCACCTGTTTTTCTGACAAATTTATGCCATTTTCAAAAGGAATTACCAAAACAATCTAAGGAGTGGTTTCAAGGAAACTTGATAATACGTATTTCTAGACTTAAAATGATAATCTGTTGAGTGCAAACA
Organism: Fragum whitleyi; assembly: GCA_948146395.1. Lineage (NCBI taxonomy): Eukaryota > Metazoa > Mollusca > Bivalvia > Cardiida > Cardiidae > Fragum > Fragum whitleyi. Next base: position 26,058,585 of record OX411555.1, on the reverse strand, counting down.
AATAAGGCTCCTTTTCCCGTGTTTCAGCAAGGGCTCTTTTCTATTTCATCCGAAGACTTGTGATACTTTAATTCCATTGTTAAATTTTCAAGAAAATATCATAGCATATGTTGACGTAATCACAAAATTAACAAAATCTTGAGTTAAAATCAATAATGCCCCAAAAGGAATTACCCTTATGATCCGGCAATCAGCATATTAAAATTCCACGGAAATCTTTTAAAATCTGTATTTTTTTTCTCTTTAACATGAATAGTTTAAGTGAAAATGCACAATACACCTCTTCTTGTGATTTCAGGTAGGTCCATTCTATTTTCATAGGAAAACCTTCCTTATGTTCCAATAACAGTTTACTGAAGGCTCGCCTGTCCCGCAACTTCACCTTAGTGACCACAAACCGCCTCGTGGTAGAGAAGCAAATAAATTGGCACTCGGGAACCCTCGGGGATCCTGCGGAATAAACCGCGGGGAATAATAAGGGCGCTGCCATGAACACGAGTCATTTCGCACATGGGTTTATATGACGTCACAAACATAACTGAAGATGACGCTGCGAAAAAACAAAATTAACGCAATGTTAAAAATTGGGCATTTTATAAATTGGACACAAAACGCAGTGTTTAACTGCGTTTGGCTTTCATATTAAAACATGACAAAGAGATCTCCACAGACGATCGGAAAGCATCAAAGGAATTAGTTTGTCTTCAAGCGCATTAACCAAAGAACCACGAGGAGCTAAATTACCTAAAAATGATAAAAAATTACTAAACTTACGTCCGAGATGCTTTCCAGTTTACGGAAAAGTCAAAGCTATGCTCCGAATGATAATGGGCGACCTAAAAGCCATGTCAATGTCTCCAAGTTGCCCTTCCACAAAATGAGCTTTCATAAGCATCAACCATGATCTTTCTCTAAGTGCCTTAAGCTATAAAAGACCATTAACGTAAGCGACCACTCTTTGGATGTCTCTGCGTGGTCGCTTCATACAAGTTTCACCGTAAATATGGGATCATTTGGATTACCCAGGAATAATGTTGTTTCATTTGTTCTGGTCATTACACTCTCGACAAAATAATTGGTACACCAATCATTGTTGCAAATTCTTTAATGATGTGTCTAGGGGAAAGCACTTAAGTCAAGCTGTTTTTTACATTCATTAGAGGCTGGATGCTAAAAGGTTTCTGTTATATAAACTTAATAGATGGCACCCAACACAGATAGCGTTTGGACCCTTGGTTATATGACAAAGTTGGGCTGCAGCACATTGAAACATCAAAATAGTTAAACAATATTATGAGTATGAGGCAAGGTAGTAATTCGGTACCAACGATTAGAAATGTCGAAGCCGAAAATCACATCTTTAAGGGAGGGGAAAAAGCTTACCTAAAGGTTTAAACAAAGCATTTCAAAAATTATAATGACACTCTTTGTATTAGAATATGACCCTTTTAACATAAAATTTGAAATACTCGAATACGAGTTGTAATTCAACACAAAAGTCTATGTGGATGCATACGCTGACCAGAGTCTTTGCTTGGCGCACATTTGAGAATGATTAGGAAACACTGTTAAAGTTCATTACTCCCTAAACGTTGCGAAACATTTATTGGGTGCAATATTATTAAACTTGCCGTTTGGTGACTGAGTGTAATTATAATCTAAGGGCTTGTTCAGAAACAAATCTCTCCAAAGTAAGTCATCACTTTTGACAAATTCCCCAGTGGTTTATGACTTGTGCATGAACAACCTGATTACCGTACTCTATAGCAGTTGCTCATCCGACTAGAAGTCCTGGTTTGATATTTCCTTTGATGTTTGATACTGGTTAATTATCACGTGGTTCAAACTAATTATATTCTTATTATGACATGTTCTCGTAGAACTCAAACGTACAGCTACCTACTTACGACCAAAAAGTTAAACATTTCTGAAGTGTTAGAAATGGGCTAAATATTAGACATATTTGGAAAAAATGCGTTCTTTTCGCATAAGAGGATTTTTTTCTCTCCCATTGTGGTTCTGCATGAAATTTAGGTTTGAACCTGTTTTTTTTTTTTTTTTTTTTTTTTTTGTTTTCTTTTTTTCGTTTTTTTTTTTTTTGAATTTCTTACGAAAAATTAATCGTCAAAATTACAAATCGTACCTGGTGTTTTCATTCATAGATAGATTCTGCATTGTCATATCTCATTTGAATCGTCTATAAAAGACCATTCCAATGAGATGGTGCACGGTAGAAGTTACTACTGTAGAAGACGTACGTAAAAAAATGATCGTAAATTATGTAAAACAGGCCTTCCAGAAGATTGCATTGGTTTATTTTACAGCTAACTTTGTGCATTGTTTAATCTTAACTGTTAATAAAATTCGTCAGATTAAACAAGCAAATCATTTACATATACGTAAAAAAAGGATGTTTAGGCAAACGTTTATTTCAATCTGACATTTTCCAGAGGTGGGGTAGGATAAAACTACATGGATTTTGATAAAGTAACTAACATGGAATAATCACATTGACCGTCAAGCGAGTCTTATGGTGTTGAATATGTTAATGAAAAGAGTAATTTATCAAAACTCAAAGACCCGTCATGGAATGAAACATTTAACTCGGACAAGGGTTTAGTTTATCAATCACCTGTTACAACGCCAGCATTATTCTAGCAGGAAGGGGACAGGGCTGTTTTCATACGTCACGCGTTAATCGTCCCTACTTGCGTAACATGACTTAACGTTCAAAAGAACGTTTAAATACGTAAATTACTCTCTCTTTTAGAGTGGTTAGAGAATCAGGAAATATTTTCAATTATCATTTGAAATATTTTTCATATAAGACAAAACCATTTGATTATCCTCTATCTACTTTACTACTAGGTCTAGCTTGATATCTGCTGGACTATTAAATGAATTTGTGTCGGACTGTCAATCTAGAGTTCGCGGGTTCGATCCCCGACGGCGGCACTCATTCTTTCCGACTATTTGTCTCTCACCAATGGGTTGATAATCGTAGACCTATGTGAGATAGCGGCTGGAGGCTAGGAAAGAATGTGGTGGTTGTACTGGTGATAGAAATACCAGGAATCCATTGTTAGGTGCTCCAGCCGCCGCGATATAACTGAAATAATGTTGAAAGCGGCGTTAAACTCCATTCAATCAATCAATTCAATTAAATGAATTTGTATGTTTAAAAAGCGGGTCGCTAAGACCTTGGGACGACGTTATCGAGTTATTCCAAAATAAAAGCATGCGTGCTGGGAAACTAATAACCCGGATTAAATAGTGCGTCAAAACATGATTGAAAATCGCCGGATATTGTTGTCACATTAATTGTGTTATTACGTCAACAAAGACACTTTCTCGCTGACCGTAAATACATACTGTAATTGAAAACAGACCATTTAATGCTACTGATGTCGATATCTTATCCTCTTTATAAGATACTTCATGGTGGTTTTATTTATGCCTGGAAAACAATGAAATTGATAACTTTACACCTGACTTTTTACACGACAAACCGCATGGTCAATTTGCAATCTTTACATAGAAAAACAATTAATAATTGATGTTACGGGATATATAAAGAAGACGACAAAATTTTGCGAAATATCAATGTCGAGGTTCAATAGGAATAAAAAAAAGATATAAATCCAGGCAGTTTATAAAATGTTGAGATCAACATAAATTTTTCAGCATAATATCAAAAACGCAGATCTTTTCATCCACTAGTGATAACTCAAGATCAAATATAGCATAAGACATTATTCAAAAGTATAGGTCATGTACAAGGGATTCAACATTACAAAAGACAATGATAAACAAACATTTGTTTACTTTATATACTGCCTTTCTAAATATAACACAGTATTCAAAAGGTCAATGTCAACACCAGGGGTACACCATGATATCAAGATAAGATATATGAGCCTGTGCGTGACATTTCTAACAATTTAACATGGACGTTAGGTACAAAATACTAATCTGCTTATACGACAAAATCGTATAATTATGTAATTAAAGCATTGTCTCACTGTCTAAAGATAAGATAAGGCCTTATTTATCTTTAAAACGAAAAGAGAAGACACTGGGTGCACAGGGTGAACGTAGTCTTTGCTGGGCGCCCATTTAAGGATCACCCAAGAAACAGTCTGGCAAATGTTAATGGAAATTTGTAAAATTGTTTGAGAAGAAATTTCATTCATGAACCAAAGAAAAATCCCACACCTTGACACACCAATATTGATTCGAAAGGGATACCCAGGAACATTCTGAGTTTCATTCAAATACGCCTAGTTGTTCGAGAGAAAAAAGAAATTTAAAGAAAAGGACGCACAAACGCACGATTGAATCAGAATAAAAATTCCGAAAGTCTAAGTCAGAACCAAAAACATGTTCTATTTCTTTTTTTAAATGTTAACCTCTTGTACAAATCAAATCAAATTAAAATAGTCTTGCAGTAAACAACATTATGAAATTGACAAGGTGAATGATTTTGGAATAAATTGGGAATAAAATTCATTGAGCGGGAGATGTGAGTTTAATTGAAATTAAAAAGAGGAAATCTTATATTGACAATTTTGTTCAACATATATAAGGGTTTTGTAAAAAGCCTTTTTATGGCTTCGTGAACCAATTTGACGTTTACAAAATTCAAATAAGTCTGGCAAAACGTGTTTTATTTCTTGCATTTTTGTCTTCTTTTTTAATGTTGTTTATGATTTTTTTTCTATCTAGTGATTCTTAAGCGTTTTTGAAGTGCTTGCATATCACTACGCTGTGCTAAAATCAAAGTACTGATGGTACTGAAAGCGAGGGAACTGAATAGAAGAAACAACCGTCGAGATCAATTTTCTGGAATATAACCTTGATCATTCACATTGTCTTTATCATGCATACCAGAATTTTTTTTACTTATTATTGCCAAAATCACGATTGTGTTAAAGATACATGTATTTGGTCTTGACGGATGACCTTGCTAATAGGGAAAACAAGAAAATGCCACTAACTAACACCTTCTCCTTTCTCCCTAATATTATCTACCCTTTCCGCAAATTTTACTAATTTGCCCACACATTGTACGTCATCTGCAACTCTTTACAATTTGAACCTGTCTAAACAATTGTTGTAATGTAATGGATCAATCTCAATAAGAAAAATTTAAAACCCTTGTCCCATCTTTAAACCCTTAAGAAGACGACAAAATTTTAGACTGGGCCAACTCGGAACAAGTTGCAGACAATGAATCAACATGAGTGTAATTTGATATATATCTAGGCTATTCATTGAAAAAATAATTGGGTATGAGTATAGGGTGAACAATATTGTGGGAAAGAGAGCAATTGACCCTATCAATTTCTTGTGTTCCCACAGTGAAACATATGAAAATACAACTTCTTTATTGAATTTAATTCTATGTTAAAGAAAGAGCCGACGAGCTTATTCTCCTAGAAAACAGCATTTCTACAATTTTAGACGGAATGATCGAATGGATAAATTGACTGACTAGTAGCAAACCACTCAGCTCAACTAAACTATAAAAACGCGAGTTGCGCCTGTCTGGAAAGCGGTATCGGGTATAGTAATCTATACTTTGGGAATTAGTTGTTTATGTAGACTCAGCGTTATATAGTGAGCATACCGTTCGACATTTTGCCTTTGAAGTGAGTTCGGAATGTGGCTTACGATTCCTTTAGGTAAATGGAACCCTTGGTTTCCCTCGCCTAAAAGCCTTACTATAAAGATTAAAAAATTGGAGTGCATGCCTTCGAATGTCACCTTGCCTCTTTATAAACTAGGCCTCTAGCGCCTTTAGTGCTTTGATTTGTTGATGTTGTATAAGTTGGTGTTTTTTGTGTTTTTTCCAGTTAAAAGGACGACAATACGAAACACTTTAGCAACTATTACTATTGTCAATCATCTTAGCGATAGCGCGTATGTGACGCATGCATGTAAACACCTGACTTTTGTTTGGAAACGTCATGGAATCCTAGTCCAAACACTGCAATGCAAAATAACCACGTTTCTTCACGAAGTAGCTGGAAGTAGCATAAAGCTTAATACCATATAAGCGTCTTGCGTGTATGCAGATTGTAAAATTTCTACAAACACTCATTTGTGGAATGTAATCTTAAGTATGCCATCGATTTTACTCTGCATATTTCCATCTTATTTATAAATATGAACAAACATGTGAATGAATAAAATGAAATTAAATGTGTTCTTTTGGAAATCAGTATAGTTCCTTTATAGGTTTTCAGGTTTCATATGATTCGTTCTGCAGTAAAACCTGCTTAAATAACGTCACTTTGTAATTTCCGATGTCGTACAATATACTACAAACAAGCATTTTAGACTCATTCGATTTTAAAGAATTTGCAGACGATAATTCAGTCTGCGTTAAATCTGAGAAAAGACTGCAAAATATTGAAGAAAACAGTGAGAAAAGGGGGAACAATTCCCAGTGGTTCCCTCTCAGTTACATGAAAAATTAGGTAGGTAGTGATAACACAAACAGGTCAAAAAATTTATTTCTTTTGGGAAATCAAGATGGTTTTCTTGTATTACGAAAATTTTGTTATCTTATAACTATACAAATATCCGTGTGATTACACCCCGTATGATATTTTTTTATGATATCACATAGTTATTTTTAGAACAATGATATAATGTGGTTATTTTTAGTAACTTGCATTTCTGTTAGAAACATCGACAAAAAGAAGACAACAAGAGGACCAAGATGGTCCTAGATCGCTCACCTGAGTCTCTATGACCCCTGGGACATCACATTAATTAGATAGGCAGATGTCAAAAAGAAGATAATTGCCTAAGATCAATACCATGGAACGTTTTCAGCGAAGAGCAAGACAGATATGCCTTCTTGCTCTTTGATTCTATGTAAAAAGGGATGCACCCGGGTGGACCCCAAAAGTGACCCCAGGGTCTTGATATGAACAAACTTGGAAGAGGTCCATAAGATGATGCTACATTCTAAATATGAAAGCTGTCTGCCTTCTGGTTTCAGAGAAGTAGATTTTTGAAGGTTTTCCCATTTTCACCCATCGTGCTCAGATGAGCTGAAAGGGATGTGCCCGGGTGGATCCCAAATATGACCCAAGGGTCTTGATATGAAAAAAACTTGGTAGGGGCCCACAAGATGATGCTATATACCTAAAATGAAAGCAGTGTGCCCTCTGGTTTCGATTAAAAAAGATTTTAAAAGATTTTCGCTCTTTGATTCTATGTAAAAAGGGTTGGGCCCGGGCAAAGCCCAAATATGACCCCAGACTCTTATATGAACAAACTTGGTAGAGGTCCACTAGATGATGCTACATACCAAATATGAAAGCTGTCTGCCTTCTGGTTTCAGAGAAGAAGATTTTTGAAGATTTTCATTTTTTACCCTTCGTGCTCATAAGAGATAAGGGATGCACCCGTGCAAAGCCCAAATATGACCCAAGGGTCTTTTTATGAACAAACTTGGTAGAGGCCCACTAGGTGATGCTACATACAAAATATTTAAGCTGTCTGCCATCTGGTTACAGAGAAGAAGATTTTAAAAGATTTTCGCTCTGATTCTATGTAAAAAGGGTTGGGCCCGGGCAAAGCCCAAATATGACCCCAGGGTCTTGATATGAACAAACTTGGTAGAGGTCCACTAGATGATGCTACATACCAAATATGAAAGCTGTCTGCCTTCTGGTTTCAGAGAAGAAGATTTTGAAAGATTTTCATATTTTCACCCTTTTTGTTAAGGGTAAAGGGAAAGTTAAGGGTGGATTTCATTTATTTAAACAACTTTTGTAGAGCTTGACCCAAGGAACATCACTGCCAAGTTTCATCAAGATTGGCCCACTGGTTTAGGAGGAGAAGATGTTTAAAGAAATTGTGGACGACGCACGACGCACGACGCACGACGGGCGACGCACGACGGACGACGGACGACGGACATTCTACGGTCCCAATAGCTCACCTTGAGCACTTCGTGCTCAGGTGAGCTAAAAAAGGTGACAAGATAAATATGATACGTACTTAGTGTATTATATGAAAAAATATCTAACTCGGTTGAGAGAATTGATAATTGTCTCGGCAGAGCCTCGACAATTTTCAATTCTCCCAACCTCGTTAGATTTTTTTTCATATAATACACTAAGTACGTATTATATATGTATCATTAAGAATGTTAGATTTTAAGTCAATGATATCAGTCTCGATCAAAACCTAGAAATAATCTATTTTTAAATTAGTTGTGGATTTACTATTCACTATTTCACGCAAATGCCTTGTGGGATATGTTATCAATGCACTAATAGGAAATACGCAGACAAAAAAGAAGAGTAACGCAATTTAGATAAAAAGTTAAAAACAATCAATTGAGTTGACCCCACGTAAAAGACTATATCAAGGATTTATGAAGTTATTTCGATGCGGTGGTCATTCTTTGTGTGACCAATTATTATTGCCCTCGCCTAAAAAGAAAACCCATGACATATCGAATTTGCATCGGACTTGTCATTAAAATTTTCCTTTTGACAAAGTTAAATAATCTTTGACTCAAAGCAACAATATGTAAATGAAAATGAGAGATCTCATTTACACCAATTTTATAGAACAAATGGCTAGCTATTTTCGTTTTTGGTTTCAGTTGAACATTTTTTGAAAACTAACATTTTTTTCATTTCTCGCAATAACTAAAATAGAATTGTGTTTCATGCAGTCGTCAAACTTATCTAACAGGCATATCTTTAAATGTACACGTTGTTTGAAACTTTACAATGTATGATGGATATATATAATACGTACTTAGTGTTATGTATGAAAAAAGTATCTAACGAGGTACGGAGAATTAATAATTGTCGAGGCTCTGTCGAGACAATTATCAATTCTCACAACCGAGTTAGATATTTTTTCATACAATACACTAAGTGCATATTATATTTATTTGTCTTGTTTTCGTCGATGTTTCTAACTGAAAAATGACCGCATTCTAAAAATAACTGTGATATCATAAAAAATATCAAACGGGATGCTATCACACGGATATTTGTATAGTTATAAGATAAATACAGTTCTCCTCATTCCTGGTGCTCTCTTAAGTCCTCTTTCTTATATGACGCGTCCAGTAAAATCAAATTGTCCAGTACCGATAACATTTCCATCACAAGTCAATATTATCAATTCCAGATTACAATATCAAATGGCCCGAAAGCAGTAAAGAATCTAGGACACTTCCGGACAGCTGAATAAATCAGTCAAAAACCAATTAATGGTACATTTTTTTCTCAGCAATTTCTCCAAATAGATCATTTATTCGCACAGATCGTTAAATATAACAGCAGTTTCCATTCGTGAAGTTTCATACATCTATTTTACACTGAAAACACGTCGCATATACAAGCAAAATATTTTGTTCCGAATGGACTCTTAAAAAGGGTTCATACTCGATGCCTAGGCATAACACAGTACGTTACTCTCCCTTCATTAATTGCGTCGAAACGGAACGGAAAGAAACTTGGCTTCCGAGGATGAAATAGGTCTTACATCAGTATTACATTTATTACTTTTACTGAATTTTATTGTAGCTTCTTTAAGCAGGGTAATGTTCCCGATCTGTTTTCGAAAATTATGTCCATATTTATGAAAAAAACTGATTGGTATTTTGCTCTTCCATCGAGTCCTTTTACCAAACGTTTTGTGTCAATGTTGCAGTGGCACCATGCATATACACTTTAAAAAATCGTCATGCCGACTCAATTTGAAACACCAAACATCGCATACTCCCGATTGAATTTCCATGGAAAAATATATCAGTTGATTATCCTATATGTCATAACGCCTTGACCAGACTAGGTTACACGTTCAGTTGACAGTCTATTATTCAAGAGTAACAACATGACAAAACTTGAGAACTACATGTGCCTAGTCAGTAGAAAATGACCAATTGAATAGTGCCTAAAGTGTCGACCATAGGCATAAAAAGGAGGACTGCGCAGGCTGACTGGGATCGAATCTTTGAACTTAAATGATTTCTGAATCAAGAATGATTATTCTACTTCATGTATAAGAATATTCTAGGTGCAACCTCTGGTTTATCTGAATTTGAACCATTCTCCTTGTCTAACTTTTACTCTACTGGGTTTTAAGATGGTCTTTTTTCACTTGACTGGTTCGGTATGATAGAATGGTTTGTGTGAGAGAGATCATTGACCTGATTGTTTCACAAAAACTAAGATATTTCCTTGATTTACGGAAAGTCATTCGTCCTGTCATGTCCTTAGAAGGCAATACAATTAATTTTGTATCTGAATATCAAATGGTCCAGCGACCATAAAGAAGCGAGAAAATATCCCAGAAAATCAAATAATTTCATACGAAACCAATTAATATAAGCCGTTACTGTCATGTATAATTTACCTCGAAAATAGTTATGCCTTCTCCATGTAATTGCTCCCTTTTATTTATTTGAGAGCACTTATACAAACGATTGACACACATTCAAAGTAGGGAGGCAAACTAATTGACAACTGAAGATTAATTAGACGTTTTCTGTTTTGATTCTTAAGCATAGTTTCTGACAACAAAGGTAAATTCATTGCAACGAATCCTTGGTTCTAGTACGAATTTCACTTGAAAGACCATTGTTTAGGACACTTAGCAAAAACAGAAGATGCGTAAACAATAAATACATTTGACCATAACGTACGATCAGCTCTAGAAAGGACATCGAGACGAACGATTTATTTTACTTTATTTCGTATGTTGACATTTACGGAGAGATAGAGAGTGTGTGTGTGAGAGAGAGAGAGAGAGAGAGAGAGAGAGAGAGAGAGAGAGAGAGAGAGAGAGAGAGAGAGAGAGAGAGAAAGAAAGAAAGAGAGACATAATGAGAGAGAGAGAGAGAATGAGAGAGAGCAAGAGAGAGAGAGCGAAATGGAGACAAACAGACACATAGACAGAATGAGAGACAGATAGACACAGAGAAAGAGAGGGAGGCATAAAAATAAGACAAAGATTCGAATGGATATATAGATCAGAATAATTCTAATAAATACCGCCTTACAGTGGCGTGAATATCTTATAACGAGGTTTAAGCGTGACCTTGGCTTATAAGCTCCCTACCAGACAATTATTTTCCTCAAATTGTTTACCTTTAGTCTTTTGCATGCATTTGGCATGAGATCTACTGACAAGAATTTCACAAACAATGTATTTTCTTACGATGTCAGACAAATGTGCCACCAAGTTATTTTCAGTTCCATCCATTAAGTTGAGAGATATTACCATTTTGATTTCTTTTTGTGTAAATATGGTTGTCAAAAAAAAGAAGAAAAAAATAACACGTAAACACGTATTTTTCTTTTTCAACTCGCAATCAAATTTTACAATTGTAAACTCATATATATGTGAAACAAACACCGATTTTTCTCCCTCACTCCCTTTTTAGCTCACCTGAGCAAGAAGTGCTCAAGGTGAGCTATTGGGATCGTAGAATGTCCGTCGTCCGTCGTCAGTCGTGCGTCGTCCGTCGTCCACATTTTTTTAAAACATCTTCTCCTCCTAAACCAGTGGGCCAATCTTCATGAAACTTGGCAGGGATGTTCCTTGGGTCAAGCTCTACCAAAGTTGTTCAAATAAATGAAATCCATCCTTTTCTTTCCCTTTACCCTTAACAAAAAGGTGAAAATATGAAAATCTTTAAATATCTTCTTCTCTGAAACCAGAAGGCAGACAGCTTTCATATTTGGTATGTAGCATCATCTAGTAGACCTCTACCAAGTTTGTTCATATCAAGACCCAGGGGTCATATTTGGGCTTTGCTCGGGCCCAACGCTTTTAACATAGAATCAAAGAGCGAAAATCTTCTTCTCTGTAACCAGATGGCAGACAGCTTAAATATTTGGTGTGTAGCATCACCTAGTGGGCCTCTACCAAGTTTGTTCATAACAAGACCCTTGGGTCATATTTTGGCTTTGCACGGGTGCATCCCTTTATCTCTCATGAGCACGAAGGGTAAAAAAATGAAAATCTTCAAAAATCTTCTTCTCTGAAATCAGAAGGCAAACAGCTTTCATATTTGGTATGTAGCATCATCTAGTCGACCTCTACAAAGTTTGTTCATATCAAGACCCTGGGGTCATGTTTTGGCTTTGCCCGGGCCCAACCCTTTTTACATAGAATCAAAGAGCGAAAATCTTTAAAAATCTTCTTCTTTGTAACCAGATGGCAGACAGCTTTAAGATTTGGTGTGTAGCATCACCTAGTGGGCCTCTACATAGTTTGTTCATATCAAGACCCTTGGGTCATATTTGGGCTTTGCACGGGTGCATCCCTTTATCTCTTATGAGCACGAAGGGTAAAAAAATGAAAATCTTCAAAAATCTTCTTCTATGAAACCAGAAGGCAGACAGCTTTCATATTTGGTATGTAGCATCATCTAGTGGACCTCTACCAAGTTTGTTCATATCAAGACCCTAGGATCATATTTGGGCTCCACCCGGGCGCAACCCTTTTTAAATAGAATCAAAGAGCGAAAATCTTTTAAAATCTTCTTTAATCGAAACCAGAGGGCATACTGCTTTCATTTTTGGTGTGTAGCATCATCTTGTGGGCCCCTACCAAGTTTGTTCATATCAAGACCCTTGGGTCATATTTGGGCTCCACCCGGGCGCATCCCTTTCAGCTCGATGAGCACGATGGTTGAAAATGGGAAAACCTCCAAAAATCTTCTTTCCTTAAACCAGAAGGCAGACATTTTTCATATTTAGAATGTAGCATCATCTTATGGACCTTTTCCAGGTTTGTTCATATCAAGACCCTGGGGTCACTTTTGGGGTCCACCCGGGTGCATCCCTTTTTACATAGAATCAAAGAGCAAAAAGGCATATCTGTCTAGCTCTTCGCTGAAAACGTTCCATGGTATTGATCTTAGGCAATTATCTTTTTTTTTTTTGACATCTGCCTATCTAATTAATGTGATGTCCCAGGGGTCATAGAGACTCAGGTGAGCGATCTAGGACCGTCTTGGTCCTCTTGTTTCTTCTTTAAATAGCACAACAGTGTGGCTTTATTGGCAATCAGGAACTTGGAGATTAAAGCAAAAAAAGAAGAGTTGCTGATTTCAGTTCTTTTGCATCTCTGCCCCTTCCAAACAATGAGTGTTTTAAACCTGAATGAATTATCATGTGTTCAAAAGCAACGAGGAAGAGGTTTGAAACCTGTCATCTAGAAACACATTTATAACAAATGACAGATAAACTGCTCAAATGAAAGATAAACTTCTCAAATGATGATATTTATCCATGAAGAACGAGTCTCGGATCAATCCAATTTCAATAGAAAAATTTCATCAGTGTTCTCGTGGTTTTGTAATTTATTTCGTCTATCCAATTATTTCAAAATGTTTAAATCCGAAAGGTTGATAGAACGGATAGCTAAACTTCACGCTTTTGCTTGAATTTAATTTTATTTTGTCCAGATGGCAAAGTTGGGATGAAAAAGCCAAATACTCCTTAAGAATAATTTGACGAGCTTTTTGCACCTTTGTTATATATTTTCTATTTAAATTTCAATGTCATGACACAGTTTTGTAATGAGTATTTCTTGATTTAGATATTACCTTCCGCTACGTTCTAAATGTTACTGTGGGTTACAAATTGTAAACTCACGGCAAAAGGGGTTCAAACAACATTTGAGCAATTGGTGACTTCCAGTAGATTTAGTTGAATTGTGCATCTTTGATGTGCACTTTTCCTCCCGATAAAACTGAAGTCACAGAATTAAAAAGATCCGATTATGCCCGAGAAAAATACTAGCTTCATCATAGCAGTTTTATTAATGCATGTATTTTTACTAAGCTTTTGACTTTATGGCACCCTATCTTCGATATGACAATGTTTAATAATACATGCATCCGAATCATATCAACAAGATTTAATTATTAAATTTAGTATCCCATTTGTTACTGTACCCTTATTTTCATTTCGATCGCGAGGATGTCTTGTTTTCACAGATTCGTTCTGCCCTTTTTCATTGCACTTTTTAGAATGGATACCTAAACAGTGCGGACTTATAATATAACTATTCTTAAAACAGTTCGATCCTCCATCTTTAAGAAATTATTAAAATTATAGATTTTATGAGCAAATAAAAGACGTGGTTTCTAAGTAATTTCGTGACAAGTCCAATGTGGAAGGTTATGGAGCCGCGTGCCATATAATTAGATCATATGAAATGATTACTCGATGTGGCCCCGCACAACATTCCCCAGGGCATTAAATAACTGGAAACATATGATACCCAGAACTGGTGAACTCACTAATTAATGGAGCTGAAGAACTCTTGGCCTCGAAAACGAAGTTGTTAACTAGTAAACAAACTTGTTTATCCCGATATATTAAACGAAAAGATTTACAGAATAAACTTATTTAAAAGTACAAAAATATCACCCCTTGTAAATAACATTGTTTATATACAGCTTGTAAACATTTAAAGATATTTATTATATAAATCATGAAGACAGACTGTTAATAATACGATAGTCCTAGAAAATAGGGGTTAATGCCCGAGTTGGACAATAGGCGACTGCACAAGATTGTACAACATTTAAATGATGAGCAAATTTTGTCTGAATTGAAAATTATCAGATTATATTGTTAACTGTTGGAGAATCTTGTAAAAACCTCCATTTCCTATTTATCCAATGGCTTTTCTGTCATCGAAAATTAACGCGTTGAAATTATTCAATTGAAAGGAAAAATAAAGCAATGTGTGGATTTTCATATACCATTATGACTATTCTGACAGATACAAATCTCCTTTGTATAAATATACATAGGCACCAACAGTGTTTGTGATATTTCGTACACACATTTGTAATTATATGATTTGCCGATAATTTTGACTATCAAAACGAGTATTGTTATTAGCCGATAAGTTGTATTCAAACGGTGTTTTCATGCTTGCTCAAAATCTGTTCCAAAAGATGTAGAGGATATTGAATGAGTGGTCATGGAATACCGATTTTATTGAACGAGTCATCTATAAACAGATAAAAAAAAGGCTGCGCCGAGTTTTTATCTGTTTTATATGACGAGTTTAATATATTCTGTATTTTATGAGCACAGATTTTATGATCTATTTATAATATGAACCGAACTTTGTGAAAAATCGTAAAATTCTTGAAATGCGATATTTCAATTTTCTGCGAAACTTATAACGCTTTAAACTGACGCCACAATACATATATTTTGACGGCATTTCCGCGGTTACAAAATAGCGTTGCTATTCGCTCTGAGTTCATTTGCATTGTTATTTTACAAGTGTAATAACACCCGTGTGATATTAAAAATGTTCAACGGGCTTATTTCACTCCCGCGACGTAGGTCTTATTGTGAAACTTCTTATAGTATTAGTAAGATATCATAAGGCAGGAAAAAGGAACCCAATTTTTAATTCATGAACATATAAAAAGGGAATTATCATCATTGCATGAACCAGTTTCGTGTGTTCATACAGTATGATGAGGTCTGCTGGTTATACCTTTATAACGAGTTATATAACACGAAGGCGAAATACGCAGTTTTGAATTGAAATTTAAGGGAGATCATACAATATCGCTTATATCGAAAAAAAAAAAATAAATAAATAAAAAACCTACGTTCCTTCCTCTCTACGTCTTTTTCGCGGAACAATCAGACAATTTAAAATCGACACTATTCAATAAAATCGTGAATTAATTTGATAAATTTCAAAGAATTGTTGATCGTTCCAAACTATTTCGACTTATTCTTTTCGTATTTAGCGTTTTGGAGTGATTAGTGTGAGTGTTTGGAATGAACTATTGGAGCGCTGAGCTAGTGATCTAGAACGTTTTATTCGGGTTATAATACGCAAGCAACGAATTAAAATTTACGCAGCCCCTAAGCACTAGTATAACTCAGGAATCTATATTGACCAAGACAGTACAAGGCAATGTCCAATAGCTTGCCTACCAAGACGTTCCAATCAGCCACCATATAAGGCATGGGACTCTCTGTAGATATCTAGTTGTCTTTTGTATGTTGTTAGAGTCCGGGACAGCTTGCCGTCATTTGTTCTGGATTTATAAGGATTTGACAACGATTTGACAATGGGACTTTGAGCAGACAGAGTAGAGAATAAAAAAATGACAACGATCTATAGTGAATTTATCAGAGTAGTGTGTAGTGGCTAAAGGAACTAAAGGTAAGTTAAAGTCTGTAGGGCGATCAAATTTTACATCTTCCATATTTAAGAAATATAAATTGTATGTTCAAATGCTCTAGATGTTGACATTTATGCAACATTTATCATTTTGGTTCTTGACATAAAAAGAGGATTTTTATCACTTAATAAGTTATATTATGCAAAAGATTGTAAGAAGTACTTTACCAAATTTTCATCAATTTCTGATTTCTGAAATTTAAAAAAAAAAATAAATAAATAATAATAAAAGTTCAATAAAGATAATAATGAAAATAATTATATTAAAATTTAATTATGACGATGAAAAATCAAACAAGGATTTATTACTCGAATCAATGATCAAATGAGTATAAATGAAAATACAGCCATATTTATAGCGATGGCTTTTTCAAACCAGAAAGAAATTGGTGTACATAATATTTGGATGGACATTTTAGATTTATAGTCAGTTGTAATGCGAACATTGCTTTTTTTTAAAGTTTTGGATTTTATAAATCTATCCATTATTTTAAGTTTTAAGTATACGGAAATACGCATGCAATCATAGTATCTATTCCACCTTTTGTATTAAGAGTTAAGCACATTTGAGTGCACTACTTAGGTGCATTCACGAACAGGAACATTTATATAAGCCAACAACTTATAAAGACAATAATTAAAACTTGGCAAGCAGAGTTCGATTAAAAAAGATCGCGTTTAGAAACTACTACGTTTGCAGAAATATGTTGTTTTTTTCTTGCCAAATAATATGTTGTTGATTCTCATTCACATGGTTTCCATGATTCTTTTCGAGAAAGTTCTCCCAATTAATGTTTTTTGTCGATGATTAATTATTTATAAATTGCAAATTGTTTTTTGTTGAGGAGCGTTAAATCATATATAAATTTTTCTTTTGGTATTCAATTTAAGCTACCTAGGCGTGTAAATTTTTGCGGTAATGTGTTAGCGTTTTAAAATTATTGTATTAGGATGTATTAATGAAATTTCCCAGAAAGTAAATGGTTGTTTCAAAATATAAATTATCTAAAGAAATAATACAATAATGTACAGAAAGTAGTTCCCAAATTGAAATCTGTCTCTTAATTGATCAACTTTCATATTTTCCCTTCATTATATTAAATTATAAGATATGAAGAGAGTATTTGTTAATTCTAGGAGTTCTGAAACTAAAAACCAAAACACACTTATATATGAATCCTCTGCGCGTATCCATACAGTTTTATTACGATTTTAGTTTCATACTTCTAAGAAATCAACAAATACTCTCTTCATCTCTTAAGAAGAAGAATGAAACTAAGTGCTGTACAGTCCTGGAAATCTACCTTTGTGCGAAAAGAAGTAAATATTGGAACCGAAAATTCTTTGCATCTTAGTTAATCGTAATTTTGATCTGAATGTAACCTGGTTGCTTCCGCTAGTCGATCTTAGCTAAGTTTCGCTAATATATGACATAAATAATCGACGTGACTCAGTTAAGGTCAGTTTTGTTTGTGCCAAATGGCTGGGTTGTATCTTAGCGTCTTATCCAATTGGTCTGTCGTACTTTGCATTGTTTATCTGTCCATTCAGCATTATCCTCAATACAGCACAGGGCAACGCACTGGGAATGAATGGTCGTTTCGAAGAATATGTTCTGCAACGGGGGGGGGGGGGGAATCTATCGATACGGGAGGTTTCCCATTCAGATCTTTGATGGTCGAAGTGTTTCATCTTCATTTTCTCAACTACACATCGTTGAGTGCGTCTTTAGCAGCATGTTATGATGTGCACAGGATATGCAGCCTTGCTGGTGCGAGTAACCATGACTAAACAGATGGACTTGAAGGTCTTCATATTTTGCACGATCTTGCATGTTTTTTTTGATGAATGACAAGTTAATGAGTGGCCAAGCAAGCTGCTTGGTGTCAAGCGATTTGATTAAAGAGATGTTTCTGGGTGTTTCGGACAACACGGTAGGCAATAACTGGTTTCTCAGGAAACTTTTTTGATGAGTTTCTTGACGACTCTATTCAAACTAATAGCTGCTAAGAGATGAGCTTATCGTTGTTGTTCTACTAGAATCGCGTAACTACAGCTTATTTAAAATTGTAGTTACGAGGTTTCGGTAGAAAATCGAAGCTAAAAACATGTTTGGCAAGTTGGGGTAACATGTCACCAAAATTGGTACCCGGCTTTATTGCTGAATCTTACTATTATAGACCAGCAGATCTTTTCGTCGTAAGGTAGCTCCTGCATGTATGCCCCACAAATGCTTACATGAGTTCAAGTTATACAAGCCAAACTGAATTGGATGCTTGTATAAATATATGTTATCTATAAATACGAGTCCTCCAATTTCTAGAAAATTGAGCTTTTCATTCGAAGTCATTTCACGATGATTTAGTTAGTTTACTTAACAGGAATATAACAGGAATATGACGTATGCCGTATGCCACTCGTGTCTCGGTTTGATACAGATAGTTGTATATATCATTTTGTAATAAACTGTAAGCAGGCTGATATCACGATCGCCGACCTTTGTAAAGTGTGTCGTGAGTTTTAAAAAATAGAATTTAAGAAGTGTTTTGTTTTTTATGAATGCGCAGCTACATCGTGATGATATGACGAATTGTGCTTTTCGACGAATTTTCAAGTGAAGTTTATTATCTAAGGATATATAGTGCAGTTAACAGCATCGTGAAATTGACAATGTGAATGATGTTGGAACGATTTTGGGATGAAATAAAATGAGTGCGATGAATGGGTTTGGGTTGATTTAAGAGGGAGGTAATCAAATATCGCTCATTTTGTTCAGGATAAACAAATAATCGATATTTATTACCTCCCTTTAATGAAAAATGCACACAACTTCTATAGATAGCTTCCTATCTCTTCAAGAACCAATCAAGCGCTTATACTTTCAATTAAGTCAGTGAATTCGCAATTTTTCTCTAGCTACAATTGTTTTGAATGCAGTTGTTGATCTGATTTTGGAGCGATTTTGGAAAGTTTGAGTGGGCGTTTGTAATGAATGAGAGTAGAGCTGAGTGAGTGATATAGAATGGTTTTGACTGAGACGAATGTCAATTCCTCGATGCAGCTAACTGTATAAAGCTATGCACATGTCATCTTGGACAGGAAGCCGTCTCTAAAATAGAGGTACATTATTGAAAATGTCGTGTCTAGATTCTCAAAGCCTGATTTAGGGCCTGTAGTTGGCAAAGAAAAGTTAATCCGTTTTAACTTCTGAATGGTTTAGTTTGGTTATACACCTTGTAACAAAAACTTCTCAAAACAGGGCCTGGATCCCAGACTAAAGTAATCCGAAAACAATTATAGAATTGAAAAAAAGAGTACTTTTTAGTCGGACATGTGGCATAAGAGCCGCAACTGAACACGAGTGACGTTGTCAAAATATATGGAGTCCCATAATTGTTTTCTACAATAGGTAGCTGTAGAGTTGTAAGCGGGCTCACACACGAACGATTAGCTCAATGTGCCAAATGGTATGGGAAAAAGTCCGGAAAACTGAAAATTTCTAGTAATTTTCTAAGTCCAGTATCCGTATCTTCATGAAAAATCATTAGACCGGAACCAAACACGAACTTGTTCTGTAACTCATTGGTTCAGACTCACACAACGAAATTTAGCTCAATATCTCAAAGGGTATAAAATACAGTCAGGAAAACTGAAATTTCCTAATAGTATTTCTAAGTCTAGCATCCGAATCTTCATGAAAAATCATTGGACTGGAACCGTATTAAAATCCACTAGGTCAGGTGAATAGGAACATTTTTTAGAAGTTTCACCCAAATCGGTCCATAAATGAAGGAGAGGTTGTGTTCACGATATTTGGACATACGGGCGAACTTTCATCGGGACGGACGGACGAACAAACGGAAAATATGACACCAATATACGACCACCTTCGGCAGCGTATAAAAATTATATCGATTTCTCGATTTTGCTTCTTGAAAATCCACAAGTATTCGCTGCGAATGTGCAGGCTTATGGGCAATTAAGATCGATATATCCTTAGCGAATCGAAATCTGGATCTTTTGACAACAGAAACAGGATCATTTGAAGATAAATGACACGTTTACGTTATTATTGCTTACATACTCATATTTATTTATGCATTTTTTTCTTTCTATTTCTTTGGAATAAATTAGACCTCATAGAATACTCGTAATAATGTGAAGTGATCGTTTTTAGAACAACACACACAAAAACTTGAAAATGCTTTAAGATGTTGAAACAAATCAATTAAAAAAAACTGTATTAAATACATACTGTATCAACTATCCAAATTTCTACCTTTATTCGAGACAAGCAATTCCCTCGACATATAATCAGTTTATTATTTCGACTCCATTAACTTGTTTAATTTTTCACTTCGGAATCTCATAATCCATTCCCACATACTGCATAAAATAGAGAAAACAAATTGCACAATATTCAAAAGAGGATAAAAAAGCAGCAAAAAGTACGTGAAAAAAATCGTCGAATTCTGTCAATGGGGCGACAATAAAGCATGCATCTTTCTTGTGAAATTCAATAAACATTCTTTTTAGTCTGTCGATGGTTCTTCCATTACAATTGTGCTATATCGTCCCAGTGGGGAGAAATTTCATCGTTTGCAGGGAACAGCTTGATTTATACAATTTCATTAACTGATTCTGTCATAAAATCTCTGATTTGTGTACACAGAAAATTTGCCCCGGTGGTTTCGGTCTTTTGTCTTCTACAGAATGAAATATTTGCAAGATTTCGCGCATTATATTACTTGTATGCTAGTTGTGTAATTGATAAATGATGTAATACAATAAAAAACACATTTAAACTTGTGTGAATCGTTTTGTTTGTATAGTAATACTAATGAGAACAATTAAAGAGAAAGAACAATGTATTTTATGTAAGATTAACCAAGATCAATACTCTGTATGTTCACCCATCGTTTAAAGCCTAGTTTACATTTGCTACGGTCGCCGTACGATATCGCAGCCTGCGATTTTTATTGCGATTTGTTTGAGATCGCAGACAGCTACAGTCTACGGCGTATGTGTTCACAATGCCGTACAGTGACCGTGCGATTTTTAAGAATATTTGAGGGGGAACATACCTTGATGAGACCGTACGGGTTCCGTGCGATATCGCAAGGTAATCGTGAGATTGCCGTGCGGAGATCGTACGGGTTCTGTAAGATGCAAGTATTTTTCACGGACACCTTGCGGCCGCCCGTTGGGGCTGCACGGACTTGTTGAAGAATTCTTGAAAAACCTTCGGTTTATACACCCATATGTGCAATTGTATTAGATGGTACATGTAATAAACATCAATATGGCATCAACCTTCTAAAAGTTCTATATCCTATCCGCACGTTTGCCGCAAAGTAGCCGTGCGATGGCTGTGAGATGCCCGTGCAATTCTGAGGCAAAAAGTACGGACACCGTACGGATATCGAGGGGATGCCGTGTGGTCACCCCACGATTCTACGGTTTTCATTTTGGATATATGATGGGTAAGATATCGTGCGATATCCGCGCGATCATCGCATGGCTTCCGTGCGATGTCCGCGCGGCGACCGTGCGGTGTCCGCACAATGCTACGGGCTTGCGATTTTTGAAAATGCGTAAAACATTTTTTAAACGAGATCGCAGGTGTCTGCGGTGCCCGTAAGACCATGCGATGATCGCACGGACACCGTATGTCACCGCACGGGCACCACACGTTTTTATGGCTACGGCGAGATACGGGCGCTGCAAGGGCTCCGTAAACCAAATGTAAACAAGGCTTTAGATAGAACTTTAGAATACAGTAGTATATTTAGTGTCACATACTTACGTGCGAGTAAAGTTATCGGAGTACGACACTTTGATGAGGGGGTGTAATTGATATCGTGGGACATCCGATAAAGTAGAAGGTTTCACGATTATAATTTCAATTTCAATAATGTCAAATAAAGGCAATAACATCAAGCCCGGACGATCGTCGTCAAATAGTCGTAAAGACAACAGTGTCTTCCGAAAATCTGAAAGATGTCACCTAGGTTTTTTAAATGCATTTTGGCACCAATGATAGACTTATTGAAAGATCTATGACCGGACGGGTGAGTGGACCTCGAACAAATACAATCGTTCAACTGAAAACAAATCGTACCTGGTGTTTTTCATTCCATGCAAGATTCCTCCTCGCAATATTTCATTTAAATCGTCTTTCCATCGTTTGTTCTTAATCTAGAAGCAACTTTAATCTTTGACTTACGCTAAAGAATGATATAAAGATGTTTAGTAAAACAGGCCCCTGAACAGTAGGTGTTCATGTAAGCTATTGTGCTGATACGTTGAAATTGGTCCACCAATCGCTTGCATAATTTCGATAGAGTCTACTGAGGCTTAGTATACGTGACCCGTCAAGCGAGAGTGTGCGGGGGTGAATTTGGAAACTCGGCAAAACAAATACTTGTAAAAGAAATTGGACCCAGAAGAACTCAGGAAGAGGTAGCATTTCGAATGATTATATGTGAAAGTAAATGGGAAGGCAGAATCAATATATAATACTTGCATAAGAAGATTATTTGGGTAGTTGTGAAGCACATGAGTACTCAAATGGTACTTGGAAAAAATAAGTTGAGCTTAAATAATTTTTTTGTAGATTCCTTTTTACGATTATTCATACTTGAAGTTTTGATATGTGCCTTACAGTTATTTATGGCTAATGTTAAGAAAAGAAAGAAAATGAAAGGAAAATTATTCATCTTGATTATATAATCTACGGGATCTTATATGTTTATTTGGAGAAGTGATTTCGGACTAGAACTTCTCATTTTTTACGCAGGATGACGCCGAGCTATCGGACCAAGTTGGGTCTTATTTCCAACTTGAAAAATGAGATGAAATCAACGACGGACATAAAAAACGATTTGATTTATAACTTTGCTTCGTAACGAAGAGGCTTCGGTTAATTGGCAAACAAATAACTTCATTTATCATACAGAGACAAATTTCAATTTATCAGAGTTTTTGTTTCTTTTCCGTTACGAGCAATTACCTAATTTCTGTATTTCTGTCCTTTCGGAATTTCCCAATTTGCTATTTCACAAGATCTACACTTGTAATTATGCGAATGTTGCTTATATGACACAATATCAAGCTAATTGTACACAATAACGGTAAAAAAAGATACTTTGTGAAAGATCATGAGTTCCGAAATATTGCGAAACTAATACGCTTCCATTATCTTAAAGACGATTTGTAATCTTGAAAATGATTAGATGAAACAAAGTGACTTCAACATCTAATGACCAAGGTCGGTACCAGGCCTTTGTTGTACGTAGGCACATTACCTTTGTAACTATTTACTTCCGTCTGATTTCCTGATATTATTTCAGAGATAAGTTTCCAAATAAAATCCCAAAATAACGACAAAATTTTTCATACAGGTCCAACTCCACATACATAGGTGTCGCCATTTTGAATGGATATTTATTGGAAGCTATAATCCATCCACGTACTTATGTATTTGATTTGTAAAGTTGATTGAAAGTTGAACCCTTTTAACCAAATAACTGTGCGAGTATTCCATATTGGTAGCACAATAAACATTGTCTTCTATTACAAAAAGGCACCAGAGATGCCCCTGTCATGCGTGATTTCGCTTTCTATCGCGCCATCTAAAGGAATACATACGTGGCATTTCACAGAGATGGCAGTAAAACATGCGTATAAAACCACAAAATGATATTTGTATGAGAAAAAAATATTACTCGATTTGTTTGAGGCAAGTTGGCATTAACCTTATCCAGAAAGGAAAAGTTTTTTAAGCGAGCGTTGACGAGCATAATACAGTTAACAACATCATGAAATTGACAAGGTGAATGATTTTGGAATGATTTAGGAATAAAATTGAATGAAAGTGTGGAGTGACATTTGACTGAATTAAATGGGATGTAATCCGATATCGCAAGTTTTGTTCAGGATGAACAAAATTAGCGATATTGATTACCCCCCCCCCCCCCCCTATAATGTAATTTGCATACAGATTCTACAGATAACTTCCTATTTCTTCAAGAACCTATTAGACGCTAATAACTTGAATTATGTCATCGAAACCGCGATTTTTCTCTATCCAAATTTATTTGAATGACGTTGTTGATTTTATATTTCTAAATTCGGGTTTTAGTGTTTTTGAAAGGTTTGAGTGGGTGTTCGGAATAAAAAGTTGAGCGCTGAGTGAGTGATTAAGAACGGTTTTGATTGAGACGAATGTCAATTTCACGATGTTACTAACTTTATATTTTAAATTCTAGAAAATATTATAGTTAACAACATCGTGAAATTGGCAAGATGAATGATTTTGGAATGCTTTATGAATGAAATTGGACGAGTGTGTGGAGTGAGTTTTGAGTAAAATTGAAGCGAGGTAAATAGTGTCTTCGTGAACCAACAATACAATTTAAAATCCACACCAACCAATAAAGTAATAGAATAATTGATTTGAATTAAAAGTTAACCTATTGAACGATTTTGAAATGTTTTCTACACATTTCGGAGCGTCTTAATCGATTTGAGTGAGTGTTTTGAATGAATGAATGGAGCGCTGAGTGAATGGTTTAGAATGATTTTAATCGGAACGAGTGTCAATTTCACGATGTTTTTAACTGTAAGGTCAACTTGTCTTAAACATAATCTAATCAACGATCCCTAACATGTATCAATCCATGAAGTATAATTCATTACAGGCACGACATCGATACTTTTTGCTACTCATTTGACAAGAATTGACCTACTTTCCGAGTACAGACCCCTTCTATTCACGTTGTTGGCATTTAACTTTCACTTGAACGCAAAAAATAAAATACTTAAAACTAACTCTTCATAAACGAAAATCATAGATTAGGGAAATGCATTTATCGTTCATGCATTGCTTACCCTAAACATCAATTTTCATTAATTCATTATTAACGGGCCCGTGTGTGAAATGTGATGCACCACGGTCGATAGGGTAAAAGTTTCCAAACCCGTGAAGGATAAACATTTTCCCCTCCAGTTGTCTGGGGTTGTTCCGATGAATCGCCCCAAAATTGCTAAAATTG
Source organism: Fragum whitleyi (assembly GCA_948146395.1). Lineage (NCBI taxonomy): Eukaryota > Metazoa > Mollusca > Bivalvia > Cardiida > Cardiidae > Fragum > Fragum whitleyi. Next base: position 26,033,302 of record OX411555.1, on the reverse strand, counting down.
CAATCTTATTATCTCTCAATATCCTTGTCTCAAAGCCCTCTGATGAATATGCTCGCAGTTCCTGTATGGTAATTTTTGTGGATTTTCCCCTAAATTGTCGTGGAAATTTGTCTCAAATAGCCACAATCTTGGGATCAATCTCTACTGCTGAGAAACGTTCTGTTACAGCCATGGGACCTTCTTTCATTACAAGACATTTCCGAAAAGGTTTGGGACAACGCTACACATATTAAAGACACATCATCATCGTTCCAATCTGAAAAAATGATGGAATTTCAATGGTAGCAAAGAGACTACAATAACTCTGCATTTAAACGAATGATAATCTCGAAACATAATATGTGTTTATTAGTTGGTATGGCTACTTTACTAGATGGAACACACGTAATTTTAAATTAGCACACTTAAAGAATATTTCTTTAAATGCAAGACTAGTTCTTTGAGATTATAGACGTCTATCACCAACATAATTTGAACATGTGTGCAAAAAAATCTACCAATTTTTCCGTGAAATTTCACTTTATTCCAAACTGGAACAAGGAAATATTCGATAATTCCAACAAGTCTTCTTTCCGCGAATGCATTACGCTGAAACTGACAAAAAGGTCTTATCTATTTTACGAGCGTTTTCAAAATTTGGAAAGAAGCTAAAATCCAGTTTGAGATACATGTGTTTTACATGTGGATTAACCCGTTTAAATTATCAGTTAATTTCTGAAAGATTTAAAGCAGATTTATGCCTGAATTACCTCCGAAGTGTCATCTATCCCGCAAATGTTAATTAACTTTACTATTATGCAAAGGTTTGCATTCAAAACCGCGAATGTATCTCGCCGGAAAAGGGTAGCATTGTACTTTTTATTTTAGGCTTAAAATCTCGATTGTAAATTTAAAATATCTGTTTTTTTGCTTTGAAGTAAATACAGCATCAATATTTTGATCTTTAACTCTAGGGCATTAGCGTTATAAAACTCAAATAAAACAAATAGTTCCAAACCATAGAACCTTTTAATTGTCGCTGAGATACATTTCTCTTACAATTTTCAGTAGTCTCCCCGCAATTAAATAACTCAAAAACATGCTTCTTGAGAGCTGGCAATCAGTCACGTGGTGAGCTCTTCAATTTCTCATTAGGAGACATGGAACTGAAATTAAAGCGTCAAACAATGACAGAAAATTACGGTATGGGTCAACGTTCGGGCACCGTAAATGGATGTTTAACAGTTTATGTTGTTTTGATTTCCTAGTAGTAATTGCTGTTTTGGCGTTATTGTTGTGGAACGAAATATAATGCGCAATTAACTACTTTTTGTTCTCAGTTCCAACTGCCTTTTAGATATAATAAATTTATAATATGACCTACGTCGAGGGAGTGATATAACTCCTTTGAATAGTTTTGATATTTCAAGGATGTTATCACACTACAGTCTAACCTGTGTTAGCGACCACCTATATTCAGCAAGCAACCTGTCTTCAGGAATCGGCCACCGAGTTCCAAAATGAACCGATTGCACTGAAATTGACCTGTGTTAAGCAAGCACCTATCTTAAGCAAGAACTTTTTGAGTGCTTGCTAAATACAGGTTTGACTGTAGTAGGATTACTATGCAAATGAGCTAATAACGAGTGTCAACGTTATATTTTTGCTGTGAAAATGACGTCATAATGCATTTGATGATGCATTTCGCAAACGGTGTTATACGTTTCGCGAAATAACTTGAATCGATAAATATCGTATATCCCTTGTTTTATCACAAAATCTAAAGTGATATTATAAACAGAATGTCTAATTTGTGCTCATAAAATACCGAATTTATTTAACTCGTCATCTAAAACAGATAAAATTTCGGCGCAGCCTCTTTTTTATCTGTTTAAAGATGACTCGTTTAATAAATTCGGTATTCAATAACCACTCATTTAATATCGTCTACATAATTTACAGGCAATCAGAGGTACAGAGAAATGGGATAAAGGCAGTCTAATTTTTTTTTCTCAATGAAACCTATGTTGTGGTAGTCATCTAAATAGTCACGACGAGTATCAATAACAGGGTTTTTGCTTTTTAAAAATATGGAAATAATTTTATCTAAAATCCAAAGCACCCCATCTATTTGTTGCTCTGGCATTCTAAAGCAACGTCAAAACATGTCAAGCTGTTTGCAAAGTACACGCGAAAGCCGGGTATGATTTGCAAACAGTTTGTCATGTCTTGTTATCCTGAACGCAGGGTAGATGTTTTTAAGGTAACTGCGGACACATAGAGGGTCATTTTAGCTCCAAAATTTAAATTGGCTGCAAATCTTGCCTAATGCGATAAAATTGAACTTTGAAATACCGACTTTCATATGTCGGTCATAAAAAGGAATTTAATAACGTAGAAATGACGTTATGACGTCATCAAGGGGCCGACCCCTTTTTTAGGGACCAAATTCAGTAATTGTATTACTATAAATTTTTTTTGCCCATTAACACACACCGGGGATAGTGGGCCTCGAAGCACAAATCTACAGGTTACAAGTCTGGCGCCTTTATCACTCGGCCACCAATGCAGTTTAATGTAGTGGATCCGTAATAGTTCCGCAACGTTTTGGAATTAATTAACGTTAAGAACGTTAACCTGTGTTTCCTAATGATTTCATAAGAAACCTCGGTTATCATTGTGAAAGATAATGAGTTCCGAAATTTTGATTTGCTACTCGTGAAAATATAGCTGTTCATTGTTCATCAAAATGAAATATTATTCGATATTACACTGAAACAAACATTTATCCTATAATAATCTAATAGCAATAACTGCAACAACGGCCACAATACTCAAAAAAGAACACTATTGCAATATCATCGGCTTTTCTACGAATAGGACACAATAAAATTATAATACGTACGTAGTATTCTGTATGAGAAAAAAATATCTAATGAGGTTGGGAGAATTTATAATTGTCGAGGCTCTGTCGAGACAATTATAAATTCTCACAACCGAGTTAGATATTTTTTCATACACTACACTAAGTACGCATTATATATATCCTATAACCTCTATTTGTCTTGTTTTCTCGATGTTCCTAAATGAAAGGAAAGTTTTTCTAAAAATAACCGCAATATATCATTGTTCTAAAAATATCTATGTGATATCATAAAAAATATCATATGGGATGTTATCACACGGATATTTGTATAGTTATGAGATAAAACGAAAACTTCTCGGAGAAATATGCAATGGATGTTAGAAAAAAATGTGAGAAGAAATATCGATCCTTAGGAAGTCACAAATTGAATAAACAATACGGGTAATGAACATAACACTGCTGCATTACGTCCACGAATTCTTAGTGTCCATTAACGCCTGTTAGCGAATTGATATTTCAGCTCATTAGGTAACGAAGGCTAATGAAATGGTCAACATCCTCAGGTTTTCGTTAGAACTTTTAGGCTGAAGAGATAGAACACAGTCAAACACAGTCATTCGTACGGACCATTGAAATACACCATCTATCTTTTAATTTATCCATTTTTTTCGTTCAAAGATTGCTCTTATTTTCTAACACTTTATTTATCAAAAACGTAACATACAAAAACACATATTAGATAGTGGTTTTAGCATGTGTCGATTCATATTACATAATAGAGATAGAGAGTGTATATATGGGAGGTCAACGACTCGTTTTAAATAATGGCATTATATACTCAAAAAAATGTGACTACCGAATATCTAAGTAAAAGTTATGTATATTTAGTTTAACTTTTTTATACCTTATATTATTAGAAGTCATCTCGTACTCGACTGAGAATTCATTCAAACTTTAAATTGGAATAAGAATATCTTATTTAATTTTTAAACGTATTGCAAAGGCAACAATAACAAAATACTTATATTTTCTGCATTTATCATAGGATAGATTATCATGAATACAGTTAAGAACATCGCGAAATTGACATTCTTCTCAATCAAAACCATTCTTAATCACTCGCTCAGCGCTCAATTCATTCAATTCAAAAACGCCCCAAGCCCACTAAAAAATAGAATCAACAACGTTATTTTGAATAAATAGAGCTGGAAAACAAATCGCTATTACTCTGCCATAATTCAAATTGTAAGTGTCTGATTGGTTCTTAAAGAAATATGAAGCTTTTTATAGAACTTTTATGCATATTCTATTAAAGGGAGATAATCAATATCGTTAATTTTGTTCATCCTGAACAAAATTTGGGATATTGGATTACCTACCACTAAAATCACTCAAACTTGCTCCACAACTATTCAATTTCATTCCAAAATCATTCACCTTGTCAATTTCACGGTGTTGTTAACTGTAATACAGTTTTTGACATAAGTTAAAAACAAAACAAACTATGTAATTGTAAAAAGTGTTTTGTACTTATAAATGAATTAAATTAAATTGAATTGCATTGAAATGACTTAAGTTCAAGTAAACTTTTCGATTGAGCACGTGCTTATCTTAAAAATAAAATTGATTTTTTTTCTTTTCTTTAGAAAATCTGTATGATGAAAGGATATTTAGGGGCTTTCATTTCTTTAATAAATTTTAAGTAAGATTTTCATTTTTCTTTTTTTTTAATTCATGAAATAATCATTTGGTCGTTAAAGCATTTTCCTATTTAACTTATTCTTAATAAATTTCACTTTTCTCGAGTGAAATATTATTTCTGAACACAAGGGTTTTGGCAGACAACATAGACAAAGAACAGTCTGCACAATATGCAGACGGATCTTAGCTTACACAGCCTGCTTTTTACTGCATTTTTGTTGAAAAATGAGAATTCGACTTATTGATTTGACCAAGATCTCGCCAACCTTTTCAACAAAAGTCAGGAAGAGAGATAGGGGTTAATATGATACTAGATTTGTTTTTGATCCGTACAAAATCAGAGTTTACTATAGAGGGGTTTTCCATATGACCAGATAAATATATATATGAATGCATTACACAAAACTATAACAACCATTGACAAAAAGTGTATTTTTTTAAAAGAAAAAGACATTAACAACAAAATAAACATCTTATTAAGCAAAAGTTTGAGGGTTTAACCTTAAAAGGGTTTCATTCTAATGAAAATGGCTGTTGTTGCTTACTTGATTTATACTATTTCTTGATTAATTGGCATTGTATCATTTTTTTTAAAATTGTCCGGTATTTTTCGTAAGTTTTAAGTGTTCAAAGGTTTCAATTGCTAACTTAAAGGGATTTTTAAAGTCCTTGAATGGGTGGTATAAGTTGTTTTAGCTTACATGTGTATATAGTTCTTTGCATATGTAAGCATTTCATGTTTATATCATTTTTTTGGTGTTCCCAAATGACTTCAGTTCTACTTACATTAAAATTTGGATAAAAATGGATTATATTTGGATTTATCATTTGTATCAATGGGGTAATTTCATGGCTGTCTAAAAATATTTTGGTTTCATCTTTATTCGTATAGTAAAAGAAGATCTGGGAGTCTTTTCTCTAGAAAAACATTTAGAATTAAAAATCCTCGATTCAAAATATTACTATGAGCGATTTTTTTTATCCTTGTCCCCCCGTGCATCCCGCGATACTTTTTGTACTCTCAGTAAAGACTACCACGCAAAGATTTAGACATACAAACTAAGAAGACCAGGATGGCGCTTAACCTGAATTTAATTGGATGTCACCAAGTTACAGTCTGGCAAAGTTTCATTCAAATTTGCCTTGCGGTAGAGGATGAGATGTTATTCCAAGAATTCATTTATAATGTGAGAATTGGTATGACACGCATTTGTTGTAAATATCCAAATATGAGAAAGTAATTGACGTTAAAAGCTAGAGAACGTTAATAATTTACGAACTAGATCGTTTTTTATACTTAATGTAAAAGTGTTCTTTTATGTTTTACACTTGTATATCGATGGCTCAGCGTGAAACGGTTGTAACTCCCTATAAACATATAGGGAATTACAACTGTTTCGCACTGAGCTATCGATATGTACTCTTGACAAAAGTTACTGGACTGAACTTTATACAATTTTATAAGCGAATATTTACAGCGATTTATGAAATATATACTTCTTTAATGTTTTTCCTTTTTCGGTAAATTATCGAGAAAAACGATATTTTTTATTAAATAAACTCACCACCAACCCAGTGAAATTGCCAAACGATTATACCCTGATTCAACCTGTTCATTCCCCCCTTTTGGACGTTACATTGTAACTAAGTGGAGCCAAGTAAACATAACATAGCATCCACGTGGGGTTAAAGAAAATTTGTCCAAATTCTTCACATTTTGTCTCATTTCACATTAAAGAAACAGAATAACAGTTTGTTTTCCAGTGAGAAAGATAAGTGTTTAATTTCGTGAACAACGAAATCTATATTTTCACTCATGGCTCCGCCACTCGTTAAAAAAGAAGATTTTGTTGGTCACTCAATGATATATAAAGCAATTATATACTGAAACAAAGGATTATCCTGTATATCTTTGAAGGACGTCTGAAATGTTGTATCTTCAGGTTTATAGGTGTGACATTTCGGTAGGCTATCAGCTATATGTCATCTGCTCCACGTCGTTCATATACCTTTCAAAGATGATCTTTCCCGTGTAAAATATCGTATGGATTTTCATTACTACATGCAAGACCCCTAAAAAGTTTAACTCATCGAAATTATAGTTGTCTTCTTCATTGTTCCCGGTCTTTTTTTTAAATAACAATATCTTAATATTTTTATAAGACTTTAATATTTTATATTTAATTCACCATCATCAAGATTATTATTGTCATCATCATTAATTATTAGTATTATTGCAATTTCGCCCCCTCAACAGACATCAAAATAAAATATGATTCGGACAGATTTTCCTTGCTTGTGGATAAACTAAATATGATCTCATCGACATTTTGCCTGTCCGTCAAGGAGCTTAATTCTGACTTATTTATAACTTGAAATATCAATCGGAGGAGTTCTAACAATTGAGCTTCAGTCAACGATACAATCTCAATAAGATACCAAGAATATGAGCTGTTGACATTTAGCGTAAAAAGTGTGTTGAGAATTACTTAAAAAAATAATAATGAGCTGATTCTATAAAAAAAGTGAATTTCGAATGAAACCTTCTATTAGACATGTGCGAAGTAGAACGAAACCCGAAAAAGGAAAACCGATAACGGACTAAAAGGGGTCGAGTCAAAATGGACGAAACAAGATATAATTAATACAGCGAAATAACGTTTTTATTAAGGTCAGATAATGTTATAATATTAGGAACATTGAATGACTGAAGTCCATTCGGCTACATATTAGTCTCTGCATGACATTTCCAACAAATTATTTTGTGCACAGAGCAAAGACTATTACCATTATGTTCACTTTGCACTTAGAAGACAGATAACGTGTGGTCAAAGATTATTCTTAGTGCACTATGCGGTTATCTAGGCTGCTTAATTTTTGTGCAAAATGTACTGTTGCGATATTGTTGAAAACGTCACGCATGCTCATATGTTTTGGTTTTGTTTCCAAACACAATTCCCGATTTTTAGCTATAAAGTACATTTTCAAAATTTTTGGTAATATTGATATGCAACTAATCGCCGCGTGTCTTTCTCTAAAATGGTCAAACCTGACTACGCAATTCGTCAACGTAGAAGTTTACAAGTTAAGTACGTTTGATAACATGACATAGAACTTAGGGTGGAAGAGGACAATAGCGTTTTTTGAGTGATTAAATTTTGGCATATATATAAACTCAGAGTTAGTGTGATCTCAACGGCGTATATTTTTTCATTTTGAATTTGGAAATTACGTTACCATGACGTCGTAAAAATGATGATTTAGCGCTTCTACAAGCTACCATAGCCCCATTTAAATGCGCTGTGCGATTTAATTTCAGACGTTTTTGTTCCGAAATTTGTACAAAACTGAAGCTTAATGAATGGTCAAAGCGCAAAAGCTACAATAAAACTTTTGTAACTAAATATATAGACAAATGAGTTGCTTGAAATCAATATTCGCATTTTTTACTGTTCAAAAAATTTCACTCTTAACAAAATTTCATAAAATTGGTCCAATGAAATTTGTTCATTTTTTTATATTATTTTCTAATATTCTAGTTCCATAAGGAGGAAAAGTTTGAAAAGCTTTCACTGTGCTGATTTTTAATAATCCGGATTTAAAATTTGTCATTTTGACATTAAAACTATGACTTTTACGTTTGAATTACACCTAATATTTTCCTATGTTTATTTGAAGTCTTTTGCGATCTATTGGAATAAAAAGATAAAAATTCACAGTAGTGTTCAAAAGTCTTTGAGGAAAAGGCACTCAAAATTTTATTCCGATACACCGAAAACTTCGCGGTACACGTGAATTTACCCAACACAAGTGTTTCCGGTCGGTGACTTCAATAAGTTTTACGACGTCGCTATAAATGAAAATTGACTTTTGTAAGTTTATTTCACAAGCTCGACGTTATGACGTTAACCATTAAAGGGTGCAGTGATAAGATTTCAAATAAAATGTGACAACCTCTATGCATGTTCGTGAAAAACGAAACATCTTTTGCACATTTGAATTTCTATATACAGAAATCTAATATACTCAGCAAAAAAAGAAAGTATCCACTTTTCATTTGTCTAGATCTTTTATATTTTTAAGATTAAATGATTAATTAAGGTACCACTGTGTTCGCAGCGCTTCGTTTTCTCATGCACACAAAATTTTTCATTCAAACAATTTGTCATTTTTGGTGTTTTTCGAAAAATGTCGGAATCGTTGTTTTCTACGTCGACGTACGTCACATGTTCGATCGTGAGTTTCTTCTCAAATGAATTTAACCTCTAAAGCTCTGTGGTTAAGAAAATCAAAAAATAAGTTGTGTTCAGTACAACACAGTTTTGTAACGTGACCAATAAAAACATGACCACAGGCGTAATCAAAACCCCTCACACGTTGAATAAATAATACGGACGTTAGTTGAAAAAGAAGAAGGCTAAGACGTGCGCTGGCCATTTCCGAGTAGTATTGTCATTCGCCCTCATTAACTCAATTGGGTCACTGGGAAGACGTCACGCCAAATTTTCTTATTCACGTTGACGCGATAGCCTCTACGCTTCTAAACCACTATTTCAAAGCGGAAGTGAAATTAATGTCTGAACCTTTAAAATCGTCAAACTTTAATGCTATTTCATTCTAAACAGGTGTAAGGCCGACAATTTTCCTTGATATTCATACCAGCCTCTCCAATGGAACGTTGACGTTACGTGGCAATGCTAATATTGTTTTGTTTTCAACAAAAATGAAATAGAGCATTTTGGGATTGGCTCTCTTGACAAGGAGCGAGCAGACAGAATTTTGTTAATTTTAGCTTTGAATCTGCGTAAGATGTTTTATGATTGTTTGTGTTCATTTGACGTAAATTTAGTAGTAATTAGCAGAAGGAATAAAGTTGTCTTCTCAATCCAGAATACCTTTAGCAATAATATTGCATTTCGCAAGCTTAAAACTGTCAGAAAAACCATTTGAATATTTAATTGAGAGTTTGTGATTGTTGAAAACGACCCCCTGGCTACGTTAGCGTCTACAATTCGGTAGATGTTTCTTTAAATTACATAAAACTTTTCAAATTGATTTCCAAATGATTAGGGCGTAATTTGCAAAATGTTTCAAACAATTCCTGTGTGCACTTTTAAAGAAATCCGAAGTTTTATTGGGTGGATACTTTTTATTTTTGCTCAGTATATAAACTTTTTATAAAGTCTGTCAAAAGAACTAAGCGAATTTTTCGACGTACCGCGTTTGTCTTTTTCCAACTTTCGACGTAAGAGTAATTAACTTTGATCCCCAATTGTAGAAATTCCGTACGGTAAAACGTCACAAAAAGATGGGAGCATATGAAAAGGAAGCTGGACAAAAATATATTGAATTTCAAAAATTTTTCGTTGGGCCATTTTTTTAAAAAAATAAGTTTAAAGCTATTTTTCGGGCCACCAAAAATTGAAAATTTAACTTTAAATCAATCTCGTGTATCTATCTTTACATATAACAATATTCTAATTACACGCCAATGTTCCCAATTCATTCAACTTCATTTTGGTGTATTCCATTGAATTGAATCACCTAAAATACGATCAGGGTAAGCGTGTAAGAACGCGCAGGGTGATTGGTGAAAAACGCGCGAAACCGTCATTTTAAACGACGTCATGGTAACGTTAATTCTATCTTGAACTTTAAAAAACATACACCGTTGAGATCGCGCTAACACAACGTTTCCATAGATGCCAATATATGTGCACTTATCTCAAAAAACGCTTTTGTCCTCTTCCACCTTAACCATTTTAATTCTAAATCTAACGAAAGGATCAACTGACTAAAGAAAGTGACTCGTCAAGCAAAATGGGAACAACTTAGAACTCGGCGAAATAAACACTTGAAAAAATGTTAAATGGAGTAGAGCTCATGCAGAGTTCGCCGCTTTTTTAAGTGAATGCAAATCAATATTGATTTTATGTAGATAAAAGTGATAGCTGTTGCTTTTAGAAATTTTGAAGATGCAAAAGAATCTACCAAGTCCAGCCTATGCAATCCATGCAGTCAGACCAGGTTCGAACCCTTACGCGCTATCCAGATTGTCCCTTTTCGCAAGACAGTTTAAAATTGATAAAAGGCAAGAAGTATAATTTGATAAAATTCGTTACTGCCGTTTAAATTCGTAGATATAGCTACTGAAAAATTACCACTGATTTTGAATTACGTCATTTGTCAAAAAATAATAATAATAATGATAATAATAATTCATAAATGTATCACAAAATAAGTCCCATAGATTTCTTACGACACACAAGCTTTGCTCCTTTCGGTAATAATGGTCTCGGATGCCTCCATCCGATAGCCTTATAAGTTTTTAATTCTCCGATAGCATGTTCTACACAAACACGGTATTTTTAATATACAATTTCAGTTTTTTGCGCCTTTTGTCGCTTTCGACCACGTCGGGTTGCACGTTGTGTTGACGTTTAAGGCGACATGATGGGATGACCATTGGGACAGATTTTATCGCTAAAAGCACACAATCATTTGGAAAGGGCAATCTGTCGCCACCAATTCTTTCAATTGGCGCAAACTGTTAGCATCATTTTGGTGGCCTAAAAATCCATTGTCTAAGTCTCTGATGATACCCTTGTTGTCAACAATAATTTGGACGCTACAAAAGACGTCGTACATTGCACTCTATCTGACGTGTTCTAAGCGTAGCCCAATAAGTGACATATTCAGAATCGTTGCATTTCAATTCCGTGCAAAATGTCGCGTTTTTCATTTTTTTTTATTTTTTTTTTTTTTCCATTTTAAAAGTTCTGTTGTTTTCATGTTTTGTCATATTTGCTTTAAAGAGTAGAATAGTCGTGGTTTTTCGAGCTAGATTTAATTATATTTCATTTCTTAATCAAAAAAAGCTTTTATTTTCACTCGTGGCTCCGCCTGTTGAAAATATAGCAGTTGTTGTTCACTCAATGAGGGATAAATCAATCTTAAACTGAAATAAACGATTATCCTTTATTTTTCAAATATGACTTGACACACACACGCACGCACAAACAAATACCCTCCGGCCGACACCCCCCCCCCAAAAAAAAAAAAAAAAATATGTGTGTCAAGTCATATTTGAAAATTAAAGGATAATCGTTTATTTAAGTTTAAGATTGATTTATCCCTCATATATATATATATAAATAACAAAAAACACGCTTCGGCACCAGTGAATCTACCCCTAGTTTAATATGAATTAACATTTTTAATGTACACTATTCACAAGAATGTTTTTTGCGGGTCATAAATTATATAAGCCTGTGTGCTACATTTAAAACAATTAAATATCTGCACCGAGCAAAGACTCTGGCCAGACTGTCCATCTGCAAAGTCTGTACAGAGTCTTCACTTTGCACTCTAAAGCTGGATACGGCCTCAAATGTCAGGCAATCTTCTTATTGAACCATGTGACTGTCCAGGCTTCTCAATGTTTGCAACTGGTGCACATGAAGTCAAATCGTTTGATATTTTGAAGAACTGCCGTTGAAAATATCAAGAAGGTTGAAAGTCCGAAAACTTCTCGGAGAAATATGCAATGGATGTTAGAAAAAAATGTGAGAAGAAATATCGATCCTTAGGAAGTCACAAATTGAATAAACAATACGGGTAATGAACATAACACTGCTGCATTACGTCCACGAATTCTTAGTGTCCATTAACGCCTGTTAGCGAATTGATATTTCAGCTCATTAGGTAACGAAGGCTAATGAAATGGTCAACATCCTCAGGTTTTCGTTAGAACTTTTAGGCTGAAGAGATAGAACACAGTCAAACACAGTCATTCGTACGGACCATTGAAATACACCATCTATCTTTTAATTTATCCATTTTTTTCGTTCAAAGATTGCTCTTATTTTCTAACACTTTATTTATCAAAAACGTAACATACAAAAACACATATTAGATAGTGGTTTTAGCATGTGTCGATTCATATTACATAATAGAGATAGAGAGTGTATATATGGGAGGTCAACGACTCGTTTTAAATAATGGCATTATATACTCAAAAAAATGTGACTACCGAATATCTAAGTAAAAGTTATGTATATTTAGTTTAACTTTTTTATACCTTATATTATTAGAAGTCATCTCGTACTCGACTGAGAATTCATTCAAACTTTAAATTGGAATAAGAATATCTTATTTAATTTTTAAACGTATTGCAAAGGCAACAATAACAAAATACTTATATTTTCTGCATTTATCATAGGATAGATTATCATGAATACAGTTAAGAACATCGCGAAATTGACATTCTTCTCAATCAAAACCATTCTTAATCACTCGCTCAGCGCTCAATTCATTCAATTCAAAAACGCCCCAAGCCCACTAAAAAATAGAATCAACAACGTTATTTTGAATAAATAGAGCTGGAAAACAAATCGCTATTACTCTGCCATAATTCAAATTGTAAGTGTCTGATTGGTTCTTAAAGAAATATGAAGCTTTTTATAGAACTTTTATGCATATTCTATTAAAGGGAGATAATCAATATCGTTAATTTTGTTCATCCTGAACAAAATTTGGGATATTGGATTACCTACCACTAAAATCACTCAAACTTGCTCCACAACTATTCAATTTCATTCCAAAATCATTCACCTTGTCAATTTCACGGTGTTGTTAACTGTAATACAGTTTTTGACATAAGTTAAAAACAAAACAAACTATGTAATTGTAAAAAGTGTTTTGTACTTATAAATGAATTAAATTAAATTGAATTGCATTGAAATGACTTAAGTTCAAGTAAACTTTTCGATTGAGCACGTGCTTATCTTAAAAATAAAATTGATTTTTTTTCTTTTCTTTAGAAAATCTGTATGATGAAAGGATATTTAGGGGCTTTCATTTCTTTAATAAATTTTAAGTAAGATTTTCATTTTTCTTTTTTTTTAATTCATGAAATAATCATTTGGTCGTTAAAGCATTTTCCTATTTAACTTATTCTTAATAAATTTCACTTTTCTCGAGTGAAATATTATTTCTGAACACAAGGGTTTTGGCAGACAACATAGACAAAGAACAGTCTGCACAATATGCAGACGGATCTTAGCTTACACAGCCTGCTTTTTACTGCATTTTTGTTGAAAAATGAGAATTCGACTTATTGATTTGACCAAGATCTCGCCAACCTTTTCAACAAAAGTCAGGAAGAGAGATAGGGGTTAATATGATACTAGATTTGTTTTTGATCCGTACAAAATCAGAGTTTACTATAGAGGGGTTTTCCATATGACCAGATAAATATGTATATGAATGCATTACACAAAACTATAACAACCATTGACAAAAAGTGTATTTTTTTAAAAGAAAAAGACATTAACAACAAAATAAACATCTTATTAAGCAAAAGTTTGAGGGTTTAACCTTAAAAGGGTTTCATTCTAATGAAAATGGCTGTTGTTGCTTACTTGATTTATACTATTTCTTGATTAATTGGCATTGTATCATTTTTTTTAAAATTGTCCGGTATTTTTCGTAAGTTTTAAGTGTTCAAAGGTTTCAATTGCTAACTTAAAGGGATTTTTAAAGTCCTTGAATGGGTGGTATAAGTTGTTTTAGCTTACATGTGTATATAGTTCTTTGCATATGTAAGCATTTCATGTTTATATCATTTTTTTGGTGTTCCCAAATGACTTCAGTTCTACTTACATTAAAATTTGGATAAAAATGGATTATATTTGGATTTATCATTTGTATCAATGGGGTAATTTCATGGCTGTCTAAAAATATTTTGGTTTCATCTTTATTCGTATAGTAAAAGAAGATCTGGGAGTCTTTTCTCTAGAAAAACATTTAGAATTAAAAATCCTCGATTCAAAATATTACTATGAGCGATTTTTTTTTATCCTTGTCCCCCCGTGCATCCCGCGATACTTTTTGTACTCTCAGTAAAGACTACCACGCAAAGATTTAGACATACAAACTAAGAAGACCAGGATGGCGCTTAACCTGAATTTAATTGGATGTCACCAAGTTACAGTCTGGCAAAGTTTCATTCAAATTTGCCTTGCGGTAGAGGATGAGATGTTATTCCAAGAATTCATTTATAATGTGAGAATTGGTATGACACGCATTTGTTGTAAATATCCAAATATGAGAAAGTAATTGACGTTAAAAGCTAGAGAACGTTAATAATTTACGAACTAGATCGTTTTTTATACTTAATGTAAAAGTGTTCTTTTATGTTTTACACTTGTATATCGATGGCTCAGCGTGAAACGGTTGTAACTCCCTATAAACATATAGGGAATTACAACTGTTTCGCACTGAGCTATCGATATGTACTCTTGACAAAAGTTACTGGACTGAACTTTATACAATTTTATAAGCGAATATTTACAGCGATTTATGAAATATATACTTCTTTAATGTTTTTCCTTTTTCGGTAAATTATCGAGAAAAACGATATTTTTTATTAAATAAACTCACCACCAACCCAGTGAAATTGCCAAACGATTATACCCTGATTCAACCTGTTCATTCCCCCCTTTTGGACGTTACATTGTAACTAAGTGGAGCCAAGTAAACATAACATAGCATCCACGTGGGGTTAAAGAAAATTTGTCCAAATTCTTCACATTTTGTCTCATTTCACATTAAAGAAACAGAATAACAGTTTGTTTTCCAGTGAGAAAGATAAGTGTTTAATTTCGTGAACAACGAAATCTATATTTTCACTCATGGCTCCGCCACTCGTTAAAAAAGAAGATTTTGTTGGTCACTCAATGATATATAAAGCAATTATATACTGAAACAAAGGATTATCCTGTATATCTTTGAAGGACGTCTGAAATGTTGTATCTTCAGGTTTATAGGTGTGACATTTCGGTAGGCTATCAGCTATATGTCATCTGCTCCACGTCGTTCATATACCTTTCAAAGATGATCTTTCCCGTGTAAAATATCGTATGGATTTTCATTACTACATGCAAGACCCCTAAAAAGTTTAACTCATCGAAATTATAGTTGTCTTCTTCATTGTTCCCGGTCTTTTTTTTAAATAACAATATCTTAATATTTTTATAAGACTTTAATATTTTATATTTAATTCACCATCATCAAGATTATTATTGTCATCATCATTAATTATTAGTATTATTGCAATTTCGCCCCCTCAACAGACATCAAAATAAAATATGATTCGGACAGATTTTCCTTGCTTGTGGATAAACTAAATATGATCTCATCGACATTTTGCCTGTCCGTCAAGGAGCTTAATTCTGACTTATTTATAACTTGAAATATCAATCGGAGGAGTTCTAACAATTGAGCTTCAGTCAACGATACAATCTCAATAAGATACCAAGAATATGAGCTGTTGACATTTAGCGTAAAAAGTGTGTTGAGAATTACTTAAAAAAATAATAATGAGCTGATTCTATAAAAAAAGTGAATTTCGAATGAAACCTTCTATTAGACATGTGCGAAGTAGAACGAAACCCGAAAAAGGAAAACCGATAACGGACTAAAAGGGGTCGAGTCAAAATGGACGAAACAAGATATAATTAATACAGCGAAATAACGTTTTTATTAAGGTCAGATAATGTTATAATATTAGGAACATTGAATGACTGAAGTCCATTCGGCTACATATTAGTCTCTGCATGACATTTCCAACAAATTATTTTGTGCACAGAGCAAAGACTATTACCATTATGTTCACTTTGCACTTAGAAGACAGATAACGTGTGGTCAAAGATTATTCTTAGTGCACTATGCGGTTATCTAGGCTGCTTAATTTTTGTGCAAAATGTACTGTTGCGATATTGTTGAAAACGTCACGCATGCTCATATGTTTTGGTTTTGTTTCCAAACACAATTCCCGATTTTTAGCTATAAAGTACATTTTCAAAATTTTTGGTAATATTGATATGCAACTAATCGCCGCGTGTCTTTCTCTAAAATGGTCAAACCCGACTACGCAATTCGTCAACGTAGAAGTTTACAAGTTAAGTACGTTTGATAACATGACATAGAACTTAGGGTGGAAGAGGACAATAGCGTTTTTTGAGTGATTAAATTTTGGCATATATATAAACTCAGAGTTAGTGTGATCTCAACGGCGTATATTTTTTCATTTTGAATTTGGAAATTACGTTACCATGACGTCGTAAAAATGATGATTTAGCGCTTCTACAAGCTACCATAGCCCCATTTAAATGCGCTGTGCGATTTAATTTCAGACGTTTTTGTTCCGAAATTTGTACAAAACTGAAGCTTAATGAATGGTCAAAGCGCAAAAGCTACAATAAAACTTTTGTAACTAAATATATAGACAAATGAGTTGCTTGAAATCAATATTCGCATTTTTTACTGTTCAAAAAATTTCACTCTTAACAAAATTTCATAAAATTGGTCCAATGAAATTTGTTCATTTTTTTATATTATTTTCTAATATTCTAGTTCCATAAGGAGGAAAAGTTTGAAAAGCTTTCACTGTGCTGATTTTTAATAATCCGGATTTAAAATTTGTCATTTTGACATTAAAACTATGACTTTTACGTTTGAATTACACCTAATATTTTCCTATGTTTATTTGAAGTCTTTTGCGATCTATTGGAATAAAAAGATAAAAATTCACAGTAGTGTTCAAAAGTCTTTGAGGAAAAGGCACTCAAAATTTTATTCCGATACACCGAAAACTTCGCGGTACACGTGAATTTACCCAACACAAGTGTTTCCGGTCGGTGACTTCAATAAGTTTTACGACGTCGCTATAAATGAAAATTGACTTTTGTAAGTTTATTTCACAAGCTCGACGTTATGACGTTAACCATTAAAGGGTGCAGTGATAAGATTTCAAATAAAATGTGACAACCTCTATGCATGTTCGTGAAAAACGAAACATCTTTTGCACATTTGAATTTCTATATACAGAAATCTAATATACTCAGCAAAAAAAGAAAGTATCCACTTTTCATTTGTCTAGATCTTTTATATTTTTAAGATTAAATGATTAATTAAGGTACCACTGTGTTCGCAGCGCTTCGTTTTCTCATGCACACAAAATTTTTCATTCAAACAATTTGTCATTTTTGGTGTTTTTCGAAAAATGTCGGAATCGTTGTTTTCTACGTCGACGTACGTCTCATGTTCGATCGTGAGTTTCTTCTCAAATGAATTTAACCTCTAAAGCTCTGTGGTTAAGAAAATAAAAAAATAAGTTGTGTTCAGTACAACACAGTTTTGTAACGTGACCAATAAAAACATGACCACAGGCGTAATCAAAACCCCTCACACGTTGAATAAATAATACGGACGTTAGTTGAAAAAGAAGAAGGCTAAGACGTGCGCTGGCCATTTCCGAGTAGTATTGTCATTCGCCCTCATCAACTCAATTGGGTCACTGGGAAGACGTCACGCCAAATTTTCTTATTCACGTTGACGCGATAGCCTCTACGCTTCTAAACCACTATTTCAAAGCGGAAGTGAAATTAATGTCTGAACCTTTAAAATCGTCAAACTTTAATCCTATTTCATTCTAAACAGGTGTAAGGCCGACAATTTTCCTTGATATTCATACCAGCCTCTCCAATGGAACGTTGACGTTACGTGGCAATGCTAATATTGTTTTGTTTTCAACAAAAATGAAATAGAGCATTTTGGGATTGGCTCTCTTGACAAGGAGCGAGCAGACAGAATTTTGTTAATTTTAGCTTTGAATCTGCGTAAGATGTTTTATGATTGTTTGTGTTCATTTGACGTAAATTTAGTAGTAATTAGCAGAAGGAATAAAGTTGTCTTCTCAATCCAGAATACCTTTAGCAATAATATTGCATTTCGCAAGCTTAAAACTGTCAGAAAAACCATTTGAATATTTAATTGAGAGTTTGTGATTGTTGAAAACGACCCCCTGGCTACGTTAGCGTCTACAATTCGGTAGATGTTTCTTTAAATTACATAAAACTTTTCAAATTGATTTCCAAATGATTAGGGCGTAATTTGCAAAATGTTTCAAACAATTCCTGTGTGCACTTTTAAAGAAATCCGAAGTTTTATTGGGTGGATACTTTTTATTTTTGCTCAGTATATAAACTTTTTATAAAGTCTGTCAAAAGAACTAAGCGAATTTTTCGACGTACCGCGTTTGTCTTTTTCCAACTTTCGACGTAAGAGTAATTAACTTTGATCCCCAATTGTAGAAATTCCGTACGGTAAAACGTCACAAAAAGATGGGAGCATATGAAAAGGAAGCTGGACAAAAATATATTGAATTTCAAAAATTTTTCGTTGGGCCATTTTTTTAAAAAAATAAGTTTAAAGCTATTTTTCGGGCCACCAAAAATTGAAAATTTAACTTTAAATCAATCTCGTGTATCTATCTTTACATATAACAATATTCTAATTACACGCCAATGTTCCCAATTCATTCAACTTCATTTTGGTGTATTCCATTGAATTGAATCACCTAAAATACGATCAGGGTAAGCGTGTAAGAACGCGCAGGGTGATTGGTGAAAAACGCGCGAAACCGTCATTTTAAACGACGTCATGGTAACGTTAATTCTATCTTGAACTTTAAAAAACATACACCGTTGAGATCGCGCTAACACAACGTTTCCATAGATGCCAATATATGTGCACTTATCTCAAAAAACGCTTTTGTCCTCTTCCACCTTAACCATTTTAATTCTAAATCTAACGAAAGGATCAACTGACTAAAGAAAGTGACTCGTCAAGCAAAATGGGAACAACTTAGAACTCGGCGAAATAAACACTTGAAAAAATGTTAAATGGAGTAGAGCTCATGCAGAGTTCGCCGCTTTTTTAAGTGAATGCAAATCAATATTGATTTTATGTAGATAAAAGTGATAGCTGTTGCTTTTAGAAATTTTGAAGATGCAAAAGAATCTACCAAGTCCAGCCTATGCAATCCATGCAGTCAGACCAGGTTCGAACCCTTACGCGCTATCCAGATTGTCCCTTTTCGCAAGACAGTTTAAAATTGATAAAAGGCAAGAAGTATAATTTGATAAAATTCGTTACTGCCGTTTAAATTCGTAGATATAGCTACTGAAAAATTACCACTGATTTTGAATTACGTCATTTGTCAAAAAATAATAATAATAATGATAATAATAATTCATAAATGTATCACAAAATAAGTCCCATAGATTTCTTACGACACACAAGCTTTGCTCCTTTCGGTAATAATGGTCTCGGATGCCTCCATCCGATAGCCTTATAAGTTTTTAATTCTCCGATAGCATGTTCTACACAAACACGGTATTTTTAATATACAATTTCAGTTTTTTGCGCCTTTTGTCGCTTTCGACCACGTCGGGTTGCACGTTGTGTTGACGTTTAAGGCGACATGATGGGATGACCATTGGGACAGATTTTATCGCTAAAAGCACACAATCATTTGGAAAGGGCAATCTGTCGCCACCAATTCTTTCAATTGGCGCAAACTGTTAGCATCATTTTGGTGGCCTAAAAATCCATTGTCTAAGTCTCTGATGATACCCTTGTTGTCAACAATAATTTGGACGCTACAAAAGACGTCGTACATTGCACTCTATCTGACGTGTTCTAAGCGTAGCCCAATAAGTGACATATTCAGAATCGTTGCATTTCAATTCCGTGCAAAATGTCGCGTTTTTCATTTTTTTTTATTTTTTTTTTTTTCCATTTTAAAAGTTCTGTTGTTTTCATGTTTTGTCATATTTGCTTTAAAGAGTAGAATAGTCGTGGTTTTTCGAGCTAGATTTAATTATATTTCATTTCTTAATCAAAAAAGCTTTTATTTTCACTCGTGGCTCCGCCTGTTGAAAATATAGCAGTTGTTGTTCACTCAATGAGGGATAAATCAATCTTAAACTGAAATAAACGATTATCCTTTATTTTTCAAATATGACTTGACACACACACACACGCACGCACAAACAAATACCCTCCGGCCGACACCCCCCCCCCCAAAAAAAAAA
This sequence comes from Fragum whitleyi, assembly GCA_948146395.1. NCBI lineage: Eukaryota > Metazoa > Mollusca > Bivalvia > Cardiida > Cardiidae > Fragum > Fragum whitleyi. The sequence goes on along the minus strand of OX411555.1, from coordinate 26,012,815 downwards.
AAAAAAAAAAAAAAAATATGTGTGTCAAGTCATATTTGAAAATTAAAGGATAATCGTTTATTTAAGTTTAAGATTGATTTATCCCTCATATATATATATATAAATAACAAAAAACACGCTTCGGCACCAGTGAATCTACCCCTAGTTTAATATGAATTAACATTTTTAATGTACACTATTCACAAGAATGTTTTTTGCGGGTCATAAATTATATAAGCCTGTGTGCTACATTTAAAACAATTAAATATCTGCACCGAGCAAAGACTCTGGCCAGACTGTCCATCTGCAAAGTCTGTACAGAGTCTTCACTTTGCACTCTAAAGCTGGATACGGCCTCAAATGTCAGGCAATCTTCTTATTGAACCATGTGACTGTCCAGGCTTCTCAATGTTTGCAACTGGTGCACATGAAGTCAAATCGTTTGATATTTTGAAGAACTGCCGTTGAAAATATCAAGAAGGTTGAAAGACGCCTGGTGCAGAATCCAAAGGCCCCAGTGGCAACTTCCCTACCGCCCTCACCGCGTTGATAGTTAATACCGATTCCTCATCGCAACCAATAGATACGTGGATCAAGATTGTCTGTGGCATCATCAAAACCACCCTCACCACGGCGACAATTGCAGCAACAAATTGCTTCTCCAAGCCAGCAACAAACTATCCCTGCTACACCGTCCCCACAATCTTCGCCACGCCGACAAGTACATCATTGAATACGTCGTCCTGAGCATCGGCCTCGACCGGAACCATCGAGAGACGCCAGTCCCCTTCTACCTCGCGGAGGCCTTAGGAGAGACAGGCGAGAAGAGGTGGATGACGCCATGTCATCTTCATCCGATAGTCCACCCCGTCAACCTCGACGTCGATGTCGCCTGTTGAGCGGCATTATTCGTGAAATCCAGATGGAATACAATAAATTCATCAAAAAGAAAGTACCAATATTACTCCGCTTACTTGAAATAAGCAGTTCGGAGAGTAATAACGTGTTCAATGATAACAAAATAATAAATTTGGTTTGGCCTTAAATATATTTACTTTTCGGTTGTTTTGATATGCTCCCCTGATTTAATCCTTTTTCGGTTTCGGATACCGTTTTCGTACTTCCTTCGCACATGTCTATTACCATGATACTTGTTAATTAAGATATGAAGACAATTTCTTGAATTAATGGAGGTATGAATTCAGAAAACTAATCAAACTGTGTATGCCAAGCGGATACATACATATTTTAAATTTTATGTTCTTAGCTCCAAATCTTTAATAATTCAAAAAATACTCCTTTCATACCTATTATTTTAATTAATAGTTTGACCTACGCCGCGGGAGTTTTATAACCCCGTTAAATATTTTTAATATTACTCGGCTGTTGTTAAACTAGTGGAATAACTATGCAAATGAATTAACAACGTATTAGTAATGTTATATTTTCGTCGTGAAAATGACGTCATTACCCATTTGTTGACGTCATTTCGCAAATGTCATTGCATGCTTCGTTGAAGAACTTGAATCGACACTTTCCTGGAATTTCCTCGATTAATCGCAAAACTCAGGTCATATTATAAGTAGAATATCTGATAAGTGCTCATAACATACCGAATTTATAAACATCATCTATACCATTAAGCTAAAAAAAAAAGGCTTTACCAATATCAAACAGAATTAATTCACTTTGTGCGCAACCCTACAAAATAGACGAGTACCCGGTATTTTCCTTGGTTTTTGAAACCAATTTTAAATCAATTATAATGCACAAATATTGACGAACATTTTTCAAATTAAATTCTGTTACACTGTTATTATCCATGATTAATGCCCTGGCAGGGCGGAGCCTAAGTAACGGGTCGTTGCACTTAAGGTTAAGGGAAATCAGCTTTTATCTAAAATAACTCAGGACCTTAAATCGTAGATTTGTAACCAAATCCTCGTAACTTCAGCTTAATCAATCAAGCTGAAGTTACGAGGCCTTGGTAACCAAACGATGAAATGTGTTTACTTACTTAAAGCACGCGAATCCTTTAGGTTTTAGGATACAGTTATTTGCACGCGTTAACGATGATTACCGACTAAAATTTGAAAGAACCCAAAGTATTGTAAAGTGAACTCGCCAAATAACGTCACGGTTAAGCCCCGCCCTGCCAGTTCATTTATTACGCAGAATACGTCGTATCTTATGGGAGAAATCAGCCACCATATCCAGGACAGTAGCTAAAGTACGTTTTCTTATTCAAACAAGGTCAAAGTCAATCTGGAATAACTGAATGGCTTGTTTGTATAGCCTTATCATAACATGATACTGTTTCTTTCTGGCGTTTAATTTGATTTCCCGGAAGGCAGTGTTTGAGAGAAGAAATACTTCCATTAACGTAGGGTAGATTAGATATCGTCGTTTGTGTACTTGTGTGGCTTTTCATGTCTTAATTATCTGTCATAAAGGATATTAAGCTTCACTAAATGATCTGTGATTAGTTTTTTAGGGTCGTTCAACGGACAGCGAATATTGATTTATAAGATTCGTTAGGTATAAACTCCCGATCACGTAGGTTTTTAAAATGTATAGAATGCATCCAATACCCCCCCCCCCCCCCCCCCCCCCCGAACACAAGCAAATAGTTAACAATATCGTGAAATTGACAAGGTGAATGATTTCGGAATGATTAAGGAATTAAAATTGATTGAGTGTATGGAGAAAGTTTTGAGTGAATTTAATAGGAGGTAATCCTATATCGCAAATTTTGTTCGGGATGAACAAAATTAGCGATATTAATTACCTCCCTTTAATAAAATATGCATACAAGTTCTATACATAGCTTCCTATTTTTTCAAGAACCTATGAGACGCTAGCAATTTAAATCATGTCTGTGAAATCGCGATTTTTTTCTATCAAAATTTACTTTGAATGACGTTGTTGATTGTATATTTTTCAATGGATTTGAGCGTGTTTGGATGGTTTGAGTGAGTGTTTGGAATGAGTGAATAGAGCGCTGTGTGACCGATTTAGAATGCTTTAGATTAGATTGAGGTGAATGTCAATTTCACGATGTAACTAACTGCATGTATATCTTATTATAACCCTTCAATAAAAGAATAATGCAAGTGTTCTAGAATACGTTTTTGCTCTCAGCAGTACTACATATGCCCCCCTTTCAAAATATATACAGATTTGTTTGTTAGAGAATAAATTAGACATTTAAACGTGTAGCCCGTCCTTTTGTCTTTCTTATTGCCTGACTGCTTGACGATGTCCACCGAACTGTCTTCATTTGGTTATTTTGGAAATTACCAAAATTCCGAGTGTTGTCATCACCCCATGATCCATTCGGAACATCACTCGGCCATTTCCGTAAACTGCAACAGACCTTGGATTTATGAAAGGCGGATGGGTATGTAACAAAATCGTGCATTTTGTTAGGCGGAAACAGTGTGAGAATAACTAGCACTGTAGATTTATATCTTTTACAGTAAATAACGACTGAAATATCTTAATTTTTTAGAATAACGAATCATTCTCAAAAATTAAGATTATTTCAGCCGTTATTTAAGAATCTAAAGATATTTATATTAGAATACGATGGTTTCACGTCAGTGACTTAAACGAGTAGCGTTCGCGACGCCGAATGTTTTAACTCACAGTTTCGAGGGCTTACGCTATTTTAACTGACGTCATCGAGTTTATCCTAGTTTTCCAGGGCTACAATCAAAACAAATATAGCTATAACTAGAGAAAAATGGCGATTTCACTTACTTATTCGAAACTACATATATAATCATCTGATCGGTTCTTGAAGAGATGGGAAGCTATTTATAGAACTTGTTTGAATATTTTATAACAGGGAGGTAATAGATATCGATAAATTTGTTGATCCTGAATAGAATTAGCGATACTGGATTACCTTCCTTTAATTGCACTCAAAACCCACTCATCGCTCTCATTAATTTTCATTCCAAAATCGTTCTAAAATCATTTACCTTGTCAATTCCACGATGTTGTTAATGGTATATAGTAGATTTCGTTTCTCGCTAGATTCAATAGTAGCAGAATTATCTTAACAAAAAATGTCTTGTTGGCAGTCAAATTAAATCACTTTTCATTTATCATTTGATTTGTCTGAGAGCTGGTAATTATTCAGCCCACGTCATGTCCAGACACTGATATAATTAGCCAATGAATTGAAGAGCTTAGAAAGAGTACTTAAATCATTATATTTACATTTGTATAGACATTCGGTAATGCCCATGCCATCTTTTGCACTGTTGAATACCTGCTAGACAATCAAATTACCATATAAGTATATTTTATTTATATAACGAACGCTAGAAGTAGAAAGACACTTGACAAGTGATTAGTTCTTATTTCGTTTAAAGGCATAATCATCAACATAAGAAGGAATATTCAAATGAAAAATAATTGATTTAATTACATGCGGGGCTTATTCACGATGTGAACACTTACTAAGCAAGATTACTATTTCATGACAAATTCATACGTGCCTTTTTTAGAATCCATTCCAATTTATATTTTTGTTTTGATTATTACCAGATTCCATTTGATTGAATATTTTTACAATTACTATAAGCGTCGTACGAGACGAAATCAAAATAAAGTAAAGATTTGACGTTCCCTATTTTCTTTTCCTTTTTGTTAAACCATTGTTAAAGGGTATTGGTTACTGTTATAGCGTTTTCGTTCAGGAAAATCACAATTACAATAACGGTTTATGTTATCATTAATACGAAAGTTGTGTTTTATTGTCAGTTAGGAACGATTCAAAACATTAGATGCAACTGCACTTAGGTGTTTGTTTTTTACAATAATGACAACTATAATATTAGGCACAATTGTGATGAGAGAGTCTTTTTTTTCAAAATTAAAACATAATTACGCCTTGTTTGGTATTTTAAAAAGAATCTCTGTTGGGGACCAACTTCTCGTATTGACTTAGAAAAACACAACGATCTTATATCATGAAAGATAAGAAACATTAATTACAAATCATAAAGGCAAGCTTAATATTTGTCTACATGCTATATACGAGACTTCAACCCCTCAACCTCAAATGAATGGCGATATTCAAGTAAAAATAAATTTATGGAAATTAATTACCGTCCATCTTATAACAAAACAATTATGAATAAGCTGTTGTAATAATCGGACAAATAGACATCATCAACAACTTCCAGTCATCTTAGTAGAACCTAAAAGAAACATGGTCCGAAAACAAAATCAGAAATTTTAAACTAAAGAGTAGAGAAAGAAAATCGAATTATTACATATAAACTTTAATTTTTCCACACAAATCATACATACGTGAAAGTCAAAGGTCGCATAGCATGAAAGGGCGGAGAACGAATTCGACAAGTAATAATCTTCAAGTCATCACGATATATTGTATATTGTGGCAAAAGTAACCCACCGTAGAACCACGATTTTAAAGTTTTGCATTAAGCAGAATATTCAATGTCGAGCTTGCCAACAACTAAAATTTCATAAAGGAAGATATCTCTCTTAAAATATTTTATGTTGTACAATAGAGCATAAATGATGTTTCTTTGAATAGCGCAGAAAATCTGTGAATCCGTGAATTCTTTCATTTAACAATGTCAGTTGGCAACCAGTCTGGCGGATTTGGCATATATCTATGAAATATTGATATAAAGTGAGACGGTAACTTGTCTTCTATAAAATAAGGCTTCATCAGCGACAGACCAAGAAATTTGTCACTGGGTCAAAGGTAATGATACTTTTAGCATTACTTCAAAGCGCATTTTGATACCAAAGAAATTATTTTAAATAGTTATTTACTGTCGAATAAGTTTCCCTACTTTTTCACGAAAAGTAAAATTGTACGAACATTTATATTGGTCTTGTTTCATTTGGAAGTTCTTACAGAAAAAATGAGAGTGTAAAAACTCCATTGAAGTCTAGAAGACAATTATTGTTCACAAAATAGAAGTTTTTTCCTCAAAAGTTTTGTTGTTTATACATTCACATTAGATATATTAGATCCGTCACGCAAGAAGGGCTACCTTGGAATTCTGTAAAATAAATCTTTGAAAAAGTAACTGGTTACGTTACAGGTGAACTAGAGGTCACATTTCAAATAATTTTATACAAGAAAATAGAATGATCATTTCAGATTCCGAATATGGGCCCCGATCATAGTTAGCCTGCGCTGTTCACGCGGTGATGACTATATTCGACAATTTATGCATTACCCAGATGGTCCCTTTTCGCGTGACGAGTCACATATACGAAAAAAGACACGCGAAAATATAGAAACCCATTTGTACGATATTAAGGCGAAACATGAGCGTTGGTAACATTATGTTACAAACACAGTGCATCGTGCCTACGCCCCTTTGAACAAATCATACAAGACATTTTTTCAATGAATCAGGAAATGTTTAACTCAAAAGGTAAATACAGTATAAATAAGCACCTTTTATATTAATGAAAAAGGACGAAAGCTCATTCTATTTTCAACTTAATATAACACACCTTGAAGTTTCAGCTGGATTTCGAGTAAATAATTGATCATCATTTATAATTCGGTTGTGTAATGCAAAGCTTTGTAACTAACTGTATAGACACACGCAACTATTTTGCCATGACCTATCATTTAATTGGCCAAAGTTCCAGTCATTATTCATACTGCTTCGAAACCAGACATTGGTGTAATTAACTGATGAATTGAAGAGCATTGAAAGAGCGCTTACATCATTATATTTACATTTGAATAGACGTCCAGAATCTACCATGCTAATAAATTGATTGCTGCTGTTGAGGTAGTGGATCCCCATAGTCCCGCAACGTTTCGGAAGTAATGAACTTTAACAGTGTTAACGAAGTTTCCTAATTTTCATTACGAAACCTCGGTCATCATTTTGAAAGTTTATGAGTTCCGAAATATTTTGGAACTATTACTGGTCCACTACCCTAAAAGATCGATTACCAAATCAAAACACTCATTGGAAAAGAGATGAATGTTGGACCGAAATTTTCCGCCATTTTGTTTCAAATTTTTTCTTCGATTGGCGACTTTGCCGTCGTAAGTGAGGCAGGAAAGATGTTTAGGTTGACCTTGAACTTTTTTGCTCTTTGTGTTATGTCCATTTCTATATATATTTTGCAGATAAATAACGTTTTATTATTTGAAGAGTGTTCCATAATTGAGGACAAGAGGGCGGGGGCTAGCGAAAAACGAATTATCGTTACAGTAAGCTACATCGTGAAATTGACATTCACCTAAATCAAAAACATTCTAAATCGCTCACTCGGTGCTCCATTCATTCACTCCAAACACTCACTCAAACCATACAAAACGATCTAACCAACTGAAAAAACATAGAATCAAAAACGCCATTCAAAAAAATTTGGATAGAGAAAAATCGCGATTTCACTGACATGATTGATATTGTAAGCGTCTATTGAGTTCTTAGAGAATTATCGAGCTATCTAAAGAACTTGGATGCATATTTTTATTAAAGGGGGGTAATCAATATCGCTAATTTTGTTCATCCTGAACAAAATTTGCGACATTAGATTACCTCCCATTAAATTCACTCAAAACTCGCTCCACACACTCATTCAAAATAATTCCAAAAGCATTCCAAAATCATTCATCTTGTTAATGTCACGATGTAACTAGCTGTATATGTATTATTGTAAATCAAGTTTGGTTATTTGAAGAGGGTTCCATAATAGAGGACAAGACGGCGGGGGCTAGCGATACATGGTGTCATTATTTACAGCCAATCGTTTACAGTTCAATTACAAGCAACACTGCTTTTGTGTTTCGGGATAGTTAAGCCTGTGTGTAACATTTCGAACAGTTTTCATAAGTGCGTTTAGCACAAATTATGAGCAGCCTAGACATCTCAATGAAATGGGTGAAATCAATTTTTGAATTACTTGTTGCTAGACATGTTTTCATCGGGTACCGCTTTTAAACAGTGTGTGAAGTCAGCATATCGCGCTTAGTGTTTAAAATGGATGGATGTGATAAAATGCTTTGTCCACATTCACATTGTCCATAAACAACGAATATATATTGTTTAAAATAGAATGCCTTTATTTGTGCATCAAATGTAACTGCTTGGCCGCAGACACAAACGACATAGCTCTTCCTTTCATTGAATAAATTGTCAATTTGAATGTTTTTTTTTCGCGTCTAAAATAATTGAACAAAAGGGCGTGGTACTATTGCAATTTCATGGCAAAATTTTCTATTTTGTTACCACATTAGTAGAATCCATAACGACTAATAGGCAGTTTGAACTTTCCCATATTCTAATAGAATTCTTTTTTTTTCTAATTTATCTTCTTAAGATAAAGACATGTGGCCTACTTTATTTAAATATTGTGGATACGATAACAACGACTCAGTCAATGTAGGTGATAGGTATTATTTTTCATAAGACTGTATTCAGAACGATTATACATATTTTCATTTACTGCTTTAAAATACGTTTTCGCGTGTCTTTCATATGTGTGATGTATAAAAGACTACCTAAGTACATCATGTTTTCGTTTTAGACAAAGTTGATTGACTTTGCCAATTATCTTGTCATGAAAAACAATCTAGAATGTCATTCAAAGTATCAATTCGTTTCATATGTCAAGATGTTCTAAGCTAGAGTGAATGTTTCCAGATATCAGTTGTCCAGAATATCCGTGTACTTTATCTATAGAATATTTTCTAATTTTTAGGTCAAAAGAAAACATTTAAGTGTTACAGCGTCAATGCCTCAACATTTTACAGTGTTTTACAGTTGATAAAAACATGCAAATGTCACTTATTCCGATTACACCCATTGTAAACGTTCATTCAGCGATCAATGCATTAATTCATTCCAAACACTTACTCAAATCATTCAAAAACGCTAAAAAAAGCTTAACATCCACTTTCAAATCGCTGGAAATAAATCCACGATTTTACTGACGTTCTTGAGCTTGGAAGCTCCTGGTTGGGTTTGTGAAGGCATGAAAAAACTATTTATAAAACTTTTAGTGATATTCTTTTAAAGGGACAAAATAAATATCGCTTATCTATTCATCTTGAACAAAATTAGCGTTATTGTATTATCTTCCTTTATTTTCGTTCAAAATTCGCTCATTGCACTCATTCAATTTGGTTCCAAATTCATTCTAATATCAATCACTTTGTCAATTGTACTATGTTCTTAACTGTTAATCAACAATTGAGAATTTTGACACAGATTCAAAACTTTGTATGTTGAGGCAGCTTTAAAAAGGCCTTGTTTTATTTCAGACAATACTCTTCTCAGTGAAAACTGTTCTAAAAAAACCACTTAATTTACCTGTTATTGTAAGATCTCCCATTTAAACTTATAAACCATTATCCTGCTGTATAAAACAAAACAAAAAAAAAAAAAAATTAGGGACATATGTGCAGGCTGATCTTAGTCTTAACTGTCTACCAGAACTGTGTGAACAACAGGCATATACTGTGAACAGCATTGGGATTGCTTAGACTTTATTAAATGATTCATGTGATTTGACATGCAATCTTAAAATAGTACATTTACCAAAAACACGTTGTAAAATGAATATACAAACAAACAGCTTTGCAAGAGAATATTGAAGAAAATAGGGTAATTCTGGTTTCGATGACATAGATCTATAAAACGACACTTCCAGACAAAATGATTGCAGAAAGGATTACTGTCGGGACCAGGCTTTACAAATATTGGTTTGTCAAACTCAAGTGCATCAAGAGATTCTTATGTCTTGATTGTCTTGTAACATTTGACGCGACACAAAAAAGTGACAGTGTTTTTCAGCTAGTGCGATTCGAGTAAGTAGATGCCTTCTTGAAATGAAAGCGAATGAAATGTATTTCATTTTTGACCTTTGAAATTAGATGACCGTATGCCTCTGTAAAAATCAACGGGCGTTTTCGTTTGAAAGTTCTGGCTTTAACAAATGTATAATAACATTACCAAGCTCTGTGGTGGCGCTAATGTAGCATATACATGGATCCTGAAATATTGATAACACAACAGGTTTCTTATTGTATAGACTGTCAGGTTTATGTATGATTTCATAATAAGGGTGTAACGAAAAATGCCGGCTACTTCATTTGTGCTAATTTGATACAATAGGATTATTATGGTTGTCATATATGGCTCACCTTAATCTCCTTGAAAAACCTCCCCTGCGTTCAGGATGACAAAACGGTGTAAAAAGTTTTCCAATTATACCCCGCTTTGCACGTGAACTTGCGTACAAAGCGGGTATTATTGGAAAACTGTTTGCACTGTTTTGTCATCCTGAACGCAAGGCTGGTCAATTTGAAATTCTATTTAGCTAATATAATGACCATTAAATGCCATTTTTCCTCGAAAGACGCAATTGTAGCCTTATCACCCCTAAGAACTATTACAACGAACGAATACCTCTGCATGTAAACATGTTAAGGATTCGCAATGAAAACTGTTATGCCATCTGCCTTTTTTCAATACATGTCGGTTTCAACATAATTTGTACAACCAGAAGAATCGTTAGACTTTTCATATATTCCTATTTCCTTCTTAGAGATAATGAATGATCCTGATCGAAATATTTTTGATATTGATATTTCGGTAAAAAAGAATTTTGAGGTAAATTTGATCGAAAAACAGTGCTTTGTCTACTTTTTGAATTTTTTAGAACAAAAAGAAGAAATATTGAAACATTTTATCTGTTTAGCGTTAAAACCCCTCAGTCTTCTCTATTATACCCGTTATCTGAAAGGAATTTCCTCTGTTTCGAAACTTAGATGCAGTATTTCGATTTTATGTGTATGTTACGAACTCTGCCTGATTCTTTTGGTATGTAACGGTATCTTCCCTACAGCGTTACAACCTCTGTCATTGATATTGCATACAAAAATCACAGTTTTCTTGACGCCAGGATTTTCAAAAAACACAAAAAGAAAACGCAACGAAATCCGAGTTATCTTATAAAAAAACGCAATTCTAAAAGCTTTTAATACTTTTACTTCGGAAAATAAAACAACAATTGTCATTATATCCCATTTCCCTGTGTTTTCTTATGGTGATACCTACATTCTTAAGTAGGGTTTATTCTTGTTACAACACAGATATTCTGACTAAGTTATATGAATATTATTCCAAAATTGTTACTCCCAAAAGGTAAATAAGACTATTTCCAAATATTTCATCCGCGTGACCTTACTAACATTCTAACCAAGTTTCGTGAAAATCAGGCGATATTTGTGGGATCTATCTATGTCATCGGTTCCAGAGAGTAAATATATAATTGCTGAAGTCTGGCGGCGCGCAACGGAGGACGCAGTCGCATTCATATCGCAATTGGTAGCGTTTTGGACTATTATTCAAAGGGTTTTCAGGTTTGTTTTCCGACGCCCTCACACATCTTTTCTGACAATTGTCTGCCTCCCACCAATTGGTTGATAAAACTGTGTTGAATAGCAGTTGAAGGATGAAATGGTTATATTGGTGAGAAAAATACCAGAAAATCCGTTGATACGTACTACAGCCGCCGCGTAATACTGAACGATTGTTTAAAGCGCCACTCAACCCCCATTCAAACTAATAAACAAACGACAGAATACAAGCGACGAACGATAGACATTCTATTATCACAAAAGGCTCACCTAAAGCTAGTTGTTCTCAGGTGAGCCAAATTATGTCAAATAGTTTTTGAGGTGTTAAGAATGTCAACGGAAAAAGTGATCGTCTAGTTGGAATACTTTTGAAATAATCTTCTTTTTTTTTTAAATTTCTATCTAATCTTGAATTTCTTCTAACTCGATAATTCTCGTGCAAGGTTTTGTCAAATGAATCAGTTTCAAATCCAAACTTGGAATATTGTCTCACATGCTCAAAAAAGGGTTGCTATACACTGATGGGTATTGCATTTTTAATTCTGACGTTTTAAATAGACAAATTCCAAGAAAGTTTTGTAAATTTCCTTCCCTAAGCAGTAAAGCACAAAATAGAAGTCCCCGGGGATTTAAAATCCATTATCCAATGTGGAAATAGCTTGTTGATATAGTATCATATTCCCGTCATTGTTTTTCTTGTGCTAAGCTTGGCAAAAAGGAGCCAGTGACCATTTCAACGATAAAGAATTAAAAGTTTTTAGAGATTAATGGCAATTCATTATTTGAGTCTCTACAAAACAATTTTTTCATTATGACCCGTCACGCGAAAAAGGGTCATCTGGGAACCCCGTAATGTAAATATTTGAAAAATAGGTTGGTTCTAGAACAGGCAATAAAGAGATCGCATTTTAAAAAAAACTCTTTCACAGAAAGGTAGATTGATTATTCTAGGTTCAGAAAATTAGTTAGATGCAAAACGTATCGACCCTTGGTAGACTGCGCGGATTGCGCAACCCGACAAGGGTCGACACTTTACGCACTTTCCAGATGGTCCCTTTTCTCGTGACGGGTCACATTTGTGAAACGTTAAGGCTCAGATCAGCCTTAACATCCGAGCACTCTGATCAGAGTATTCACATCCCGCTTCATAGGAAGCTACTAAGAATATCTGTTCACAGGTGGAGAAACAACAAGCACTATATTGCTGCCCTTACATGAGTAAAATACATGAAACACAGGCACGTATCTGTGTTACAGTTAACAACATCGTGAAATTGACCAGATGAATGATTTTGGAATGATTTAGGAATGAAATTGAATGAGTGTGGGGTGCGAGTTTTGAGTGAATTTGATGGGAGGTAATCCAGAATCGCAAATTTTGTTCAAATATGCAATATGTTTTATAGATTAATTTCTATTTCTACAAGAACCTTTAAGAGGCTAACATTTTGAATTGTGTCAGTGAAATCGCGAATTTTCTCTATCCAAATATGTTTTGAATGGCGTTGTTGATTCTATATTTTTAATGTTACGTTATTCGTATTGCAGTTCTTTAGAATAAATACAAAATGTATCTACGTTTATTGGAGGCAAATCAAACTCTTCGGTAATTATCGTTCATTATCCCTATAAGACATAATATTTTCCGGTACATTTCTGCCTGACAAATCACAATAACGACGTTGAAAGGACTCGGTTTGCTGTAACTAATAGGCTTCATCGTTGTACATCAGACATATTTACCAGGAAAATTCCGACTGTTATCACCCATTAGGACACCAACGCTTCACTGGCCAATCCTTTCCCCAGGCATTTGAATTGGTCTATAGAAAGCTTCTCCAGATAGAATGGGTAAACGTTGAGACGTTAGTCTTTATCTTTTCATGTATAATTTTTATGGTCTCTTGGAACGAAAAGAACGTTTGGATAAGCAAGAAAATTATTTTTCGGACGATTATAATTTAAGATACATGTAAATGGTTTATGGTGCATACAAAAACGTTATCATTAAACCAGAGAGACAAGAAGTAACTGATTTTGAATGCATTATTTTCCAATTCTTATGAAAATATGAAGCTTAAATGCATTTCCTAAATCGGCTCTTTGTCGAAAAAACGAATAAACTGCTAGACCCGAAAACCCACACGGCGATTGATTATAAGGTTAATTCACGTTTTTTGGGGACGTTGGTGTTTGCATAGACCCAAAATGGTAAAAATGATTTAAAGCATTTTAGGGTCTCTCTAGTTGACGCTATTATTGTATAAACAGATATTATATATAATTAATCCAAACAAAGAATGCGAAATGATTGATAGGAACGCTTTAAAAGGAGCTCCAAACCCAACTTTGGTAAATTAATGACGAACAAAATTCAACGCGTGAAAAAGTCAACATCTTTATCTATGCTATTTACTATGTTAGACAAAGAACCATGATAAGTATATAGGCCCAGACCGAGGCTATTTACGTTGCAAAAGCAGGGAGTTAACGGCACGTTAATTCACTTGTCCGATAACGTATGCATTTAACGACCCAAAAACGCACATTTTATGAAATGTGAACAGATTGACCGTAAATGTATGGAAGTAGATAGATGACAGAGTTAAATATTCATATGCTCATACGAAAACAGATCTTAGTCGCCTTGGTCCAATCGGGAACCCTCGGCGATTCTACGGGATAGATTTCGGGAATAGTAATGGCGCAGCTATGAAAGCGCGTCATTTCGCACGTAGGTAGCACAATGTGTTTTAGATGAAAAAAAATGAATGAACGAAGATTAAAACTGGGCAAAATGTAATTCGATAACAAAGCGCAGCGTTTTCGTTCGTTTTGATATAAAATTATAATACATCCAAAAGATCTGCATAGACGAATTGAAAGCAATGCAGGGATTTGTTGTTTTTTCTTCAAGCCTACTGAGCGAAATACCTCAAGAAAGCGTATTACCTAAAATGATCCAAAATTACTACACTTACGCCCGGCGTAGTTTCTAATTATTATGGGAAAGTCTGGTCGATGCCTCACAAGTGTTCTTGCTGAATATGGCACGCGTACACCTACCTTTTTAAGCATTTAAAACAAGTGGTTAGGAAAGAAAATGAGCCTTTGCGTGACATTTCCAACAATTTGAGATGTTTGTGAGGTACAATCATTAAGAAGTGTTGACAGCCGCGTACTGTAAATATAAAGTTACCTGATGGTCTACAGATACTTTGAGACCACATCTATCTACTAAACGCATCGTGAAGACTCTGGTCAGACTGTGCGGATGCACAGGCTGGTCAGAGTCTTTGCCTTGCGCATATTGAAATTGTTGGAAATCTCGCGCACAGGCTCAAATAATGTTTAAATTTTCATTTGTCATTTATTCTTTGATAAGGTTATACAGAGGCTTATAACATGTTTCAATTAACATTACGGTATAAATTTTATAGGAGAAATCCTTTAGGAGAAACATCTTAACGATTGCCAATCTTCCGTTGTATAATGAAACTTATGTATATTTATTACTTCCCTGTAATAAAAGTCCCAAGTTAATCGACAACTTACAGAATCTGTTAATGGAGTCTTAGAATTACCGGAAATGTTTCTGTGTTGATTTGGATTGTCAAGGCAGTACTTTAATCATGTTTTATTATGTGGGAGAATGACTTGACTACGTTCTTTCTATTTTAGTTTGACAACTTAACGACATGGTGAATTGCGACCAGGACATCAAAAGAATTATATTTATGAACATGGTTATTTGATCCGAGGAGAAAGAAAGGGGTCAACACTTTAAGATTTGACAAGAAAGAATAAAACTCAATTACATATCATTTAATGACTACAATAATAATAAATTTTATTTGTTTGATTTGGACTTTAATCCACCATTATTATCTTTTATGAACACAGTGACGTTTATACGGTTTAAAAAATCCTGAAATTGACAATATGAATGATTTTCGAATGTAAATGAATGAGTGTGTTGAGCGAGTTTTGAATTATTTTCAAGGGAGGTTAAACATAAGCGATAATGTCGTCCAACTTTGAACCTCCCTTTAATGAAATCTACGAATTTTTCGGAAGTTGTGTTTCATGGTCAAACCAGACGTCTAAATATCGGCAACAGCCATTTAAAATCATGCAAATTATTTATCGATTTTTATTGAAATATTTATCATTTTGAACGATTTCGAAGCGTTTTCGAACAATTTCGGTCTGTTTTGAGTGATTTGAAAGAGTGTATAGAATGAATGACTAGAGGCGCCGAGCGAGTGATTATAAATGGTTTTGATTGTGATGAGTGTTAATTTCATGATAAGGAGTTTTATTATTTATTATTGTCTCAACCGTGTTCATTTGAATACAAAACATTAAAAAATAAATGTAACTGTATAACATGTTATTCAAAGCTGTAGTGCTACAGTTAACAACATTGTGAAATTGACAAGGTGAATGATTTTGGTATGATTTAGGAATGAAATTGAATGAGTGTGTGGAGCGAATTTTGAGTGAATTTAATGGGAGGTTAACCAAAATCGCAAATTTTGTTCAAGATAAACAAAATTAGCGATATTGATTACCTCCCTTTAATAAATATGCATACAAGTTCTAAAGATAGATTCCTATTTCTTCAAGAAAGTTATTAGACGCCTACAATTTGAATTATCGCAATATTTCTCTATCCAAATTTATCTTAAATGACGTTGAATTATACAACCATTATCTTCCACTTAGATAAAATACCAGAAAACATTTATCAATGTAATTTGGGTAAAAAAAAAACAAAACCAGGTAGTTTAATATGAAGTTTTTTAGACATTGAAACATCGGGGGGGGGGGGGGGGTTAATGTGGCCATAACGACATGTGGCAGTCGGAACAATACTCGACCAATCGCACGATCAACCTCGGATGTACATAGACGGACTATTTTTAAAAACTACGGGAAAACCTTGGAAAAACTCGATTACGTCAGTTAAGATGGCGTTAGCCACGAAACTGTGAGTGAAAACATTCGACGTCGCCAACGCTACTCGTTTAAGTTACTGACGTGAAACCATCGTACCCTAATATAAATATCTTTAGATTCTTAAATAACGGCTGAAAAAATCTTGATTTTTGAGAATGATTCGTAATTCTCAAAAAATTTAGATTTTTCAGCCGTTATTTACTGTAATAGATATAAATCTTCAGTGCTTTTTTTTCTTACACTGTTTCCGCCTAACAAAATGCACGATTTTGTTACATACCCACCCACCTTACATACATCCGAGGTCTGTTGCAGTTTTCGGAATGTTCCGAATGGATATATGGCACCTCCCTCTGTTGCCTAGCAACAAGGGTTCCAAACAATGTATGTAGGAAGGAGTCTGCCAAACATTGAAGGAGATGTTATACTAAACAATGGTGGAACAACTATCTCATATTTATGAACTAGTTTGGATTGAAAGCACAAGTATCACTATATATTGGATGACCAACATATTTGGTAAAATATTCAGCATACCCTTCCATGCAAATAAGAAAGTCTTTCGGTATTTTATAATATTGAATGACACTTATAACGTTTTTTGTTTAATTCAATGGTCTAGTCATTCAATTGATGTCAAATTATGCAAAGAAGCTAAGTTTGAAACTTTACCATCATTATTCTACGTTATTTCCATTAGTATAATCTTATGAAAAGCGGGCTTTTTGAAAAAAAAAAAAAAAAAAAAAAAACGCGCAAAAATAGCCGTGAATAAATGTAAACCCATTTCGGTTTACAGAGTTTGGAGGCCGCTGTCCATTGCCACCTTATATAAATAGATGAAAATAAAAAGTAATTGTTAAAAAATTAATAATTTCTCTGTGACTAAAGTAGGCGCTAAATCGACGGGGTACATAGTTTCAAAGTACCTGCAAGTTACCGCTTTATACATTTCATGATATTTATCACGTAACTATGCCCACTTTTCATTAGGATTTCAGGACCAATGCCCTCAAAGAATTGAGATACCTCTCTCTAGGAAGTTTGAAAAGAGCCAAGCCAGGCGGTGATCTTTCGATTAAGGTAACTGCGGACAGATAACATGGTCGAATTTTCGACTTTCTTAAAATCTCATTATAATTTCTGAGATTTATATTTGAAGTGCGGGAATTAGCGAACGCGCAATGAAAAGGGTCTGAAGCTCGTTCATTTGACGTCATGACGCCATGAAGGGGCCAACCCCTTTTCGACCCGCCAAAATCAATATTTGCAAATATTTTCTGAATTAATCGGCCGATTTTCACGGAAAAGTATAATTTTGAAAGTACAAGAACGCCCGAGCTATTCGTTTAATTTCTGTGCACATTTAAAAAGAAAAATAGTCCCGAAACGCTAACTATTTCGCAAATTTTAAGATTTGACGTTCCTTTTTTCATTTCAGTTTTTGTAAATAAGAAGAAATTTCTCAAAATTTCGTCCGGTAACCTATACTGATTTTTTGTTATTTTGTAGCGAAAAGAATATGCTTTGCATTAATCAAATAAAAGTGATATGTCTTCGGGTTATATTTTTTATTAAATTCGATTTTGTGAAGTTGTTGGAACAGTTTTCGTCGAATTCGACGTCGCACCAAAACCATCGGCACTATGCTGATTTGGCGTCAATCTCCGTGCAATAACGTATTCTAAAATATAAGAAATTTAGGTTTATCGTAACATATAGGATTCAAAAGTATTAAATCTGAGTGTGATTTTAAGAAATGAAAAAAATCACTTAAGCTTTATCCATTTAAAAAGACAGCTTTTGTGATCATTTGACGCGACGTTGAAATATCCTCTCATTTGCGTTATCTTCGCGGAATCGAATTTTACAAAAAATCTAGCCAGAAGACACATGTTTTTTATTTCAAATTTCTTCAATGGAATGGTTTGGCAGCAACATATCTAAATTTCAGCATAGGTCACCGGACCAATTTTCGAGAAAAAGGGCAATATTTCCAGTGACTGTACTCGAAAACAGCAACGCAGAACGCATGAACATTTAATACCTTACACTTAATTGTATTTCTTACACTTATATCCTCATATCAATAGAACATAAGATCATGCGTCTTTAAACGAAGCAAATGGCGTTTTCGGGATGAAAATCGGTTTATTATTCCCGAAAAAATGGACAATTACTGATTTTGGCCCCTGAAAAAGGGGTCGGCCCCTTGATGACGTCATGACGTCAACTCTACGTTATGAAATTCCTTTTTATGACCGAAATATGAAAGCGGGTACTTCAAAGTATAGTTTTATCGCATAAGGCATGATTTGCATACAATTTAAAATTTGAACATAAAATGGCCCTTTATGTGTCCGCAGTTACCTTAAATGGTCACTTGTATGTAGCTTTTTGTAAGCATTCCTAGATAATTAACACAAATCATCTCCCAAATTGGTATAATATCAAATCATTTTGAAAAGAAGAAACTGTATCTGAGAATACTTCCTAAAAGTCGCTTTGATAATTAGCCTTTCAAATACTACAGAAACAAAGGGCGTATCTCCCATTAGGCAAATTTCGCACGTGCGTAAAAGAAATAATCCTCTGTTGAAAAATATCGTTGATAAATCATCATAACATCGAAACAACAGCTTAAAAAAGCTGTAGTTACGATGTTTTGATTATTCACCAAGGCTCAAATTATAACAAGGGACTGGGCGGAGGGCATTCATCTTTTGTCAAAGTCCTCATATATCGCCTTTATCCTATATATTCTTTAGTTACCTTCTGCGTGTGTAAAAATTTCAAAGTCCTTCATACGCCTATGTCAACTCTCCTGTTAGTCACATGGTGGATTCTATCAGATCGTTTCCCCATATGGCTATCCCTGATAAACTGTTACTGACTTTTTCTGTCTCGACGGACTGATTGTATCACCTCTCCCGTGACAAGTTACAAAGTTACTTTCTGTCTGGATTCACTAAATCTCAACAGACAAGATAATTGAATTCATTCGTTCTGTTTTCACTCGCCGAAGGTTTGATTATACTTAAATTCTGCTCACTACATAGACCGGCATGGGCAACGAGGTGTCTCCCATATCAACGGTTAGTTTTGGTTTGCACAATTATTTTATACTAGTTCAACGTGGGCCGCCGTCATAGCTTATTGGGCTATAGTGGTACTCTGACCACTGTAGCACTAACGTATGCGAGCCCATGCTCATTCGCTCGCATACGCTGATGTACGTTAGGCATTCGTTTCTGATAAATCGCGTACTTTACACGCATGATGGCATACGTTCTTATTCGCAGAAGTCCAAGATATTTTCAACACTTAAAAAATATCAGCGTTTACCAGCGTATAAAACATACGCTAGTCACACGGTATGCATACGGCCAATACGCTATAGTGTCAGCCGAGGTACGTTACTCATAAGTCAAGAATGCTTGTCGTACCCTGACATCGAATTATCATTTTAGTTGTAATTCAAGAACTTCTCCTCTATCGTTAGGATGCATGTTTTTTTTTTTCTTCATTTTCTTTTAGTTTAAACGGTTTTGGGATAAGAAACAGTTTCAAATGACGTAGAAGAATTACACGCACGACCACAACCAAGAGGAGAGAAATCAAGACCCGTTAACTATACCTTCAGTAAGTTGTATTTGTTGCGTCCCAGGGGTCTTTTGAAACTGTCCTTTCACATCAGCTGTAGAAGCAACAGCTTTCCCCTTCCGCTTGGCAATTTCTAGCTCTAAGGAACGAAGGTCAAAAGAGCAGTGGCAGAGGCACGTTTTTCGTCCGTCCGTCTAACATTGCGCCTGTCTGCCTTTCCGTAAACTTTATCTCTTAATAGGGTCAACAGCTCTCATTTGATTCCCTGCTATCTTATGCAGAACAAATGTATTATCATAAGGGTCTATTCTTTTAGGCTGATTCTTTAAAGTATTTTGGGAAAAGAGGCTTTGTATAAACTTAAACACAAATATCGTTATCGCGGTATAGCTGGGTTCTCTTCAAATATACACAGAATGTCTACGTAGTTGACATTTCTTTTCGTTCGGCTGGCTAACTCGATGATTTGTTGTATTCGATATTTAAATCGAGGACCTTTGGAAACGAAACACGATGTACGGACATCTCTGAGTAAAATTTATTTCAACAACTTCATCACCCAACTAGACAAGTTCATTCTTGGGATAGACTGAGTATCCGGTGGTGTCTGATAAGAAAATATCACAATTCTGATGTTGGTCATAAAATTTTGGCATTTTGTCTTGATGTCTACATACCAATAATCAATTAAATTATTATCGGAAATGTAAGACTGAACCCCAAAAAGGCATATGTGATGCGTTGCCCCCCAAATTGTGTCAACCGTAAAACTCTATATTATACATGTTTTTAAGGAAACAAGACTTAATCACATAGATAGCGCATTTGGGAAATACATCATACATTTGGGGCGCGGCATCAGTAGCGGTTTAAAGACGGGGGAGGGGAGGCGGTGTCGTGGGGTTCAAACGAACCTTCTCTGAGACCCCTGCAATTATTTCATTTTAATGTAGAATTTAAATTAACCCTTCTGCTGTTTACGCCATTTTCCTGTTGCAAAGGTTGGCACGCAGTTTAGACTAATATCAGCCTGCACAGTTGTGCAGTTTGATCTTAGCATAAACTGCCTGCATTCTTCTCAATTTTTGGTGGAAAAATCTTAAGGCAGACTTTTTAATACGTCTTAAAATAGGAACTCTGTTTTGTAAAAAAGGAATCAGTAAGATAGCGTTTAAAAATTTTAATATTTTTTAAAACGAACCCCTTTTTGTTTGTTCGAACCCCCTTTTCAGAAATCGTGGAAACGCCGTTGATTATGACAGTGCTTTATTAAGATCCTAGCTTTCTAAACAAGTGATGGAATTTTACATTTGACAATGAACACTCAACCAACAAAATTTGCAAAAAAAAAAATATAATATAAACCATGTTTCGAATTTTATCAATTCAAAGGTGCGGTTATTATGTGATTTTAAGTATGAATGCATCAACATCTTAAAGTAAAGTTGCTAAGCTATGATGATTTTTAAATAGTAATTATGATTACTTGTAGCTGTGATAATTATCACCGGATTCGAAATACGGCTCAACCAGTTGTTGTTGGTATTCTTCTACTTTTTTCTCAAATGTTTTGCCCCGATTTTCCTTCCTTGGGCTAAGTATTTCAAAGTTCTTATTGTGTCTATTTTTAAGAACAAACCAATCAAACAAACCTAGACAAGTTGTCATACAATGTTTTAATATTGTGTTAATGTTCACAGACGGGGCAAAAAATAACAGATCACTGCATGACAGATATAAGACCAAATATGCAAATGAATAGACATTTCGCGAACATTTTTTTTCGTTAGAACATCATTCAGTAATGGACACAAAGTCCGGATATATGTTTATGCTTTCATTCTGTTGTAATACTGTGAAAAATAAATGAACATAAGATACTATAATAATATGTTATTAAAAATAACAACTTCTTAATATTTTCGTCTATGCTCATTCATCCATTTTAATTCTAAATAAGAGAAAAATTCGCAAGTGAGTACAAAAACAGTTGTTGTTGTTGAATCTATGGTTCTGACTTTTGTGACCTGTGACCATCAAGGGACTCCGAAAAGAGATCAACCTGGAAGAGCAGCTGGTGGATCAGATGAAATGTTGTGTTTGCTCTTGTACGAGAAACGACATGATACCATTGGTATGGGCACCAGTCGTTGCGTTTTAACTGCAATTATGTTGAAAATAGCGTTAATCTCATACAAATATACAAAATCAACCTTGGACCAATAGAATAAATCTATTTAATTCTCGGTTGAGTAAGAAAAACATTTTATATTCTTGGACTGTCATTCTAATTGGATGGGAAAATAATTATATTTCATCCAATCGGAATACAGGGGCCATTTTCACCAAAACATTTAAGACACATTTTTGTCCTACCGATGACTTTCCACATTTTGAGGACAAAAATCACGTATCACCAATCTTTCAATACCTAAGTAAAGTGATTGTTGTTGTAACTTATTCGATAGTCACCAGTAAGACAAAAATACGTCCTAAATGTTTTGATGAAACTTGCCCCAGGATTTCCTCATGGATACTATTTAAATGATTTTTTTTCTTTCAAAGCAAAAATATAATCACGAATGATGATTTCTTTGGTGAATACTTTTGGCGCTTTTCAGCTCTGCGTTCAGGATCATAAACAATGCAAACAGTTTTCCAATTATACCCCGCTTTGCACGCAGGTGCACGTGCAAAGCGGGGTATAATTGGAAAACTGTTTGCACCGTTTGGTGATCCTAAAGTTTAAACGCAGGGCTAGTGATTCCTTCTAGCCTGAAAGGCCTCAAACTCTCATATTTTGTAATACAAATGACCGTCTATCATTCACTGTAATGCCGAGTTCAAAATCTTCAATCTCTTCTCGTGTATGCCAGCGGCTTTACTATAGGGATGAGTGTCTTTTTCGCTGCGTTTATTGGGGTATAAAGTGCAATTGCCTTAGCACATGGCAAATAACGCCCGTAGGGCGTTATGTTTAAGCCATGTGCTAAGGCAATTGCACTTTATACCCCTAAAAACGCTGTGAAAAAGACACTCTGCCCTTATAATTGCAATCCTCTTGGTCTAAGAAACTATTAAAATACTCGGCTAAACATTAAAGTTTCGAGTCTACTTTCCGCGTGTATTACACAATCTATTTTTAGATCGTGTATTTTTTCTCGCTATCGAAGTTAAACGGCATAAAGTTAAACAAATGGTACACAAATAAACGACAATTTGACATTCGTAGAGGTACTTATGATCTAAACATAATTTTGACAAGTTATTCTGCATTTTAAACCGAAACTATCGTGATCGGGCTTAGCTGAGAGGGTTGCTTGGTGATCTTCGTCGACTCGCTGTAAACATCGACTCAGAATCTGAACTGCATGCCTTAAATCATAAATTCTTTCGAAAATATTCTATTATATGAAATAGCAATATTAGGATATGGAAGGGGAACGAGGGGTTTTCGAGTTCCTAAAACACAGGACATGCAGAGCGAAGGGCGGGGGTTTCCCGATAGACCTATTGCATTTTATACAGAAATAAAGTGCAATGGATTTCCCCACGTGATGCGATTTAAACCAATCAAAATTCTTTATTTTATTAGATTGCAATTATTCTGTCCACGAACATGAAATTCGAACTGTATACTTTATAAAAAAGGCAAACTCTTGAAAGATGCTTTCCGATTTGCCCATGACAATTGTCATCTTTAAGGTTATTAAAAAAATCTTACATCGGATAGGATAAAAATGATGAAAAAAGAAAACAAACTCGCTACGCTCAACCTTTTTTTTTTTTAAAAAAGAACGACTTTTAGTAAAATTCAAAACAATTTTTTGTTTGTTTGAATGGGTTTTACGCCGCTTTCAACAATTTCGCAGTTATATCGCGGCGGCCGGAGCACCTAACAATGGATTCCTGGTATTTCTTTCACCTGTACTACCATTACACCCTTTCCTAGCCTCCGACTGCTATCTCACATAGGTTTACGATTATCTACCCATTGGTGAGAGACAAACGTCGGAAAGGATATTTGAAAATTCAAAACAATACAATTCATGTTATTGCATTAAACATACATAATGATTACAGCAAGCAACAAACATTGTTGAAAATGGAAGAAATCAACAAGATTTACAAATAGTATGGTAATTATAGTCAAAACATTTAAGACTATGGGTTTAACAGAAGAACAATTGTTACAATATGTGAACGTTATATACTACTGTCGTTTAATTAGTGTGTAGTATATGAATTTCGAAAGGTTCCTTGCATTATTTTTCGATCGACATGAAATAAGATTTTCAAATTTCTTTAGTGTCGGCCAAGTGTAAAAATATCATTTAATGTATTTTTTGCGTAAATCTCGCGTGGTGTCCGTGTTCTAGAGGTAGAGCGTCGGCCTCTTGACCAAAAGGTCCTGAGTTCGATTCCCGGGAGCTGCTATCGATCTTGATTCTTTCATAGGCCCACACATTCGGCGCGAGTACTGGTGAATTTTCCAGGAAGCAGAACCGAGAGGGATTAATCTAAGTTGTAAGAACTTGCTTCCCAATCTATGTAAAATAAATAGGTTTAAACCAAACTAAACGGTAAATCTGAATATTTTGAACAGATTTATTAGAAATGGAATTCGTTCTCAATCATATTGTAATTGCAAAACATACAAATGCGGTCGGCTCTCAATATTCAGATGTCTTCCTCCCTTAATTTCCAGGTCGTGAATAGATACCCTAACCCTTCTCAGTGTAGACCGAAGTTTTGTTTCACTAATTTCGTCGAGGTATTTCTCAAATTGAAATTCATTTTTAAAATGTGAGTATGTCTCAAGTCTACTTGAATTATTGACAGATGAGAACCAGTTTTGATAGTACATATCTAAGAGACGTCATTTATTAAGTTAAAGTTGATTGGTAAGTGAAACTGATTTTGCCTTACATAATGAAGATCGCATTCATCAAGGATACATTCGATATGGTAGGCCCAGTTTGTTTCATGATAAGTAATTCCGTTCTCTTAATCATTCAAAAGCATACGATATGTATTTAGAACTATTGAATTCGGTTTTGAATTTATTATCTTAATTCAGTATTTTACAATAATGAGTTTTCTATTCATTTTTAGTGGTATATTTCGATTTCTCCGTACAACTTATCTAAGCTAGTGGATTTCTTGACAAGTAATATTTTTCTGCGAAATTTTGTAAAAACAGAATCAACGTCTGGGGCTGGATGACTCCCCATAGCCTCTGCTCCATAATTGAATACGGGCAAAATGATACCATCGAATGTAGTTTTAACGCAACAGGTAGTTCGATCTGATTAAAAACTGCGAATAACTTATGTAGAGAGAATGATGCACGTTGAGCAATATCAGTTTGAGTGCGATTCCAATTTTCATTTTTGAAGAGATTAATTCCTAGGTATCTAAATGAGTTTACAATTTAAATCCAAAAAAGATATAAAAGGAAATCATGTGGAGAAATGTGGAAATATTATACATAATAAACGAGGGTTTTATTAGAGAAATTAAAGACCATTCAATACCGTTATCTTTGAAGCGATAATTGTACACATTAGCTCCAGTGGCAAATTGTGTTCATCTAATTGCATGAAAAAAAAAACACATATTCAACGCCCAACAGTATAATTACTATGTATCTTAATGGCAAACACATTCTGTCATCAAACCTGTGTAGAAATCTAATGTTTGCAATATTTTTTCTGGGCGAGCGAGACTAAATGGCGAAAAGTTAGATAGAGGATAATCGGTTGTTTCAGTGTAAGATTGATTTATATGTCATTGAGTGAACAACAAAAGCTATATTTTCACGAGTGGCAGTGCCACGAGTGAAAATATAGCTTTTTGTTGTTCTCGAAATGAAATATTAATAGATCTTACTCGAAAAACAAACGATTATTCTATTTCTTTAATGCAAAAATGAGACAAATGTGAAATTTCTAGGACATATTTTCGTTAAGCGCGTCATGAAATGCACAAAAGCAGGGTATAAAATTTTGATAATTTCACTGCTTTTGCGGTGAGATTATCAAGTAATAATCTACAGTTATTTCTCGATAAACCACCGAAAAGTTTTAAAGAAAGTATACTCTTACCGTTTTGTAGCAATTTTATAACAAACATATTACGAAAAACAACAAAACGAAATTTCTTTGCGAGTGTCTACTGATTTTATGTACAAGAAAAAACTATCGATATCATACAATTAACGATATACGGCGAACAAACGGTAAATGACCGACAACGGATGATCGAAAAGGATTAGCTAAAGTACACTGAGCTTGGATGAACTAGAAGTAAAAAAGCTGCTGATTTATTTGAAGATGAACTCAATAACTCTTTTCTTCTGCGACACATTAAGCTAGGATTAGAAACCTACATTTACAGTATCATTTGCCTAGAAATGGCCCCACAGAGTCTCTTTGGATAGTATATTGCCTATCAATGGTTTAGGTGGAATTAGGAGAGTAAGATATTAGATTAATAAATCACTCGAATCCCAATCTAGTTATAAACCACCTTCTAGACCACTGAGAAACAGAAATAACAGGAGTTCACATGCTTCAGTACCAAATATGATTTTACAGTACGTGTCTATACTAAATGGGATCTGAAAGGGAAACAGTGTATTTCTTTCATAGCCACCTTTGTCACAATCAATTGCCATCTCGAATGAGGTTCTTAAATACACGCAGCTACCCTTAATTTTTTCCTACATAACAGCTTATCAGACATATTACATATGTGCGAAATAACTTCAAATGACGCCAATTCGACAGCACCTAAAAGAACGCTAAAGCGATATTTTTTGATTGAGGATTCAGAAATGCTCATAAAACATATTGTTTTTAGATGTGAGAAAAGGAATCCGTTGTTCGAATCTCTTTGCGACAACTTTATTTTAACCTCGTCCAAAATAGAAAATAACCTTAATACCATTTTCAAGCTATATCGCCTGCTATTGAAAAAAGTTCTAGTCTTGATTTTGTTCTAACACGGACCCTCGATGTACATGGACACGAAATACAATTTGACACCGGGAATTAACGAAAACGTCACCTAGATACATCAAGGGAAAAAGCCTTGTTATCATTGATTTGAAAACGTACGAAATCGTTAAATAACACTTGAGTTGGATCAAATTATGTATCCCTTTATGACTTTATGACTAAAGAATCGATTAAAAAATAAACTGTATCTAAGATGTCTTCCTAAAAGTCGTTTTGACAATAAGCCTGACAAATACTTAGGAAATTCTTCATGTAAGTTGTATGGTGGATTCTAGCAGATCGTTTTCCCATATGGCTATCCTGATAAACTGTTACTGACTTTTTCTGTCTCGACGGACTGATTGTATCACCTCGCCCGTGACAAGTTACAAAGTTACTTTCTGTCTGGTTTCACTAAATCTCGACAGACAAGATAATTGAATTCATTCGCTCTGTTTTCACTCATCGAACGTTTGATTATACTTAAAATCTGCTCACTACATAAAACGGCATGGACAACGAGGTGTCTCTCATATCAACGGTTAGTTTTGTATTGCGAACAAATTATTTTTTCTAGTTCAATTTGTTTGTTTGAATGAGGTTTATCGCCACTTTCTGTTAGATCGCAGAGGCTGAAGCACCTAACAATGGTCCTGGTATTTCTCACACTAGTACCATCATTACATCCTTTCTTAGCCTCCAACTGGTATTCCACATAGGTCTACAATAATCAACCCATTGGTGAAAGACAAGTAGTCGGAAAGAATGAGTGACGCAGTGGAGGATCGAGCCCGGGACCTCTAGAATGACAGTCCGACTATACTAGTTCAATGTGGGCCGCCGTCATAGGTAATGGGGCTGTAGTAGTACTATGACTACTATAGCAATAACGTATGCGAACCCATGCTCATACGCTCGCATAGGCTGATGAACGTTCTTATAAGCAGAAGCCCAAAATTAATTTCAACATATTAAGAAAAAATCAGCCTATGTCAGCGTATAAAATATACGCTAGTAATACGGCATGCATTCGTCAAAAACGCTAGAGTGTCGGCAGAGGTACGTTACTCATAAGTCAAGTACGCTCGTCATACCCAGGCATAAAATTATCATTTTAGTTGTGATTTAAGAGCTACTCCTCTCTTGTAAGGGTGCATGATTTTTTTTTTGTTTGAATAGTTTTGTGTGTGTGTGTGTGTGTGTGAGTGAGAAGCAGTTTCAAATGAAGAATTACGCGCACGACCACAATCGAGAGGAGAGAAATCAAGAACTGTTAAATATACCTTCAGCAAGTTTTATTTGTTGCGTCCCAGGGGTCTTTTCAAACTGACCTATCATATCAGCGGGAGAATCAACAGCTTTCTATTTTCCCTTCCGCTTGACAATTTCTAGCTCTAATGACCGAATGTCAAAAGAGCAATGGCAATGGCGCGCTTTTCGTCTACCATTTCGTCTGTCTGCCTTTCCGTAAACTTTATTTCGTAAAAGAGTCAACAGCTCTCATTTGATTCCCTGCAATCTTATACAGAACAAATGTATCATCGTAAGGATCTACCTTTCGGGCTAAGTCTTTTAAGTATTTTGGGGAAGGAGGCATTATTTAAGCTTAAACAAAATATCGTTATCGCGGTAGAGCTGGATTTCCTACAAATACGAGGGTGGATCAAAAAATACGTGGACTTTTACTATAACTTTTGTATTTCCCGACGAAAATCAATGAAATTTTGCACACGTCTCAAATCATTCAATGTTGACAAATTATCAAATTAACAAGAGTCTGCTATGACTCTGACGTAAAAAATCCAACATTTGATATACCTGGGTAGGTGCCACCGGCGCAATCCATTTTGTAACGTTACTTCCTAGTGTTACAACCCGCAATTGTCCCCTCATTTTGGAACTAACACTTCCAAACTTCGCCTAATTACGTATTGACGTTATGAGTTAGGATATGTAAAATTTTAAGCATAATTCATTCGCTGTTTTCGAATTTAAATGCAGTGAACTAAGGGTACGCTTCAATTTTTGAACTTCAAAAGGACGGCACCGGCGCAGCCAGAGACAACCAGACAATAATAAAGTTCTGCTGGACCTATGAAAAACCTAATCGAGAGGTTTAAATGATAAAATATGCTAAAATGTCTTCAAATGTAAGCAGATACCTTCTTTTTAAATGGTTTAAAAGGTTTGTTTAAGAATGGAGAGTGTTTCTGAAGGATGACACTCGGAGAATGGAAAACGTCGGATTGGTGTTTAATTTGTTATTGTCACAGAACAACATCAGTTCAGAATCGTTTAGACACATTACACATTTAAGATCATCGTTTTGGATCAGATGGATATGAAAAAAGTACATATCCAATGGGTAGGTGATGCAGAAATCGTGTTTATTGTTGAGTTGAGTATTTTGAAAAGTGCTGACTTTCGAGGCAGAACTTATCAATACCGCAGCGTCATATTGACGTCGTTACCGTGCGCCGGTACCAAATGACTACATGTTTTAGAATGGTTGCTACAGGTGACCAACTATTTGGATTTCATCCAAATTTACACGACAAAAAGAAAAATGCCTCAATTTAATAACAATGTAGTTTTCTCTTCAAAGTCTGTGAAATCAAAATTTCTGCAACGCTAGTCTACGTAATTTTTGATTCACCCTCGTATACACAGATTGAATGAACAATCATTTACAAGGATATTCCTTTCGATTTTAGGTTAGCTCCTTCTAGTCGCACGGGAGTCGCACGGGAAAAGGTGGAATTATTAAATTTAATTCAAAATAGCTTCTTGGTCACAACTGAGTCTCCATTTTCATTTGGATTCTCTTTAAACTTTCGTAGAATGGTCATTTAAAAAAATGGATTGTTTCAGTCGACAAACTAGCAGATAACTCCAGTATCTTGAGAATAAGAGCTCTTAAGCTTAAGGGAAAAATAGATACAAATTTTCATCGTCATCAATATAGATTCCAGAAAAAGTATTGGGAACGCTTCACACTTGCACAGAATTGTTTAACTATCAAAGGGGTCGTTACTCGTAGAGTGCGAATGGGTCAGATGCGACAAGTATTTCCGATTAAGGGACTTTATCAACATTTTGTTTCAAGAATGGTCTTTCACTTGACTTGAGGCTGATTTTACATAGAGATGACATTTCATTTAATAGTTTAATATGTGATGAATGTTATACTATCGTTTGAAGAACTATATTTCACCACTACTTTCTTCTCAGAAGAGCGTCTCAGGCTCGTGTCAAAAGCCATTGTTTCTTACTCTAAGCCTTATCGGTTTGTTGTATATCGTTATGCTAAGAAATTAGAAATGTCACAGCCATAAGATACTCAAACGTTATGCATACGCTTACATTCGTTATCTATACGTTACTCGTTCGCTTGTGCTCAAACGTCGATAAGAGTTACCTATACGGTGACTTACGGTAGCGAACGTCTACGTACGTTTTGTGTTCGTTGCGTTAACGCGGTCATATTGTTCAAAAGAACACCTTTAGCGGTAGCGTGTCGCACTTTAACGCAAAAGGCCCTGGGGGCACTGTACGAGGGATTTGGAATGGCTCTGATTGAGATGACTGTCAATTTCATAATATGATTATCTGTAATGAATCAAATATTGGGAAAAACATCTTGTAAGAAGGATAGACAAAATAAAGGAGCGTTGGAGTGGCTGGTGGAGCATCAGGTCAGGTGATCGGTTCAGTATCATGTTGGTCCTTTGTCTTCTTTCATATTGCCAATATTGTGTTTGTATAAGAGACTAGTTTTAAGAAGCAATTGTTCTCTTCACTTTATTCATTCATTCTTCTTCCTCAATTTTAGAATTCAGTTGTGAGAAGTTCATTTTGTCGCTAGCGAGTTTGCAAGAACACGTAGTTGATATTTCTTTTCGTTTGGCTGGTCAACTCGATGGTTTGTTGAATTAAATATTTAAATAAAGGACCTTTGATAAAGAACAAACTAGATACAGACATATCTGAATAGAATATATTTCAATAACTTCATCCCCTGACTAGACAAACACATTCTTGGGATAGACTAGAGTATCCGGTGGTGTCCGTTAAGAAAATATCATATTTCTGATGTTTGTAATAAAATTTTGGCATTTTGTCTGGAAATCTACATACCAATAAGCAATATTAAATTATTATTGGAAATGTAAGGTTGAACCCCCAAAAAGGCATATGTGATCCGTTGCCCCCCAAATTGTGTCAACTACGAAATCTATAAGAAACATTTTTTTTCGGGAATCAAGATTTGATCCCGCAGATGGAAAATTTCGGAAATACTTCAGACATTCGGGGCGAAGCGTCAGTGGCGGATTCAGAGGGGTCTTCGTAGGTTCAAATGAACCCTTTCTGACAATTATTTCATTTTCATGCAGAATTTCAATTAACCCTTCTGCTTTTCACGCCATATTCCTATTGCAAAGTTTTTGGCACACAATATAGACTAATATCAGCCTGCACAGATGTGCAGTCTGATCTTAGCATACACTACCTGCCTTCTTGATTTGTGGTAGAAAAATCTTTAGGTAGACTTTTAAATACGTCTTAAATAAGGGACGTTGTTTTTTATATAAAAAAAAGCAGGATAACGTGTAAATTTAATATTTCTGAAAACAAACCCCTTTTTTGTATGTTCGAACCCCCTTTTCAGGAAAAGAAGATACGCCGTTGATTATGCTTTTGCTTTATTTGGATCCTAGCTTTCTAAACAACTGATGGAATTTTACTATGACAATGATCACTCAACCAACAAAATTTGCAAAAAGAAAAATATAATATAAACCATGTTTCAAATTTTTTCAATTCAAAATTTCGGTAATTTTTAAGATTTTAAGTATGAATGCATCAACATCTTAAAGTAAAGTTGCTTAGCTATGATGATTTTTAAAAAGTAATTATGATCAATTGTAGCTGTGATAATTATCATCGGATTCGAAATACGGCTCAACCAGTTGTTGTTGATTTTCTTTAACTTTTTTTTCTTAAATGTTTTGCCCCAATTTTCCTTCCTTGGGCTAAGTATTTCAGAGTTCTTATTGTGTCTATCTTTAAGAACAAACCAATCAAACAATAGTAGACAAGTTGTCATACATTTTTTTTAACATTGTGTAAATGTTCACAGACGGGGCAAAAAGATAACAGATTATTGCATGACAGATATTACATCAAATATGCATTGATAAACGCCATTCAAAATAAATTTTGATAGAGAAAATTGCGATTTCTCTGACATAATTCAAATTGTTAGCGTCGCATAGGTTCTTGAAGAAATAGGAAGCTATGTATAGAAATTGTATGCATATTTCATTAAAGGGAGGTAATCAATATAGCTAATTTTGTTCATCCTGAACAAAATTTGCTACAATTAACAACATCGTGAAATTGACAAATGAATGATTTTTGAATGATTAAGGAATGAAATTGAATGAGCGTGTGGAGCGACTTTTGAGTGAATTAAAAGGAAGGTTATCCAACATCGACAATTTTGTTCATCATGAACAGAGTTGGTGATGTGTATTACCCCCCTTTAATAAAATATGCACACAAGTTCTATAACTTGCCCCCTATCTCACGAAGAACGTTAACACTTTGAATTATGTCAGTGAAATCGCGATTTTTCTCAATCAAAATTTAATTTGAATGGCAGTGTTGATTCCATATTTTTCAATGGGTTTGATCGTTTTTGAATGGTTTGAGTGAGTGATTGGAATGAATGATTGGAGCGCTGAGTGATCAATTTAGACTGGTTTTGATCGAGATGAATGTCAATTTCACGATGTTACTGACTGTATATAGGATTACCTCCCATTCAATTCACTCACAACTCGCTCCACACACTCATTCAATTTCATTCCTAAATCATTCCGAAATCATTCATCTTGTCAATTTCACGATGTTGTTAACTGTACTCTTGACGATTTGTAGCAATTTTGTAACAAACATATTACAAAAAAAGACAAAACGAAATTTCTTAGCAAGCGTCTTCTGAGTTTATGTACAAGAAAAACTATTGATATCTTACAATTAACGATATACGGCGAACAAACGGTAAATGACCGACAACGGATGATCGAAAAGGATTAGCTAAAGTACACTGAGCTGAGATAAACTTGAAGTAAAAAAGCTCCTGATTTATTTGAAGATGAACTCAATAACTCTTTTCTTCTGCGACACATTAAGCTAGGATTAGAAACCTACATTTACAGTATCATTTGCCTAGAAATGGCCCCACAGAGTCTCTTTGGACAGTATATTGCCTATCAATGGTTTAGGTGGAATTAGGAGAGTAAGATATTAGATTAATAAATCACTCGAATCCCAATCTAGTTATAAACCACGTTCTAGACCACTGAGAAACAGAAATAACAGGAGTTCACATGCTTCAGTACCAAATATGATTTTACAGTACGTGTCTATACTAAATGGGATCCGAAAGGGAAACAGTGTATTTCTTTCATAGCCACCTTTGTCACAATCAATTGCCATCTCGAATGATACACGTAGCTACCCTTAATTTTTTCCTACATAACAGCTCATCAGACATATTACATATGTGCAAAATAACTTCAAATGACGCCAATTAAACAGCACCTAAAAGACGCTAAAGCGATATTTTTTTTATTGAGGATCCAGAAATGCTCATAAAACATATTGTTTTTAGATGTGAGAAAAGGAATCCGTTGTTCGAATCTCTTTGCGACAACTTGATTTAAACCTCGTCCAAAATAGAAAATAACCTTATTACCATTTTCAAGCTATATCGCCTGCTGTTGAAAAAAGTTCTAGTCTTGATTTTGTTCTAACAAGGACCCTCGATGTACATGTACACGAAATACAATTTGACACCGGAATTCACGAGAATTAACGAAAACGTCACCTAGATACATCAAGGGAAAAAACAATCAAATTATGTATCCCTTTACGAGTTTATGACTAAAGAATCGATTAAAAAAATAATCTTGAATCGGAAATAAATTTTAAAATGTTTTGTTTGCCCTAAAACAGGTCCACCAAAACGGCGTCATCTTCTGTTGAAAGTTCGCCGAATCGCGGCGTGAAGAGTGGTCAGTTGCAATTTGACAAACCTATTACTGCAATTGCGCCTCCTGTGTGGCTTAATTTCAAAATATCCCCCCATCTAATAATAATGATATCTTTATTTTCTTAGCAAAGTTAAAAACAGCCAAATGATAAAAAGGGTCGAATAAATGTTATTGGCTGTTCAAATTTTCCTGTGGTCTGTTTTATAAGGATTCTGCGTCATGTAAGTTGTAAGCATGTATCAGATTATTATTTATCTTTATAGTTGGTTATCACTTTCAACAGGGAATTAAAAATTCGAGGACATAATACTTGATGATTGGCTTTTCAAATTAATCATGATTACTTTACCAGATCTTCTGTTAAAGCCCATTGCCCATTTTTGTGCGCTCTCCACCAAGAGTTCCAATTTACTCGTTAAAGTTTATCTTGTCTCCTCGTTTTTCACCACTTAAACGATCAAGGACAAAATACTTTAAAAATCAGCGTAAAACACCCAATAAAACAACAGACTTTGGTCAATGAAAGGAGGTTTATCACAGAACAGCGTTTCTATAGTGTCTATTTTCTATGGCTACCAGGATGTTTAGCGCGTTAGAATGATATCCTGAACATTCCCGTGGTCATTTTTAATTATACTCAAGTATTTGAAAGGCGCTAGGGCATCTACAAGTTCAGAATTCAAGGATCTTGAAACACGCACCGCGAATAGCATTTAAACAGAAATAATCGTATTGACAAGGAAGAACACTAATTACCAATGTTTACACCTGCGTTTTTGCGTCTCATCAGACTGCATGAAATTAGAAAAAATGAGATATTTGGACAATGAAAATGTCAAGCTGTATTTTTGACAGCCTCCGTGGCCTATAGCTAATGCACTCGACCCGTGACCTGGAGGCCCGTATTTTGAGCCCCAACGTCGCCGGGGTTTGTTTATTACCAAGACACTTAATAGCCAGTCCCAGTTCACCCAGCTGTAGAAATGGATAGCAGTGGGTTAATACCGCTACCTCTATCTCAAAAACGTTAAAAGGTCAAAATTGAGTGTTTGGGAGCGACTCTATAAGCTTAAGCTTTCGTCGCAATCGACTTAAATTAAATACGTATAAACTAAGCTGTGACTTTCGAAAACTACAAGTTTTCTTTCTTCTTGGCCGTATTTTGAATCGTACTTTGCTTGGAATACCACTTGACTCACATTTCGGTTTCGTCACACTCGTTGAATAATATTCTATACGGTCTCATTCAAAGCTCGACCTTTTACAAAGAAAAACGGGTGTTATATTCTTTATAAATATTTTTACATTTCAGTGCCCATGGACCAAATAAGTGTATATCATGTATCTTGACCTCGATGAAGAACTTCCAAAAGGCGGAAAGTACCAATTGTAGAATTCTTGTAAACTTTCACAAAGTGAGTATTTTTAATTTCACTTTTTTTCTTTTTCAATTTCTGGTAGTTTCTAAATTAAGTTTTAGCTCATCTGAGCACGATAGGTACATAGAAACTATTTTGATCGATGAATTCCTCGCAAAACAAACCTTAGAAATAATCTCCTCTCAAATCGGAAGGGTCTAGGTTTTCATATCTGGCATGATGCATCGCCTAGTGCTTGCCTTCCAAAACAGTTCAAAGCCCCGTATTGCGGAATTCTTGATTTCAGTTCCATTATGCACCCACATCGATTGATCGAAAAGAAAAAAAAAACGCAAAAAAGCGAGAAAAAAACCGCAGCAAGGGAAAATCTTCCTGGCAGCTTAGTCAAATAATTCCTCGAAGCCAGGTAATACAATTGCCCACAACAAGAGACATTTTTTTCAGCAGCGAGCTAAAAAGGCCTATCGGCTGTTTCAGATAATTCCAAAAGAGAGGTAAATATGTTTTCTGTAGCAAGGTAAAAAATAAACTTACGGCGTGGTAGAACATATTCCTACAGAAATGTAAAGGCTTTTTTTCAGCGATATAGAAATATTCTCAGCTGCATGGTATTAAATATTTTCCTGGCAATTTTTAAGTAGTGAGGAAAAATCGCCATAGCAATGTAAAAGATTTTCAGCAGCAAAATAAAACATTTCACAGCAACAAGGTAAACCAAAGCAATAAAAGCGCCGAAGGCCTGGTTTATAAAGAGGCAATGTGACATTTGAAGGCATGCACTCAAATTTTTGAATCTTTTTAACAAGGCTTTTTTAGGCGAGGGAAACCAATGGTTCCATTTACCTATAGGGATCGTAAGCCACATTCTGAACTGATTTCAAAGGGAAAATGTCGAACGGTATGCTCACTATATATCGCTGAGTTTCCCAAAAACAACGCATTCCCAAGGTATAGATTACTACGCCCGATACCGCTTTGCAGACAGGCACAACTCGCGATTTTATAATTTAAGTTGAGTTGATTGGTTTGCTACTAGTCAGTCTTTATATTTATCCATTAAATCATTCCGTCTTACAATCGTAGTAATGCTGTTTTTATAGGGGCACAAGCTCGTCGGCTCTTTCTTTAACATTGAATTGAATTCCGTAAGTTGTATTTTACTGTGTGACAACAAGAAATTGATAGGGCCAATTTCTCCCTTTCCCACAATATGGTCAACCTTATACTCATACCCCATTATTTATTTTAATTTCTACCCTAGATATATATCAAATCACACTCGTATTGATTTATTGTCTGCAACTTGTTCAAAGTTGGCCCGATAGCAGTCGGAGGCTAGGAAAGGGTGTATTGGTAGTACAGATGAAAGAAATACCAGGAATCCATTGTTAGGTGCTCCGGCCGCCGCGATAAAACTGCGAAATTGTTGAAAGTGGCGAAACCCCAATCAAACAAACAAATCAAAGTTGGCCCAGTCTAAAATTTTGTCGC
The DNA here is from genome assembly GCA_948146395.1 of Fragum whitleyi. Classification (NCBI taxonomy): domain Eukaryota; kingdom Metazoa; phylum Mollusca; class Bivalvia; order Cardiida; family Cardiidae; genus Fragum; species Fragum whitleyi. The sequence continues at coordinate 25,975,950 of OX411555.1, read as the reverse complement.
CAGTTTTAGGCTTTAATGATTAGACTAGGTTTTTTTTAATTTTTCTAATTTAGAGTAATTCATTACAAGACAACAAATTGTTAGACAGATCCAAATTGTAAAGGGTTGCAGATTATATACAATATGTGAGCAAATTAGTAAAAATTGTAAGAGAAAGGGTAGATAATATTAGGGAGAAAGGAGAACGTGTTAGCAGCGTTTTTCTTCTTTTTCCCTATTAGCAAGGTCATCCGTCAAGATCAAATATAAAAGCTATGTATCTTTAACACAGCAGTGATTTTGGCAGTAATAAGTAAGAAAATATCTGTTAGATAACGACATGTTGAATGATAAAGGTTATATTCCAGAAAATTGATCTCGTATGTTGTTTCGTCTATTCAGTTCCCTTGCCTTCAGTACTATCAGTACTTTGATTGTAGCACAGCATAGTAATATGCAAGCACTGCGTTGAATACACAAGGCACTTCGTGTCGCACAAAAGTTTATGACGTAAACTAGACGTATTTTTTGCCTGCGCGAGAGCACAAAAATGTTACGTAGCACACGCGTTGTTCGGTTTTTGACTCGATTGTCTTTTTCCTAGGCAATTTCCAGGATACAGGGTTGTTTCCTACGACCTACTTAACCAGGCAAAAAATTACTTTGCAGCATAGTAAAAAGAATGCCTACGTATAGTGTAAACGGGATTAATTTTGCGCAGAATTTGTTTTGGCTATATTGGCGGCCAAGCTAAGATGTGCCAAAATTAATCAACCGCTAATATTTGTCATTTTTCATTTATTAAGACGGAAATGTAATCGTGATGTACATGTCATTCAATGTTAATTAACTTTACACCAAAGATATACATACCTTACGCATTGGAAATTCTTCAAATTGGAATAAGAAAATCTGCTGACAACATCTTTATTTCGAGGGAGTGCAATACTATTGTAAGTGACTATATGAAATAGGCACTTAAAAAAGAATTGTACTGACTTCTCGATTTGTAAGTGTCTTGAGACCTTAGAAAATCCTGACAGCAAGGTGAAAAATTTTCACCGCACCGAGCTTAAAAAATTTTCATATCTAGGTTAAAGATTCTGCCTGCAGCAAGTAACAAATATTCCCAGAGGCAAAATATTTGTCTACTGCAGCTAAGTAAAACAAATTACCTGCAGCAAGGTGAAAATTTGCCCCGAATCGAGCTTACGTAAATTCCCCGAAATAAGTAAAAAATGCCTGCACCAAGAAAAAAATCCCGACAGCAATGTTAAAAAGTTCCCAGCAGAAAGATGGAAATTTATTTCCCATGACAAGGTTAAAAACTCCTTGTGTGATTTTCAAAGATGAAAAAAAGTATATGGGTTTTCCTACAGCAATGTTAATTCTTTTCAATCAGTTTGTTAAAAAATTTGCCTGCATCAAGGTGAAAAAATATTCACGGTGTAAATAAAATCTTTCTTACCGCGAGCCAATAAATTTTTCTGTATTAAAAAAAAAAAAAAATCAAGGAAAAGTAATTGTCTGCAGCAGAGAAAACATCATCTCCGCAGTATGGCTGATTGTCCGGCAGGTAGATGAAACAAATTCCCGTAAGAGAGATAAAATAAAATCCCATCAGCATGGTAGACTAAATTCTTCGGCAGAAAGATGAACTTTTCCTCCGAAAGATAGCAAATTTTCCCCGCAGCAAGGTAAAATTGTTCCTTTCACATAATTCAAAAGTATTGTCTAAAGCAAGATAAAATATTTTCCCACATCAAGGCAAACAATTCCCCGAAGTGCAGTTAAAAAATCGTTCTCGCAGTGATTTAAAAGGTTCTCCGCAGCGAGACGAGAAAAATTCCACCTGTACCGTGGTTAAAATTTTCTCTGCAGCGTGGTAAAAAAATTTCCCTGTACTGAAGCTTGATAAAAGTTTCCTCTGTGGCACGCTATGAAATTTTCCCTGAAACGTAGTAAAGATATTTCCCTGTGGCGTGGTGAAACTTTGCCCGACTCAAGATAAAAGAAATCTCTGCAGCGTAGTAGAAACATTTTCCCGACTCAAGATAAGAAAAAATCCTGTCGCGTGGTAAAATATTCCCCGACTCAAGATAAAAAAATCCTTTCAGCAAGATATAAAAAAGAATTTTTGCAGCTTGGTAAACATATTCAAAACATTCCCATATCGAGGTAAAATTTCTAAATCGAATTTATACAATCGAATAGACCTCGAAAATTATACGGGCGTAGCCATGAAAGCACGTCGTTTCGCAAGTGGGTTCATATGACGTTACAAGCTTAAAAATATATTTTGAAACGTAACATTGGGACCTGAACGGTATTTTCAATATTTCTGGGTGTAAAATACTGTTTTTACGTTTTCTGTATGTAAAATTAATGAATATTATTGATATTTGCGTTAATAGAATTTCACACACACACACAAAAAAAAAAACAAAAAAAAAAAAACAAAAAAACAAACAAACGACGCGTATCATTAAGCACGCGGATTATATGACGTCAAATTCATCAACTTTCCCGCTGACGTTGGATATCATTGATGGGCGGAGCTATAAACATATGAGATATGAATTTTATTGCCAATAAAAGTCTATCTAATTTCTTATTATTACATACATGCGTTTTACGCCATCGTGTTATAATGATTCACCACTTCAAATGAGGGCTGACATCAATTTAATTACAATTATATAAAATCATTGCCTAAACTTCTATACATAGTTATTTCTTGATTTTAAATGTAGAGTAAAAATCCTATTCGAAAGCGAATGAAACAATTTTAATACGTAAATTTATTGACCCATTCCATTAAAGAAATACCTCAGCGATTCCCAAGTTTCCGCTGTATAATGAAACTTATGTATGCTTATTACCTCCCAGTAATAAAAGGCCGAAGTTAAGCGACGTCTTACGGAACCTGCTAACGGAATCTTAGAATTACCGGAAATGTTGACGCCATAGTAAATTGTGACCAGGACAAGTAAGAAAATGTTTCCCGACATATTCATTGAATTATAAAAACGCTTGCTTTTGCTTGTAGTTATAGTTTTAGGAACTACAATATGTCCAATTGAAAAGATTTCCATAAGAATGACGTAATACAAGTTCCAAAAAAGGTACAGATTAATCAAATTCACGCAATGTACCCGTATGGATTTTAATTGATGGATCATTAGTTCACAAACCTTTAAATTTGGTCCTTTGCAAATTGTGATCGTTGTGAGATTTTTTTGTATTATTAATTTTTTTTAATGCCTGTCATTTTCGTCTTTTTTTAACTTGAGTACTTATTACATGTATCCCTATCCATCACTAAATGGCAATTTAAAATTGACAATATACTCGAATTTCAATTCTAAAAACCATCAAAATTTAATCATAAAGGGTACATTGAATTGACGTCTGTATTTTTATTTTTGAAAATGGACTATTCTAAAATTTTTGTTTTGTACAGTTAAGAACATCGTGAAATTAACAAGGTGAATGATTTGGGAATGATTTAGGAATGAAATTGAATGAGTGTGTGGAGCGAGTTTTGAATGAATTAAATGGGAGGTAATCTTATATAGCAAATTTTATTCATAATGAACAAAATTAGCTATATTGATTACCTCCCTTTAATAAAATATGCATACAAGTTCTATACATAGCTGCCTACTTCTTCAAAAACCTATGCGACGCTAACAATTTGAATTATGTCAGAGAAATCGCGATTTTCTCTATCAAAATTTATTTTGAATGACGTTCTTGATTCTATGTTTTGCAATGGGTTTGAGCGTTTTGAATGGTTTGAGTGAGTGTTTGGAATGGATGATTTGAGCGCTGAGTGAGCGATTTAGAATGGTTATGATTGAGGTGAATGTAAATTTCACGATGTTATTAACTGTAATAATTGAGTTAGACAACAACAATTACAAAGTGATTTTATCTATGCAGGTTTTCCTGGAGAACGGATCACGTGCATTTGAGTCTATAAGATATAATCTCTTATTTCCAAAGGATTGAATAGGAATCAAGACAAAATATTTCCCTAAACAGGATTAGAACATGCGTTGGATACGGTGAATTACAAATAACTCTGATATGGGTTTTTATCTGGTTTATATACAACATAGAAATTCTCAAACGAAGAACTAAAATCAAAATAAAATAACTAAAAAAGAGTCAAGTTAGTGCTAATGTCTTTATCGTATTGCAAATATGTTTTGAGAATTTCAGGCAAACACGTTTCGTTTAAAGATCGTTTCCCCATATGGCTATCCCTGATAAACTGTTACTGACTTTTTCTGTCTCGACGGACTGATTGTATCACCTCGCCCGTGACAAGTTACAAAGTTACTTTCTGTCTGGATTCACTAAATCTCAACAGACAAGATAATTGAATTCATTCGTCCTGTATTCTTCCAAGGTTTGTTGATGCTTTAAATTTATGGATGGCATTTGCCGAACACAGTATTTCATCAGAATACTTTTCATTTAGGGAAATATGACTTAATGTTATCGTTACTTTTGGTGTTAGCCTTACTAAGTGTCTATTGTGGCGACCTTTTACCTTTATTTATCGAAGGTCAAAAGAGCTTAATTAAGCGATGACGTGGTTCCTAACCGTCCGTCCATCTCTCTGTCAGTAAACTTGTCTCTTCTACGCGATTAGTCTACATATATTATCTGATTCACAATATTCTTTTCCAAGGAGAATTCATTTAATGGTCATTAGGAAGATTCCTCTTTAAAAATGTAGCTGGTTTGTCAGAAAATACGAGAAAACACTTGAAACTTGGACAGGGTAACTGTATAGCCCGGGAATCTGATCCCTGCTATTTAAATGAATAAAAATCTGATTATTCCTACTCGGCTTCGCACGTGCTTTCATAGGAATGAATAATAAACGGTAATTAATGTAATATATATTTTATTAATTGATAAAAAATGTCAGTAATTGTAATTTAAGCAATTTGTCTACAGAGGTCGAATTCGGGTCAAATATACCAAAGTATAGAATCATAAGAATGATCACTTTCGGACCTTGGGCTGATCCGTTGGAAACATGGGGAAGAGGGCCTCGGGTTTTTGCTTAATATATTTTATTTTTTATTTTTCAAAGAATGGGTCTGGTGTAACCGGTGTCTGCAATGAGACTCCTCTTTTCTTTTCGAAAAAAAAAAGCATTCAGTACACAAATATTCGATTCAGTTAACAACATCGTGAAATTGACAAGGTGAATGATTTTGGAATGATTCAGGTATGAAATTGAATGAGTGTGTGGAACGAGTTTTGAGTGAATTTAATGGGAGGTAATCCTATATAGCAAATTTTGTTCAGGATGAACAAAAATAGCTATATTGATTACCTCCCTTTAATACAATATGCATACAAGTTCTATACATAGCTTCCTATTCCTTCAAGAACCTATGCGATGCTAACAATTTGAATTATGTCAGAGAAATCGCGATTTTCTCCATCAAAATTTATTTTGAATGACGTTGTTGGTTCAACGTTTTTCAATGGGTTTGAGAGTTTTTGAATGGTTTGAATGAGTGTTTGGAATGAATGATTGGAGCGCTGAGTGAGCGATTTAGAATGGTTATGATTGAGGTGAATATCTATTTCACAATGTTATTAACTGTACTAGCGTTCAGACTGAGGCTTAAGATAATGGTTAAGCTGATTACGATTTAAATTTATATGCATCCTATCTTCAATAACAAAAAGTTTTACCCAAAACATGCACCTATTTAATGATTTAAAGGTGTGCTAGATGATTTATAATCAGTCATACTATCAATCTTTAACATTAACCAGTTTAAACTATAACCTATAAAAAAGAGTTAGCTTACGTGCATGGTTTTATACGGTTCAAAATAGGACAATATACGTCTATGAAGCTGAACAATTTCAGAATATTTGCATTTTCGATCTCCCATCTGTCACACAACGACCCCATATTTGTCTGACATCAGCACTGCCTAGGAACATGGCGGTCATCAAAAAATAGTCTTAGTTTTAAAATTTGTCTTCGAAAGGGGGGAGGTACTTTATTTAAGATTCTTACAAATTCCCAAGCATTTTATAGCTATGGCAATATTAAAGTAAAAAACCCAGTGTCTCTAGGATTACTTATTTACACATTCATAGTCTGTACCTCTTGTTTAAACCTCTTTTGAAAAAAATAAGACAACATACGATTTGCTCAACAAATGACAAAAAATATTTATATAATATTGACTGTCGTCTAGAATGTCTTCGGATAAATTGGACAGGTATCAAGCTTGTTGTCTGGCAATGGGTTGAACATTGTCATGCTGAATAAAAACTTTTACAAAACTGCATTTAAATCAAAGTTCAGACAGTACAAAATGCACTAATCGAAAGTTAGTATTTATTTCAAAAATATTAAATTAAAACTCTAATGGGTTTAAAATGAGCTGACCTTTGCCTCCTGTCACAGCAGGGACACCGCATGTTCCGCATGACAGGAAGGTACAGGTTATAAAACTGTCAGAAATTTGTAGTATTTTTTTTTTTTTTTGCTAAAATGATTTTTAAATAGCAGGAAGTGGTGTCGTTTATCGCCTAGACGATTAACGGCAATTCATACCTCTCTTAAGTAGGTCCCAAAACAATTATAAGAACTCTTTTTTGTTTAAATTGTAAATGCCACATAAGACAATGTTCTTTATGATCAGTATTTATCGACATGCATTCAGAATTAAGTGATTTTATTATTATATGACATAGCATCGTAGTTGTATATGTTTTCGACCTATTGCAATATTCATTTATTTCATGCGTATGTATTTTATTGTTAAATCATTTCAGGTGTCAATATTTACTTTGAAATCATAGCTATAAGACACAAGTTAAAAACATTTTCACGAAAAATGTAAGTAGCTTAAACTTTATTCCAAAATGAGCACCTATTTTAGTCACTTTTATATGTTTTGTAAACCATCAATATGAGCGAAGTAAGAAGGACCACGTTAAGACAAGCCAAGTTATGTGGTGATTTGATACTTCTTATACCATTTCTCCACTATTTTTTTTCTACGTAGACTAAATAAAGCAAATGTTTATAGCAAGGATATTATCACTTTTAAATATTTAACGTCCCAAACTCGTGATTAATGAATATCGATGTTATCATGAGATTTATAATTTCAAAATATAAATAAAAATAATATTAAAACTACCAAAGCAGTTTTCAATTCATTAGTGTAAACTCCCTATGTGTCTAAACAAGGGGAAATATAGATTGACAATGAGATCAGGAAATTATTATAAGAAATAACTCATTTACCTGTCTTGTTTCCTACTAACTCGGTGGCTTATTTCTTAGATAGGACGAAAACATATGACGCTAGCTTGCATAAACCAAACACTTAACAAAAATCAAACAGGATGAATCCTGACAAACTTGATATAACACAATTCAGAAACATGAGAAATATATGTAAGAAAAAGATCATGTAGGGACCATCTATGCAAAATTTAATTCTTGATAAAAAATTCAATATAAAGCTTTTGAAAAATCTTTAGACGACCTAAAACTCATACCACGGGGATACTCTGTAATGATTTATACTGCTTCGATGTGCTCAACAAGTAGTCTCGGATCATGCAATTCTGTAATAATCGAAACGGGCTTGCCTTTTTCATTTGAATTACAACGCTGATTGTATATGGTATCACGGAAAAACTCCATTACATGCATCATATGCAAGGAATTGTGGCATTCAGTTGGAATTCTAACCAAAAAGAAACGATTGAAAAATATTCAATTACAAAGAACTCTCTTTAGGCTATATTTTCAAATGTTTCCGCACATTAGTTTAAATGAATTAACATTAAATGCACTTTCTTCAGTCCTGCGTTCAAATGGCAAAGCGCTTATGATATTCTTTACCCAGATTTGAACGTGCCTTTGCGTATACGGTCGATTTATATAAATACTTAGCAAAAAAGAAACTTAACATGACATAGTGAGGGCTGCAGAGTCGCTTTGAAACCATATAAAATAAAAAACGATTACTATCACATGGAAGCTGAAAGTAATATCCGTCGGTTTAAAGAAGGTTCAGAACCAGATGTCTGATAAATGAGGGTTTAAAGGTTTTCAAGGGACAAAAGGGTCGATTTCAAAATTTACAGCAACATAAGAAAGTGTATCGGTGATGTTTTGAGTATCGGTCCTTGACGTTTTCGTGCTTAGTCGTTCCAATGTCGTGAGTGACCAAGGCCTAAGCACATAATTGTTGCATTTATCTTTCCTTAGCTGAAATAAATGAAAAAATGCGATGGCTCATGAAACAACCCCTTTACATGAAGCCACATGAGGCCTATCTGATCTCGACTGACACCGCTAGTGGTTGTGAACCGATTTCTTAATTGTTTATTTGGGTTTAAACCTCGCTTTCAATAGGTGTGAATTTAAAGTTCGACGGCTGGTGTACTAATCCATAGTTTCTTGTCGTTTCTCACGGCATGACTTGAACATTATCAGAGCCACCAATCGCCCTTTGCTCTTAGGCGTATTACTAGCTCATTCTGGGGCCGCCGTTATAGCGCAGTTGGTAGCGCTCGGACTGTCAATCTAGAAGTCACGGGTTCGATCCCCGACGGCGGCACTCATTCTTTCCGACAATTTGTCTCTCACCAAAGGGTTGATAATCAGGAATTCATTGTTAGGTGCTCCTGTCGCCGCGATATAACTTAAATAATGTTGAAAGCGGCGTTAAACTCCATTCAATCAATATTAGCCCATTTTATGGGATACTAATGAAACTAGTATTAATATTTTTGTCAAATATGGGATGAAAGATGGCCGAGCCGGAGATCGAATCCACGACCCCATGATTGAAAGCCAGTCGCGCTACCGACTGTCTAGCCGGACTCGGCAGTTCTAAACCAAGATGTAAAAATGTGAAAAATTGCCTGTCTTGAGTAGCGAAACTAAAGAGTGGCGTTTTTATGAGACATACAAGCTCTATGCTTACCCGTAGTCTGTTTTCTGCCATTTTTCGAATGCTGTTGCAAACTCGTTTCAGTAAAAATGTGCAAATAATTTTGTTTTTTTTATGGTCAGTTATCAGGAGTACATGTGACTGAGTAACAATGATCACTCAAAATGATCAATGTGTAGCTCAACATGAGAATGTGACCACAATCGGAAGTGACCGACGCACTAGCCTAGGCTCGCTTCAACTGCACAGAGTATTGCGTCTGAGTAGTTTCTGTAGTAAGTCCGACTAGCACATGTCAATCAAATTGGCATACAGTCATTGTTAGCCATTCAAAACAGTCCAAGAAGTATGCAAAGTTTCTTTTTTCTCTAATTATATATATATATGTTAAAATAACAAGCCTTTATATGTTTAAAATGTTTAATAATCCTCTACCGGTTTCACAAACGTTCATCAGGAGGAAGTAAACGTGGTTGCATATATTTATATATATATGAAATATTGACCTCCTAAATGAAGGGTTGGTTCCATTGTTACCTTTGTGGATTAATCCGTGATTAAGAGGGTGTCTATTTGGCTTTAAGTCCCTAGATTGACCTTCGACCGATCCGTGAAAGATTTATTATCAAGAAATTAATTCCAAGTTGCTCTTCTCCACCAGGTCTTTGAATGGGTACTTGTGGGAGTTGCAAGTCTAAGAGCTGTGGCAGCAGCATGCGTAGTGTATAGACAGCAAACATGCAATTCGATGATGTAAATATGTTTGATATAGCACCATACAGCACAAAGAAAGAAATCATATTATGTACTTGTATACTTGAACGTAGTTTTGCTTTCTCTTTATATGATGAAAATCTTTGACAAGAAAACGTGTCAAATTGTCAAGCAATGTGCATGTCTTTTTATCCGTGATGTAATTCCCCCAGGAAATCAGGACTTTGTCCGGGATTGCTATAATGAAACAGAAAAACAGGACTCAATTGAAATGGATTACCGAGGTTCAGCGGATTCATATGTTTTATATATTTGACTGAATGGAACCCTCAGTATTTTGTTAAAATGTTGACTGACTTAGAGTCAGAAACTTTGGATGCGGACAATTTTCTGAATCTAGAATGATCATGCTATCTTCTAGTATTAGATTTCTTCTAAATTCGACTTCCGTTTGACACATTTTATTTCAGTCTTGGGTTATTTCACCAAAAATATCTTCTCCCCCTTAACCATTGGCCTGATTTCAATAATACTTGGCAGGAAATTGTTCCTTGGGTAAATCTCCATGCACAAGTTTGTTTGGTCCATAAATGGGCATGGCCTGACAGGGCATATGTTCACAAAAATGATTGTCATTTTCCCATGATGTATATAGTATTGTTTCATTGTTAAAATTCTACCAAGACATATCTATCTTATTAAAAGAACTTTTCCTAATTAGAATCAGTACTGATATTTATTTTGAAAAACGGATTTTCATATAAGGTTAAGCCTACACTTTCTTTTCATCTTTTGGCCTCTTTCCTTGTAAACTTCCATGTCTGACTGTGTTTCTCATTGATAGATATTTGAAAGCCACTGGAGCGATACAGGCCCTCCTGGGCCTCTTGTTTAATTAAATGAAGGCAACATTGTAAAAAAAAGACATTTCATTTTGTTAATATTGAAAGATTAGTCTTAGTGTTTCACCTACACGAAATAAAGATTTTAAGGGCAAAGAATGCAACGAAGCCGCGGGCAAATCCCGTCTAGAGCTTACGGGTAAAAATGTCAGATACTGACTTACCCATACGACCTTGTGGTGGTCATTTTGTTTTTCATGGACAGTAAGGATTAAGAATCTTACGTCAGCTTTTGAATGCAGAACATAGTTATTAGAGTATGAATCGTGTGTGTGTGTGTGTGTGTTTTTGGGGGGGTCGGTTTTTTTCTGTTATTTTTTCTCTTGTTTTTCAAATAAATACATTTGTGACATTTTGGCTCAGGTCTCTTCTTGATCCTTATTTGCCATTTTTTTCAGAGAAGACACTCAGAGCAAACATATTAATAAACAAATTATTTTGCCGATTATACTTAGACATTGTCAGCTTCAAAATGGCTACTATAATACCTGGATAAGTTTAGCGAAAACAATAAAGAAATTAAGAGTGAAGAAGTTAAGCCCAACAAATCTAACTTTGATAGTAGAATTACAAAAATTCGTCAGGAGTCGAACCCGAGACCTCTACATCCCAAAGCGAATGCTCTACAACGTCGCTATAAAAGCTGGCTTGTACGACAAAGCAGTACAAACACCCCTTATACTAAACCCGGCTACATTTAGACTTCTTTTTAGTAAATGGGTCGCTTAAGTTAAGATCCAAAAAATAAATTATAAAAGTCAAAAATCAATTCAAAATATTATTTGAGCACAGACTACGAAGTGAAAGATATATACAAATTATTGTTTGTTAACAATGATCAAGTTGGCAATATTTCTATATAGGATAGAAAACGAGAGCCGTGGTATATGGGAAATAGACACGAGCGTTAGCGAGTGTCTATTTCCCATATACCCTGGCACGAGATTTTCTATCTAACTTAGACCACGCTTTTCTTGCACTATCTGTATTTTAACCCGAAGCTCTAAATAATGAAAAAGAGCAAATTGTGCTGTGATATTACTCTAATCAAGTGTGAATATGCTGAAATTACTTATGAATCTATTTCCGTTACCATTTTCAGATCTTTTGCACTTTTGCGACTGTCGAAAGTCTTTTGAAAAAAGAGCTGTATAAAATGCTCGTCATCATTTTGAAATGACTCTACCCAAAAACCAGTCGAGATTCACGTGCAAGACACACTACAACCATATATGTGTTAATACAACGCTCAGAGTTGTATCTGTGATATATACTTTTGAAATACCGTTCTCTGATTGGCCGATTCGCTGATTAGCGTTGTCTAACTCGAGTTATAGCTATCAAAATTTTATTACAATGTATAAGGTTTCATTATAGAGATAGTGCCGTATTATTATTTCAATGATTACCAAATTTTGAGCGATATGAATTAGTGAAGTTTATTAAATAAGACGCATTCAAAGATCTTTACTTCAAAGTCATTTAGGAATGAAGATGAATGAAAAATATTTTAGACCACGCTTGAAGCGCATCGCCCAATCAGAGTACAGTATTTCAAAAGTATATAATACAAATACAACTCCAAACATTGTTTTAACTGATATACGGTTGTAGTGTGTCTTGCACGTGAATCTCGACAGGTTTTCGGGGCCGAGTCATTTCAAAATGATGACGAGCATGTTTTATACATGTTTTTCCTTAAGACTTTCGACAGTCGCAAAAGTGCAAAAGATATGAAAATGGTAATGGAAATAGATTCATAAGTGATTTCAGCATATTCACACTTGATTAGAGTAAATTCACTTCGAGATTTACTCTTTTTCAATATTTAGAAGTTCGGGTAAAAAATACAGACAATGTAAGAAAAGCGTGGTCTAAGTCAGATAGAAAATCTTGTGTCGCGATATATGGGAAATAGGCACTCGCTGACGCTCGTGTCTATTAGTGCCGTTTTCTATCCTATACATAACCCATGAACAATATGTCAAGGTTTTGCGTCCAATTAGTCCACGTTATACTTGTTTGTACGCGTTATCCCAATAATTTCGTTAATACTAATAACCCAAACACAGAATCTTCCTTTTCTGTCAAAATTGTACACATCTATGCTTCCTGATTTTACGAAAGATTATAACAATTATCATCTCATTTTCCATGTGCTTTTCTAATTTGAGCTTGGTTGTACTTTTTTGTCTAAAGTTGAAATACTATAAATTTAGTACATTATACCGATTTGAAAAATAAGACAATAAGTAGGTGCTCTTCACATTTCAAGAGTGTTTGTTGAAACGGTTGAATCCGAGCAAAATCCTTGTTTGCGGAAGAAACATATTCAACTTGTGCATATGATGGGATATGTATACTAAATCTTTACACCTAAGAAAATATACCCGAAAAAATTTCTTATGTGAGGTTCAGCCGCCTTTTTGGCCTGGTCTAGCAGACCATAGAAGACAACCCTCTATCCTGGAAATCGCCTAGTGAAAAGATAATCAAGTCAAAACCCGAACAACATGTGTACTACGTAGCTTTTTATTGTGCTCATGCGCGCCAAAAATAGGTATAAACTACGTCATCATCTTTAGTGCGACACGAATTGCTTTGTGTATTCAATACAGTGCTTGCATATCATTACGCTCTGATAATATAAAAGTACTGGCAGTACTGGAGGCGAGGGTACTGAATAGACGAGATAACACACGAGGTCAATTTTCTGGATTTTAACCTTGATTATTCACCTTTTCCTTATCATGTATACCAGATATTTTCTTACTTATCGCTGCCAAAATCACTGCTGTGTTAAAGACACATAGCTTTTAAATTTGATCTTGACGGATGACCTTGCTAATAGGGAAAAAAAGAAAATGCTGCCAACGAACACCTTCTCCTTTCTCCCTAATATTTTCTACTTTGTCTTCTACAAATTTGCCCGCATATTGTATGTAATTTGCAACCCTATACAATTTGGACCTGTCTAAACATTTATTGTCTTGTAATGGATTAATCTAAATTAGAAAATTTTTAAAGCCTTTTCCTTTTCCTTAAACAGGCGACAAAATTCTGGACTGGGCCAACTTGGAACAGGTTGCAGACAATAAATCAACATGAGTGTAATTTGATATATATCTAGGGTAAAAATTAAAAAAAAATAATGGGGTATGAGTATAAGGTCGGCCTTATTGTTTGAAAGGGAAAAATTGACCCTATCAATTTCTTGTGTCCCCACAGTAAAATACAACTTCTCTATGGAATTCAATTCTATGTAAAAGAAAGAGCCGGCGAGCTTGTGCCCATAGAAAGACAGCATTACTACGATTGTAAGACGGAATGATCGAATGGATAAATTGACTGACTTGTAGCAAACCAATCAACTCAACTAAAATTATAAAAACGCAATTTGCGCCTGTCTAAAAAAGCCATATCGGGCTTAGTAATCTATACCTTGGGAATTAGTTGTTTTTGGCGGACTCAGCGCTATATAGTGAGCATACCGTTCGAAATTTTCGCATTCACTACGCCCTACAACAATTTGTTGTAAAAAAAGCAAAGGAAGGGCTTGTGACAGAAATGATTACCGTTCTAATTCCAACGATAATGGAAAAATAAATTGGAGTTACACAGTTGTGTAAAACAAACGACTCAAATACAGGCCAACAAATCACTCTTACATCAAAATAAATGAACCGATGGACAGGTCAATTTGACCTCAATTCATCATTCAACTGATCATATTTATTATTGACCTTTCTTAATATATTGAGAGAAAGAGATTTTTTGTGATAGATTTATTTCTGGATTACAATTTAACAAACTTTGTTTTTGATAAATTACGAGTAGCCAATTTGACATAAATGTTTATTTCTGTCAATTTTATCAAAAGAGATACTATAAAAATCACAATGACAAATCAAAACGCTAAATGCGCTGAAGACCTGGTTTATAAAGGGGCAAGGTGACATTTGAAGGCACGCGCTCCAATTTTTTAATCTTTTTAGCAAGGTTTTTTTAGGCAAGGGAAACCATAAGTTCCATTTATCTAGTCGGATAAGGGTTGGGATATTTCGAGCTTCCTGCAAGGTCATGTTTCTGAATCTTGGACAAATATATGACCCTTCACTCGAAAAAGGACAAAAGAAATTGCCTTATAACTATACAAATATCCGTATGATAACATCCCGTATATTTTTTATGATATCACATAGTTATTTCTAAAACAATGATATATTGTTAGTTATTTTTAGAAACTTGCATATCAGTTAGAAACACCGACGAAAACAAGACAAATATAGGTTATAAGATAAATATAATACGTACTAAGTGTATTGTATAAAAAAAATATCAAACTCGGTTGTGCGAATTGATAATTGTCTCGGCAGAGCCTCGACAATGATCAATTCTCCCAACCTCATTCGATATTTTTTTCATATAATACACTAAGTACGTATTATATATATATCTGCAAAAGAGGGAAATTCTAATATTGGTCGACCGGATGTCGCATTTCAAAAGCTTTAAGCAAAAAGGTAGATAGATATTTATAGAGTCGCAGCCACTAATAAAAATCTCAATCATATTCAGGCTTTTAAGTCTGACTTGGGCAAATACCATGTCTATAAATTTTACAGAGTGCGCACGTGCGTAATGAAAATGATAGTCACCACACACCACATACCACACCGTGGTTTAGAGGTAGAGCGTCGGACACTTGACCCAAAGGTCCTGAGTTCGATTCCAGGGACGGCTATCGATCTTGGTTCTTTCAATGGCCCACACATTCGGTCCGAGTATTGGTGATTATTGCAGAAATCAGAATCGAGAGGGATTGATTTTAATTGTAAGAACTTATTTCCCAATCGATGAAAAATAAAAGGCTTAAAAAATGATGGTAATAAAATGTCACTGGAATTTGATCATAGTATCGTAACCACAGCTTATTTAAGCTATAATTATCACTCGACGTCGATATATATTTGATAATACCACTTTTAATACGCACGAGTGTAAATTGGGTAATTGTATACCCTTGTTGGCACTTCCGAATTGGGTCTGATCGTCTTACTTGTCACTTATAGGTGACCCTTCACGCAAAAAGAGACCATCTCGGAACTCTGTAAAATGAATATTTGAAAAAGAGAGTTGGTCCATTATTTTGCAACCAGAGGTCGTATTTAAAAATTCTTTCACTGGAAGGTAGATTGAACATTCAAGATTCAGAAAATATGCATATTGATAAAGGTTTCGAGCCTAGTCAGTCTGCGCAGTTTGCGCAGGCTGACTAGGATCGACAATTTACTCACTACCCCGATGGTTGCTTTTCGCGTGACGGGTCACATATATAAAGTATTTGAGACGGGCTTAGATGCTGCATTATTTGCGACAAGTCTGTTAATTGTCGGGGAAATGTGACAGAGATGGATTGACAGACAATTCTGCAAAACTAATCATTAATGGTCAACCCTGTTTGAGAAATTAATCAGCTCAATCAATCATTCCACGTGATCTTTAAAATAGGTTTCTGCAAGGTTCTCTCTGCCTCATCCATCACGGGATTTCTTCTCTAGTTTAAAGGCTTATCATTTCTAAAATTGTATTTTTTTAGTATTTTGTGAGAGGAGAAAAAGACGTAATGAGGAAAAAAAACTTGGAAAAAATAATAAATAAAATCACGATTTCACATATCAAGGTAGTGGACCCGTAATAGTTCCGAAACTTTTCGGAACTCGTCATCTTTCACAATGATAACCGAGGTTTCCTCATAAAAATCATTAGGAAACCCCGATTATCTCTTTTAAAGTTTATGACTTTCGAAACATTGCGATACTATTACGGGTCCACTACCTTAAAGGTAACAGTTTCATACCGTATCCGGAATCGATTTATGAAAAAAGTTATTTGTAAGGGAAACATTCCTACTATAAAACTTTTAACATTACTTTCGTTTGTTTTTTCTATCCCTTGTTTAATTGACCGTTTAAATTGCTTAAATTAATACAATATATGAGCATGTGCGTGCCGTGTCCTACAATTTTACATGTATTCAAAGCAAAGCCTCTTGAATGACGTTGTTGATTCTATATTTTGCAATGGGTTTGAGCGTTTTTGAATGGTTTTAGTGAGTGTTTGGAATGAATGTATGGGCGCGAGTGAGCGATTTAGAAAGGTTTTGATTGAGGTGAATGTCAATTTCACGATGTAATTAACTGTAGCTGAATAATGCTTTGTAATCCATTCATACAGTCAGCAAATATTCTTTTTGCATTGTGTGGTTGTTTAAGGTCGCTAACTGTTTTGGTAACATCGTGTAATTGAATGATTTTTTTTAATTAAATTTGTTGAGTATGAGAGGCGAGTTTTGAATTTCTTTCAAGGGAGGTAAAATCTATTCGCTATTCTCTATTTCTCTATTTAGTCTACATTGACGAACTTATCAATCAGTTAGTATCTAGCAGGCTAGGATTACAAATTCGAGGAATTAATCTTTGCGCTCCTTCATTTGCAGACGACATGGCACTTTTATCTCTCACGCGCAACACACTGCAGGATATGATTAATATTTGTTTGAATTATTCAAAGAAATGGAGATTCCAGTATAACTCATCTAAATGCTCAGTTGTCGTTTTTAACGAGACTAAATTTTCCTTCCGAAATAGGTCAAGGTCTTGGACAATGGGTCCAAATGTTTTAACCGAACAGGAAAGTGTCACCCATCTTGGTATACTATATAACAAATATTCCGCGATGTCGGGCATAGTAAAACATGTAGATCGCAAACTACGCGGCTCATTCTTCGGATTAGTGAAAGATGGTTTACATCGTAACGGGCTAAACCCATTAACCAGTTATAAGATATATAAATCTGTAGTATTACCTAGAGCCCTGTTTGGTTGCGAATTACTTCCCGCCCTCTCCAGCCGTGATACGCTAACCCTTGAACAGTCTCATAGATTGTGTCTAAAACATATACAAGGCTTACGCACGAGATCGCGTACAGATGTCGTACTAGGCTTATTAAGCGCCTTACCGTTAGAAGCTCATGTTGATCAAAGGAAGCTTAACTTTATTGGTCAAATGTGCAGGCTGGAGAGGGATTGTGCGGCTAAACAGCTATTTCTCTATAGGCTTTGCTCTTATACTAATTTTTCATCTAACAAAAGCATCGTGTCTGATATCATGAACATTTGTTCTAAATACGACTTACATCATGTGTTAGATTCTTATATCCAATCGGGCTCTTTCCCGAACAAACAAATATAGACACAAATGTATTCCTCCAAGGTTAAAAGTCATTTTGTCAGTGAATGGGACCTGAGAACATCTGCACCTGAATTTACCTTGTACAGACAGATTCAAGTACACTTTTTCTCAAGTCCAGTGTGGTTTCTGGGTAGTACATACCCGTGTCTGCTAAGTGATTGTTTCTCACTCGCACAGCTAATATCGTATCTACCTCTTTTTATTCCTGTATGTTCTCGCTGTGGTAGAAACGATATTAGCAGTAATGTCACTAAACATATAATTACAGAATGTTTAAGTCTTATTGGATGTAGAATATCTTTTGATCGTACTATATATGATAAATTTGGTGTGGATGTATTTAATTATTTAAAAAGTTTGAACTTTGATTGTTATGTTGAAGCTATTTTTGGGTTAGATAACAACCTTATTGCAACATTAGGCGTAAATATTGACAATTTTATTGCTACAGTGCTGAAATTTTTGGACAAATGTTGGAAGTGTTATAATTCAACTTAAATTAATGCGTTTTTTGTTCAGGATGACAACGAGTTGCCCATTTTGAATATCGTTTGTGTTGTTCTAAAACCTCGAAATTACAGCTTGATTAAGTTGATAAACGCGAGTTTCTTTTAGAACTACACAAACACTGTACTTATCAGTAAGTGAACTGATCACCTTTAACTGATTTGTTCCCTTCTGGATAACTTTTCTTTTCGTTTCGGATAAGTTTTCTAATTCAAGGGATTGCAAATACTACAACTGTCTGTGACTGTATTTTTTTTTTTTTTTTCTAAACTTAATATTTACATCTTTTCCCTTTTCTGCACATCATATTTTCTATGCACTATATTTGTCTGTCTATCTCCGAACTCACTCTTCCTCATTCCTACTCATATGTACTTGCTGTTATATTATGTGAAATCTTGTTTGTTTGCTTTCATGTCCATGTAATTTTTGTATATATTTTGTATCTTCATTTATGGAGGAAATAAAGAATAATAATAATAATAATAGAAACACCGACGAAAACAAGACAAATATAGGTTATAAGATAAATATAATACGTACTAAGTGTATTGTATAAAAAAAATATCAAACTCGGTTGTGCGAATTGATAATTGTCTCGACAGAGCCTCGACAATGATCAATTCTCCCAACCTCATTCGATATTTTTTTCATATAATACACTAAGTACGTATTATATATATATCTGCAAAAGAGGGAAATTCTAATATTGGTCGACCGGATGTCGCATTTCAAAAGCTTTAAGCAAAAAGGTAGATAGATATTTATAGAGTCGCAGCCACTAATAATCTCAATCATATTCAGGCTTTTAAGTCTGACTTGGGCAAATACCATGTCTATACCATGTCTATAAATTTTACAGAGTGCGCACGTGCGTAATGAAAATGATAGTCACCACACACCACATACCACACCGTGGTTTAGAGGTAGAGCGTCGGACACTTGACCCAAAGGTCCTGAGTTCGATTCCAGGGACGGCTATCGATCTTGGTTCTTTCAATGGCCCACACATTCGGTCCGAGTATTGGTGATTATTGCAGGAATCAGAATCGAGAGGGATTGATTTTAATTGTAAGAACTTATTTCCCAATCGATGAAAAATAAAAGGCTTAAAAAATGATGGTAATAAAATGTCACTGGAATTTGATCATAGTATCGTAACCACAGCTTATTTAAGCTATAATTATCACTCGACGTCGATATATATTTGATAATACCACTTTTAATACGCACGAGTGTAAATTGGGTAATTGTATACCCTTGTTGGCACTTCCGAATTGGGTCTGATCGTCTTACTTGTCACTTATAGGTGACCCTTCACGCAAAAAGAGACCATCTCGGAACTCTGTAAAATGAATATTTGAAAAAGAGAGTTGGTCCATTATTTTGCAACCAGAGGTCGTATTTAAAAATTCTTTCACTGGAAGGTAGATTGAACATTCAAGATTCAGAAAATATGCATATTGATAAAGGTTTCGAGCCTAGTCAGTCTGCGCAGTTTGCGCAGGCTGACTAGGATCGACAATTTACTCACTACCCCGATGGTTGCTTTTCGCGTGACGGGTCACATATATAAAGTATTTGAGACGGGCTTAGATGCTGCATTATTTGCGACAAGTCTGTTAATTGTCGGGGAAATGTGACAGAGATGGATTGACAGACAATTCTGCAAAACTAATCATTAATGGTCAACCCTGTTTGAGAAATTAATCAGCTCAATCAATCATTCCACGTGATCTTTAAAATAGGTTTCTGCAAGGTTCTCTCTGCCTCATCCATCACGGGATTTCTTCTCTAGTTTAAAGGCTTATCATTTCTAAAATTGTATTTTTTTAGTATTTTGTGAGAGGAGAAAAAGACGTAATGAGGAAAAAAAACTTGGAAAAAATAATAAATAAAATCACGATTTCACATATCAAGGTAGTGGACCCGTAATAGTTCCGAAACTTTTCGGAACTCGTCATCTTTCACAATGATAACCGAGGTTTCCTCATAAAAATCATTAGGAAACCCCGATTATCTCTTTTAAAGTTTATGACTTTCGAAACATTGCGATACTATTACGGGTCCACTACCTTAAAGGTAACAGTTTCATACCGTATCCGGAATCGATTTATGAAAAAAGTTATTTGTAAGGGAAACATTCCTACTATAAAACTTTTAACATTACTTTCGTTTGTTTTTTCTATCCCTCGTTTAATTGACCGTTTAAATTGCTTAAATTAATACAATATATGAGCATGTGCGTGCCGTGTCCTACAATTTTACATGTATTCAAAGCAAAGCCTCTTGAATGACGTTGTTGATTCTATATTTTGCAATGGGTTTGAGCGTTTTTGAATGGTTTTAGTGAGTGTTTGGAATGAATGTATGGGCGCGAGTGAGCGATTTAGAAAGGTTTTGATTGAGGTGAATGTCAATTTCACGATGTAATTAACTGTAGCTGAATAATGCTTTGTAATCCATTCATACAGTCAGCAAATATTCTTTTTGCATTGTGTGGTTGTTTAAGGTCGCTAACTGTTTTGGTAACATCGTGTAATTGAATGATTTTTTTTAATTAAATTTGTTGAGTATGAGAGGCGAGTTTTGAATTTCTTTCAAGGGAGGTAAAATCTATTCGCTAATTAAGTCCAATTGAACTTATCTAACAATAATTTATATCTTTTCTTTAATAAAATCTACGCTTTTTTCTTGATTGTGTGATTTCACGGACGAATCAGACGCTTAAAAATTAACATAAGCCAATACACAATGCAATTATCTGTTTAATTAATTGATTGAAATATTAATCATTTTAAACGATTTCGAAGCGTTTTCTGAATTATTCCGGAGCAGTTTTGATTGATAGGCGTGGGTGTTTGGAATGAATGATTTGAGCGCTGAGCAAGTTACTGTGAATGGTTTTGATCGAGATGAGCGTGATTAACGGTATCAAGCTTATGTGAAATAGATAGAAATACCACCTTGGCGGTGTCCACATTTGCCGGTTTTTTTATTACAATTTATTGGCGGTGATTTATTTTGGCGCATCTTACTTTAACACCAATAATAAAACGCTTTATATATATTTCATTTTTTCGTCGTTCAAATCAACGGAAATAAAAGAAAGGTAATTTCTAGAGTAATGTCAACTTTCTACAAACTTAGCAATGGTTTATTTCAACACCTTTTGTTATAACATAACATAACATTTATTTCATATACATAAGGCCACCGGCCCAACATACAAAATTATTACATTCATAGAAAAATATGATCATATATAAGAGTGACTATTATTTTTCATTTCAGAAGATTAGTTTGTTTCAAGAAGGTAACCTTTTTTATGAAAAATAAAACTAAATTAGAGACAAGGAGAAAAGTAAAAATTGTACACATTCATTATATCAGTATTACCTTTCACATTAGATTATCCATGATTTCTTTTTATCTTATTCATTAAGCCATTGGTCGACGGTTGGACACCCAAAACCCGTAACCACAGCTTGAATATAGCTGCAGTTACTAGGTTTCGGTCGCCCAACGACGAGACATGTTTTTTATCTATATGATATCCTTTATAAATTCCCTGCGATGCTGAAAGGCATTTACTAGAAAATAGGCGATCCGGATGATTAAGTTTTCGTTTTTTGTTGACATAATTCGACAAAAAGAATCTTTAGTTCGAGAGTGCAACCATTGTGAAGGGAAAAAGATTATACGGATATTTTCATATGACGGACATACTAGAAAGAAATGAAATTCATCTTCTACAACTCTCAGGTTTAGCTCGGCCCATAGGGGGCAGTATCTTAATTCTCTGTCGATGTTTATGTGTCGGCCTTTCTCTATCATTAAATCATGACAGGAGCATCTAAAGTTGGAAAGCGCTTTTTTTAGTTTGTAACCTATATCTAAGGACAAGTACTGTTCGACAGTTAAAAGAGACTTATATTGCTTATAATAAAATGACTTTGATGAAGCATGTATATCACTCGTAAGTTTTTGAGAGAAGCAGTCTGCCAATCGTTGTTTAAATCTAATGATAAATAAGTTTTCGTCTCCGACATCTTGTAAAATCCAAACATATCCAAAACCGTAAGTGAACAAAAGTTGTTTTACTTTCGTCGCCCATGTCTGTCTTCCCGCTTCATCTAATTGATACAGTAAAAGGTAACATTGTTTCGGATATCTTGAAATATCTAATCGTAAAAGGCGAATCCAGTATTTAATGCAATTCGACATATAGTATATACTTAATGGGAGACGCCCACATTCGTTTAAGGCAAACGCTTCCATACAATTTCGATTAAGGAGACAATATTTTTTGCAGAAGTTCGTGTGAACTGATTCAACAGCTTTATTGTATGTATGACCCCATATACTAGAAGTATAGCACAGGATAGGTTTAACCATACTATCAAATATTTTAAACATGTCTTTCGGATAAATATTACCAAAACGTTTTCCAAATCTTAAAACACATGCAGAGGCCTTTTTTCCCTGTAGTGAAAGTTTTTCAGTAGTTAAAGACCATGACAATTTTGGAGTAAAATATACACCTAAGTATTTGAAGAAAGATACAACTTCTATGGCTTTTCCATCTAAGAACCATTTTTCATTATTTTTTATAATTCCGCCCCTGCGAAAAACAATTATTTTTGTCTTATCTATATTAATTTTCATACCAATTTCCCTAGAAAAGTTGGCAATGTGATCTATTTGCTTTTGCAACCGTAAAACAGTATCTGAAAAGCTCGATACGTCATCCGCAAACATGAGTGCAAAAAGGTCATCGATTTCACCCGATACAAATATACCTTCTTCACAACTGTGCTTTAGATACTTAATTAAATCATTAATAAAAATACTGAAGATTTTCGGACTTGCAATACAGCCTTGTCTAGTACCAATCGCACATTGAAACGTAGTTGTTAATCCCTCATTCGTCCGTACGCATGCTTTAGTGTTGCGATAAATAGATTTTAGAATTCTTAGAAATTTTCCACCGATGTTTATTCTTTCAAGAGATTTCCATAATTCTTCGTGTTTAATTTTGTCAAAGGCTTTTTCATAATCGATGAAGATGCAATAGAACCGACCATTTTTCTTTGTTAAATACTTTTGCACTAGTGCCATCAAAACAAAAATATTATCTGTAGTTGAATAGCCTTTTCTAAAACCGGCTTGGGATTCTTCTATAATATTGTTCTGATCACACCAAGCATCTAATCGAGTATTCATAATAGAAACAAATATTTTGCATATTGAATCGATTAGGGAAATTGCTCGATAGTTATTGGGATCGGATAAAGACCCCTTTTTATAAACAGGGTTAATTATACTATTTGCCCATTCACTTGGAAATTGGCCCGAACTAAATATTTCATTGAAAAGTTTATGTAGGTAAGGCAGTGTTAAATGTAAGGTGTGTTTGTACATTTCTATAACAATTCCGTCAGGACCGGGGGATCGATTATTATGAATTGAATTTATACTAGACGCTATCTCTTGTTCTGTAATGGGTCTATTCAGGTCACTGCTGTCGTAATTATTATTTATAAAAGACAAGATATCCCCTCTTACATTTGCTTGGGGTTGAATACTAGAAAATAAGCCACTAAAATACTCTAACCATGTAGATGAACTAATCTTTTCAGTTGAGTACGCCTTACTATTTCGACTAATATTGTCATTTCTTAATAATTTCCAAAACGCGTGTGGGTTGTTGCTGGCTGCTACTAGCAAAGAACGCTGTTCTGATTGATAGAGTTTCTTCTTTCGTCTACAAAGTGCTTTAAATTTGTTTCTTTTAGTAAGATGATTAAGGCGTAGTTCTTCATTATTTAATTTTCGAAATTTTTTAAGGTATAAATATTTTTCCTTTTTTACGTTATCGCATTGCTTATCCCACCATTTTGGCTGAGACCTTTCTTTAGAAAAAGTATTTTTGATTTTCATATTGTGACCTGCTTTTTGAAATAGCTTTATAAATGACGTAGCAGACTGGGAATAACATGTACTTTCACTATTATAAGAATCTAGTTCTTGATTGAATTTTCGGAATAATTCCGAAAACTTATCTATAAACTGATCTTTTAAATCTGGTTTCCATTTCATTTTATTCCATTGTTTGAGATTGTTTTCTTCCCAATCATTATTCGTATGTGTAGACGACGTTTGCTGATAAAAAGAGAGGGTACAGTGTAGAGGGAAATGGTCAGAAAAATCTTCTTCTCCAACACCGAAGTATTTTATTGACTCAAATAATTCCGTAGAACAGATCATATAGTCAACCGTGCTATAGTTATAACGTGTGTATAAGTTTTCACACTTTTTGCTGTGATTTTCATTACAATGTATCAACCAACTTGGATCTGGAATCTTGAAATTGAGGGATCAGTGCAATACTGTTGTAAGTGTCTATACTTTATAGGCACTTACAATCGTATTGCGCTGACCTATCAAAATGTCAACGTTGTCAGCAGATTTTCTAATTCCGATTAGAATTAGTATGGTCTACACATCTTTGATATAAATTTAGTTAACATTGACTAAAATGAATAGATTTTATATCCATCATTTTAAAGAAAACTCTCATCTAATAATGACAAACATTTGCTGTAGATTACTTTTGGCGCATTTTAGCTTTACCGCCAATATATCCGAAATAAAACCACCGCCAAAATTACCCCGTTTACATGTTCATATAAAAACAATGTTGAAGCATGAGATAGCTTTATTAATTTCTATGGCAAAATATACTGAACGCAAAAAGTATAGTCGCACTTCTAATAACATCACGAAAAATCAATAAGTTAAATTGAAAGTTTGTTTTTCTTTTCTTTTCTTTTATTTTTTCATTTATTTTTTTTAAATATATATATTTTGTAAACCAACTGGTTTTCTTTCTATCACAAGTTTTTGGGGTGTTTCATTCATACGTCTGACTTAACGTTAGTCTAAATCTTCTTGCTCGGTCAATATATTGGTAAGGCAAATGGCAAACGTTCAAGATGACGTTAAATTAGATTAACATTTTATGGACAAACTTATAGATGTTTTATAATGCGATACTGTTTCACGAAATATCAGATCCTTTTTTAACGACTTCGTTACTCTTGCCCATTTACATTCTTAGAATTCATAGCGTCCAATTCATAGCCGCTAGATTCAACAATAGCACCATATTTAATGTTGTCACTGATTTCATTTTTGATTTGGCGATTAAACATTCTGTTGATGCTTTTTTGAAACGGATCAGAGAAAACAGCATATATGAAGGGGTTAAGCGAATTGTTCAGATAGAAAAGTAATATTCCCGTGTTATGTAAAACATCCTTGGCATAGGTATTTGTAAACCTGTACCGAGCTTGTATAAGGATATCATATATAAATTTCGTGAGGGGAAATAGAAATGCAAACAGAATAACCATTAGGATAATGGAAGTCATTCTCTTCGTCTGTCTCCTAGATTCCTCAGTGTTGTTACTTTCCGTAGTTGTTCGTACTATTCTTAATTTTATTAAGTGCAAAATGCATGTCAACAGTCCATGTATTAAATAAGCAATAATCCACAGGAAGAATGTTCTTTCAACGGACATTGCATCTCTCCTATCATTAACGAGATCGTAAACGAATACAGCTGAAAATACAGTGAAACTCAATATCCAAATGAACATTGAGAATATTAGTACCCTACCAATCGTTAAATGAACTCTTGCTTTTATTGGAAACACTATCAACATGAATCTTACAACTGCAAGAAGGGTAAGATGTCCGTTTGCACCAAACCAGAATGCTCCAGTAACCAAACCAAAAACTGCACGTGAAATTCGTGATGGTCCAATTGGACATTGCGTAAAAGTACTGATAATTATCTCGAAAACAACTACAAACTCAGCCGAAACAAACAAGGCATCACTCACAGCTAAACAAGCAATTGCAACAAATGTTGGTGTTCTTAAATTCTTATCCATGATCACTCTACTTATGACGAAAATATTTGCCAACACTCCGACAATATATACAAGTTCTGCTGCTTTAAATTTACACGCCATTAAACACACATAACATTCCAAAGGAGGCCTTTCTGACCGTCTAGAAGGCATCGGAGAAGTTGACTTCACTGTTACATTACACAAGCTGTAGTAACCATCTATATCTATTGACAAGTTGTTACACGGTGTTATGCTCATGATAATGTTTGTCGACATCTTCTTTTGGGTTTCCTGAGACAGAAAAAATGAGACAATGTCCAGGACACCTTTCTTTGGTAACGAAAGAATTATTTATTTTGTTTCTCGTACTTCATACGACATGTTGATAAACCGTTTGTATTCAAACACTCATGTCAATGGCTCAGCTTGAATCAGTTGTAATTGCCTTTCTTCCACATGACTCACGTCAACACTTGAACAAGGGGTAATACCAAAACCACATATCGAGAACGCAAAATGTGTTGTAATGTGATTAGCAAAAAATATTCATGTAATACACTAACATTTTAAATCATACTGTTTTATATCTATATCCTGATTAAACTGGTCACGAATGATGACGACCGGATAAAGTCGACGAAGCATAAAAAGGATGTCCACGCGTAAATGGACCGTTTCATATACATAGTCAAAATAGTTTTGTAACACTTTAGTCCGCGTTGACAATCAATTTCGTGCATTACACGAGCGATGAGCTTAATGAATATCTTTTCGAATCGACAATGTTTGTTTTGCAGATAACCAGCAAAAAGCGTATCGTTAGACTTAATGCTTTTTACGTTTTTCCCATCAACAGGCAAAAATTAGTCTTGCATTCCGTTTTTTTTTTTTTTTTTTTTCTTTTTTAATTTATTTATCTTTTTTGTCGTTTTGGGTGAATACTTAAACAATTCAAAGAAAGTCCCTCAAAGCATCAAAAACGATAGTTATATGGCCATTAACATAGGACAATTAGATATAGGCATTTCTTAATTGTCAATTTCCTAAGATGTCAATCGTGTAAAAGACGATCACACTGGCTCATGAACCTCCCCATGGTCACTTTAATTTGACGTCATCATTTGGAATGTACCAAGTCAGCGACAATTTCAGAAATTTCGGAGCAGTCAACAAAACATTTATTTGTAAAATATTCGAATTGATATGAGAGATAGCCAATTATCAGAGATAAAAATGCCTGAACGCCTGTTATCCCAGACTGTATGGTTTTGAAAAGCAAAGCCGATATTTGGACATCAAATGTCTGGCTTTGACTTTTTAAATCCACCATTTCCCTGTTTCGGCTACGTTTTGCGGTTGTAGTGTCACCGTTGGAACAAAAGACAAGCATCATTATTACAGTTCGATTTCGATGAAAGCGCGTAAGAAAAAGTTTAAAAGAAGTCATACATGTACATATACCGATACTAATTCTTGTTGGCTAATAGATGGCATCACAGAGGGGCGATGATTTTGACGTAGACAAATTCTTACGTGTATTATACAGGGATATAATTCCCTTGTAACATGATAAAATAAAACGATATCGTTTAGCTCTTTGTTGAAAACTTCTTGTAATTATTAGACCATGAGACAAAGATAGATTGACAGACAAATCTGCAGAACTGAGCATTAATTGTCAACCTCGTGTTACAAAGAAATCGGGTAATCAATCATTCAAACCGAAAAACAGAATTCTGCACTTTCCTTCCAGTCTTTCTTACACAGTACTTACAGTAAACAACATCGTGAAATTGACATTCTTCTCGATCAAAACCATTCTATATCATTCGCTCGATAGCGTAAAATCAATTAAAAATGATCGATCACCAGGTCCTGATGGTATTGTAATAGAAATGTATAAGAATACGCTACATTTAATCCATCCATACCTTTGTAAACGAAATCTTTTATTCCGGAGTATTTCCAAACGAATAGGCCAAGAGCGTAATAACCAGTTCATAAAAATGGCTATATTAGTGATCCAAAATATTATCGAGCGATTTCTCTGATTGATCACATTTGTAAAATTTTTGTTTCATGGTGCGAAAATAATAATGTGATAGAGGAATCTCAAGCTTGCTTTAGAAAAGGCGTTTCGACAACGTACAACATGTTTTTCTTAATGTTAAAAAGAATCTCTCAAAATATAATGGTCGCCTTTATTGTATCTTCATTGATTATGAAAAAGCGATTGATAAAATCAATCATCATGAACTTTGGAAAGCCTTTGAAAGAATAAATGTAATTGGAAAATTCCTTAATATTCTGAAATCTATCTATAGTAATACTATGGCATGTGTAAAAACAAGTGAGGGCTTACCAGACAGTTTCAAATGCATGATAGAAACCAGACAAGGCTGTATTGCGAGTCCCAATTTTTTCACTATTTTCATAAATGATTTAATAAAGTATTTAAAACATAAATCAGAGGGCGGAGTCTTCGTTATGACTCTATAAGTGACCTTTTTGCACTCTTATTTGCAGACGACGTGTCAAGCTTCTCCGACACCGCTGTACGCCTACAAAAACAAATAGATAATATATCATTTTTGTCTGACAAAATAGGGATGAAATCAACATAAATAAAACTTAAATAGTTGTTTTCCGAAGAGGGGGGACTCTAAAAAGTATAGAAAAGTGGCATCTAAATAGAAACCCCATAGAAGTTGTCCCGTATTACAAATACTTAGGTGTTTATTTAACACCAAAAATGTCTTGGTCTCTCACTGTTGATAAACTATCACTTCAGGCGCAAAAAGCTTCTTCATGTGTTTATAAGATACGGGAAAAAGTTCGGCAGATTGCTGGTTAAACCCATTTTGTGCTATAACTCTTGTATATGGGGTCACACATATAACAAAAAGCAGAATCAGTACATGCTGCTTTTTGCAAAAGATACTGTCTTCTAAGTAGCAATTGTATGGGTGCATTCGCCTTACGTTAATGTGGACGTCTACCTTTAAGTGTTTACATGTCTAAATGTATAAAATATTGGACTTGAATCTTTCATTTAGATGCATCGAGATATCCGAAACAATGCTACAATCTACATGTATTATACCAATAAGATGAAGCCAGTAGTCAAACTTGGGCCACGAAAATAAAAGACTTATTATTTCGATTTGGTTTTGGTTATACATGGATTGTACAAGACGTAGGTGACGATGCATTCTTTATAAAGACTTTTAAACAACGACTTAAAGACTGTTTCTCACAAAAACTAAATAGCGAAATAGTATCGTTTTCAAAAGCAAATTATATTATTATCAACATTATCGATCATTATTAACAGTAGAAAAATATTTAACAATAGACTTAAGCTATACACTCCTGAAAGTACTTTCTAATTTCCGATGTTTTACTCATGACCTTATTATAGAAAAAGGCAGATACACTAATATTGATTTGCGTTGTTTCCCCTTTGCCTAACTTTATATATTAATGTCGTTGAAGATGAAGCACATTTATTCTTTTATGCCTATCGTATGAAAACATCCGTCGTCAGTTCTTTGAATATCGCTGCCTACGGATTCGAATTCAAGAAGCGTTTTGTCAAATTATGGAAACATAATCGAATAATTGTATCATTCGTATTGCATACTTTCTATATAATGCGTATAATTATCGAACAGAGTTACTAAAAGATGTTTCATAGCATGTAAATGTACTCATTCGTGTTTCTTCCTTCTTATTTATAAATTGGAGAATTTGACTATTTTTTTTTTTTTTTGTTTATTAAATATCTACATAATGTTTTGACTATTATAATACATAAATTATCATATCACTTGTTGATTCCAAATATACTCTACATGTAGTGTGATTAAGATTATAGCTGCATGCGTTTGGAATTAGCAGTTAAATACTGTAAAATAGGAATTAACCCGACAATTCTTTCAAAAGTATACTGGTTAAAACTATCTACCTTAAATATTACTATCAATGAGGAAAAAATCAACAGTTTAAAATGTTTTTGAAATGGGTATGTTTTGTATTTCAAAAGTATAATCCGCAAGTTCACGAACCTAATGGCTTAATATATATGCGTTTAAATATTTTTTGTCGCATCCTTCGGCTGATTGTATAATATATGGATGAAAAAAAAACATGATATATTCAACTTTTCTCTTGGTTTTGTCAAAATGTTAAACTGTCACTCTTTGTGTTATATGTATGTATCTTTCTTTGTATCTTGGGCCGGTGGCCTTATTTATGCTGAATAAATGTTATGTTATGTTATGCTTAGCGCTCGCATAATTCATTCCAAAAACTCACCCAAACCATTCAAAAACGCTCCAAACACACTGAAAAGGATAGAATCAACAATGCCATTCAAATTGAATAAAGCTAGGAAAAATCGCGAATTCACTGACATCATTGAAATTGTAAGCATCTGATTGGTTCTTGGAGAAGTAGGAAGCTATTTATAGAACGAATATGCATATTTTATTAAAGGAGGTTATAAACATTCATCCTGAACAAAATTAACGATATTGAATTACCTCTTTAATTTCACCCAAATTCGCTCCACACATTCATATGTGGTTAACAGTAGGAGAATGTTTAAAATACAGTCAAAAGACAGAGCACCTTATAAAAGTTTGTTTATCATTATTTTTTAATACATGTATATGTGACCCATCACGCAAAAAGGGACCATCTGGGAACTTTGAAAATGACTGTTTGAAAAAGAACCCAGTTACCAGCGGTCGCATTGAAACATTCTTTCATTGGAAGGTAGATTGAACATTCTAGATTCAGAAAATAAGCACACTGCGAAAAGTTTCGACCCTAGTCAGTCTGCGCAAACCGCGCAGTCTGACTAGGGTCGACACCTTACGCACTCCCCAGATGGTCCCCTTTCGCGTGACGGGTCACATATACTTGAACCAAATTTTAATAATATATGACCCGTCATGGAAAATGGGACCATCTAGGATTGCCTTAAAAAAGATATTCGAAAAAGATATTCCTGTTTGGGTTAGTCGGAGGTCATTTTTGGTGAACGAACGTCGTTCACCAGTGTTATACTATGTCAGGAAAATCCTGTTGGATGTAAATACATTTAAATAAAGTAGCGCCTCTTAAAATTCAATTTAGTATCTTTCAATATTTTTCTCCGCAAAATCACTATTTACTTCTTAAATGGCGTGATACTAGAATTCTTTATCAAGTGAAGATAATGAAAATTCGCCTTGAAAAACACAAAATGATCTTGCAATGTTTATCAAGGGAATTTTTGATCGGCGTAAGCTTGTCGAGAGTTTAAGGCAAAAACAAAGTTTGTGTCTAAACACCGTAGAGACAGATACTATGTTTTTGACCCAAGCCTTCGCTGGTGCAACTTGTAGTAATTAGCCGGAAATACGTGTTAATCTAGGTCATGTCCTCTTGAACTTACATTCGGCAATACTCGGGCGATCTCCGACGGCTCCGATTTAAATGTAGGTTACAGGAATCGGCCGAGTTCAGACGAATGACACATCAAGACACCTTGTGTCATTAGAAACGGTAACGCGGTTTTACATAACTTTTCAACTAGCGACAGTCAGTCTCGAGACGGGTTTTAAGAATGATTCGACATGTGTTTTACATGTACAACCTTTCTTGTATCTTTTATTTGAATAGGGGTGAACGCCGCTATTAAGATTTTTCTGTAAAATTGCATTGGCTGAAGTAGGGCTGTAAGGATACACTCGAATATTCGGTGAATTTATTCCCAGCGAAAACGTTTCGTATTCGTCTGTCTCAGAAGCGAATATTGCCGAATACCAAATGCGGCAGGCACGGAAGATATTTCATTAAGGCCATTCTACTTTGTATTTTTTCAATCTGTAAAACCATATCAATTCAAAATTCTACTTGAAAATTGAATAAATGATAGCTAAATATTCAACCCTAGATACCACTCTAATTGATGAGTAGATATTGCCGTGGTCAAGGGGGAACAGATCCGTCATGCACTTGTTAACAATTCGACAGGCGGGTTTAGTTGTTAAATTATTCTGGAAAAGTAGTTGCGTTTTTTACAGAAATCATAAAAATCTTAATCGATGAATAAAAACTGGCTCCATCCTTCCCAAAATACGTTTAGAATTGGTTAACTACAGTTTAAGCAAAAACTAGCTCAGAGCAGAAAAGTCTAATATCAGCTGCAAAACTGTAATAAGATATCGATAGTGAGTGATTTTACAAGCATCCAAACTCTTGAAGGTAAAAAAAAATAGGTTCTCGTGCAAAAATTAAACCGACAATTGTAAGGATTCCCAATTCTTATTGGGAAGAAAGTCGGGAGGAAAAAAAGCATTACTATACTGAAACAAAGTCATAGACATAGTCATGCAATTATTACCTCCCTTTAAAAAAATCAACTTCTTAAATAAGATTCTTATTCGCTTTTGATGTAGAAATTACGTAACAAAAATAATATTTATAAAGACTTCTAGTATGCAATTTACTTTGAAGCAATTTTTAATATAAAAAGTTATACTTTAATTTCTTAACCTAAAACAGAATTTATATTTGAATTATACTAATAGGGCACTCGACCTCCTTTAACCTATACAACAAAAAAAAGGGGGGGGGGTTGGAATGAAACACTACTATAAACAAACAAGGGTTTTGAAATCTGAACTTGTGTAAACTGAATAAATTCGATTGATATAATCTTCTTTATCATTATACAACGTTACCTTAAATCAAAAGAAAGCGAGAGAATGAAAGCAATGATTGAAGACCTATAAAAGCTCCTCAGCATAATGAATGATTTCTTATCATTCATAACACTCCCGTAACAACGATTAATTTGGGTACTAACATCGGCTAAATTAGCACTAAGTACCCATTACTTTGGGCTTCAAAATTCCCAATTTGGTTTATCTGAACTCGTAGCATCATTTCTTATCACAAATTCAATCCTTTTAGAATAACAAATCAATTCTTTAACAGGTTGACGGGTTGCAACCTGGGGTCCATACCATATATGCCTCGAGCACGGAGGGACCTTATAAAACTACAAACACACACACACACTTTAACCTATACCTAAATATTTCTCATCCTGCAGTGTAATAAAAGTGTATAACGACAGAAGTATCAACCACGGAAGTGGTTTTGGCTTCAGATATGATAAAAATGAATCTCTTAGGATATGGTTCAAAATACTATTAATAAGTTAATAAATCATAACTTTTAACAATGAGTACATTTCTGGACTGACTGATATTCATAGGTGTTTCTTTGGTTGGTACTCAAAGACCTTTTCATCCTCTGAGAAGAAACAAAGAAAGATAAAAAAAGTTAAAACAAATACAACAAATTTACTTGAAATAAGCTTAAACATGATAACAATTACTTTTGTAAAAACAAACACCATTGGATATAGGTTTTAATAAATGTGCTTATTCAAAGTGTGTAAAAGAAATTTTCACAACTCATATTCTAACACATATTTTTCTAACAGGATTTTTCCTCTCTCTCCCTTTCTTTGATTTCGCAGTGAAATTTCCGAATAACGGAAATTTTGTCGAGACAATTCCTCCCCCCTTTTTTTACATTCATAATTTCTCTTTTCTAATTGAATTCAATATATCACTCTAGAATGCCATCAGGTTCGTTCACCATCAGTACTTTCAGTGCTTTGATTTTTAAATTGACAGGAAGGAAATATGATCACAAAAGGTTCGGAAAATCAGTAAAATGTGAAACGTTTCGATCCTGGTCATTCTGTGCAGTGCGAGCAGTCTCACTAGGGTCGACACTTTACGTTCTACATAAACGGTCTCTTTTCTCTGTGAGATAAGATTCTACCAAGAATGTTAGATAAAGCCATTAGCGCTGGCCAATTACAGATGAACTAATCACTTTATCCAAGAGAAATGACATAATTTCCGTAGTTAAGTCAACTAATCAAAGACCTGTGTTCGCTATCTGTTGAATCCAGCTGTGTATAATCGATTGATTCAATACATCTTATAAATTGTCGAAATTACTAATGAAGGGAAAATGAGCAATGTATAGGTTTAGAATTATTTTCACCAACGATCGGATTTTCTGTATCGAAATTCAAAATCGAGTGAAATTTTAATCCTTAGGTATTGAGCGAGTTAGATTTTACCTTCAGTCAATTTCAGATTAAGATACCCTCTTGGCATATGTCCTTTGACGGCACGGCGTCAATTTCTTGTGAAATTTATTTGATGCAAGGTATCTTACCTTCAGTATATCAAAACATCATTTAATTGGCAATCTCTTCGATCACAACAATTTTAAATTATTCACTCGGCGCTCCAATCAATTATTCCAAACATTCAATCGAATCACTCAAAACGCTCCGAAATTGTTCAAAACGATTCGAAATCGTTCAAAATGATCAGTATTTCAATGCATTCGATCAAGTAATTGCATTAACATTATTGGCTGGTGTTTATTTTGAATTATAATATGACCTACGTCGCGGGGGTGAAATAACCCCGTTGAATATTTGTGTTATTACACGGGTGTTATTACACTAGTGGAATAACTATGCGAATGAGCT
Organism: Fragum whitleyi; assembly: GCA_948146395.1. Taxonomy (NCBI): domain Eukaryota; kingdom Metazoa; phylum Mollusca; class Bivalvia; order Cardiida; family Cardiidae; genus Fragum; species Fragum whitleyi. The sequence continues at coordinate 25,941,125 of OX411555.1, read as the reverse complement.
CAGAGCGAATAGCAAGGCTATTTTGTAACCGCGAAATTGACGTCATAATGTATTGTGACGTAAGTTTCAAGCGGCGTTACAAGTTTCGCGGAAAATTGAAATGTTGCATTTCAAGAATTTTGACGATTTTTCGCAAAAAATCGAGTCATATTATAAATGAATATAAAATTTGTGCTAATGAAATACAGAATTTATTAAACTCGTCATCTATAAACAGATGAAAACTCGGCGTAGCCTCGTTTTTATCTCTTTATAGATGACTCGTTTAATAAATTCAGTATTACATGACCACTCATTTAATATCCTCTATGTGCCTGTTTTTACCACGAAGACACAAAATCAGAAAAACGCGTAGATTTAAATAAAGGGAAGTAGAAATTAATTACCTCACTTGAAAATCATTCAGAACTCGCCCAACTCATTCAATTTCGCTCTAAAATCATTCACCTTGTCAATTTCAAGATGTTTTTAACTGACGAGGGTGAGCATAACTTTATATAACGATAGAAACTACATGTATTGGTTACGGATAAAGCAATCTGGTTTTCGGAATAAAGCAACAAAGCCTTGCTAAAACTGGATTATTTTTCACTTTTCTATTTTCTGAGATGGTTATTTAAATAGCAACAAAATTGCTAATTTTATCGTAACAAAACAGGCGCGGAAGGCTGGGACAATATTTGTCTGTGTGCATGTGAATTGCATCGTATCTTTAGGACTTCATTAGGGCGCATTGCAGCATCAAATGAAATTGAATTAATAACTCATTTCGCTGCATTCTGCAATTTTCAATTCGTGATCCAATTGAACTTGAAATTTCCCCTGACAATTCGCATTTCATGGTAAGCTGACTTTTTGTTGTTCCCTTTTATTTGTATTTCACCCTGAAATGCGGAAAAACAGTACACCGAAAAATGAATCCAATTCTCCTCATTTGAATAACATTTCTCCTTTTATCACCAAAATGTCTACTTACATTGCTTCGATGTTACAAGAGCAAATTCGATTGTAAATAATGATTGTTTTCTAGTTTTATAATATAACCGCTTTATAAACTAATGAAAGTGTGTAAAATCTAATAAACAAGATATGTTTGTAGAACATTTATGCCCCCCATAAAATCAAGGTCAATAGCATATTCTTTGCCAATCAACAGAGGACAATAACTCACAAAATAAAATGAGTAAAGTTATGGTTCTTGTGCACTGCACTTCTCCTTAATGAGATCTACCTACCGACCGACGGACCGACCGACAAGTGCAAAGCAATTTACCCCCTCTTCTTCGAAGCGGGGCATAATCGTTACAAGCACTAACAGATACACGAACACCTCTTTGGAATGACGGAGGGATAAACTGTGAACTATTAAAAAGTTGAGTCATTCAAGATTTTTATTATATAACTTGGCTGCATTTCATTTAAGTATTGATTGAGGGTTAGACCTTTCGCAGGTTTTGTCATCTTCGTGCAAGAAAACTGAGTCTTTTTTATTTTTTTAAGTGAATTCATCAACTTCTTATACTGGAATGTATTCGATATAAAAAAAAAAACAAAAAAACGTATGCTTACTTTCAAGAGCATAATACGAGTTTTTGAAGTGTTTTTCTTTTTTTTTTTTTTTTTTTTTTTTGTATAAATGATTACACATTTTTAAATTTATATACGTTTTTAATTTGCCATATAACTTGTGCGCCATTTATTCATCTCGCAGTTAACTTCTTTTTACCAAACAAGCATGTCAAAAACTAGAGAGGAAAATGTGACCCATCGTGCGAAAAGAGGTAATCTAGGAAGTGCGTAAAGTGTCACCCCCAGTGAGGCTCACTGGGCAGGCCGACTAGTGTCGAAACTTTTCATACTTGGTTGATTTTCTGAATCTATAATGATCAATTTTCATTCCCGAGTAGAAATTTTTAAAATGCGACCCCTGGTCACAATCTCTTTTTTTCAAATGTTCATTTTTCTGGGTTCCCGTATGGTCCGTTTTCGCATGAGGGGTCACAAATGCATTTGACTTCAAGTCTGAGAGATTCGATCTCGTCTTTCATTTCTTCTGCATTTAATACCATATATATTGGATATAAATATTTACATTGAAGAATTCAAATCTGAGAAAAGGAATTCGAACCAATAACGTATATGAATCGGAAATTTCTCGCTATATTTAAAGTTTAATGGAGACATCTAGACCCATTATTCATGCATTACATAAACAATTGAAACCATTTGTCAAGATTTCCTTTACCAAATGTCAGCAGCTGCTTTTGTGTATTTCGATATTTTATAGCGATGCTACATTTAGCGTATCCCCGGTCCTAGCATGAAGTTTATGGCGATTGACCATCCTTTGACAGAAAATGTGTCATGACAATTTCAGAACTCCACCATTCAATGAGACATCTATATGCTCTATGTTTATGCACAACCTACTCGAAAGGGTACGATAAATAGAACAGGTTCATGTAAAGAGTTAAGTGAACCAAATTTAATGCTGCTTCTATTCACAAAAAAGACAGTTTTCCCAGCTAAACAATATATCAAATTGAAGCTGTAGATGAGCAAAACACATGGCCACATCCCATAACACAATAGCCAAACCATTATGGAAAAGGGATATTTTGTTCAAAACCAACAACTTCATTACATCTGGATAAAATTTGCCTAGATTTCATCAGAATGTAGAAAAATGTGCCTACTATGTACTACTACAACCTTATATATAAAACTCAAAAGGCTCTTTGATGCAATCAATTTCCATTTATTTTGCCAGCATATATTTCAAACCGATTTGGTCTGTTTTCAAAGTAGATGTTAGGTATGGTGCAACAGCACACCATGATATTATGAAATATTCCCTGCCATTTATTTCAAATTATAGTTTTTTTTAATTTATTGATTTAGAATTAATTATCATATATTTATCATTTTGTGACATAAACTTATAGGTATTTTAACTATTAATGTCCATTTATGTTGTAATAACACACCATACCTTACATAGTTCTACACGTTTACAAAATAAGATTGACTTATATGATAAATGTGTTTATAAGATAAGTCAAAATAAATTGCTTGTATATCTACGTTTTGGCCCCGATATTTATACCAACGGTTGTAGTAGTACCTGGGTAGTACTTTAGACTGTTAAAATATGAGCTAATTTTATCCAACAGTCATTCAGTTACTTGTTCTGTACCTTTTTCCACAATGTTTTGGCTATACCGCTATAGCTATAGCAGTCTTATGTTGCTTAACTGCTTGTTCTAATGAATAGCTTCATTTTGATATATAATATGCCTGGACATACTTCCTTTTCTTAGCAAATGAATTGTCCTTAAAATTGGGTCTCAAACGCTTTACACGAACCTTGAAATTCAGTTGGAAACTGTTCAAAGCATTTTAAACATTAAATCCCTTTGAAGAAGCTTCAGTCAGTATTTAACGTTTTCGATGATACCATAATGTATAGATCCGCAAGCATGAGTGAGGTTAGAGAAACAGTTATCTCCTATCATTTTCAATGTAAAATTGATCTTTGATCGCTCACTTGAAATCCATGGTCTATATTTCTATGGACTTCTCTAAACAGACCAATAGTGCCCAAATTACATACATACGTTGTCATGTAAAACGTGAAGAATTGCCCCCGTTTTATTCTTGCAAAAAATGACTTTAAAACACAGAAAGTTTTTCAACTAAACACTGCATTATAAATTGTTATTAAATTGGGCGAATGTGTAGGCCTACATGAATTGTTTGTTTTTTAGCTCCACTGACGAAGTATAGTCTTGGTGTAATAATAATAATAATAACTTTATTGAGGTAAAAGAGTACAGAACATGGTATAATAAGAATAACATTACAACAATATTGCACAGATTACATTAGGAAAAAAAAAAGAACCATGTTATGCGCCCCATTACCAAGGATAGCACAAAAAAGAAGAAATTTAAATCTTCTTATTTCCATTGTGGTCCCGGATATGAGTGCGCGCGTCCGTCCGTCCGTTAACTTTTTCTTTAAACATCTTCTTCTCTGAACTACTGGGCAGAATTCAATCACAGGAATAATCCTTGAGACATGCTCTTTCAGGTTTGATTGTGAAATTCTGATTTGGCTCTACAGGCTGCCGTGTCACTGAAAAATGGGCACATATGATGATTTTTTTTTTAAAAAAAATCTTTTTTTATAACAACTGTTATGAATTCAACCAAACTTCACAGACATGATGCTAAGGTTATACTCTCTCAGATTCATCCTTTAAATCCTGATCAGGTAGTAAACTTGGGTACTGCAGGCCCCCTTATCATGAAATTAAAAAATGCTCATCTCTAAATTTTCTGAGCAGAATTCAACCAAAATATCCAGACATGATGCTTAGAACATATTCTTTCAGATGCCTTCTTTGAATTCTGATTAGGCTGATAGCTCTGGCGCTATGTGCTGTAGGGTCACCAAAAAGGGCATCTTATGGTGATATATGGAAAAATTCGTCTGAAACTACAAATCAGAGTTCAATTAGAGTTGACAGGAATAAGGCTTGGGACTTGCTCTTTCAGATTCCTTCTTATAGTCCTGATTTGGCTAAAAACTTGGGTTCTACAAAAGGTGTTATACGACAATTTATATAAAAAAGAATCTTCTTTTCTGAAATACATTTTTGGATGCAAATAATCGATATCAGGATAGTTCTTTGGATAGACCTCACTCTGATTTCTTAGTGAATATGATACCGTGTCTATGCAAAAGCAACATTTCTTCAAACAACAACCTGTACATTGACAGGTTTCATGAAACTTTCATAACATGGAACTTATAGTGTATCTATGCCCACATTTAGCCCCTCTTAAATGATCTTCTGTGTCATGGAAAAAAGGCACTTTTGTGTAAGATTGTTTGTTCATATAACGCGTTTACCAACCTTGGTCTTAGATGATTATTTACTTACAAATAGATTATGGCTTAGCTCCATATTTTTTATGCAATTTATTAATGATTTATTATAAATCTGTTAGGCATCAAGTGCCAGCGGGACGATACTGGCCCTCTTCTACCTCTTGTTATGCGTTTCTTCTGTCGTTTAGATTATATTGAAATACAAATATGCATGGTAAATTAAATATTTTAAGCTCCTAATTGAATCATACGTAAACACAAGAACATGTCCTTGTACAATTTATAAGCATTGTTCAAGTTTCTTAAAATCCTAACATTTTTGTATCGACAACTGTTTTTGGTTAATATACTATTGGCATTTAGTAAAGCATATAAAAATCAGAATTACTAATGGAATATGAGCGACTGAAAAAATGAAACCAGTCTTTTATTACCAAATTTTAATTGTAATATATTTCAAGACCAGATAAGTTAACATTTCATGAGTACACTAATTGATACTTTCAGTTGCATATGCAATAAGTATGCTTAATTAAAAGTCGACCTCTGATTTCAACATTCGTAGCAAATAATCTTGGTGGCCAAAGCGCTCCAAATCGTTTAAAGTAACAATACAAAATGAAAGAATTCTTCAAAACTTTGTTATTTTGTTTAACATTTTCAGAATCATATGAGAACTCATAACTTGCAGTCCACGGCTACTTTCAACTTCCGGTTTATACTGTGTAACGCCTCACTTTTCTGAACGACGACTCAACACCTTTTGGTCATCGAAAAACACAAGTTCTGTGTGTATTACACATGAGAATCCCAAGTTCCTTCTCTTGCGGCTGATTCTTACCAAGTGGTCAAAATTTCTAAATATTATGTAGAAAAATATGCTGAACTTTAAGCCAATAGTTTATAACGGAGACATTTGAAATGAATATAACTATTGATGTGTCGATGTTTTGTTTTGTGCTTGCTTCGTAACGTTGTTCAATTGAAGTTGCTGGACACACTGTACTAGAAAGTTCGCAATTATTTTCATACATGTACAGCTATTGTGAACCTCATGGTAGAACATAACATTACCAGACACTCTATGAGATAGCCATCTGTTCACAGACCTAAGATTAGAGCACACTGAAGTCCATCTTGCTCGAACGACTAAGTTTATTAAGCGACCAATTTCACCAAGCGAACGTTTTCAAAATGCTCTTCTTTAATTCTCAATATCTTTAAAAGTAGACATTTTAAGTCTAAACATTATTATAATGGAAACCTATCGTTTTGAAATTCATCAGAATCGTCTCATTGAGTTTTGACAACTTAAGATTATTGAAAAATAATAGCAACAATGTACTTATTCAATCCAAATTATGTTTCTAACTTGTAAACAAAAAGTGTAATAACCGACCATTCTCTTAAACGACCACTGTTTGGTGGACCCGTAAGTGGTCGCTTAATACACGTTTTACTGTATGTCACTAGATCACTAGATTAAAAGTCTCACATTTCCGACATGGTTCGGATTTGGTCTTGCTGTATCATAAATAGACCAGGGTTTTGTAGTCTATTTCCCTTGTGTTGTTTCTTTCATCCCTGGAGACAAATAACCCAAATTATATGAACAAATATATCACAATGTTCTTCAGTAGTCGTCATAGCGCAGTTTGTAGCGCGTCGGACAGTCAATTTAAAGGTCCCGGGTTCGATCCCCGACCGCGGCACTCATTCTTTCCGACTGCTTGTTTCTCACCATTGGGTTGATAATAGTAGACCTATGTGAGATAGCAGCTGGAGGCTAGGGAAGGTTTTGATGGTTGTACTGGTGAGAGAAAAACCGGGGAAAGCTATTGTTAGGTGCTTCAGCCGCCGTGACATAATCGAAAAAGTGTTGAAAGCGGCGTTTAACTCCATTCAAGCAATCAATCAATCTTCGGTAGTCCATTTGCTTTAAAATATCAAAAAGTAAAAATTTGAAACAAAACACGCTTGCAATTCTTTTCCGGAGTAGCACCAAGCAATTCTTCAAAGATATTCTTAATGGCGATTTGGATAGGTCTACAAATAACCATCTCGCACTAAATGAACTTACCGCATCAATTGCAGAATATAGGTAATCACTTATGTGGAGTGGTAAATGAGTATTTTATGCAATTCCGTTAAAAAAGTAACCGTCTCTTAGGTGAAATCTTCCTCGTAATACTGGTAGTTTGAAGACCAAAAATAAATCTCCTAGTTCTATTGGCTTTCTTCCCGAGTTTCGTTTTACTATCTACATATCAATTGATCATTTAGCCCTTGGTTATAAGGTTAGAGTTTTTCTCAGTCGATTATGCATATTCTGTATAATTTTGTCTAGAGGCCCGTGATCCAATTATCTCCGACATTTCATCGGGGCACCACAGACATGTCGTAATCAGATTCTTTTGTTTCATATTACGTCGGTCATGTCCATGAGAGAGGGAATTATACACCAGATTTTCTGGATTAAATCGAAGGAAGTAATACATGCGCGGATATACTGGTCTTTTTTTTTAAAAAAAAGATGTAAATTTACGAAAAAATTATCAATTAACGTGATATCATCGTGAAAAAGAGCGGAGAAACGAATAAAAAAGCTTTTGTTGCTTACGAAAATAAGTAAAAGTATCGATCTTGAACAAAGTAAATCTGACGACTGATCCATTCTAGATATAAAAAGGGCGTTACAAATAATATTAGAAAATGATTACGTCATCGGTTTAAAGCGTTCCTTCTAAATAACGTCCAAAATTGTCAGATGGACCAAAGTATGGTCTTGACAAAAAGTCGGGATTTGGTCTTGAAAAGGGAGAAGGATTTCTTTGTTCAGAAAAAGAGATCTTTGATTTGAGAGAAATCTGCGGGAAAATAAAGTATTGTGAACTACAATTTAAAAAATCCGACTGTAGTCAGTGAAGGTTAGTATACCAAAACACTGATTTTACCATTTTGAAATTTTAATTTATTTTCACCTACTTGACAAGTAAACAAATCAGGCAATAACCCATAGAGAACATAGGATAATCTACTCGAAACTATAAAAAAGTGGATCTTTTTTCCACGCGCATAGGTCAAAAGTTTCTGGACTTATCAATAGAGATCAGATAGATGTTATTTGTGTTCTTTTGTTTCCATCTATTATATTTGTTTTCATAAATTTATTTACAATTTACAATAAGCGAGTTCAAAGTCCGGTCATATTCTGTAGGAAATTTTGATATTTCCGTCATTTACGAGATTTATTTTAGTAATAAAGGAAAAACTAATAATCAAATAAAGCATCCTTTTCTATTGACCTGTATTGACCACACTCGACCTACCAAATAACGACGGAATAGTTCTCCAGAAAATTGACGAACTAGGGTTATATGTATTAAGGTCCTGTCAATATAAAGAATAGAAAATTGGATGGATGTAAATGAAAATTGGCATGTACAGTTAGTAACATCGTGAAATTGACATTCGCCTCAATCAAAACCATTCTAAATCACTCACTCAGCGCTCCAATCATTCATTCCAAACTCTCACTCAAACCATTCAAAAACGCTCAAACCCATTGAAAAATATAGAATCAACAACGACATTCAAAATAGATTTGGATAGAAAAAAATCGCGATTTTACTGATATAATTCAAATTGTATGCGCCTAATAGGTTCTTGAAGAAATAGTATTCTATTTATGTAACTTGTTTGCATTTTTTTATTAAAGGGGGGTAATCAATATAGCAAATTTTGTTCATCCAGAACAAAATTTGCGATATAGGATTACCTCCCATTAAATTCACTCAAAACTCGATCCACACACTCATTCATTTTCATTCCTCAATCATTCCAAAATCATTCACTTTGTCAATTTCACGATGTTGTTAACTGTAATTTCTTCGAAGATAGAAAATCATCCACTACGAGGATAAAATCATTCATAGCGAAACGACATTATAGAAATCAAAGTAGTTTGATCCTGAACATTAACAAATGGTTTCTTTCCTCAATTTTGTTATTTCTTATAGATTCCTCACCCTGGCATTCTAAAACGGAACGTCTATTACAGATTTTGATGTCCAAACCATATCAGAATATTTAAATAAGATTTTGTGAAATAAACTTAGTTGCCAAATTCTCTATACACACGTAAAATATGCGCCATACTGATAAAATGTGCCAATTCGGTTACTTACGATGAAAGCTAAATAAATCAAGCCTTATTTTTTAAAGCTCAAATTTGTTATCCAAAAGGTGCGTATAGGAACATCGTAAAACCTTCAATAATTCCGATCAAAATCAGTCTAAATCTTTCACTCAGAGCTCCATTCATTAATTACAAACACTCAATCATACTATTCGGAAACGTTCCGAAATCGTTCAAAATTACTTCGAAATCGTTCAAAACGATCGACAAATCATTCAAATTGATAGACGATTCTATTGTCTGGTGTGGATTTTAAAGCGTCTGAATGGTTCGTGAAAACACACAAATGGTATGGTCCGTAGACTTTTTAAAGGGAAGTAATTAAATATCGATAATTGGGCAAAATTTACGATGTCATCTCAACGCCCTTTAAATTCGATCAGAACTTGCTCCTCAATTGCATTCAAATTATTCCAAAAATCATCCACATGTCAATTTCACGATGCCATTTACTGTATATACATTAGTATGATACATGTTTATCGATGGCTCAACGAAACTCCTTTGTGCTGTCTATATTAATAGATAATTATAATAGTGGTTAATCATAATTAATTTATTTTCATTAACCATAGATAACTAGAGATCGATATAGCTTTAGCGTCGTTAAAAAAAATTTTGACATTTTGTAATATCATATTGACTTTATTAAGAGCTACCTATATACTCCAACTCCGTATTTTCGCGGACGTCATATTTTCACGGCAATCTAATTTCTTAGTAAAGCTTGCTCTGTTGGCTGTGAATTGGTGTACATTTTGTGAACAAACCCTACACATATCTACCAAATAAAGATGATCAACAATGCCTTGATTGTTTGATATGAAATTAATAAAAATATCAATACATACATAATCAGCATAATGCTCCATCCTTCAGCTACCCACTTTACAAATTACTTCTATTTTCTTGTTTTAAAATTGTAAACACAATGCAACTTTGACCGATTATTCGGGCATATACACCAAGGAAGGCAAAAGATGGCGAAAGACTAACGCTCGGACCTTATTAAATTCTTTCTAGAAAGATTTGGTACACTACCGTGGAAATATGACGTCCTGACTCAATGTGGTGCTCATAACGGTGGTCAACATCCAGAAGCATTTTCAGTTAATATTTTTCGAGCAAGACCCCTAAAATTTTGTTGATTGACAGTTTAAGGAACATGCTTGTAATGCATAATATTTTTCTTCTTAATTCGATTGTTATTTGAAGCACATTCATCATTGACTAGTTTGTACCGTGAAAATATGAAGAGCCAAGGTACTTTCATCAAGCGTTACATGTAACAGTAAGTAATCATTCGAATGAACAATAATTCCAATTTTCGACTTACAACTTTTTATCTTCCATCCAGCACTGATTATTCGAGCGTCCGCGTCTGTGGTGCTCTTGTTTTATTCGTTTGTATATCCCGAGACCCAATTTTCCAGACAAGCTTGATTAATACTGGTTAAGCTGTTCAAATAATTGCACAATCAGAGTCGCACGGTCGTTTGGGTTATCATATTGCCGTTTTTATGGTAATACGTAATTTTGTCGGTAATAAAACTCTTGTGAATAAATATAAACTTGGATTCAGGCGCATTTATCATTGCGTGTGTTACTTTTAGGATGATGGCTTTACATTTAGAGGCAACGCTTATGGCCTCAATTTCTTGATCAGAATGAATGCTTCTGTCAAACTATATTTCACCATATGCAGATTGAATTAGAAGGACAAATCTAACTTAAAGGGGGTGTTTGATCCCTCCAATCTACGGCGTTTTTGTAAAACTTTGATCTACGACTTAAGAAGATAGTGTTGAAATAACAAGCACGTCATTTTGGTTAATGGGACTCACCCAGTTCTAAGCGAGAGCAAAATTTTATTAAAAATTTTGTTCACAGTATCCATCTGGGTGACATTATGTATAAATGGTTGTTTTAAGAAAGAGGTCAATACAACTTAGTTATGACTAACATCGTTACAAACGCCGCTGAACCTTTAAGTTTAAAAATTAAAGATGTCATGATTCATATATATGGAATAATTAATGAGATGCTTGTTTCATAAATCCAACAATGATAGAAATTGTCTTTCATGCCCCACCAACAAATCTTCAAAAACACAAAACGTAGCTAAAATGAAAGTACAAGTATAGTATCTGAAAAGCTATATTTTCGACGATATTTTTAGTGTTTTTCTATTGGATAAACGATACAGAAAGGCTCGCATGCAAAACTTTACTACTTTATGTCATAAAGTGCGTGAATAAATTAAAACGTCATAAACGTCGTTTACTAAATCAACGTTATTTGTGAATCATTGATGATGAATAAAGATCCTATGTTTTAAAGACAGTGCCGATATTGTAAACAAATATTTTCAAAACAATATCTTTTAGATTATAAGGTTTAATAGAGAAAAAAACGGACAATCTTTTGAAATTTTATATCGGCGATCTGATCTGAAAAACTCACACACCCCATGCGACAGAAAATCGGGGGAAAAGGATATTGTGTTTTCGCAAACAATGTCTTCATTTTCACGCGACAATTTCCGACTGTTTTTTATTTGTTTAACAATACTTGAGACCCGATGTCATTTGCTAAAACAATCGAGATCGAGAAGACTTCTCGATAATTGATTTCATACCAAAAACTTTTTCACTAGTCTTTGTGTGGACTACCTCATAATGTCAAGATTAAGCCTAAGAATAAGGTCTTCTTGGGTTATCTTTTTATCCTTGGTGATTTACGTATCAGAGTAATTCGAGTTGTCCCCCACTTGGATTGTATGATAATTACATCGTTCATCTATCAATCAATCATTGTCAGTGCCTATTACCCACAAAGGACCCAATATACTCACCCATTCTCTCAATATTTGCAAAACATATTGACAGTCTGTGACCGCAATTTGAACTTTCTTCTTGGTATGAAAAATGATATGAAAAGGGAATACATGTAACTAGGCGGTTCTAGATATGGAATGAAAAGTATTCTAATGCTAATTCTAGTGGTGTATGTGTTAAAGGTCTGCCGAATTAAATAGTGTATTAAACCTTACCGTATCTCACTGTATTAAAATTACATGTTCGGGATATCAAATGGTCATTTTTGCCAGTAGTTTGAATCTGTTTCAAAACGTGCTGTATCGACACGTTCTTATGATGAAATCACATAAAAAATCGGCGAGACCGACACGCTGGCGATTCCCTTTTTTCGTTGGGCGATTCGTAAAATATAGCGTAGGCGATGTCAGAACACAATATTTTAGCCTGTGCGTGAGTTTTCCAACAATTTCAAATATGCGCAAAGCAAAGACGCTGCACAGTCTGGTCAGTGTCTTCACTGTGCGCCTTATAGATAAATAAGATGTAAAAGTATCGGTAGATCATCAGGTGGCTTTATATTTACAGTATAAAACTGTCTGTGCTGCCCAATGCTTACACCTTTTGAACATTTCAAATTGTTTGAAATGCCACGCACAGGCTCATTTATATCTTAGTCACATTAACCACCAATGTTACAATGTTTTATTTCTCGGTCTGAGATGAGTACCGGTCAGTGATGACAAGAATTTTGCCTATCCCTCCTTTTGCCGGTTCCCAATTCAAAAAAGTGGTGAACGGTCCTAGGCGATATCATCCTGTTACTGTTTAATCCTGTCTATTGTTTCGTGCAGCTCTGTAACAAGTCTTTCACTTCTCCTATGTTAGTTGATTTATTTTTAGCTTTTACCGCTGCGTGGCTGTGAGACATACCTGAGCTCTGGAGGTCAGCCTCAATCGTTCTCAGACCAACATATCTGACTTGACAACTAAATCCATTCACCACTCAGTAGAAAAATAAATTCAAAGTTCAACGGCAACATAAATAAACGTAGCGTACAAGTGATACGCCGGCGAGATGATGACACACTTTTCGGTGATATGCCTTCAGCGTCGATGACTACTCGTCGATTCCAAACAGAAGTGAAAAGGTCAGAAAATGACAAAAGTACGTTGGCGCTGTCTATAAAATCGGCCAAAGGTCGGCCGTAGCCTTGCCGATAACAGGCAATTGGTCGTCAATACAATATCGACTTCAAAAAATCTAAAAGACGTCGTTGACTAGTTTGTGCATTCTTAGGCGACCGTCCCTGATAATTCGCCGTTAGACTCCGTTTTTGTCCCCGTTTCCACCAAAAGTCGATGCAAGCAACTTAAGCCGGTTGAAGCTTTAACAGTAAGTGAAATATAAATTGGCGTACAAATGATGTCGTTCGAAGGTGTTTTTTAAGAACATTACATGCATGTTACGATCTAGTTATACAATATCCATATTTGTTCCAAAGGATTCGACCCTAGCTAGCCGACGCAGTCAGCCACGAGCTACCAAGTTCGTCACTTTTCGCCAGACGTTACAATTATTAAAAAATATAGCCATACTTTGGACAAATCTCATCAATTCGTAGCAAAATGTTCAAATAACGACATAATCGGACTAGAACGAACCATTGGGAGTATTATTTCCGTTTTATGGTAATAAGCTATCTATATAGGCAATAGCCCTCATGTGAATAAATAAGAACTTGTGTATAGACACATCTATCAACGCCTGTGTGCATAAACTTCAGTCTTGAATTATTAATTCTGTCTAAATCATATCGTAAGACTTAAATCTAAGCTTCCAAATATTATATGAATCCTGTATTTCTGAATATTTTCGAGTTCAACTCAGTCATTTTGAATCGACGTTTCATCTTTGAATTTCATTTAAATGGCCCTTGTTATTGACCAATGCATTAGTCTCGTCAAATCCGAGCTCTTGGCGTGGTATTCTTAATTGAACACATTACGAACAAAGAAGTCGTGGTCTATAGTAAACAAAAACGTGAAAGTTCCAAGATAATTAATTTTGGAATAAAATTTAATGAGTGTGTGAAGCGAGTTTTGAGTTAATGGAAGGTAATCAAAAATCGCAAATTTTGTTCAAAATTAGCGATATCGATAACCTTCCTTTATCAAAATATACATACAAGTTCTATAAATAGCTTTCTATTTCTTCAAGAACCTATTAGACGCTTACAATGTGAATTATGGCAGTGAACTCGCGATTTTTCTCTATCCAAATTTATTTTAAATGACGTTGTTGATTCTATATTTTTAATGATTTGAAGGTTTTTGAATGGTTTGATTGAGTGTTTGGAATGAATGAATGGAAAGCTGAATGAGCGATTAAGAATTGTTTTGATTGAGATATAATGTCAATTTCACGATGTAACTAACTGTAGCTCCCCTTTGTATTCCATAACGAACAGTCATCAGAGAAATACGAAAGACCGGTGGTGACTTCTTTTATTCACACTTCACGCTTCACACTTCAAACATATTTCTTTGAAATGTGAACTCTGAAGCGTGAACTAGAGGTGACATTTACGAAAGACCGATGGTGACTTCTTTTATTCACACTTCACGCTTCAAACTTCAAACATATGATATTGAAATGTGAAGTGTGAAGTATGAATTATGAAATGTGAAGTGTGAAGTTTGAAGTGTGAACTGAGAAGTGTGAAGTGTGAAGTATGAAGTGTGAACTTTGAAGTGTGAAGTATGAAGTGTGAACTTTGAAGTGTGAAGTATGAAGTGTGAACTTTGAAGTGTGAAGTGTGAAGTGCGAACTTTGAAGTGTGAAGTTTGAACTGTGAAATGTGAAGTGTGAACTGTGAAGTTGAAGAGGTCACCACCGGTCTTTCGTAGAGAAACCCTTGTATTACACGTGTGTAAGATCACATTCTTAATGACGTCATGACAACGGTAATTCTGTCATCAAAGCTTTTCAAAAATAGGTTTTTAACGTACAAAGTATCGTGAATGCGAGAAAAAGAATCTGTTTCTCGATTTTGGACAACATGATCTTTAGAATAGAAAAGTTATTAAGCTTCTAGATGCTTGCTGAATAACATTTTAATTCTAGACCCGGTTAAGATCAGATTGTCTCAAATAAATCTCATGACGGATCCTAATAATATCAAAGGAGGCGAGCCTCTTCGAACGCTAGTTACTTGACGCCCATGGGCATCAACTATACCGCTAAAGATGATGATGAGTAAAACAAAAAAACGAAAGATTAAAATCGGGCATATACTAATTTGAAAACATCACGCTTACTGCGTTTTGTCAGCAAATTGTGATATTTTTACACAAAAAAGGATCGAATGACACTTATTTCTATCGTGGTTCTAACTCATTCCAGATATTATGCTGCACATAGAAAAGAGCTAATGGTTTCTAACCACTACTACTCACTTTTACAGCTCGGAGGACTGGGGGCCATGTCTGTTAAGTGTCCTGCTAAAATACACTTCCCGTCTCCGATGGGGCTTCAACCCACAGATACTAGGTTACAAGTCAATCGCGCTAACCGCCCGGCCAACGAGCCAAACAGATCTCCATAGACGATAAAAAAGGGCATTTTCTTTACAAGTGTATTGGACAGAGCACCACAAGAAGCAATTTACCTTTAACCCTTTGCTGTTTAATCCCTGCTTTTTACGTGACTGTGATTTTATGATTGAGAAAACATTGTGAAAAAAGAAGAAATTGCTTCTGACAAGCAATTTCTTCTTTTTCCATACTATTTTCTACCCTACTGAATGGTTATTTTTCAAATTAAATCCACTTCAAATTTTCGTCTGCAAGACCTTTGAATTTGGACAGGTCCAAAATTTTGTAAAACAGGAAAGGGTTAAAAGATGACCCAAAAGTACGACACCTATACGTCTAAAACACTTTCCAGTACACGGAAAGGCCCGAGCGATTTTCCGGTTGGATACACTGTAAAATACCCGACATGGAAAGCCATACATTCTTCTGTTAATGATGGCTAAGGCCATGTAAATTCTGTAGGTGCAATTGTCCTGGTACAGCCTTGTGTCAAGACAGAGGTATTAAATGACAATGACAGTCGTAATTTATTGACAGCCAATAAAGAGAAAATTTCTGTACCGTAAATACCATAATGATTGTGGAATAATTGAATTAGGAAGTTGTAGACAAATCATTCCGCCTCAAGAACTGTTCCATTAACGAATATCTAGTATAATGCTAGTTATTAGAATGTATTCATTTCCAAGATATTATGTTTGATGTTCGTTTATTTAGTTATTTACACTGAATGATGGAGTTATCGGCATAATGATTGACAATCTAGGTATTTTGTTTATTTTCAGACATTGTCCTCTTTTATGTTAATGCTTCCTTTTTTCTATGTTAATTTTGTTGTTCAACTCAGTAAAATGTGTTCGGAGAAGATCAGTCCTTAATATGAAATATCGTAGGTCCATCCTTTCTGTCTGTTCTTTCTCATCTAGTTGCATATATCCCAATGACACTTTTTTTTCAAAATACTGCGAAGAGAGGAAATTTCTGTACTTTTGTAATATGAATAACCTTACTTACTAAATGTCAATTCACTTTATCTTTGACTTTTTAAACGTTGCATTGATATCACATTTCTTTATCAAAATTATATAAATATCTGTTTTCGATCAATTTCAGTTAAACATATTATACAGGAGTCTTGGGCCCGTTTTACCCTACATCTTACGATTTTTTGCGGAAGTCAATGATTAAAGTTGCGTCTACAGAAGTTACTAACAATGGAATTCTACCATGCACCATCTCATTGGAATCGTCTTTAAAAGACGATTTCAATTAAAGACGATTCCAATGAGATATTGCAAGGCGGAATCTAATAATGAATGAAAACACCAGGTACGATTTATGATTTTGACTTACGATTATTTTTTTCTTAAGAAGTTAAGTAAAACGGGCCCCTTGTCCTAAATAAGAGTATGCTCTGGAACATGTAACTTTAAATGTCTAAAATCATGTTTCATCTGGGTATTTTAAACCCTATCCTGTTGCATTTAAACTTTGTTTCGAAATTATTGAAAATATTGAGGACGTTTCAACTAGTCTACAAGAGTTTTCCCTTCACTTATTAATTAGAACATAGGAAGTCTTTGCTAAAATCAGATTGCACATCTGTGCAGGCTGATCATTGTCTATACTTCTTCAAAAATTTTGTGTAAAACAGAAATAGTCGCAAACTGCAGGATGAGACTTAAAGTCATTTCAAGTAACGTGTCCTATTAAAATTCTGTATCACATTTATAAACACAAGCGTTCGAAGATATTAATACATACCTTCAAAAGTCGGCTTGTAATATCCGACGGATTCTATTATACGTTTTTTTCTTGCTATTTCACCAACCAACATATAATTTGAAAAATGCAGATCGAAGGTTCAGCGCAATACAATTGTAAGTGCCTATATATTTATTAACATTTACGATAGGTTTTCGGTATTTAACTGCGTTTTGTCATCAAAATTATAAAATTCCCAACAGATCTACATTGATGATCGGAAAGCCTTTGTGGAATTTTTTTGCATTTTCTTCTTCAAGCGTATTGACCAAACTACCACCAGAAGCCTTATTACTGTACCTAAAACAATGATTCAATATTCTTTAATGCTTTTCGGTGGTTTATCGAGAAATAACGGTAGATTATCACCTAATAATCTCACCGCAAAAGCAGTTAGATTATCAAAAACTTATACCCTGCTTTTGTGCATTTCATCCTATTTGACGTCATCTATGCGGGACGAAATAAGTGACATCACAATGAACGTTGCATAGCAATCACGCGCAAAATGACGCGCTTTACGAAAATATGTTTTAGATATTTCCCATTTGTCTCATTTTTGCATTGAAAAAATAGAATAATCGTTTGTTTTTCGTGTAAGATCGATTAATATTTCATTTCGTGGACAACAAAAGCTATATTTTCACTCGTGGCCCTGCCACTCGTGAAAATATAGCTTTTGTTGTTCACTCAATGAAATATAAATCGATCTTACACTGAAACAAACGATTATCCTCTATTTATAATATGACCTACGTCGCGGAAGTGAAATAACCTCGTTTGATAATTTTGTTATTACACGGATGTTATTACACTAGTGATAAAACTATGCAAATGAGCTCATTGCGAATGGAAACGCTATTTTGTAGCCGCGGAAATGACGTCATAATCTATATATTGTGACGTCAGTTCTAAACGGCGTTATAAGTTTCGCGGAAAATTGATATGTTGAATTTCAAGAATTTTGACGATTTTCGAAAAATTTCGGGTCATATTATAAATAGAATGTCAAATTTGTGCTCATAAAATACCGAATTTATTAAACCGGTCATCTTAAACAGATACAAACTCGGCCCAGCCTCGTTTTTATCTGTTTAAAGATGACTCGTTTAATAAATTCGGTATTCAATGACCACTCATTCATTATCCTCTATTTACCACACTTACGTCCTAGGTACTTTCCAGTTTACGGAGCTATGTTCCGATGTGGTTTCATCATGCCGTAGCAGGCCTGTCGTTTCCTCGCTCCTTTTTCGTTAAAACATACGAAATGTTCATTGGAAGTGACATTATGTCTGTCTAAAATCCGATCAAGGTAGTAAACTGCTTCCTGAATTCCCATTAGGATGACAATTGGCTTACAATTTTATGGATCAACTGGCATTTTATCTTCAGGACTTTGTAATGAGGGGTCCATATATCGATACTGAATATGTTATATGAAAGTCGGTGTAATTCAATAATCTCGTTTCTGCAGCTTCAATTAAGCCCATTGGTGGATGACAAAAAGTCGGAAAGAATTAGTCCGGCCGTCGGTAACCGAATTAAAATCCGGGCCCTTTTTAATAATTATTCCAAGAAACATGAAGCGATCAGTGGTCAAAAGCTAAGATAATTTAGCCAGTTGTATTCTATTTTGTATATAAGTATATTGCTTATATCTATCAACCACTTTTGTAAAGCGACCCTTTGTAAGCGAACGTCATAAAAGCCCCTTTATTGCTAGCAACAGCTCTAAAAGGACTGGGATACTTAACCGAGAAAATGTATATAATTTAACCCTATGTTGTTTGAACCGATTATATTTGTCAAATTGAAAGGATTCTTATGGGTTCAAATACCATAGAATTCAGTTAGCATTATGCGATCATCTAAAAATGATCTGTATATTTTATCACGAAACATTGTATAAAGCGATCATTCCCATTAGCGACCTCTTCTTGGTCCCTAAATTGGTTTAAACATATTTTTTTTGCTACATAATCTTTTACAGATTAACATAACATACAAAACGATATTATACAAGTATTTAGCAATGGGATCTGGACACAAGTTCTCACAACTTAGATTTGGCCATTCCCTTTTCAAAACGTGCAAAGTTTGCAGTCATCCTTTCTAACCGATTTAGTATTTATACTATATACTTGAGCATTGAAGACAGTTTTTTTTCCAGTTACAGAGAATTTACTAGCAATAATTATTAGATAGATAAGATAAGGAGGAGATCCTAACGCCAGTCGTTAATGGGGGAGGGCAATGCAAAATGATTATCCTAGCTGCAAAGACCTTTAAAAAATTACTTGGCGAATCTTTTCGATTCATTGATGGATTTGTGTACGGCGGTAAAGATAACTGAGTTGTCTTTATAGTCTAATGTTTCAGATCCAAATAGGAGTAGTTTTAACGATAAAGGATGAAAACGACGTAGCGCTCGAAACATCTTTATACGTTTTTGTGTGAACACAGGACACAGGAAAAGGTAATGTCCGGCGTTTTCTGAGAGGCGTCCACAAGTACATGTAGGTGAATCAGAAAAGTAATTATAATAAAGATCAAAGTTTAGGTTACTACATGTGTTTCGAAGTCTTGCGTGTAAGACAGACAAATTTCTAGGTCCTACGAGATAGTATTTGGTCAAAGATGGGACCGAAAAGGTTCTTAGGATACGAGATTTGAAAAGGGACAGGGATTGTATCGACCTTATTTCTTCTGGAAGTTCGTTCCAGAGGGAGTCTGCCGATGGGATAAATGGACTCTCGAAAAGCTCTGTGCGACACCTTACTATATCAATATCATCGGCATTTCTTAAGGTGTTAGCAGTCCTATTGCTTACATTTGATGGAAAAATATCTTGAAGATAATTAGGAGAGAGGCCGTTTAAAATCTTATAAATGCATATATCAGTTTGCGATATATCTAAATATATCCCTAAATTGGTCTCCTAACACACGTTTAACTGTATTAGAAGATATTACTTACATAAGCGCTACTCTTGAAATTTCTATTTTACATCTATGTTTTTGATTTACGTTTCGTTCACCAGTGTTACTACGTAAGGAACACCTTGTCGGTTCTTAATAGCTTATATTTAGATCAAGACTTCTCTTCTCAAAATCCCTTTTTATATCGTTTATGGCGTAATACTTGAATTCTTTAACATGTGAAATCCCATAAAACATAAAATTAAGTGAAGTATGTTTTCGATCCAAGCCCTCGCTATTGCAACTAGTAGTATTTTGACGGAAATATGTGTTTCTAGGTCGAGACCTCCTGAACCTATTTATACTGTGCAGATCTGTACATATAGTTAGCACTAGAAACGGTAACTAGTCTAGCGACATCTGTGGTATATGCAATCGGTTTTACATATCTTTTCAACATACCAGTAAGTCTCGAGACTGGTTTCAAGAATTATTCGACACGTTTGTTAAATGTGCAACCTTTCTTGTGCATTTTGTTTGAATAGGGATGAACGCCGCTATAAAAATACCTTGTAAAATCGCGGTACTTAAAGCACAGGCAATTTTTCATAATCCTTGTTTTGCCATACATATTAATATATAATAACCTAATTGACGAAATTTGGATTGTGAATCAATCGCCTATGGACTGGAGCACCTAAACATGGAATCATGGTATTTCTCGCACTAGATCTATTATTAACCTACATCCTTTTTATAAGACCTGTCGATCTTCAAGGTCATTGATGACAAATCTAACGTGATACCAGTCTCCCAGAAAAATCTATCCCTGCTATGTATCCCTATATTAGAACACAATATGTCAAATTACGGCTAAATTACTGACTCGAGTTTCCGACACGGTCCGGATTTCGTCTCGCTGTATTAATTTAGCCCAAGCTTTCCCTGCTTATTTATTTACCTACTGTTGATTTTATTATCTGGATACCTTTCTCAGTAATTTTCGGCTTACTCTTTCTACATTGTTGTACTTTTTCACCTTTATTTCTGATTTTATTTTACTTTAGCATATTTTATTTAGGAATGTAATAAAATGAAAATGAATTTAAACAATTTGTTTTCTTTTATCAAGGCACCATTTGCGGAATTATCAAAAATCCATATGTTTTATAGAGTGTTTAAATCTATTCATGGGGAATAATTAAGGATATTGTATCACTCAGCTTTTTGTTCTATTTGGTTTGTAAAAGAATACATATAAGCATAAAGAGGGTAATTCATAATATCTTATACCCTTTCGAAAGGTTTTAATGCATACAAATGCATATAAATATATATGTTATATGTTTATAAATATATTCATAACACGAACACTCAAATACTTACTTCATTTTTCCTTTTAAGCATTTGAAGAAAATTTCATAGCATGTGCTGGAATTACGTCCATTTTGTGATTTATCGCGAAAGGAAGCTTGTATTGACATGATATGACATGTCTGATAACATAATATGATATCAGGCGTTCTATTTTTAGAATCAATTTGCACACACTTTCTCCTGAATGTCTTTATTTTTTAAGTGTTTATTCTTTTAAAGCGCTGAAAAAATAATTGCAGGATAGATAGAATAACATGTAAATGTCTTAATACATCAATTTTATCTGGTCTCGGTTGCGAAAATAATCGTGACTCGGCAAAGCCTTGTCATTATAAATTCTCCTTGCCTCGACTAAATAAAATTGATACTTTAAGACACAAACATGTTATTCTCTATATATCGACGTCGATTCTCTTCAGGACACCCTTTGTTAACATGACGCCTTTCACCTACGGATCCAGTTTTGTTTCTTTAGGTTATTCAATTTTCTTTGTATTTGATATATTTATAGCTTAGCATCAGTTAAGTGGCATTTCTGCATATTTTTTAATGTTTTAACATGAGAGTGGCTTCAAAATAGCTGAATGAGTGTGGCAGTCTTTGCTTGGAGTGCATCTTCGAATGAAAATAACAGTTAACTTATGGCTTCATATGTGCCGTCATATCGTCAGCATATTCCTCGAAATAATCACCCTCTAAAAAGAATGAAAAATATCAATCTATGCAAACAATAGTTATAGGATTTGGAAAGATCAACAGCTATTATGACTCACCCTATATTTTTTTATTTTGATATTTACATGAAACTATTCAGTTTTTATTCGAAAGTGATGGCTTATGCCGTTGGTTACTCCTTATCAGATAATATGAAACATCATGCAGGCGTTTTTCCGAAAAACAGTTAAAACATCGTTAACTTGACATTCATCTCGATCAAAGCTATTCAAAAACACTCCTCAGCCCTAAAATCAATCGTTCCACCTAATCACTCAAACCTGTTTCGTAATTGTCCAGAAAGCTTCGAAAATGTTCAAAACGAGCAACATTTCATTCAATTCGATCAAATTATTGTATGATTTATTGTCCGCGAAAACGCAAAATCAGAAAAATACGTAGATTTTATAAAAGGTGGGTAAAAATGGTCGATAATTTCGTCCAACTGTATAAAATAATCGATTTTGTTTTACATCCCCTGAAAATGATACAAATATTGCTCACCCATCTCGTTCTCATTCAATTTAATTTCAAATCACTCAACTTTCCCTTTAGCGATGTCCCTTACTGGAATATTCACATACTAGAAAAAGAGCATTTACAGGACTTGCAAAACTGTAAACTTGTATCTCAAAAGTCATTTTTCAAAAGCTTAGTCACATCGAGTGATCGGAGAGGCCTCATAAAAGCAGAATGTCTCGTTCTTATATTACATATCTTATATACAATCTCCCAGTTAATATGGACTTGATGGCTGTCAACATATATCAAACAATCCTAGCTTGTATATCATGGCATTCCACAAGAAAATATCGAAAATCGGCATTTCATTGTGAGTTCTTTGTCTCATTATATTCCGAAGTAATATCTACGTTTCATAAATCATTCAATCTTAATTTCAACTTAATTTAAATATTTTTCAGTTATTTCCTTCTTCATATAGGACAGTATATTTAAGGACTTTGAGGAATCGCGGTAACCTCAGGCTATTTATAGAAATCAGTGGGAGTTTTGTTGTTGTTGTTGTTGTTGTTGTTTTGTAAGTTTATTTTGTTTTTAGTTAAAAATAAAATCGTCAAAGCTGTTAAAAATGAGGACTGCAAACTTTTTAGGTTAGACTAGACAAATAAAATAAAGGTAATTGTCAAATATCAAAATGGTCAGATTTTCATTTCTACAATTAAGATTTAGTGTTATTGTCGTGACTTCGTTAAGTGCACAATTTTCGCATGAAAAAGTCTGACAAGATATCACTTTTTTTTTTAATTTCATCAATTTTTCTGTCGCACCACTTTTGGAAGGAGTAACGAAAATCTTATTGGATAAAGAATTAATTGCATTAAAATCAAACTTGGTTAAATAATCGACCCATTCTTTTCATAACAAGCTACATTTGGTATATGTTTTAGATGCCCGTTTTTAAAATGAAGCCATATGAATTTACGTATGTGTTATGTAAATGAAGTAAAGCTAGATTTGTTCGAGTAGAATCCCTGACACATGAATAATGAAATAGTCCTTGCAGCTAAACTGCAGTATATATGAAAGTTTGGAGTAACTTTGTATAGGAAAAAAATATGTTTAAATATGCCACATACACAATTTGGGATATAAGAATATACGGAATTCCTGTATAATATTGCCAGATTCACAAACCAAATATATCAATTATATGTAATGTAGTGTATAAAATATTTGTTTTTAGTGTATAATTTACAATCTTAACATTAAGCCGCATAGAATGTATCAACAAATACAACCAGTAACTTGGTGTTCTTTAATGCAACAAAGTCTTATTGACCTGAAAGCTTGGCACGTGGGCTGTGTTTTAGAATAAATTTGCATATTCATTGTCTCCACAAGAACAATTTTCATCAATTTTCAGCCCTAACGAATGCCATCCACATTCGATCGCCCCGACCTCCCTCGATCCCTCATGCCGACCAAGCTCGATATGAACTCGATGTCTTGATAAGGCTTGGTCAAAAACGTTCAAAACAAAAAAAAAAAATCATTCAAATCAATCAAATTATCCCACGGTGATTTGTGTTGTTGTGTTTGTTACTTATAGTGTTGTTGTTGTTGCTGCTGCGACGGCGACGGTGGCGGCTGCTGATGCTTGTTTGTGATGCTGCGTCCGACTTGTCCGTGAAGACACAAGCAGAATAAAAAATCTCTGTAAGGGGGGGGGGGGGGGTGTCATAAGATATCGTTAATTTCGGCAAAGTAGATGAAAATATTAAAATCTCAACTACAGTTAATTACATCGTGAAATTGACATTTAACTCAATCAAAACCATTCTAAACTACTCATTCATCGATCCACTCATTCATTCCAAACATTCATTCAAATCGATCAAAAACGCTCTTAATGACTAAAAAGTATACAACCAACAGCTACATTCAAAATAAAACAAATGGGAAAAAATCGTGATATCACTGCCATAAATGAAATTGATAGCGTCTGATAGGTTCTTGAAAAAATAGGAAGTAATTGACAGAACTTTTATGCATATCTTATTAAAGGGAGGTAATCAATATTGCTAATTTTGTTCATCCTGAACAAAATTTGCAATACTGGTTTACCTCCCATTAAAGTCACTCAAAAAGCGCTCCACACATTCATTCAACCTCGTTCCAAAATCATTCTAAAATCATTCATCTTGTTAATTTCACGATGTTGTTAACTGTAAGAATATCATATGAAATTGGCTCATTCACCTTGCCAATTAAACGACGCCTTTTAATCGAATTCTCTTTATATTTGTAGGAGCCGATTGAACATTGACAACAAAACTAGGCGAAGGAAAATCACGTTCGAGATTTACGATCGAAGAGTTCATCTGAGACGATATTACGGCAATCCATTGCAGCTTGAAATTACAGATCATCTGTCAGAAAACCCTCTTAAATTTGAAAGCCATACAAAAGCAACACAGACAGAGTTATGGGTTTTCAAACTGGATTTATGAGTTTGTGATTTGTGATAAGAAAAGCAATCGGATTTAAAACGGATTTTCGTTATGATGGATCTTTCTGGTACACTTGAATGAAATTTCCGAATATATATCTTTTTTAACGTTTGCGAATTTCAAAAGATATTCGTGGTTTAGAGAAATGTGAGAATGCCAATAAACATAAAAGGAATATTCTATATGGGACAAAATCCATCCGCGAAGGAGCATATCAGGGATTATTAAAAAATCAACATTGGCTTGCATTTCGATTTGAACTTCTCACGACATCGTAACATCTACGATTTTATTCATGTTTTCAAGCGTTTCATCAAATGCAGGTGTTCTAGAAAAGTTAATTCTATTACATATTATGTGGCAATGAGGGGTAAAGTTGTGGTCGTTGAAGACAAGGACAAGTGGGGAAGATCGTACTTACAATTTTTAACGTCTTACGACGATTACGTCATGGATGAAAGCAACAACGCCGTCGCTGAAACCTTGGTTTCGTCTATACAAGACGTAGAGCAATTTGGAAATGTTACTAACTTGACGGTCTCTCTAAAATCAAATGATTCTTTTTCGAGTGAAAACATTCCAGAAGGTTATAGCGTGCCCCATATCATTATAACGACCATACTTGTATCGGTGATAATGTTCGTGATAGTGTTCGGAAATATACTCGTAGTCATTGCCATATTTACGGACAAAACACTGAAAACGATACAGAACTGGTTCATAGCTTGTCTCGCTGTGGCTGATGCTCTACTCGGATTGGTCGTAATGCCATTTTCGTTGGCCAATGAGATGATGGGATACTGGTATTTCGGGTCACTATGGTGTGATTTGTGGAAGGTATTCGATGTCTTACTCTGTACTGCCTCTATCTTAAGTATTTGCTTGATCAGCTTAGACAGATATTGGTCCATAACAAGAGCAGTTACCTACTCAAGACAGAGAACTCCGAAGCGCGCCGCATTGATGATAGCTGCAGTCTGGTTCCTGTCCGCAGTGATTTGTGTACCGCCTCTGATTGGCTGGAAGAATCCACTTCCGGTATCTGAATATCCACTCTGTATATTGAGTGACGATATTGGTTATGTGTTCTACTCTACACTCGGCTCGTTCTACATTCCCTGTATCATTATGGTGTTTGTGTACTTTAAGATTTATATGGCAGCTAAACGTTTAGCGAGAAAGAACATCAAGAAGAAAGAGAAACCTCAATTGAAAACTTTACAAGATATCAAAGATGGCGTAAGTGAAGGTCTTACGTCAAACAGTGCTAATGGGGACTGTAACAAAGAAAGACTAAACTCGGAAACTAGTTCCGATGGCAATATGTCGCCGGGTCCGAATACCCAAAATAATGAACAAGGTTCGAGGCAAGTTTCGGACTCGAATCATGTCAACAGTTCCTCGGCCTCCGACAGCGAAGGTGTGAAGCTTCAACGTGTACCTACCACGGATAAGGACAATACTTTCGCTGAAAACGGCAATAAATCTGATGGAAATGGTAACGATCATTTAAAGAAAAATGGCAGTACAACGCGATCCGAAAGTGAGTCGAACAAAGACTCTCCTAAGATATCGAAAAAGAAAGACAGTCAAAAGTCTAAAACCAGTAAGCAATCGAGTTGGAAAAAGAAGAGTTCGAAAAATACAAAAGGCGGTTGGAAAACTGCCACATTACGCGAACATGAAAGACAGAAGCGTAAACTGGCTAAAGCAAGAGAGCGCCGTGCTACTATTGTTCTTGGTCTTGTAATGGCGGCATTTATTTTGTGCTGGTTCCCCTTCTTCACTTTGTATATTATCACCTCGTTCTGTGATTGTATTGGTGACGTTGTGTTTACTGTGGTATTCTGGGCAGGATACTGTAACTCCGCTCTTAACCCGATCATTTATACTGTGTTTAACAGAGATTTTAGACAGGCCTTTCATCGCATTATTTGTAAAGCTTGGAAGTGTCGGTGACTTGTCGTTCTTGAAATTTACTACCTTAAGCACATTGAAAATTCAAAGATAACATTTAATGTGCAAATAGTAATAAAACAACTATTGTTGAAACCTATACATACTTAACTATTACAACGCCTGCATCTTTTGAGGAGAACCTATACATAATTATTACAGACCTACCTTAAAGACAAACCTATCTACTACCTAAACCTGTCAGAAATAGTATATACTGTGTTTGGGTTTTATAGTTCTATTGATTGTACATTTACCCCCACGGGATTTTAGAGTAGTTGACGAAGCCCAGTTGTAAAACTACGATGATAGAAATGGCCATTGTCAAGACTCTGATCAGACTGTGTTAATTGATAGGCTTATCTGAGTCTTTTGCTTTTCGAAATGTATGCTATTGTAGGAAATGTTTTACGCACTTCGTCAAAATACTTTTTGGCTTTGAAGACCATTAAATCTCATTTTACACGAGCCAATACATTACATTGATAAAAACAACCCCTTGTTAGGTTCAAACTCTACGTACACAATGTCCTTTAGTGCAATTTGTTGATCTATTTATTTACATTGTGTTAATGCTTGATTACCTCTGTCGTCTGTACTTTCGTCGTTTTTATTTTTCTTTCATCCAAAATCGAGTGTTCTTGTCGCGTATTTTTTAACAACTTAGAATCTCAGCATCTTGAAATGGGCATGTGCATCGGGGCCCGACGTTATGAAACTTTTCTCATGCTCAACTGAGAGTTTTATCAAATTTTGAATTTAAATAAATGTATGAAAATAAGAGATAATATAAATAAGTTGTTATTTATAACAACGTACTTATATTATCCTTTATGTTAACGCATTAAAATGAGTACTAAAACAGAATAACGGCTTTAATCTCGAATTGAAATTTGAGAAAATTTTGAATTGAGAATGAGAAAAGTTTTTTAACCTCGGGCCCAGATCTTAGCCCCATATTTCTGTTGCCGAATTAACATCTGCCCAACATGTAAATCAACTGCAACGAAGTCTATATCGACCTGATATCACCTGCCTGATGCAATAAAATGATATCAGGCAGTTTTATTGTAGGAACATTTTTTTTATTTATGAATTTAACCAGAAGAACTGAAATTTCTGATTTTTTAGGGTTTTATAAAAGTTAGGCAGGAAAAAATATTGCAAACAATGCATCGTCATGATAAATTATCCAAACCAGGATCGGATAACATTCATATTTTAAGGATAGTTACATATAATTCTAATTGTGACCCGTCACGCAAAAAGGAACGTCTGGGGACTTTTGAAAGTAAATACTTGAAAAAGAGAAGGGTTCTAGAATAGACCAACCAGAGGTTGTATTTCAAACATTCTTTAACAGGATGGCAGATTGATTATTTTAGATTCAGAAAATTAGTAAAGTGCGAAATATTTCGACCCTAATCAGTCTGCACAATCCGCGCAGTCTGAAAAGGGTCTATTCTTTACGCACTTCCCTGATTGTCCCTTTTTGCGTAACGGGTCACGTTTATATTGCTTTTTATAGCCTGCATTCGGGCTAACGAGGTACAAGCCCGGGTGCAAAATTAGAAAGAGATTATTTTCTGACTACTATTTCCATATAGCATGCCTTTGCTTCGATATCCATATATCCAGCCCTGCGTCTCAGGATGACAAAACGATGCAAACAGTTTTCCAATTATACCCCGCTTTGCACATGCACTTGCGTGCAAAGCGGGGTATAATTGGAAATCTGTTTTCACCATTTTGTCATCCTGAACACAAGGCAGGACTGTGTTTCCAACACCCCCACCCCCAAAAAAGCGATATTATATTCATTGAGTATAAACTGACATATTTATTCTTCTTCTGCTTTTGAGCTAAGTTTGTACTTTCAAAGGCAATTACATTCATTTACCATAATGTAAGATTGATAATCATTATACTACCTGTAATTGATTTTCGTAGAACATACTTATTTCCATTAAATAATTTGACGTATAAGGTTTTGTTCGGTTTGTTTGAATGGCTTGTAACGCTGCTTTCAACAATCTTTCAGTTATATCTCGGCAGATAGAGCACATAACAATGGATAACTGGTATTTCTCACACTGGTTCTATCATTCCATCTTTTCCTATCTTCCAGCTGCTATAACACATAGATCTACGTTTATCAACCAATTGGTGGAAAATAAATAGTCGGAAAAGATGAGTGCCGCCGTCGGTAATCAAACCCGAGACAATTTGAATGATAGTCCGACTCACTACCACTGAGCTATAACGGCGTCTGATGCTGAAGGTACACGCAGTCAAATAACAATACCAATTTATAAAAATTCACTAAATCCCACAATTATTGCTGAGATTTATCTTTGAAATGTGCTTTTTAACGAAGACACAAAAAGGGTCTCATTGACATCGTGGCGTCATTTAGGGGCCGGTCTCTTTTCAGTCCGCCAAACTCAGTAATTGCAAATACTCTCTGGATTGATTTATATGCTGATAATTTAATATGTTGTTCTGAAAAAATGCGTTACCTTTACCAAAAAAATCCTACTTTCTTGGGTAATGGCAATATTTTTTGTCTTTTTTAAAATAGCACCAAAATCATCTATACTTTGCCATTTTGACGCCATTTACCGTTCACCTTGGTGACCTTCGATATTTTTTATTGCTTTTTTCTTCTAAATTATGGAGTTTCAAATTATCAAATCTGTAATGTTAAAATGAGAAAAAGTGTTCCTTTCAATAGAAAGAAACTTTTTGTGGACATTTGTAGCGACGTTAAAATATGAATTGAATTAAGATATCTGCGCGGGATCGAATTACACAACAACAACAAAAAAAAATCTAGCTCGAAGATATATTTTGTCTAAAAAAATCTTTTGCTTAGGTAGCAGCCAATTTGGGGAGTAAGTGTAAGTCAACGGGCACATTTTTGAGCAAAATGTCTATATTAACAGAAACTGAATCTGAAAAACTAACACAAAACTATCTAATTTGACATTTTTCAACATTTCTTGCTGCGAATAAAACTTCATGATGATCAAAGATCTAACTATTGCGTCCTTTAATGGAAAAATAGGCTATTACTTTATTATATTGGCGGTTTTTTGTTTGTTTTGTTTCGTGAACATTTGACTGGAAGCTGAAATATGCCTTGATGAACGTTCGTAATACTAAGAGTGTATTTTTTAAATGCTTACTAAATTTTGTTACTAAAAACTGAGTTGGCACCTTGATGAAAACATGGTGTCAATTTTAAATTATTGTTAATTATCATTTACATTGTATCATTTGTTTTTATTTGCCTGTGTTCGACGACCTTATATATATTGTTTAATAAATTTATTGTAAATATTACTTTTCTGGTGTTGCTCAATGAAGTACCTTGCAAATCGTCGTTTTTCTAGGGGTCGTCGTTCAAATGCTTTGTGCAGGAGAGTTAAAACATCTAAACGAGATACAACATATAATATCAACTATGAAAAATACTAAAACCCTTATCTTACTCAAAAAATAAATGTGACCATTAAACGAAAAGGAAATATCTTGATAGTGCGTTAAGTATCGACCGGAGTCATGCTGTGTGTAACGTGCGAACTGCGCAAGCCGACTCGCGTTGTAACTTTTCATACTCTTTTTCTTAGATGTTATTCTATTTATCATGCATTTTTTGCGCTTAGTTATAAAAGACCCTCAAAAATAAAAAAAAAATAAAAAAAATAGGTGAAAGTATATGCAAATTGTTTCTAAAATAGACTGCCTGATATCATGTTATGTTATCAGATAGGTGATATCAGGTCAATACAGGCTTCATTGCATGTCAAATATTTCTACCTTCCTGTATACGAATTTTTGAAATACGACCTCTGATAAGCCTCTGCTGGAACAATCTTTCTTTTTAAATATTCTATTACAGAGTTCGCAGATTTTCCTGATTAACTGGACGTATTTACTTACTCTAAAGTGTCACAAATACAGTAAGTTACATCGTGAAATCGACAAAGAATGATTTTAGAATGAATATGGAGGAGAGAGGTAATATAATATCGTAAATTTCGCTAATTTTAGACCAAATTAGCGATATTGCGTTACCTTCCTGTAAAAATCTGCAAATATTTTCTATTTGTGTGTCTTTTCGAGCCAAATAGGCGTTTTTAAGAAAGAAATACTAGCCAATAAAATTGTGGAATGATTTGATCGATTTGGCTGAATTTGAATGTATTTTTGATACGTTTTTGAACGACATGGATTTTTTAAAAAACTTTTACCTTCGTCAAAAATGACGGCCATTTTAACGATGAGGTATTTCGAAACCGAATTGCCAACACATGGTGGATACACGTGCGATTGTTTCATAATTCGATTTAAGTCATGTAGACTATTGTAACCATTATAACAAAAAAATGGATTATGACACAATCGCCTGTGAGCATGTCCATCAGCGTTATACAATATCAGAGCTGAATCTAGGGCGCGGGATTGCGGGATTCCCGCTTTAAAATTGTTCATGCCGCAAAAAACACAAGGCCGTGCGCCACAGGTCACGCTCATATTAAATGGTTGGCGCATTATTAAATAATGTGTAAAGCTGTTGGTAGGCCGCAGAAGCGGCCTACCATTATGAATGCGTTTTGAATATGACCATGGGGGATTAGGGATACATCATTATAAAACCTGTCCAATGTATTTATTCAAAACATAGAAAACCGTATAATGCAGCCTGGATCAAACAACATTTTTTCAAAAACTGTTTTGTAATGAAAATTATTGAGCATTTAAATCAGGGTTTTGGGTTATGAACTTGATTTTACAAATATTGCACATTTCATTAAAATGACTGATCAGTCAGACATGTTTGACCTAGTTTTTACTCTTTTCCCCCCCTGTTTTCTGCAATTTTTTACATCAAAGTGATTCTCACAGGAGATACATCTATGGTTACACTCCTGTCTGTTTTGGTCTTGTTAAACATATAGTAAAAATGGCATTTTTGAGGTTTTAAAATAACACAATACTTCATTGTGCACAATTACACTCGAAATCCTTTTGGTACAAAAGTGTGTGATGACTTATATCAAAGCTCTGGTCTTGAGAATAAATGTTTCTACCTTAATTAATCTAATCCTGTGTGTGATATGTAGCAATTGTCTGGCACTTAGCATAACATAATTTCAAGCCAGTTACTGTTATTCAAGCATTAAAACAATGCGACAAAAGGAGCATATTACTATATCATAAACTATTTTGGAACAACCGAAGTAGGTCCTTTTACTTCAAATAGGTGCAGTCTTAGTACTAGTTTGAATGACAGCTATTGAATGATAACTTGAATCTTTGGCCTCGTGTTCTGATTTCAGAATTGTTTGTGCTATTATTTTGAGTCTGTATTTTCTTTCTTTATGCTCATTTCTTCGGATAACTCCGCATACATCAGCATGAGGGTTGAGTGAATATATTATTCTAACAAGAGCACCGCCTATGGGTGCAACCCTTGGCTGCAGGTGCTGGATAAAACAAAAAGCTGAGAGAAAAAAGGGACTCTTACAAAAACCCTTTTTAAGAGTTGTCCCCCTTGATTGTCTGGATAGGTCTTGAGATAGTGAACATACATGCTAAATTTTATGAAGATATCTTCAATAACAACAGGTCAACAACAACAATGCCAACGCCCTAATGATCTCCATACCTCAAGTTTTCTTAGAAAACAGACAAGCTAAAAAAGGCAATCACTTTACCATCATGTGAAATTCATTGTGCCTTTGTTGAAATAAAGTACTCCTTAGTGTATTTAAGCCGGGTGTGCATGCTAAAGTAGGGCCATTATTGTTGTTAAAATCTTTAAAATCTAGATAGGTATTGTTTGAAAAAAAATATTTCTATAAAAAAAATACATTATTCTTTGATGATAACCAAATAATTTGCGGCCTACTTTGATGCATTGCATCAAAATTTTGTCTTGTATCTACCCTGGAATAATCGTCACTATAAATAGAATCCCCAGTCAGCTTCTTCGATTCAATGAAGATAGCCTACAGTTATTGTGTAGTATTATTCTAAGGTAATAGAGTCGTAAGTGATACCAATACACCTTATTAATAAAGCTTTATGCAATCAATTTTCACTTATCCTTTCAACACAAGCCAGGCGACCCAGCTTCTGAAAGTTGTTAATGTAGATAAGAATTTTCTATCGGGACATAAGAAAGATAATAAATAAGTAAGAATCAGGTACGAAAACTAGATTTATTATTCCATTGTCTATGTCTGAATGGATTAGTGTCGCGAAATTGGAATGATACACCAAAATTCTGATTGTTAAATTTTGAAACTTTGATGATCCTCTCGGGAAATTCCTTTATTTATACTCTATTAAATGCGTCAATCAAAACTTTGATATTCAACGACATCTATCAAGAATAATTATCATCGATAAGTGGTCGAGTCTACGTGAGTGCAACTTCACTGAAGTTGTACTTACGATGTTTTGGTTGCACATTTTCAGTAGGGTGAATTGATTGTGAAGCACGACTGTTGACATTTCGTTCTCTTCTAATGGGCAATAAATACAGCAGCTGGTATAACTGGGGGAGGGTTTGGACCGTATTGAAAGCCTTTTAAATGATTTAAAATTACTTACCTCAATAAGATTTACAAAGAAAATGAAAGGACATAAAGAAAAATTGTTACCAAAAAGAATCTCAAAACATAATTATCTTTAGCAAATAAATGGACATAAAGGAATGATTGTTACAAAATATTCCTTCAAATCTCACTATCTTTTGTGTCTCTCTTTTTAAGATTCTAAGTCAGAACTTTTTAAAATTTTGTTAGTAAAAGAGAATGTCCAGTGTTCCCACTGCTTTTTGAGTCTGGGGGTAAAAGTGGGTACTTTAAATCATGCATATACTCCCTCTATATAACACAAAGAAGGCTGGTTGCAAAAATTGGGGTACAAGCTTCAATTTAGGGGTAAATCACCCCCCCCCCCCCATTTTAAATGGGGGAACACTGATGTCTTCTTGTGGCCCAATTCTTAAACATGTTGGCCCATTTTTGAAATGTGATGGGGGAGTTGGCCCACTTTAGTGAAAACCTAGATTCAGCCCTGCAATATTTAACAATATTTCAGTCATGGTTTAAGGTCATTTCAATTTTTTTGTGGTCTATCTTGATTCAGTTTAAAACATCATGAAATTGACGAGGTGAATGTTTTTGGGACGATTTGGGAATTAATTTGAATGAGACTGATGAGTGGGTTTTGAGTGAAATTAAAGGGAGGGTGACCAATATCTCTAATTTTGTCCAGAATGAACAAAATTAGCGATATTGATTTCCTCCCTTTTATAAAATATGCACCCAAGTTCTATAAAAGGCTTCCTAATTCTTCAAGTACATAGCTTCCTTTATCTTCAAGGACCAATCAGACGCTGATACATTGTAATTTCAATAATGTCAGCGAAATCGCGGGTTTTTTCTATCAAAATTAAATTTGAATGTAGTTGTTGATCTTATTTTTGAGTGATTTCGGGTCGTTGTTTAATTGTTT
The DNA here is from genome assembly GCA_948146395.1 of Fragum whitleyi. Lineage (NCBI taxonomy): Eukaryota > Metazoa > Mollusca > Bivalvia > Cardiida > Cardiidae > Fragum > Fragum whitleyi. The sequence goes on along the minus strand of OX411555.1, from coordinate 25,906,381 downwards.
GAGTGAGTGTTTAGGAATGAATTAATGGAGCGCTCAGTGAGCGATTTAGAATGATTTTGATTGAGACGATTGTCAATTGTACGATGTTATTTACTATTCTTTAGCCGAAACTTAAATATAGCTTTTCTGGCGATATTCTTATCGTCCATCGACAATACAAAAATTCATATCCTTACTTAAGGTAGTTGACCCGTAATATTTTCTCAACGTCTCGGAAGTAATGAAATTTTACAGTGTAAACCGAGGTTTCCTAATGATTTTCATTAGGAAACCTCGGTTAACATTGTGAAAGAACATGGGGTCCGAACTGTTGCGGAACTATTACGGATCCACTTCCTTAAAGGAAATGCATCTATTGATTTGAAACTGCTTCTGAGGAGAAAATCTCTGTACCATAGATAAACTGATAAATGCAGAATAACTTAATTAGAGTTCTGTAGACAAAATCACTACGCCTTAGGAAAAAACCTCACTGAAACCTAATTAAGTCACTGTAGCTAACTGACCATTATAGGCTAAAATTATGCCGAAATATGTTTTATTTTAGAGGCAAGCAATTTTAAATTTGATTTTGTGAAAATATACTAATATAAAAGAAACGATACGCACTGTAATTACATTCCATTCTACCATGAAATAACACTTTACAAATACAGTTAAGAACACGCTAAAATTGTTTCTCATTCCGATCATTACCATTCTCAATGGAGAAAGTTTTGAGTAAATTTAATGGGAGGTAATCCATATCGCAAATTTTGTTCTGAATGAATAAAATTAGCGATACTCATTACCTCCCTTTAATAAGATATGTATATGTATATAAGTTCTATGAATAGCTTCTTATTTCAAGACGCTTGCAATTTGAATTATGTTAGTGAAATCGTGACTTTTTTCTAGCATTATTCATTTTGAATGACGTTGTTGATTATTTTTCAGTGATTTTTTAGCGTTTTTGAATGGTTTGCGTAAGAGTTTAGGAATGAATTAACGGAATGCTGAGCGATGGTGAATAATTTTGATCGAGATGAATGTCAATTTAACGATCTTGTTAATTGTATAAATCTTGCCAGGTGTACTTTGTAGTGCAGAAAAGAAAAAAAATCATGCAATTAAGCCTTTATTGACCTGATATCACCTGTCTGATAACATAACATGATATCAGGCAGTCTATTTTTTAGAAATAATTTGCATACACTTTCACTTGAATTTCTTTGATTTTCAAGGTGAACCATACTTAAACACTGAAAAATGATTGCATGATAAAAAGAATAACATGTTAGTGTCTTAAAATATCAATGTTGTCAGGTCTCGGCTGTGAGAAATTATCATGACTCGGCAAAGCCTCGTCATGATAAATTCTCCCAACCTTGACCAGATAACATTGTTATTTTTAGACACTAACATGTTATTCTCTATATCTTTTGTGATTAGAAGGCTCGGACTGTGCATACGCATGTATGGATCGAAGCTGTGAAGTAGGAAGATCAGAGGCGCGATCGTAAGAGAGAGTTTCTTCACATTCTAATTGAGATTTTTAAAATAAAGCGTTCAGTAGAGCGAGATTTTTGAGCCGCTTACTAAAAATCTTAAGAAATTCAAAAGAGAATACGAAGCTTGCTTGGCATTGGCTTAAACGATCAGTCGTGACGAAGTCGAAAGTTTTCAGTGAAATTGCAGAAAATCGTTCATTATGGTGTCTTTAAAAAAAAAAAAATCTTACTTACCGGGATTTGTCATCCCACTGTATTGAACGCGCGTCAGAACTCAAACTTATAACTTTTAGAAATAAATGTAACAGCATAGACGGAAATGTTGATAAGATGTAATTTTCAACAACTTATAAATATTATCTTTAATGTGCTTACATTTATTATATAGTAGTTTAATCTCAAATTGAAATTTGAGTAAAATTCTCAGAGGAGAATGAGGATAGTTTTATTATAATTATATGGCCTTTAAACTAGAAAGGTAATTCGATCAATCTATCCACCTTTGTAAAGCTGTTCCTGGATGACCTTTTTTATCCATTCCTGTGTTAATGAAAACAAAGCGTGACAAACTGTTTGCAAGTCAGCCCGATTGGCTCAGTTTGTAGAGAACCGGACTTCAAAACCATTGAAGTCCGACTGCGTGGGTTCGATTCCCGGGCAGGCACACTATCACTAATTGTCTTTCGGATGAGACGTTAAACCGAGGTCCTGTGAGACGGTGCTTTACACCGAGCATCTTTACACCGATCACCATGGCGGATCTCAGCAGTAGTTTCGTCATATGTCCTTGCACTTTCCCCCGTAACAACTAACCGTCTTCTGGGGGCATCGCTCATATAGGCATGGGCTACGGTTGCGACGATAAATAAACGGAAATATACATACATACTGTTTGCAAATTAAAGCCCGCCGTGCAAAGCAGGGTATAATTTACAAACAGTTTGCCACGTTTTATTATCCCGAACGCATAGCGTGTATTTATCCTCTCGAAAGTATGTAAGATAGATTATAGATCTGTGTAACATTGATTTGTAGCAAAAGCTCTATATACCAGTGAGGAAAATAGAGTTCTGGAAAGGGAACGTCGCGAATTAATAATACCTATCTAATAAATAACCCCTCAGTAAATACGGATTCGATAGCTGTCAACATTTATCAAACTTTCCCCTTGTAAATCATTTTTAAATACCAAATAACCAAATTATGTGTGTATTTTAGTTGTGTAGTGTGGGAGAGGGATAATGATAGACAGGGGATATAAAGGAGAAATGGAGAGATAAGAGTGAAAGGAAAAGTAACAGACAAATAGAGAAAGATTATGAACAAGAGGACCATGATGGTCCTATATCGCTCACCTTCGTCTCTTTGACTTCTCTCTTAGCAAAATTAGATGCTTGAAAGATCATTAATTTTTTCAAAGAAAGACATTACTCTATTTCTATGATTGCTGCATAAATTTCTAGCCTTTTCTAAACAAGTTTCATGTGACCTGGCCAACATTCTGACCAGGTTTCATAAAGATTGGGCCATACCTGTGGCCTCTAGAGTGTAAACAAGAAAATTGTCATTTAGGCCCCTTTTCCTGTGATATAACATGGATCTTTTCAATTTTAAATAGGGTTCATCCTTGTGACCTAGCCATTTTTCTGACCATGTTTCATGAAAATTGTATTATATTTGTGGATTTTAGAACGTAAACAAGAAAATTGTCATTAAGGCCCCTTTCCCCTTGTAATGGCAAGAATCTTTCCAATTTTAAATAGGGTTAATCCTTGTGACCTGGCCAATATTCTGATCAAGTTTCAAGATTGGGCCATATTTGTGGTCTCTACAGTGTAAACAAAAAATTGTCATCATGGCCCCTTTTCCCGTGATATGGCACGGATCCTTCCCATTTTCAATAGGGATCATTCTTGTGGCTTGCTAAACCTTCTGACCAAATTTCATAAAGATTGGGCCATATTTGTGGCCTCTAGAGTGTAAACAAGAAAACTGTCATTAAGGCCCCTTTTCCCGTGATATAGCATGGATCCTTTTAATTTTCGATAGGGTTCATCCTTGTAACCTGGCCAACCTTCTGACCAAATTTCATGAAGTTGGGCCATATTTATGGCCTCTAGACTGTTAACAAGAAAATTGTCTTTAAGGCCCCTTTTCCCGTGATATGGCAGGGATCTTTCGCATTTTCGATAGGGGCCATCCTTGTGACCTGGCCAACAATCTGACCAAGTTTCATGAAGATTGGGCCATATTTGTGACCTCTAGAGTGTAAACACTAAGATTGTTGACGCCGATCGACGGACGACAGACGACAGACGACGCACGACGCACGACGCACGACGGACGACGCACGACGGACATTCAATGATCACAAAAGCTCACCTTGAGCACGATGTGCTCAGGTGAGCTAAACAGAGAGAAAGTATTGGCTTCATATTTAGAAAAACCCGATTACAACATTGATGATAGCTTACGAATTAAAGACTCAGCATTTAGCAGATTTTTAACAACTTTAAATTTGTGTTAGATTAACCTTAGGGCCTATTAAAAGAAATGATGAAAGAATACAAACCAAATTAAGAATGTACACAGTCGTGTGAAAAATAAGCATGTGCAAAAGCACGGAGACTACCAAAGTCTTAATTTTGGGTCTTTCAAAAGAAATACATGAAATAAAAAAAATAATTGTTTTCTCGTTTTACGATAAATTTCTTTTATTTCTTGATAGATGATTTCTCATAAATTTCTCACAATTTATAAAATTAGCCTGTACGTGACGTTTCCAACAATTTTGATCATGCGCATTATGAAGACTCTGGTCAGCGCGCGCATCCGCACAGCCTGACCAGAGTCTTCACAATGCGCTTTGTAGATAAATGAGGTCTCAAAGTATCTCAAGACAGTCAGACAAGCTTATAACCACTATTTCTTGTTGTTGAAGATGCTCATTGTTTGCAATGCAGCCACGTGTCAAACTGTTGAAAATGTCAGGCACCGACTCAAATTATTTCCTAAGTTTTCAAAAGCAACCCACAATAACCATTGTATGGGACTATTCTTGTAGTATGCATACTGAATTACGCTTTCTACGGAAAGGAAACGCGAAATTATTAACGTGGACTGAAAAAAAAATGTTTTCATAACATTAATTGCAATATTTCAAATTTTTGTTATATGCAAATGTCTGAAGTCATGTCCACAGTATAAAGGTTCTGGACAATTTATTTCAGCAAAAATTCACAAGTGGCTTCAGTCTAAATTGCATAATTTACTTTATGACAATGGATTTATTGCAAAAACTGTAGAAAGCAGTTGTTAATCATGTCCGTGATAGAGGGACAGACAATCTACTTCTCGACCACGGGGTTGCAGTTTAGAACATCGTGAAACTGACAAGGTTAAGGATTTTGGTATTAACTTAAATGAGTTTGGTGGGCGATTTTTAAATGATTTTCAATGGAGGTAAAACATAATCGCTAATTCCGTCCCATTGGACGAAAGTAGCGATATTTTTTACCTCCCTATAATAGATTCTACGTATTTTTCTGTTTTAATGTCTTCACGTTTAAAACAGACTTTTAATTAGCAAAATCAGTCAATAAAATCATGCAATCAATTGATTGAAATATAGATTATTTTGAATGATTTCGAAGCGGTTTTGAACAACTTCAGAGCGTTTTTGAGTGATTTAAGTGAGTGTTAAAATTAGCTGATTTGTGCGTTGTGCGGGGTTTGAATGTTCTGATTGAGATGAATGTCAATTAGATGATGTGATTCACATGTAACGGACATGAGCGGTTTTCGGTCTTAGTTATCTGCGGATCACATATTCTGCTTCTTCGAGCTGTAGTTCCGAGTTTACGTTGCCTTACGACGATAAGCTTCAATACATTGTGGTAACTATTTTCTGACAAGCTCAGAATGAATAATTTACGTATAAAATGGCACGTGCATGAGATAATTAATTTAATCTCATTTCTTCCTTTATCCTTATTAAGATATTTATCTCCGAAATAATATTTGAACCGTAGGTGTGTCTTGGTGCGCGCATATCGTAAACCGTTGATCAGCCAATATAAAATAACTGGTAGATGTAGTGTTTAATAAATCAGCTAATTTCTTCGGCAACATTTCTTGGCTGACCTCGGTCGTACAGATAGGAGCAACGATCCAAGCACTATCTGTACGTGTCTTTTCCTTTTTTGCCGAATGTACCAATCTTTTGTTTACGAACCTCCCTACCGTTTTTTTGGTATCCTGCCAGGTCTTATTACCTATAATAGACTCACTAATTCTTTTATCTTGTCAAACCATATTGGTGAATAGTGACCGTTGGGTGAACTTTCTTATATAGCCTAAAAGAACAGGATTAATAACTATTAATAATTAATTTTGCGGTATAAAAGAATCTCAATAATTGTGCATACGATCTTGTACATTGTATTGTATCTTTATTCGCATTTCTTTTTGTTAAAATAAAGGTATCTGAATACACCATGAAATTCTCCGGAGAGTTGAAGAAGAGATTGTAATTAGAAGAGATCAAATAGGGGTCACTTTAAAAAAAAACGAAATTAATGAAGATCAGACAAAACGAAAAGGCGTTGGTTAGCCCGCCCCAAGGGTAGACATTTTCCGCTCCTTCCAGATGTTTCTTACAGTTAATAACATCGTGAAATTGACACTCATTTCGATCAAAACTATTCTAAATCATTCACTCAGCGCTCCGTTCATTCATTCTTTCCAGACACTCACCAAAATCGATAAAAAAAGCTCTAACCTCATTTGGAAACATTTCGATATCGTTCAAGACCATCAACATTTTATTCAAATCGACCATATTGTTCTACGATTTTATTGTCTGGCGTGAATTTTATGGTGTCTGATTCATCTACGGCGACACACAAACAAAATAGTAGGTATATTTAAATAAAGGGGGGTAATTAATATCGCTTATTGTGTACATAATGAACAAAATTAGTGATATTGGATAACTTCCCATTACTTTTACTCAAAACTTGCACAACACACTCATTCAATTTCATTCCAAGATCACCCCAAAAGCATACATCTTGTCAATTCCACGATGTTCTTAACTGTAAACTTATGTAATAGGTATACAATTAATCACATCATTGAATTTACACTCATCTCAACCAAAACCATTCAAAATCACTCGCTCAGCGCTCAAATAATTCATTTCACACACTCACTAATATTGCTCTAAAATATTTCGAAATTGTAACAAAAAACCGCATCGAAATCGTTAAAAAAGATCAGTATTCAACCAAAAACTGTCAAATAAAGCAGTATGATTTTATTGGCTGGTGTTGATATCTAAGCGCATTTGTTGACCGTGAAGACACAAAAATTAGAAATAAACATAGATTTTTTGTAAAGGGAGGTAAAAAATTATCGCTAATTTCGTCAAATTGGAAGAAATCATCGATTATGTTTACAGACCTCCCTTGAAAATATTTCAAGATTCCCTCCACTCCATATTCAATTGCATTCCAAAATTATTCCAAAATTATTTCACTTGTAAATAAACCGATGTTCTTAACTGTAATTGTTTTATTTTTTTAACCCAAGTATACCAAGTATGTGTTAGAGGCTTTTATTACCATCATTTTCATCCTAACTCCTACCAGAAATTATCGCGCACATAGAGACTTACGCTATGGATTCTATCGACTGCTTCATACTTTTAAAGATTGGTGGACTAAGATCCGTCGGTGAAATGCCCTGCCCTATTACACTACCCATCACCGTGTGCGCTCGAACCCGAAACCATCCGATTACGAGTCGTAGACGCTAACAACTCGGCCAACGAGTAAGATAAATGGTCCTTTTACGGCTGACGTGCGACGTACTTTTATTGTTTAGGGAACTAGAACATGATAAAGTTTCAATGCAAACTAAGACCCACATATCTTGTATGCATTTTGAAGTAAAATTTGACAATATATGTCAAAACTGTCTGGAATGCTAAATATTGTCAATTTCTCCCTTGAATGTTGTTTTGTTTGATTGTGAGGAGTTTAATGTCATTTTAAACAGCAATATCGCGGCGGCTGAAGCACATAAACATAGATAATTCCTACCCACAGTATACTACAACTACATTATTTTCCAGCCTCCAGTTTCTTTGCATATTTGAATGGGCTTTAATGCCTCTTTTCGCGGCTGTTCAGTCATATCGCCGGGACTGGAAAACCTAACTAAAGGTTCCTAGCACTCGCTTGCCAGTTCTACCACATCTCTCAGAGCCCCTTGCTGGTCATTCCTCATTTGCCTACGATTATCCACCTATTGGAGGGAGACAAATATCAGAAAGGACGTGTGTCGCCGTCGAAAATCGAACCGTGCTCCCATAATTAGGATGTCGACGCGCTGCCAACTGCGCTATGTGGACAGTTACAAATACAATTTATGTTGGCTTTTTTAAATGATGAGTAAGCTGCTTAAGAATAAAACGAATCCAATTCATGCACAATTCATTTGAGCTGAAAAGTAATTTTTTTAGACCCTCATTTCTATGCATTCTTTTTTTTATAGACAAGCTCCACATAAAACGCATACGCCCCAAAAACGTCAAGGTCGTTTCAAGTTGTCAAGTTGAGGAAAACATTTTCGAAATATGTCAACTGATTCCACTAATTGACGATACATCGTAGATAATTGGAACAATATAATACATATCTCTGTTTAATTGATTAACAAACGAAATTTAATTATCTAGGTTCATGTGCCTGCTCTCTGTACAAAGCAATGAAGCTTTCGCACGATCTTATGGACCTGTTTGGTGAATTGGGATTGACATTCCGACGATTGTGGATGAAAATATGACGTTTTAAGGACTTGTTCACCCAAAAGCACAGTTTATCATGAAACCTGACACTATAATATTGGTTGTATATCGATACAGAGGCGCCTAACGGACCCGTCTTTATTTATGTATAGAATAAAAACGGTGCATATGGTTTATGCCAATGCAAAAAAAATATTATTGAAAAATGGTAGGCAGGCAATTGATGAGGAGAGAGATAATTCCAAAGTGCAGTACTATTCATTTTGCCTTAGATACGAGGCCGTATGTAATTTTTTAGAATAATTTCACGTCGGAGCAAGGGAGCAACCTGATTAGACTAAATAACCAAGCAATGCAATCACAATGTGGGTTAAAAACCTTAGCCCCAAAATAGTTGCGCAAAGTTTCGGAAGGCAAGAACTTTAACAGTGTAAACCGAAGTTTCTTAATGATTTCATTAGAAAAAATCGGTTAACAGTTTGGAAGCAAACTACATTCACATTCCGAATTACGTCATCACGCCGTTGTCTATAGCCCATGTTCGTGGTATTTTGACATCAGAGCGTTTCATAAATTTATTTTTAACGCATAAAATATGAGAAAAAGAATATGATAATCAATTTTATTTGGGACAAATTGATTTTACCTCGTCTTTTTTATGCTTTACCCGGGTGTCGTCATACGATCATTTAGAATGTTAACCTACAAATTATTTAAAGACTTATATTATCCGTCGGAGATTTCATTTGAGACAAGCTGATATTAACTGTGTCTAGAAAAGAAATTGTTAAGACGTTACGCAAGATACTGGTGACACTTTACAAAAACGTCGATATTGTTTTTTTTTGTTTTTTTGTTTTTTTTTTTTTGTTTTTTTTTTTTTTTTTCAATAAAATCCTTATTTTACGTCGTAAATTAATGAAATATACACCAAACTTTGCATCAAATAACATTCTACATGATTATTTGGTAAGATCCGTATTATGTTTAATGTACATGGGTTATTTTGCCTTCTAAACGTATAAAAATATGTAAAAACGACGTGTCCCGCGTTACACTTTCCTCCGGTCGAGGTCTTTCAATTTGCCGTCTTAATTACTTGGCCGTAAACACAAAAATAAATTTATATCTGGACAAAGTACTAATGTTTCTGGTTTCGTCAGTGTTAATTTTTAAAATGTATTTGGAAATATGAAGATCGCACGGATGATAGATTAATAAGATGAGAGCTGTCCCACTGTAAGGACGATGTAAGTGAAGAGTCGTTCTTGCCTATACCGTTCTTTGTAAAGCTCACTGATCAAACTGATTTTAACATTAAAAATACATCTTCTCTATAGATTAGGAAAATGTAAATAAATTTTTTTTTTTGAAGCGCCGTTAATAAGCATACAAATACAAAAGTCACCAAAAATGTCCCACTGTAATTTTTTGACGTCGATAATTAAGAATTGCTATTTTCCACCTAAATAGTTTATATATTTAACTGGTTGCATTGAATTAAAATTTCTATAGAAAAATACATTTTTATTTTTGTTTACAATGATGTGATTCTTTCGATTCTCGGCCAAATAGTAACGATTTTATTGATATATACAAAAGCCACCTAAATGTCCCACCTCCGTTATTTTCAGAACGCGACTTTTAATTATCCCCGTTTCCAAGCAATAGCAGAATAAATATGATTAAATGTATTCGAATTTCACATGCTTGATTGATTTGTTTTGGTACAACATTTGTCACTCGATAATAATGATTATAATGATAATAATAAGCGAATAAAAAAAAATGCTCCAAATTTACGCATAATATATATAAAAAAAAAAAAGATAGAGATTCAAACTTTAATCATTATGAAATAAAATAAAAACAAAATGAAAAAAAAAAAAAAATAGAATGAATAAATAAACAAAAAAAACACAATAATGCATTAAACTGATCTATTTGAGAACATCCTAAACAGAAAACATTTTATCAAACTGATTTTAACATTAAAAATACATTATTTATAAATAACTAAAAAATCGAATTCTATTCAAATGAGACTTAGTCAGTGGTAAGATCGATCGGTTCCGATATACGGGATTTCTTCGAAATCATTTTATAACTCTTAATTGAAAGTCATTCATTCAAATGATAAGTTCTAGACAATAATCTTAAATAAATATTACTTTCAAATCAAAAATCTTATTTATGAACCTCTAGGAATATTTGATATCGCCCGTATATCTTTACTTTGAATGAGTATTTCAAAAACGCACCGAATCATTCCTACTCTGCATTATATCTTTGGATCTGCGCCGGAATCTTCGGAAATCCGTGTCCATTTTGTGTTATAAAAAATTACAAACTCTTTGTATTTGAATCTTAGCAAAGATAACCAGCGTTTCAATCAAAGAAATATGTGGTTTGCAAATGTTGACGTCAAGTTAGTTTAATAATAACGGAACGTTATATTTACGCGGACGTCGAAACTATTTGTAACGCAAAGGGTCACTAGTATCTTGCGTAACGTCTAAGCGAACCTTGGCTAGCTTAATATTTTTTTTCAGTCCAGACGAGGTTAAGATCAGCATTGTAATCTTACAAATTTGTAAGATAATGATACAGTAAGTTGCCTCGTGAAATTGACTTCTCAATCCAAACCATTCTTAATTGCTCATTCAGCGCTCCATTCATTCATTCCAAACACTCACTCAGACCATTCAAAAACGTTCAAAACCACTGAAAGATATAGAATCAACAATGTCATTCAAAATAAATTTAGATAGAGAACAAACGCAATTTCACTGACATAATTCACATTGTAACGTCTAATAGGCTCTTGAAGAAATAGGAAATTATCTATAGAACCTGTATGCATATTTTATTAAAGGCGGGAAATCAATATCGCTAATTTTGTTTATCTTGAACAAAATTTGCGATTTTGGAATACCTCCCATTAAATTCACTCAAAACTCGCTCTACACATACATCCAATTTCATTCCTAAATCATTCCAAAATCATTTACCTTGTCAATTTCACGATGCTGTTAACTGTACCTCTGATGGTCGTTCGAAAACAATGTTAGCTATTTGAGAAAAGGAGGTCTCTTTAAGCTGTACCTCATCGAAGACAATGGAAACTCTGTGATAATTATTTTTTGTATACGACAAAAGGATATGAATAAATTGAAATTGACAGCAGACAAAAAATAGAGAAATCCATACTGACTTAATACCGGCTAGAGTTTTTAATTGCTTTGTCTGTTTTTCGTATAATTTAATTATAAAATGGGGAATGGACACATGTCTATGTTCATAGAGAGAAAATAAACATAACTTATTTTAAAGTTTTATAGAACTTCTCTGGCTTTATATGCGTGTGACCTATCACGAGAATAGGAGCAATCTGAATATCCAAATAGCAGTCAGCTAGGAGTGCGTTCAGAGTGAGTTAACGGTGCAAACTGTTTGCAAATTTTACCCTGCTTTGCATTTCCACTTGCGTGCAAAGCTGGGTATAATTGGCAAACAGTTTGCACCGTTTTGTCATCCTGAACACAGGACTGGAATGCGAAGGCAGGTCGGGGTCGAAACTGTTCGACATCTGCATTCTGTTTGAATCTAGAATGATTTTTCCACAAGTCTATATAATGGTTTTTAAAATAAGACACCAACCCTGCGTTGATCCAATTGAAAAACCGTTTGTACCGTTTTTATGATCCTGAAAGCAGGTCAGGGTACTTACAATGCCCAACGATATACGCACTACCAAATTTCATTATTAAATAACAGTTTTACTGCTCTTTAATTCAAGTAATCAACGTACCAATCATCCTATTTATCTACATGATAAAAGGAAAAGTAAATCCGTTTAGTAAAAACAAAGCGGGAGTTTTCGAAGTTTTTTTGCTTCGTTTTGTTTTGTTTTTGTTTTTGTTTTTATATAATTGATTCATATTCTGACATTTATCTAAATAATTCTACAGTGGAATTAAGTTGGCATTTTACATGTTATGATATTGGAAGATTTGTTGATATCAATTCAACTGTCTTTTCAATGCTGAATATTTGTGCTTTATAATGTTCAAAATCATCACGAATTACCTTTAAAGAGGTTGAAAGGGAGTTCCAGCACAAAAAAAAGGATATTTTGTCAAAAAAATATACTGCATGAGATAGTCACGGTAATTTCGATAACGTAAGTAAACTAAGACGCAAACTACATTCCACTTTTGTGTCGAACACTGAGGATCTCTTAATTTCACGTTGGTTAATCTTCGCGCCTTCAGGTCTGACAAACTAATAGGACGAGTTAATACTTCGCGTGTACAATCAGTAAGCGAAAATATAACTCTAGCTGATAAAACCCCGAACAAAAGGACATTGAGATCTTGAAAGTTGAAGCTTCAGGAAGGAAATCAAGAAATAAAAGAAATCCATAGATATGTTTAGGAAAGGGGGACTAGACATGAGGCACAAAAGATAAAACGGGTAAATTCAATTCAAATTCAAATTGTGTAAAAAAGCTCATTTTGGAGAAGAAATTCCTTGGTACTTAATTCATAACAAAACAAACTGTGAAATCAATAAAGGAAATCATTTTCATTCTAAAATATATAACATTGTGATCATATTGTTGAACTTATATGTATTCTGTGTGATTTTTTGGTTTGTATAAGAATTCTTGCATAAGCTTTACTAATCAAAAATGTCACCATACATTGCAATACCAATATTCGCCGACTGCCTTGTAGGGGTTAAGTCCATATCTATCTATACAGAGTATATAGCAAAAACTGTGGTCAGACTGTACGGATGCACAGGCTGGTCAGGATCTTTGCTCGATGCGCATTAGAAATGTCACGCAAAGGATCAAATTACACTGCTAGCGTATACACCGAAAACTCAAACTGTTTGCCTAACGTTCTAGACGCTTCCTCGAGGATTTTTCTTTCCTTTTTTTTTCGAGGGACTCTATCAAGAAAAACAAAACTGTCAAATTAATCAGGAATTGAACTATATTTTGAAGCGTCTGATTGGACTTTAAGGAAACACGAATCTGTACGTATAAAAATATGCATACTCTACATTACTCAAAACTCGCCTGTGAATCGCATTCGTCATTGCAAAATCAAAAATTATCTAGATCTACGGTGTCTATTTTAATTTGTTCTTATCTGTCATAAAAAAAGATTCTTCAATTCACCACTTTTATTTGGAAAAGCCCTTCTTACTCTCAATTCAAAGGAAAGCAAAATCCGAAGAAGTTGAGTGCACCTATAAATTGAATCTGGGAAAATCCTATTGGGGTTCACATCTCAACAAGATCTAGAAGAAGATTCTGACAGAGACCTTTTTTTGCAGAGGCCCTTAAATTAAAGTCCCGGTTATTTATTTATTTATTTTTTTCTTGGGGGGGGGGGGGGGGGGGGTATTGTGTTTAAGGGAGAGAATGCTTGAGTAGATTTTACGGACTTCAGTTGAAAGAGAACAACAATAGAGACGTGTGCTGACCATTTCCGACACAGTAGTAGTGTTATTCGCCCTCTTCAACTCAAAAGGTCCACTGCGAAGACGTAACGTCAAATTTCGCATTCACATTGACGCAATTGCTTCCACGCTTCTTAACCACTGTTTCAAAACAGAGGTATAATAAATGTCTTTACCTTTAAAAAACGTCATTTTTAAAAAACAACAATTGCATTTTAAGTCTTAACGGGTGGAAGGCGAGCAATTTCCGTGATATTCATACAAGCCTCTCCAATAAGCAAGTGGAAACGTTGACGTAACGTAGCAATGCATTGTTTTGTTGTCAGTAAAAATTGAAATAGAGAATTTTAGGATTGCTTTTCTTGACAAGGAACATACAGGTAGAATTAGGTAAATTTGAGCTTTGAATCTGCGTAAGATGTTTTATATTTATTTGTGTTCATTTAACGCAACATTGGCAGAATATATCAAGTTGTCTTATCAATCCAGAGAACCTAACACACTAATATTGCATTTGACAAGCATGAAAACTGTCATAAAAATTAATTGAATAATAAATTGAGAGTCTTCGATTTTTGAAAACGACCCCCTTTGGACGTTAACGCCTACGCTTCGGTAGCGGCTTCTTCAAATAACACCAAACTTTTAAATTAAAATTCCAATTGGTTGGGGCGTAATTTGCAATTTATTTCAAAGAATTGCTGTGTGTACTATTATATAAATCCGAAGTTTTATTTGGTGGATATTTTTTTCCTCAGTATAAATCGCTCACCCAGCGCTCCATTCATTAATTCCAACCACTCACTCAAACCATTCAAAAACGCTCCAAAATCACTTAATACATAAGATCAACAACTACAATACATACAGCTATAGATGTCACTGACTTTATAAAACTACAAAACCACTTAAACGTTATTATTCCATTTTGAAAAAAAACATGACTTGCATGCCTTGTATTGTTCTTACTTAAATAATTAAAAGTGTAGCTAATGGTCATTAGGTAAATTTGACTCGAATTTGACCGTTTTGGACAAAATGCTTAAATAACAATTACCAAAACATATTATATCACTGAACAAAATATGCATTACAATCAATACCATTTGTTATTCATTCCTATGAAAGCACGCGCAAAACCGAGTGGGAATAATCAGATTTTTATTCATATTAATAGCAGGGGGCAGATTCGGGTCAATAAAACCGCGCTATATCTATTGCTAAATGTAGGGAACTTTTTCAGTTTACTCCACGATCATGCCGTACAGCTTAAAACTAGTCCATGTCTGTCCATCAGAATAGCCTTTACCATTAACCTTGAATTGATAATATGTAACGACTGTGCTAATTTGTCTACAAACCTAACAATTACTGTGAGCTCTTGTGTAATATTAGAGTAAGGAACCTTCACCTTTGACCTTTAGACTATCTAAATATTCTTTTCAAGAGATTCTTCTTCTCATATGAAGAAGATTTGTGCCAAGGTCTTTTTTTTTTTTCAAATATTTTCATTATTGCAGGAGCTATGCTCAGAGTTGCGTTCGATAGAGCGAGATTCTTAAGATTCTTATTAACACTTTTAAGATAAAGCGTTCGGTAGAGCGAGATGTTTAATCCGCTCAATAAGAATCTAAAGATATCTAAATGAGGAGACGTTGATGGCTTTGTATTGGCTTAAAACGAGTTGTCTTAACGACGTCGAATGTTTTCACTCAAGTTATCGAAAATCGTTCATTATGACGTCTTTTAAATCGTATTAAGCGGGATTTTTCATCATGCTCTAACGACGCATGTCTAGATAGATAAAATTTGAAAGTTGCATACAATTACAATTTATCTGAATATTTATGTTTTGTTCTTCTTCATGTCACTTTTCCATCACTTTGTTACTACATTGTATTTCATATGTGCCAGCTACACGTGTCTAAGAATTGGCAGCATTTTCTTGGCCGTTTTCTTAATCTGTCGTTAAACATTGTTTTTCTTATTTCGATCGCCATCTTGATAATCAGATGTTGAGACCGGAACCATGATGTCACATGTGATGACGTCACCGCTTGCACTTCTCTGCACGTTAGCGTTACACAAGCGCCTGAGAGATTCTTTTAGAGGGACGGGGCTAATTTTTATATCGTCGTCGCTGTCGTCTTGAAATCGACTCAATGGATCGTTCTCGTCGTCGCTGCTGATATCTAAATATTCCCGCCATCTAGCAAAACAATAAAGCAAACTTGTTAACAAAACGGTATACACTCATTCTCAATAAGCGGGTGCATCACAGGGGTAAAGAATCTAAAAAATCAACCATCTCAAATCGATAAAAATTATCTTGATTTTGATATCTTCATTGTTCCTACGTGTAGGCTAATGCACATAGAACGGTTATCAAGAGACAAAAGAGGGTGTGCAAATTTTTGTGTAGAAATAAACAGGTATAAAGAAGTATTTGAAAAATGTTCGTTACTATCCTTAAAAATGCACCTTAAATATTCCATTTAGGTTAAACAATAAAACCGTAATGGCCAAAAGTTACGTTCATTGATTGATTGAATGGAGTTTTACGCCGCTTTAAACATTTTTCATTCATATCGCGGCGGCTGGAGCACCTCACAATGGTTTCCTGGTATTTCTCTCACAAGTACGACCACCATATCCTTTCTTAGTCTCCAGCTGCTATCTCACATAGGTCTACGATTATCAACCCATTGGTGAGAGACAAATAGTCGGAAAGAACGTTCAATATTACAAAATAAAAAAATTATATAATCATCAATAAAATTCAATTTTCTTTTAATAAAATCATGCCTTAAAGACCTAGTATTAATTGTATTTTTGAAGAAAAAAAAAACAAAAAAAAAACCACTATGTAATTCACTTTTAACCTCGCACTCTGTAGGCACTTCAAGTTATTTTTCTTACTGGTCTCGTGTAATATATATTAATAAGAAGGAAACCCTTAGGTAATTTAAAACTTCAACACATGTCTGTCGACATTCAATAAAATCTTGGCACATCGTCTTGGGTAACGAACATTTATGAGTAATTCAAAAATCAGGTTATTGGCTATAAACTTGTTTCGATCTCTTTAAATGTAACCACCAACGATCTTAGATAAAAGATATATCGCTGGATAATCAAATTCTATTCTATTATTTTGTTGGATCCATATTGTCCCCAATAGACCACTCATTAGAATCGCCTCAACAAGACGATTCTTTAAAGTTTTAACATAAAGGATTGTTAAAAAAAATCGACATAACACTCATGATCAATCAAACTTATGTTCCTAACTTGTAAACTAAACGTGTACTAAGACGTAACGACAAAAGTTGGCGTTTACGACTGTTACAAATGACGTCCGTTAATATTAAACGTTAAGTGGATGATATTCAATTCTATCATGGCACGTGATTTTATGTCTATACAAAGCATGCAGTTTTGTCGTGGTTAAATGGGCGCCAATGGTCGAAAAAAGTTCCGAGTGGCTGTTCCATTCCGCCTATGTACAAATCTTTATTGATGTCACAGATAAGGTATATATGAATATTGGCAAGGCAACCTGATACCCCCCCCCCCCCCCCTCAATTTTGTCTTTATTACGAAAACATTCAAAGGCTCTCAAATAAGTGTAGGGGTATTATACTTTGCAAGACTCTCAAAATATCTTGGGCGAATTAAACTTTATCGATGACGTAGTTCATGACGTAGTTTAAAATTATGACGAGTATTGTTTACACAAGTTTACTTTATCCGGATGGATTGATAGATTAAAAATTGTACTTTACCCCACTGATGAGTATTTTGAGAGACAGAAACTTTGAATCTAGTCGTAATCTATGTGATACATAACCAGGATGACATTGAATTGATGTTTGTTTTAACTTCACAACAACGAAATCGTGAAAATAAAGTGGAGATGGTCGATCGACAGGAAATCCATCGCAATTGTTTTTTTAATTCATAAGGTATGTTAAGTTCGTTTGATAGTTTATTTGATTGTTAAGACGTCGCGCAAGGTAATGCGGCACTTTTTAAAAAAACGTCACCCTCTGTGTTTTAAAACTAATCATAACAAGACTCCTTGCTCGCACCATCCTTATATCTTATATCTAAATAAAGCTTAAACCATGGCCAATTTATATCAAACTTTTCTTGCAAACTATTTACGTATGATTTCATAAAAAGGAATTTCAAATTGTAATTTAAGCGAAAAAAAAGCGTGTAACATGTAACATAAAAGCATCACCGGAAGATACCAATCTTATATTTTATACAGTTTTATAATGTTTAAACTGCTTGAAAGTACATCAAATCTAAACTGGCATGGCATCCAACAATTTTAACAACGGAGATTGAAATTTAACCACATATAAGAAAAATATCGCTTTGTGATTTACAAAAGGTGAAGCGTAACATCAAACTTCAAGACGCCGAAAAAATGACGATTTTCTTTTATATTTTCATTAAAATTGGTTCAATTGCAACCAATCTTTAAATTAAAAATATTGTTTTTTCTGTTTTTCTTAAATATGTAAATAGATATCAATTTGAGTTTTAATCGGAAAATTGATAAGCCGAAATTCGTGTGGAACGAAATCTTTTTAGGCGGTTATAAAACTGTTTTTTCCATTCTTAATACGCTAAAAATGCAGTTCCTTTATTCATACGATAATCTAAATAAAGCTAAGAAATATTATTTTTCTCTTAATAATCATATTAAAATTTCATGAAAAAGTATTTTCGAATAAAAGAGATATTGATATTAGTTCGTGTGGAACGATTTCTAAAAAAACGCGCATTATCTTACAACGACGTTACGTTTGATTCGTGAAATTATAAAACCGACGCGCCTTCAGACGAATACAGAGTAGATTAAATCCGCAGTTCAAGGGGAGAAAATAGAAAAAGAGAGCGCAATTTCATGCGAGAAGAATATCTGTGTGGAAGTGCCGATGCGAGTAGGGGAAGGGAATAACTAGATATAAACAAGAGGGCCAGTATTGCCCGAAATCGCTCATGTTAGTTTCGGAAAGCAAAAAAAAAATGTTTGATTCATTTTTCGCAAAGACTTGTATTCATGGACTGTAAGTCGTTGTTCTAAAGACCCAAGAATAGAGAGTTCGAAGCAATCTTAGCAAAATGTAAAATCTTTTTTCAAAACATTAAAAAAAAAAAAAAAAAAAAAAAAAAAAAGAGGGGGCGTCATATTCCTTTTACAAAAATGCATGTATTGATGACATCACTTTATATGAACAAGTTGCTGTTGGTTCGAATTATTCATTGCATAAAAAATAGGGTAAATATTTCATAATGTCAGATTTACCTCTTCATTACAACATAAATAATGTTCAAAAGAAGCGTCTAGCCCAATACATCTTCCTATTTAGAGTGGAAATAAGCCTAACTCTATAAAAGGCTTTATCCAGTATTCGCATGTCTACACATTTAAGCGAAGTTGAAAATAATATGACATTTTGCATTCTTCGCGAGTGATAGGGGCGGGTTTTAATTCTTTAATGATGACTATAGATTCTGACATTGCTATAGCTGTAGAAAGAGTGAGCAATATAATGATTACGTGTACTTTTTTCTGAAAAAAAAAAAAAAAAAAAAAAAAAACCACTAGACGCTACACAATCGACGTTCGCTATTTTGACGTTACATTTTAGTGCCGCATTACCGTGCGCGACGTCTAAATACTCTTTCTCATGTAGGCATTTGAGGTTCTTAGCCGTTAGCATTTAGGTTTTATCCCTCCCCTTACCTACACCCCCACTGAAGTTAACTTGATGCGGTTAAAAAATAAATCCCTGGCCCACTTGGAATTTTGGATTGAAGATAGCGTGACAGATGCATATGTTTGTATGCTAATATTAACAAAAACGGATTAAGAATAATTATGTATGTAATTTTGTTCATTTTTCTAATTCAAATTTAGGGTCAAATTCAAAAGAATCGAGAGCTTGTTATTGCTTATCGTCGCTTACTTTGGTGAAAAAGAATAGCTGGCATTATCAAATGAAACTAATCCGCAGTTGTTGTAGACTTGGTGTCTTCTCATTTATTTCCCATGGAATAGTGAACATTAGTCATGATAGAATTATAATAACAAATTCTTACCGTTATTTATTGAAAATTTAACCACGCTTCTGAGTTCCAAGCCTCAAGAATAATCCACTCGAGCTAAAGCTCTCGTGGATTATTTATTGAGCCTTAGAACTCAGAAGCGTGGTTAAATTTTCAATAAACAACGGTAAAATTTTGTTATTCTATAAGTAAACAATGACGAAAAACAACGAAAATAGTTTATAATCCGTCACTCATTTGTAAAATATACAATAATATGCAATCTAGTCAAAGTAAAAATGTTCACATGTTACAGAAATATGATTTATGTTACTTACAATATACAATCAATTTGCGATGGCAGAAACTATTGAAAGCAAAATCCTAACTGAAATGAAACTGAGTCCGAG
The DNA here is from genome assembly GCA_948146395.1 of Fragum whitleyi. NCBI lineage: Eukaryota > Metazoa > Mollusca > Bivalvia > Cardiida > Cardiidae > Fragum > Fragum whitleyi. The sequence goes on along the minus strand of OX411555.1, from coordinate 25,886,129 downwards.
TCGAAGTAAATCACAAAAAGTTTCCTATCAAACAACGGTATCTAAACCTATAAAGGTCGAATGAATGGTAATAAGACTTTTATACAAGATTTCGTATTGATCTGTGAACGAGAGGTATTTTATAAAATACTTCTGAAACGTCGAAAAAAACGCGCCAGTGGGTCAAAATTTTATTACCAACATTACGATGTGTACATGTATTTCTTTAGTTGGTGTTATTGATGAATGCTTTTATTTTTGTGGAATATGTTCTAGATGTATTTTGATCATAAAATTAAATTCAGAATATGTTAATGCTTTGAATGAAAAAAAATATGCGCGAAAAGCATCACCGGTATCTTTATGACGTTTTTTTTGCGCAAAGTGCGTCATTTTTAAGGCTAAATAAACACAATAATAAGCCCACAACATTAAGCCGAATTTGTTTAAAAATATAATTGACTAAATTTTGGTTAAGATGTATTTTAAGTATAATTTTTAATTCTGATGTATATTTTTGGTTCTGTTGGCTATTACATTACTTTTCGCTCGTATAAAATTAATATTAGACATATAAAAATGATCCACTTTACAAGACCTTAAAGTTGGTACCAAATTTATATGTGTAATTAATCATTATTGTATAATAATGGTCATTATGGTATTTAATGGTTCCATAGGGAAAGGTTACGTCTAAGCGAACATTCTATTTAACGATCGTCTTTTGTGGTCCCGTCACTGGTCGCTTGAGGTAGTCGTGACCCGTAATAGTTCCGCAACTTTTTGGAAGTATGTAACTTTAACAGTGTTAACCGAGGTTTCCTAAATGTTGTTCATGAGAGCATCTGATGAATTAAATGTCAGATGAACAATTAAACTTTGTTTTAGTATCGCACAATCGTACTTTTGTTGATGTGTGTTGACTTTTGAAGATTTTTAAGGAGCCGAAGATAATCTACACTATGTCAAGTCTTAACAAATCATGACTGCACTTTAGGTCTAAACTCTTGGTGACAGGACAAAGACCGTGCAATGCTTACGTAAACGAATAAAATATCAAATCATACAGAAAACATCGACGTGACGTTTTTAGCTCCTCCAACTTTTAACGTTGTGTCATTGCGTTTAGAATGTCGGTTGGATATTTCCGTAAAAGGGAAAGTGCCTCGGACGAAAGTGTAGTTATTCTTTAAATGTTATCCGACCTTTAGTGGTATTTTACGCTTGAAAAGAAATTCAAATTTATCTAAAGCTTTCCGATCGTCTAAGGGGATCTTTTTTACATGCCTACCATGCCTACCTTGCTACATCCAGATGTAAACAACCCGGATATAACTCTGAGTACAAAAAATCACAGTCCATCAGTGGGTCAAAAGGATCAAGCAACTCCAAGTACATTGGCTTATGGTCTGAGACAGGTTGGGGATCTGGAGAAGGGAGAAAAAACGTGGTTATCTCTATCCTTTGACCTTATTTAACCTTGACTTGTGAAAAAAGTTACTTTTAAAGAACCTGAGTGTCGGTCTTTTGACATTTCAGCCTATGGATTATAATGGCTCCAACAAAAATGACCACAGATTTTAGTAAAAGTTTCTTAGGTACGTACCTTAGATTTCTAAATTGTATACTTGGACAAGGGTCAGTGATAGTCAGCGGCGGATCCAAGGTTTCTACAAAGGCGGTTCGGTGTCGGCCTACAACATTTGAGGTAGTAGTGCCATAGTATCCCTATCTATATAGATAGGGATACTATGGGACTATTTGCTCAAATTACGTTTACATCAGATATCTTTTATTTGCAGGATTTTAAGTTCCTGTGGTTCGAAGCCTACAAAAAATGGGATAGTTTAAGGCTAGTGCTGAAAAAAAAAACTAATGGCTAGATTAAAAGTTTTTACTAGATCCACAGCTGGTTTAATAAATGTCGTTAAACAGTCTCGATAGAACCGCAATTATTCTTACTTGTGCAGATATGCCGAACAAAAAGATTATTGAACTGACTTGGCTTCTAATTGTACCTTAAAAACTTCCCTAACTATCTTAGGCTCGGACATTTATTTCAGAACCTGTGTACCAGCCAAGAGTGGAAGCTAAATACTTAGTTCTCTGACCGCCGTCATAGCGCAGTTGGTAGCGCGTCGGACTGTCATTCTAGAGGCCCCTGGTTCGATCCCCGACGGCGGCACTCAGTATTTCCGATTGTTTGTGTATCACCAATGGATTGATAATCGTAGACCTATGCTAGAAAGCAGCTGGAGGCTAGGAAAGGATGCGATGGTAGTACTGGTGAGAGAAATACCAGGAATCCATTAATAGGCACTCCAGCTGTCGCGATTTAACTATATAGAGGATAATCATTTGTTTCAGTGTAAGATCGATTTGTATTTCATCGAGAGAACAACAAAAGCTATATTTTCACGAGTGGCGGAGCCACGAGTGAAAATATAGCTTTTGTTGTTCACGAAATGAAATATCTATCGATCTTACACGAAAAACAAACGATTATTCTATTTCTTTAATGCAAAAATGAGACAAAATGTGACAATTTTAGGACATATTTTCTTAAAGCGCATCATTTTGCGCGTGATTGCTATGCAACGTTCATTGTGACGTCACTTTATTCGCCCCGCATAGTTGACGTCAAATAGGATGAAATGCTCAAAAGCAGGGTATAAATTTTTGATAATCTCACTGCTTTTGCGGTGAGTTTATCAAGTGATTATCTACCGTTATTTCTAGATAAACCACCGAAAAGCATTAAAGAAATATATATTGTTGATGCGGCGTACAACTCCATTCAATCAATCAATAAAACTTAGTTCTCTGTTATGATATGTCAACAGTGAAAAGGAGTTAAATGGTACCAACTCATAACAGTTGATTCCATCCGAATTGTTTCCCTTGGTGGTGTGATTAGGTTTTAACGGGTCGTGGAGTATCCGTAGTACCTTGGCCTAGCAGTTGAACGAATATGAGGAGAATCTGCCCTACGTTAGGACGAAAATGTTTTCGAAACGCTTAAGGTAGTGGACCCGTAATAGACTCTGAACTGATGATCTTTCACAATGTTGACCGAGGTTTCCTAATGAAAATCATTTGGAAACCCCGGTCAACATTTTTAGGTGCATTTCTTCCGAGACGTTGCGAAACTATTACGGGTCCACTACCTTAAGAAATGATTCCAAACTTTGCACATGTACTCACGTGCAAATCACGTACCGATTCTAAACAATTACAGACAACGTCTGTATATGGAATTCTGGTAGTCTCTGGAAATTAGGAAAGTTAGAATATGTCAAGTTGCAGCAGCATAAGAATGTTATAGATACGGTGGCTTATAGCGCACATTATGTGTCCCTAATTTACCTGTGATTTTGTGGCATGGTAGGTAAGAACCGCCTGTAATTTTCTCCCTTTGTACCATTTGTGAGCTAGTAGAAGTAATTTCCCCAATCCTAGGTTTAATACTGGTTGGTTCGTTCATTTGCTGATGTATCCTATGATTTTCTGGTTTCGCCAGTTCGGCGGGTGCATTGTTGTGATCCCGTGGTATAGCACGTGCTTCTTGATTAGCTTCGGGAGGTTTATAAACTGGAGCATTGTCGACAACTGTTGCAGTGCTATTCGTAGCCTGTTGTGTCTTTGGTTTAACCAAAATTGTTTTGTCGATTGTGGAAACTGTCTCGGCATTTGATATAGGAGCTGCAACGATAGATTTATGCACATATATATTGAAGAAGATCATTTCAACGATTTCATTTAAATACTCAAATTAATAGAAACATATGATATGGAAATTAATTGAGTTATTCGAGAGCTTTTCATACTTGAGCGAGCGCTGGTACGTCATGCAAACAAAGATATTTAATAAGCCTGTGCGTGACGTTCCCAACAATTACAAAAATGCGCTAGGCAAAGACCCTGGCCAGTCTGTGCATCCGCATAGTCTGACCAGAGTCTTCACTATGAGATTTGTAGATGGAAAATGTTTCAAAGTATCTGTAGACAACCAAGCAGTCTTCTAATTTCTCTACGTAAATGTCTATGCTGCTAAATATTTGCACCTTACACAGGTGTAAAATTATTGGAAATGTCACGCAAAGACTCAAATTAGATATCTGCTGAATTACTAAGTACGTGATTGTGAGATAATGAGTATTAAAAAGAAAATATTGGGTTTTGTTTGGGGTGGTCTAGTTCTGCATTTAGTTGTAAGTCTAAATTCTAAACCTGAAATCATTAGATGTACATGTACGGTTAACAACATCGTGTAATTGACAGGGTGAATGATTTGGAATGGTTTAGGAATACAATTGACTGAGTGTGGGGAGCGCGTTTTGAGTGAATTTAATGGGAGGTAATCTTATATCGCAAATTTAGTTCAGAATGAACAAAATTAGCGATATTGATTATCCCCCTTTAATAAAATATGCATACAGGTTTTATAGTTGGCTACCTATTTCTTCAAGAACTTATGAGACGCTAACAATTTGAATTATGTCAGTAAAATCGAGATTTTTCTCTATCAAAATTTACTTTGAATGACGTTGTTGAATCTATATTTTTCAATGGTTTTGAGCGTTTTTGTATGGTTTGAGTGAGTGTTTGGAATGAATGTTTGGAGCCCTGATTGGGCGATTTAGTGAGGTTTTGATTGAGGTGAATGTCAATTTCACGATTTAACTTACTGTACCTTTGATATCCATTTCAGTGGTGGTTGCGGTTAATAATTGTCCCAACATCGTTTGCTCCTTCTTTCCTGATACCGGCCGTATTATTTGCCCTGGCCTAGGGGCTATCCGTTGTAGACCAGGTAGGCTAGGTTCGATAATCCTGACCGGAGTTCCTAAATTTTGTGAGGTATTGATCGGTCGAGCGGTAAGTTGTGGTACGTTGGGGACGTTTGTTGCGTTCTGTACGCCGCCATATATTTTATCGGCAAGTTTTTCTTTGACAGTTTTTTCGTCTGCTGGTGGTCCCGGATGATACGTCACTGGCTGTAAGATGACCGGTATTCTAGTACCGGTAGTTGTGGCACTTTGATTATTGTTGACGTCAGACGCGAGCTTTACAAATGGGAAATAGGGCATGATATTCCGTTGACTGGATGACGCCACTATTTCGCTGATTGGCGAACACTCTTCGGTTTGAAAGTTATCTTTCTTTTTGATGGTTTGAACAGGTTTATACACCCAATCTGAAAAATTCGCAAAATTACATTTAAAAATATATAGACGTCGCGCACGGTAATGTGGCACTGAAATGTAACGTCAAAATAGCAAACGTCGATGGTTTAGCGTCTAGTTTTGTTTGGGTTTTTTTCTGTCGCAAAAAAGTTAACCTAATTATTATATTGCTCACTCTCTGTACAGTAATAGCAATGTCAGAATATAAAGTCACCTTAAACAATAAAATTCGCCTCTTTTCCCTCGCAAGTCTTCGCAAAATATGTTTTAAACATTCTTTTTTGCTATCAAATGAACATTAGCGATTTCGGGCTATATTGATCCTCTTATTTATATCTTGTTCTTCTCTTCCTCCTACTCTCATCGTCACTTCCAAACAAAAATTCTTCTCGCACGGTGTTTCGTTTTTAATTTTCTAATTTTCCTTGACATTATGGGTTTTTATCAACAATTGAAGGCGCGTCGCTATTATAATTCAAGGAATCAAACTTAACGTCGCTGTAAGAAAATGCGCATTTTTTAGAAATCGTTCCGCACACACTAATATCAACAACTCTTTTATTCGTAAATATTTTTCCTTGAATTTTTAATATGATTATAAAAAGAAAAATGATATTCCTTGGCTAAATTTAAATTATCGTTTGAATAAAGGAACTGCTATTTTTAGCGTATTTAAAATGGAAAAACAGTTTCTTTACCATCCTGAAAAGATTTCGTTCGACACGATTGATATTTATTTACATATTTAAGAAATACAGGAAAGCAATATTTCTATTTTCAAGTTTGGTTGCAATTTATCAATTTTTAATGAAAATATAAAAGAAAAAAGTCATGATTTCGGCGTCTTAAAGATTGATGTTATGCTTCACTTTTTTTCAATCATAAAACGGTATTTTTTTTTAATTTATGGTTAAAATTCGATATCCGTTGGTAAAATTGTTGGATATCTTACCAGTTCAAATATAATATATTTTCAAGCAGTTAAAACATTAATAAACTGTTTAAAATATAAGATGTGTATCTTTCAGTGATACTTTCATGTCACATGTTACACTTGTTTTTAGCTTAAATTACAAATTGAAACTCCTTTTTACGAACTTGTACCAAAATAGTTAGCAATTAAAGTGTGACGTATAAATTTGCCATGGTTTAAGCGTTATTTCAATATATGGTTTAACGATGGTGCGAGTAAGGAGTCTTGTAATGATAAGTTTTAAACTTAGAGGGTGACATTTTTTAAAAAGTGCCGCATTACCGTGCGCGACGTCATAACCCAGGCAAAACTCTCAATACGATGTTTTTCTGACCTGTATTTTTAATAATTACCTTAAATAGAATCGTTAGTTCTAAATAAAAACAAGATAATGGAAATAGAGCGATCAATCTTCCAAGTTCATTCAATTAAATTTCATTTCCAAACTAGTTTCGGTTCAAACAAACCTTTTTTTAAGGAACCATTTCTAACAATATAAACAAGTTATTATAATAATATGAGATGAAGAGAGTATTTGTTGATTTCATTGAGGTATGAAGCTAAAAACCCAATCACGCTGAGTGAATACTAGAAATGGATTCATACATGAATGTGAAAAGGTTTTTTAAAAGTTTCACACCTCTATGGAATAAAAAAAATAGTATCATCATATCTTATGGTGGAATTTCATGAAGAAAAAATTTAAAGATTTGTCAGCTATGAAACAGATTTCTTTCGGCACTACTTTTTGCGAAAGCTTACAAAACAGCTTCTCATTGAAAATTGTTTTCATTGGTGAATAAAAAAAAAACTTTCAGAATGCAGGAATATTGATGGACAAAACTAAAATAAAAATCATTTTCACATAATCACAGTCGGGGATCTAAATAATCGTCACGAATTCTTTAGACGGTAATTCATCAAAATTCTTATTTTCACGATGACAGCGGGATTAAAGGACAATCTATAAATAAAAAAAAATTGAATGACGGAAATCTGTCATCTCCTTGTAGCTAAATAAGTTTGTAACAGTTTTGTATACGGATTTTTGGGATACTTAGTTAAAGCGCACTTAGCTTTAAAAAAATCATGTTAGATAAGTGTAATGTGACATTGCATATCGAGTATCGACACATCAAATGACCAAATCAAATCACTAGAAAAATTATGGAATTAAAAGCATTTTCGAATCGTATTCGAAATGCATTATTCCAGTTTTTCAGCCATTTTTAACACATCTGCTAATGAAAATAACAGTATTATACAAATTGGCGATTTTCGTAATTACAAAAATGCTTGATCGGCTAATATAAGTGGAATTCTTCGACCAAAAGTCTCCTTATCAGAAAAAATGCCTTGTGACGTAAGGCCGTCACAAAAGAAGTCGCGAAGGTTATCCATCAGATACTCGACTGAACTATAGATCCGCAAGCAAAAGTGAGGTTCGAAAAAAAGTCATCTCCTGTCATTTTCAATGTAAAATTGATCTTTGATCCACTCTCTTGAAAACGCTGGTCTATAGATCTTGTCCTAATGCCGTGGAGAAATGATTTAAATAATCGTATGTTATTGCGACCTGTTACGGGACTATCCTAGGAAGTGCATAAAGTTGTGAACCTGCCCACTGATATGACTAAGAAGTAAGAGCAGGCTGACCAGACATGCGTTCAGGATCAGAAAACGGTGCAAACATTTTACCAATTTTACCCCGCTTTTCACGTGCACTTGCGTGCAAAGCGGAGAATGATTCGGAAACTATTTGCACCGTCTAATCATCCTGAACGCCGGCCTGGTCAGCCTGCTCTAACTCCCTAGTCAGATCAGTGTCTATTTCATTCGCTCTTGTCAGATTGCAAGAGATCGATCATTCAACATTTCTTTATCTTTCTGTTTGAGATACGGCCACAAATTCATTGTTCTGGGCCCAATTCCTTTTTAAATCCTATGATTCGCAGAGGTCCAAGATGGTCTGATCAGATATAACTGTACATACCAGGAAAATCCTGTCTGTGTTTCAATTTAATTTTCTCGGCTATGTTGTAGTACTGTCTTTTCTGTTCCGGGGGCAGGCTAGACCAGACTTGTCCGAGTTTAATGCTGATGTCGGAGTTTGTGGCGTTAGGCATGGCCGCCGCGAGTTTACCGCGAAACTCTCTAGCCCATACCATAAAGGCGTTCATTGGTCGCTTTATTTGGCCATTTTTGTTTCGATAGTGAGCGCCCGGGGTTCTGTATTCTGAATCGGTTCCTGAAGTATACGACAAGTGCAATAGCAGCAGTTATCGTGTTTATAGCTAAGAGAGCCTTTTAGTAGTTATATTTTATACAGTTAGTTAACAACATCGTGAAATTGGCATTCATCTTGATACAAACCATTCAAAATCACTCGCTCAGCATTCCACTCTTTCATTCCAAACAATCACTCAAACCATTCAAAAAGGCCCCACAATCACTAAAAAAGATAAGATCAACAACCACATTCAAAATTAATTAGGACAGAAAAAATCGCAAAATATCGTCTAACAAGTTCTTGAATACATAGGAAGTTAATCGTAGAACTTTTGTGCATATTTTATTAAACGGGTGATGATGGTCGCCGCGAGATGCAGGATGGACAAAATTAGCGATGTTGGATTACCTCCCTTTAATTTCACTCAAAACTCGCAAAACTCATTCAATTTGTTTCAATATCAACCAAAAATCATTCTCCTGGTCAATTTCACGATGTTTTTAACTGTATGATCCATTATCAAGAGTTGCCTTCGTAATGATTAAGATTTTTTGAGAGAATCTAAGGATTTCTAATCTGGATATGTCGCGTTGCATCGTAAAATTTCAACGGGGCGGCGCGAGATATCTCGATTGAATATCTTAAGACTGAATTATTATTATTAATGACTGAAAAAGAATAAAAATTCTTAAAAATTTAAACCCTAACGAACGCACCTCAGGAAAACCTGCTTAAATGACGTCACAATTTCATTTCAGCGTGCGTACCTATATTATTTAAAGCAAACAATTATAGACTTATCCCAATTCAAACAATTTTAATAGTAAATTCAATTTGCATTGAAATTGAAAAGAGTCTGAAAAATATTGCAGTACAATAGAAAAGGAGAGAAAATACTTGGAATTAGCAATTTCTCTTTTCCCTAAACTTTCTTCTTCGCTTTATTACCTTTAAATGAGCACACTGAATTTGTACCATGTTTGTGACAATTTTGTAGCAATAACGATTGCGACGTGTGTGTGATCGTACCACTGTCGCATTCTCACCTCTCATTTGTGTTTTCTTTTTCTTTTATCAAAGGTGACTGTTAGAGTAGTATTTGTTTGTGTTTTTTAATGGATATTTCGTCCGATTCAGCCGCAGCGAGACATGTCTAAAAAGAAATCCTTAGAGATTCCGATTTTTTAAAAAAAGATATTCGTTTATATATAATTTAATGTATATAGAATCTGGGATTAATATCGCTTTCAACAGTAAGTAGTAATATCGTTGACAGACCAACTCGCTGCCGATTGATCTAAACCGGAGGTGCGTTCGATAGAGCCAAATTCTTGAGATTCTTACTAAGATTTTTAAGATAAAGCGTTCGGTAAAGCGATAATTTTAAGCCGCTCAATAAGAATCTTAAGATGTCTCAATGAGGAAACGTAGACCGTTTTGCAACGGCTTCAATGGGTAGTCAGCACGACGTCGAATATTTTCACTCAGATTATCGTAAAACGTTCATTATTAAGACTTAAAAATCTTATTTAGCTGGATTTTTGATCTCGCTCTAACGAACGCACCTCCGGTCTAAACCCATTTATGTCGAGATAGGGATGTTATATCGTATTTTACACACTTTATAGTGTGACTGAGATAGACTGTGTGACTGAGATGATGTCCACTATTGGAGACACAACCTTGTCGTGTGGAAAACGGTTCGATTAGTAGCTATTAGTAGTCAACCCTGCGTTCAGGATGACAACACGTGACAAGGTGAACACAGATTATGCCCAGCTTTGCACGTACTATGGTGTGCGAAGCGGAGTATAATTTGCAAACAGTTTACCACGTTTTGCCATATTAAACGCAGGACAAGTTGCACACATCATACCAGGCAGTAAAACGCTTTTCTTTTCTTTCTGTTCTGGTTCTTGGGCGGCCATGTTTGACTGGTAAATATTTAACTTCCGGAGTGCCTCTCCCGCCTTTTTCTTCATCTCGTCTAATATTGTACTTCCTGTCTGGGATACCAAAACAGTTTGCGTTGCTGCAGCCGGCTTTTGTGGTGCAGCACCCTGTAAGGAGATTTTACAGAACGGTGCGTTGAATTAACAGCAGTTCCATGTGTACCCAATGGCTCAGATCAGCCCGTGCATCCGTACGGCATGATCATGACCCTAGCTATGTTTTCTGCAGATGGCAAACCCAAAGTTTTTGTTAATATAGGCAGTGTCTTAATGCTATGTAGCTCTGCAAATTGTTATTTACATTCCTTTCACAGACAATGTCGTATTAATGTCACGAACATTTTTGTATACAGACGTACTATTTTAATAGCCAAATACAAATAGCAAGTGATTTTCGTTCGAAATTAGAAAGAAGAACCAATATCAACAATAGGCAAATATTTCTATTTGACTTAATCTTAAATGTTTACTCGATATAATTTAACCATTTGTAGAAGGGCTAAGTTGTTAGTATTTGAAATTACATTTCATCTTTTGTATATAGTCATGGTTTCATGTAGATTTCATTTGTGAGTGAGAGAGAGATGAATGAGAAAGTCACGAACTCCGCGGTTTTCCTTACAAGTTTCCCGCCCAATCTCCTGTGCAGCCCTCACTCTGCTCTAGACCTTACGAATTGTAAACTATTTTGGGTTCTTTATTTTGCACATTAGAATGTTAAAATAGCTGCAATAACATCGTATTCTGGTAGGTTAAATTCTTATCATTATCTGCACTACGTTGCATAATTTATTGTATAGGTTTTCCTTTTCTAAGGATATTTTGATATTTCTATTTGCAGGCATAGATAAATATATAATACGTACTTAGTGTGTTGTATGAAAAAAAATATCTAACGAGGTTGGGAAAATTGATCATTGTCGAGGCTCTGCCGAGACAATTATCAATTCTCACAACCGAGTTAGATATTTTTTCATACAATACACTTAGTTTGTATTATATTTATCTTATAACCTCTTTTTGTCTTGTTTTCGTCGGTTTTTCTAACTGAAATGCAAGTTTCTAAAAATAACTGTATGATATTATTGTTCTAAAAATAACTATGTTATATCATAAAAAATATCATACAGGATGTTATCACACGGATATTTGTATAGTTATAAGATAAAACAACAAACCCTTATCTTAGTCGTTCATTATTTTTACCGGCCAGTAATACCCGAAAGGGAGTCAGGCAGTATATATAGATAGATACTTGTATTTGTACGCAACCTTCTTCACTGGTAATTTATCACAGTGAAAGTGTCGTTAAACTTTGTTGATAGCCGAGATTTTTGATAATTAGTGTGATCCATTGGGCGAAAATGGACCATCTTGGTTGTGCCTTGCTTATAACCTTTAAGAGGTGCGTTTCTTAGATTAAGATTCTTAAGAATCTTGTTAAGATTTTTAAGATGTAGCGTTTTTTAGATTAAGATTATTAAGCTGCTTAATAAGAATCTAAAGATATCTTAATGAGGAAACGAAAATGGTTTTGCATTGGCTTAAAAAAAGAAGCCTTGACGACGTCTGAATAATCTTATTTAGCCGTATTTTAAAAACGCACCTCAGATATGCGTTCGGTTAAGCAATAATCAACAATGTTTTCCATACGTCATGTAATGAACTGTTTTCGATATTTTCAAAGCATTCGGTGTCAAGAATACTTTTTATCTTAATTATTTCTAATGAAATGAGAAGAACGCAAACAGAGGGGACAAAAGAAGCCGTATGCTTTCGTATGACCCACATACAGTAAGTTCCTGTAAGTAATGCTATGCCGAACAAGCTACGGTTTCTCATTTAAAAGACTAATGATTCTTATTTTGAGGCTTAAAATCTGTCTAAAGAACTCTTTTCTTAATCATTTTAGTTTAAATCTGGATTTTTTCGAGAAAAAAATGAAATTCGTAATTTACAAGAAATTATTTTTTCCTACCGTATGCCCTTCAAGAGACGCTTCTCTAGTTTCCAATACTATGTTAGGAGTCATTCCGCTCATATTCACTGCCTTTTCATATTCGGTTGTGTTCTTCTGTAATGGCACTTCAAAAATAGTGTTAGGTTCGATTCTTCCGATATCTCCAGAATCAAGTCCATGCACTGGATTTCGAACAGTTTCAGCAGTATTAAGGATTCCCTTCACGTTTTTCAAATTCTGCTGCGAGACTGTTCTTTTGGGCGTTATGTAGATAATCTTTGACGCCGGTATTTGTGAAAATTGTGAAGCGACTTCCATTTTGAAAGAAATGTTTGTACTTTCATGACGTCATTTTAACCGCGAAAACGTCGCGCTTTAAAGGTATACGCGCGCAAACAAAACAGTTGGTTTTTTTTTAGTAATTTTGAATGTTTGTTAATTAAAATAGTTTAAGCAAAAATATGCAAAAAATGGGATCACCGTATCTGTATTTGAATAATTTTGTAGATACATGTTTAGTTTGCTTAATTCCCGTTTTCTCTGATATCAAAGATTCTTTTTAAATCAAATTTTCTGACACATACGAGGATGAAATTACAGTCTTATTTGATTTACTTTAATAAGCTTTGCTAAAGATTCCGTTCATGAATCGATGAAAAATAACGCGAGTGGGCTGAGTAAAACGTATTTTTCGAGAAATTCGCGAAATTTTGTACTTAACCTTCAAATTGAGTAAAAACTGTGCTTAAATTTTTACACACTGATAGTGCATTCAAATTTGAATGCATTCAATTTTTTTCGAAACAAAAATAAAATACATGACAGTGCTTAGTGCTTATTTAAGAGTAATACGCTTATTTTCGAGGCAACCGTAGGGATTCTAGATATCGACGTCGTTTTGTAAATAACGCTTCGCCCTTATCTTGAACGTCGGTCACATTTTTGTAGCTTTGTGTCGCTGTAGTTAAATGATATTAACAGGCCTAGGTACACGCGTAATATATTCAAGCAAAAAATGCCTATTACTCTTTTAGAAATGTTTTATTTTAGTTATGAATTATGCTATAAATTATATTTAGTTACGCCAAGGTTAAGGTATTCCTAGTCAGAAGATCGAGCGAGAAGATTAATTTCGGTTATTTTCGTCTATCGAAGCGCGTCGTTTTGTATGTAAGTTAGATGACGTCATAATCATCGACGTTCCCGCTTAAAAAGGACATTCAGTTACATAAACTCAATGGAACATTTATAAAACTACCGAAATAGAAACCGTATTGCTTTGGTTGTTTTGATTGACTTTTCGGTCCTGTTATTCAATATTAATCTACACAGATATCATGGTCCATCAAAATAATTTGCAGGAAATTTTCATTATTTAAGCGTGTCGACTTAAGGACTACCGGAAGCAACACACCCAGAAGTCGATTTACCGAAAAATTCAATGGCACAAATTCTTACGCGTATACCAGAAACACATCCTTTCTGCTTTTACAAAAGGCATTTTACCCGGAACTTTCAATTCATACATGTATTGCATTAACAGAGCAATCCATATTATCAAGAGACATGCCTATGTGTATTTTTGTACAGATAATGCCCCTTTTCAGTTGAAAATTTTTTAACAGTAGAACGTTTATACCAAAAGATAGGCATTCGATGTGATGTAGACATCTGCCATGCCAACAAGGGGTCGAATGTGTCTATTTGCAAAATATTCCAGTTACAAAACGAGTATTATAAACAATTCAACGACCGATTTCATTCTTACGGAGAGTGGAAAATGAAAGCAAAATCCATGCCGAAAAAACATTGCTTCCATTATGATAGAAATACCCTTATTATTTCGTTTTATTTTTTTATTATTTTTTTTTCACTCGAGATTTTTTTAATTGATAAGTGTGATTATTTCAAAGGCAATTAGACAATACTTGTTAGTACACTCTCGGTAAAGACTTGAGTGTGATTAGAGAGTTAAAAACGTAATTATGGTCAAAAATTATGTAATTGATTTCAAGGTAGCATAACTCTTAGTCTATTTTTCCTATTTTCCAGTTTTTTCCATATTTTTGCCTTGAATTCCCGAAGCATTATAGTTGTAGAAATCCCTGCGTCCAGGCATGTGCACGTGCAAAGCGGGATATAATTGACAAACAGTTTGAGCCGTTTTATTTATATCATCCTGAACGCAGGGAAGAATATAAATGATAAGCAATACCTGAACAAACGGTTTTAGTTTAAAGACTGAATATATTCCGTCTTAGAATCTCCGCGTCCAGCTATGGCTTTCTCGGTATTTGAAAGGTAAAAGTCGGGCCCTGCAAAAGTCTTTTTTTTTTTTCATTTTAGAGATGAAAGGAGTATTTGTAATTGTTGTGGCGGTATGAAGCGCAAAAAAAATATCATACGGATTCATATATGAGTGTAATAAGGTTTTTTCATTTCACGGAGTCAACAAATACTCTCCTCATATCTTTTAATTCGATGTAATGCAACAAAATATGTAAAGATTTTTGAAGAGGGTCACCCAAGGAACATTTCGGCAGTTTCATTGAAATCGGTCCAGTGGTTGAGGAGAAGAAGAAGTTTTTTTTAGATTGTTGACGACGGAAAACGGACTCAGGGAAATCCTTAAGGCTCCCATTGATGCTCAGGTTAGCTTAAAAGGAAAGTGGGCAGCACAACGTTTCAACCTTTCTAACTAACTTCATTAAAAACGCGACCTAATGAAGCATAGAAGTCAGAAAAACGATGCCATACTTCATAAACAACGCCTAATGAATTGAACGCGTGTTTCTTTAATCGAAAAATGGCAAAGAGCCTCTTTATTTCACGATCCAACAACAAACCTGCAAAAACTTAAAAACGTTTGCTAAAACGAAAGTAAGGTTACTGAAAGGCAACAGGTTTTTTAAAACCCTTTTTAGTGTTTTCCGACTGGAATATAAATACAGAAAGGTTCTCGTGAAAAGCTTAATAAGGCTAAGTCGTATGCACCGTGATAAAAGGCCGAAACGTTATCAACGTCGTTTGGACTAAATCAACGTCATTTTTGAGCAAATGTCGGTGAAAATAGTTCATTTGTTTTGAAGATAAGGCCGATATTGCTAAGCAAAATTTTCAAAATATGGTCTTTATAATTAAAAGCTTTATTTAACAAAACAAACCCGGACAGAAGAAGTTTTTTCCCTAAGTATATAAATTGTATACAGTAGGCCTATATAATGCCTCTGATAATAATCGTTTACACTAAAACACAATTTAATCAACCCTCAAATTATCCACGGATTAGCTGTGAGTGCTAAAAAGAACGACCGTCACCAATTAACTACCCACTTTTTGCTACTCATATCAGAAAGGAGTTCGAACCCGGGAAACGCTATATTTTAGTCACCTTTTCAGATTTTGACTAAGTATGAATTTTTTTTATCTTTTTTCATTTTAAAATTCACTCATAAAATCATAAAATACCAGGGGGGAAATTTGGTGGTTTGTTCTCGAATTTCGATGATGTCCAACCAACAAATCGACGGTAAAAATTATAGCCTGTGCACGCCAATTCCGCCAATTTTGCATGTGCGCAAGTTACAAACTTTGAGCAGCCTGGAAAGTCACATAATACAAGCAAACATTCACTGACCGCCACTTGAACAGGGATAAGATCTTGTATATCTTCAGAGTTCATAGTGAAGATACTGGTTAGACTGTACCGATGCACAGACTGGTCAGAGACATTACTTTGCGTAGATGTGAAATTGTTAGAAAAGTCACGCACTTACAGAGCTACAGATTGAGGGGGGTATTTTGGGTTTCGAATTAGATTTCTTCAACAATACTTTCAAAAATCCTATATTATAGGTGCTCATCGGAATCGTCTTGTCAAGACGGTTCAAATGAGTACCAACAACAAAGGGTTTCATTGTGAAATAGAGATTTTGTACTGCCTTAAACCCCCCCCCCCCCCCCATATTATCTGTACCTCAGACAAAGGTCAATGTGTCAAAAGAATGACATAAGTTCATCTATCAAAATCAATTTATTTCATAAAGAAGTGCGATGGTAGAACCTAAAATTCGTGTACGTCTCCCCTGGAAGCGCAAATGATGGCGTCGTCGTCGTCGTCGTTGTCGTTGTCGGCGGCGTCGTGCGAAATCTGTGTTGTTTTTTTTTGTTTTTTTTTCTGTGATATCTCTAGTTCTACTAACACGTAGTTTAGTTTTTTTTCAAAGTATACTTGTCATATATCTGTAGCTGTAATCCACTTCCTGCAACTTAATACTTAGTGGTTGTGAGGTGTTGGTTGCCAACTACATAATTATGTTGTGCTAAGGGGAACTACCAATGCATTACTATTCCCAAGGTAAAAATTAAGGTTGGTCCCTTGGTAAAAAGAAAAAGGGCGGAAACGCCATTTTTACCCATTCAGAACTTATCTGTTGCAGTTTACGGAAATGGTCGAGGGTTATTTCGAATGCTATTTACTATGTCCCTAACTTCATGCCTTTGTTAATATTTTTGTGCATTACAAAACGATAACTGTAACGGTATTATATACAGACCCCTTTAATAAAAAAAACTATTAGTAGATATCGCGGACCAAATCAGACTCTTCCAAAACAACGCAAGACAATAAAATTGTGAAACACGAGAAAAGGTCATTTAGCAGGCCATGGGAAACATTCCTGTATCCTGTAAATTGCCTAGAAAAAGATAATCGACGTCAAAAACCGAACAACGCGTGTACCACGTAGCTTTTTTTTATTGTGCTCGCGCGCGCAAAAATAGGTCTAGTATACGTCATCAACTTTTGTACGACACAAAGTGCTTTGTTTCTTCAACGCAGTGCTTGCGTACAACTATGCTGTGCTAAAATCAAAGTTCTGATAGTACTGAAGGCCAGGGAACTGAATAGACGAAACAACACACGAGGTCAATTTTTTGGAATATAACCTTGATTATACACCTACAAGATAGTTTCTTACTTATCACTGCCAAAATCACTGCTGTGTTAAAGATACATAGCTTTTATATTTGATCTTGACGGATGACCTTGCTAATAGGGAAACGGAAGAAAATGCTGCTTACTGACACTTTCTCCTTTCTCCATAATATTATCTGGGTCAACTTGGACAAGGTTGCAGACAATAAATCAACATGAGTGTAATTTGATATATATCTAACGGTAGAAATTAAAAAATAATGGGGTATGAGTATAGGAGGGACCATATTGTTGGAAAGGGAGAAATAGACCCAATCGATTTCTTGTGCTCTCACAGTAAAATACAACTTTTTATGGAATTCAATTTAATGTAAAAGAAAGAGCCGACGTGCTTGTGCCCCTAGAAAAACAGCATTACTACGATTGTAAGACGGAATGATCGAATGGATAAATTGACTTACTAGTAGCAAAACAATCACCTCAACTAAAATTATGAAAACACGA